>LR990043.1:21899207-22513610 GCA_905147135.1 Blastobasis lacticolella | reverse complement strand
CAGCAGTGGGTGTTTTTCGGCTGATATGATGATCTAAGATATTGGACATAGAGCACAGATGGCGCCTCGACTTATAGAGAATGCACACTGTCACTCTGTCACAACTCTATACAAATGACTCAATGGAAGAAGGCTCAATGTCATACAAAAGCTAGAACATAAAGGTAACCAAGGCCACCAAATTTGACAACAGTAGTTGTTATGTAGAGGTATTTGACAACTTGTAGCCGTCCCTTTTGGGACATATATGCACAATTAAAAAGGAAACAAGATATAGATTGTGACTTCATCTGTGAGTAGGCTCCTTCTATGTCTCCATTTCCAATTTATTCTGTACACTTCAATGGAACATTTACGTCAAAGCTTTATAGAGTTTAGCTAGACTATAGCACCAACCTACTTCGGCTTAAGGTGCTCGAAACCAATAAAAAAATTCTTTTTTTCATTCTTTCATTCGTTGTTAGCAGTCACCGCAGCCTATGGACGTTTGCAATACCAGGGGCATCACCCACGCGTGGCCGACCCCGTAAAAACCTTTTAACCCCTTTCTTGAAGAACTCCATGTTGTACTCTCCAGGGAACCCTCTCCAGGTAGTTCATTCCACAACCTAAGTGTGCGTGGGAGAAATTTTCTTTGGAACCGCACAGTTCGCGACCAATTTGGCTCAAAGGTGTGTCGATGGCGAGCGGTGGGATGATAGAATGTAGCTGTAGGCATCATGTCAAACAGTTCTTTAGAACAAACACTGTTGTACAAGCGGTAGAACACACAAAGGGAGGCAAAATCCCTCCGCTGATTCAGCGGCTCAATACCACTTGTGAGCATAGTATCATCGACAATTCGAGTATTCAGCAATTGTAATCAATGGTCCGCTAAATGGATTTCTAAAAGACGGCAATTTATAATAAAGCCGTTCAATCAAAAAACCTCAAGTCGATGGTGTTGTTTAAAAATAATTAGTATAGGTATTTTTGTTTATCAGTTCGCGCATCACGCAAAAACTACTGAACGGATTTTGAATCAGTTTTGACAGTTTTGTAGCTTGAAGTCCATTGTTTAATTTTACATATATAAACAATTCGAGACGGTAGAACCAGAGATACAGCTTGACCTCCCCATAGCACAAGCAACTATACAATACGGAGGTCATTTAAAATGGTTAAACAGGCAAAAGCTAAACTGTCATAAAAAACTATTTCCACGCGGACGAAGAAGCGGACAAAAGCTAGTATAAAATAAAGTCGTCTGTCTGTCTGTAGTCTGCCTGTATCCTCTAACTCCTTAACCTCGCAAGTAGAAACGGATTTTGAAGCGATTTTACCCCCAGTTAAATAATTTCTTCTGGAAGGATTATATCAATATGTATGGTACATGCTTTTTATAGACAAGAAAAGCCGATAAAACTTGTGCAAAGCAGGGGCAGGTCACTAGTTATTATCTAACTAAGTAAACGAATTGTATTTATATTTATTTCTAATTTCTAAAGTAAGTTGTTTCAACGTTGTCCATTATTGGCAACAGGCAATATAGCAAAATATTTGACGCCTGTTATTTTTTTAACATTTCAACGAAAAATTAAATAAATACTTAGACAATTTTCTTAAGGGTCTTTGTTTTTAGGTTCGTTACAAGGCTTTATTGGGAATGGGCTGTTGGGGACGAAGGTCACTTTGACCGTGGGCGAAGTCTCAAGGAGAGACAAATGAGGCCAGGTCTTGAAATATGCTTTTACAATTACTTGAAATAATTTATAATGTTTGTGCTATTATGGTTACTGTGTCAGCTCTAATTAGTGTTAATGGTTTACTTGATAATGTTAAATGTTACTTTGTTAAGAACGGCGTATATGTAGAGTTATTGTGCACTAACTTTTGTCCGCGGTTGCGCCCGCGCGGACCGCTGGATTCCTGATAATTTTGTGGCGGACTGGTTATGGTATCCGACTCGTAAGCGAGAGGTACCGGGTTCGAATCTCACTGCGGACATGTACCAATGCCACTTTTCTGTGTGATGGACATTAGTTGAATACGAACCGATGCTCTTACGGTGAGGGAACACATCGTGATGAAACATGCACATTCAAACGACTGAATATGTGAACATGATCCAATTTAGTCAGTTTCCCTTGGTAGCAGGATCACGCAGGTCAGATGACAGTTGCTCCACTGTAATTATCTAATCTGCCCAATCCTAGATCATGCGCAAGGCGGACCCCGGGCCCTCGTGCGTGAGAGCACAACCACAAAAAGATGATAATTTTTATATTATTTTCGAGCATACCTACTTACGTTGGTTTCCTTCATCTGTATTTCTAGGAAAAAGTTTCAAGATTCTACTAACACGACCAATTGGGAAAGTTTCAACGAAACAAACAAAAACTACAAAACGGATTTTGATAAAATTTTGCCGATGTAGTACCGTGTTGTAGTTTATGTTAACTATATCCAAGAACAATACTTAGCTATAATTTATTTTGAAATTCAATGTGGTTTCTTGTGAACTCGGGTCCATTAATCCAAGTGAATGATGAGCCAATGTAGGTAATACCCTGTCAAATAAAAGTAGTACAGCAGCAAGACGGTAAAAATCTTATGCTATGTGCACTCGTTTTTGTTGCATTATAGGGTGGGAAAGTAGCTGTCAAGTGTCAAAGACAGTTTTATTTAAGTCAGCTAATCCAGGCAAAACGGGGGTATAGTGTATTATTCTCGAATAGGATCGTTATTCTTCGAATTGTAGATGGTAAAACGTAAAATTAATTTACTCACGAATAACTGGCGATTTAATCTGAGATGAAAATTTACTCTCGTTTGGGTCGAATCCACCCTTAGTAGAATCGACCACTTTTGGTGGTTTCCGATGTTTCCTCTCAGCAGTTTTCACTATTTTATTGACATAACCAGAAAATAAAGCTTATAAAGCTAATATAAGATAGAAAAATAACTTCCAGTCTAGTTTAGTCAGCGCAAAAATAATGTTAAAGGGTATAACTGGCCTAGGTCTAGCCTGCTTCCAGACAATCTGCTTACATCACAAGCCATTGCAGACATCAAGGGCGAAAGGCTAAATAAAATTGTGAAATAAAAATCGGACCTTCGTTAAAAGAAAAAAGGTCGAAAGATCCAAGTCGAAGGGCATAAGGTTCATCGGTACTACATGAAACTATAGTAAATTCGATTAATAGAATTTACTATAGTTTCATGTAACGAAGGTCCGAATAACCGTGTTCCCGTGGAAACTACATTGAATTTACTACATTGAACTACATTATAGCTGGGTGATATTCTAGGATACAAGCTACAACACTGCCAAGTTTCATCGAAGTCCGGTCAGTGGTTTTTGCATGAAAGAATTAAACCACCACAAGGGTGATAATAAATTATACCACGTGAGCGAATGGTGTAAGAGCATTCAATCGCTGGATGTAAACAATGCCCTACCTATATTTACACTAAGTGACCGAATGCTGTGGAGCATTCGGTAGCTTGGTGTAAAAAACACCGGAAAAGCGTGGGTCCCTTATTAATAGTGATGATTTCCGTTTCACTCGCCAGGTGGGGACACCTACACATTATGACGTGTCCCCTCTAATGCCCCGCCATTTGGGCCCTGCCCCGCCAAACGCGCATTTATTGCCCCGGCCACTTAAGTTGGGCCCTTTTTTGAGGCCCATAAAAATAATGTACAGGTGTTTGGTGTGTGCAGGGCACTTTCAAGGTATCCAGAGTTAGGTACCCATATTAAGTGTGACTTTAACTGCTGTACCGATTGTAATATGGACGATAAATAAAGTTCAAATAAAGTTATGTGCCATTGTGCTGTAGTGCGTAGCTCGGAGTAAATTATTTCGGCTCCTCATTTGAATATGTAGGTAGAGCTCGTCTAGTCTAAAATAACGCGCCCCACTACTTAGTTAGTTGATTTCGATGTGTGAGTGCAAACATTGATAACGACACTTCATCTGTGTGGGAGCCAATGAACGACGCGTGCTCCTACGTTTGAATCTCACCGGCAACTGAATGACCAATTACAACGGCATTTGTAGATGTATTGCGTCCATATTTTAAACTTGCTTGTGTGCGTTAATGCGATAGTGGGGCGCGTCTTTTTAGATTAGACGAGCTCTACTCGAAGAAGTGTGTGTGGTGTCGCGTCCTCTGCATCGCAATCGGAAATTACATAGCAGACCAATTTCTTGTTTCCATACATACGTCATCAACGATCCCGTGAGCAGTCTGAAGGAAAACTCAAGGCCGTTTCCTGTGTATCCAAAGAAATAGGATAGGATCAAGCACGCACAGTATCGTAGTTCCAGAATATCCCCGGGCTGATATTAAAGAAATTGTAACATCGTTTAGTAACCCGTAGATTACTTACAACAAAATTTGGTCATTATATGTAAAGTAATTTAATTGCCTTTAATAGATTACAATGTAATAACCTACATAAGTGTGGAAACAGCTTCCATTCACGCCATATTTCATACGCCATATTACTGATTAATTGATTTATTGTAATGTATGGATATGGTCAAATTAGGAGTTTATGTAATTATTTGACATTTATATTTTTAGTTAATTGACATAAGTATGGAATTTGACATTGTCACTATTTTTATATTTTTGGTAATGAATTTAAAAATTGCTTACTCACGCACCTAAAAAGACATGGAATTGTAATTTCTGAAATAATTATTTTTATTTATATATTTAATTTAATTTAATTGTAATTATTGTCTCCAATAAAAGTTTATTATTATTATAGTGTCGTGAGGGGTCTGCCCCTGTTCAGATTCCTATCTGAATCATCATTAAACTTAGGTGCAATAAACACTAACTAGGCTATCACGGCTTCTTCAGTTTGGTATATACCTACGCCGCCAGCCCCAGGAATCCGAAATATTTAAATACTAGCGGCCCGCCCCGGCTTCGCACGGGTACCACTACGGGTACACGGGTTACACACGACCGCTGCGTAGGGAGCCGACCGCGCGAGTGAGCCGGCACTTTATTTCTTTATGACATTGACTCCGCTCCCGTACCCTGTGCTGCCTAGATAGCCGAGCGGACTGAGCGGCGAACACGCGACTTCTTTCTAATATTCACATTTTTAAACTCGTGATATCTTTTGAATGGAATGTCTGAATTGAATAATTCAAAAAGTCATATAAAGGTATTGAAGCAAGTCGTGAATATGAAGTAATTGATTTTGATAAGGATTAATACCAAGGTACAAATAAAGAGCGTTTTTTAGCGGCGGCATTTCAATTAAATTTTAAAAATAAAATAACACTTATTGTGACATAACTATAATAGTTAGACATATACTGTCGCGACACTTTTTGAAGATAATAATGTGTTCTGCAAAGTCGTAGTACATTATTTTGTGCTATCATCAATAGTTTTCACAGCGCACGCGATGTAAGGAATTTTTTGGGTATTTTTTTACACCTTGGGTTACATTATTGGAGTTTTATTAATGATCCGTAATTTTTTAGAAAATATAATATAGCCTATGTCACCCGCGGATAGTGTAGCTTCCCAACGGTGAAAGAATTTTTGAAATCGGTCCAGTAGTTTCGAAGCCTATTCAATACAAACAAACAAACAAAAAATCAAACATTTCCTCTTTATAATATTAAGTATAGATCACAATGTTAATAAGTACCTACCCAAATACCCCAATAATGTGAGTAAGTATTCCAAATTGCTAAACATTCCACGGTACTTAGGTACTTATACCTAAGCAAAAGAGTCATAAAGAATTTATTTATGGCTCTAATAACTTATTGAAGCAACAGTCAGAAAATTTGAGTAGATACATCATTTGTTCGCCGCCCACGACAAAGTCCCTTACGCCTACGGATCTCAATATATAATGTACCAGAGTTTTAAATGGCGATTTTTAGGCGTAAATTTAACTATAGTTGAACATCATCTGTCGGAAAACCTATCGATGCATCAACGAATGTGCGTGGGTTGACGAAGGATCTCGCGAATGCAGCGTTGCAGCCTGCTTCCGCGCGACTGGATGACTGGATGTTTGTTGCTATTTCACGCAAGAGCTGAATGGATTTTGACAAAATGCAGTGTTGTAGCAACTTACAATACATACAAGAAGGTTTATTTGTATCCTGAATAACCTGATTCCACGCGAATAGAGCTAGTCGGACGCGGTAGCTAGTCAAGCCACAAAAGCGATATCATCGCAATTTATCAAGTTGTTCTCCTTAAAGGGGCGTAATAAATTAAATCGACACCCAAATAAGATGTCAATCAAAACGCCTTCTGGTATGAAAAATTCCATATAACATTCGACATCCAAACTTCCCCGTCAAAACACCCTAATCCAACTTCATTAATTTCTACCGAGATATCTTCGGAAAAATAACACGGCCTTGTCGAAATTCGGATAATTTGGAGGGTGAAACTCGTCGATAGGACATTCCACACGAATTTTTATTAAATCCAACGGTGTCAAGATCGATTGTCCGATATTAAAATTGATGGAAATTAACAGAGGGCCCAATCTGCGGCGTGAAATAATTTCGAGTTTGATTTATTGCATGTAAGAATAATTGTGGGGGAGATTCTTTATCTTGGTGAAAATAATATTGTCAAAATTTCTGTAGAATAGCTTGTTTGTCACGCGCATAGAGAAAATACTTACTAACGTAATAGAGCAGCCATCACAAACAAAAATATTGTACCAACCTGTCACGTGCGGGAGGTGCGGGGGGAGGCTGCTAAGGCCCGGATTATATCAAGCGTCGGCGACGCACCTTGCGTCGCCGACGCAACCTGCGTCGCCGACGCACCATGCGTCGCCGACGCAGGTTGCGTCGGGCTGTCAAACGCTAGACTTCAACAGTTTAAACGCACTGCTTTGACTAAAATCGGGCAGAGCGAGAGTCACCATCGATAGTCCTGTGTCCCTTTCTAGTGTTGCCACCATTGTTGATGCAAATTCCGAATTACTTTTATTATTTGGCGCGGACACCGACCTCAGGGCCAGGCAGAGCCGGATCGGGTGCAATCTGAAGGTTATATTTTCACCAGGGTCCAGCCCAAGCTAACCCTGCTACTCGGAAACTATTAGCCCTAGAACACTAGTTCCTAGAGTGAAATGATAGCATTCCTCGAGATCATCATTTCGTATGACAGCTGTTAATGTTAAGTATTTTATAAATCGGTACACATTGGTCCTAAAACACTAGCTTCTAGAGAGAAATGATAGTACTTGTTGAGATCTACATTTCGAATGACAGCTGTCAATGTTAAATCTTTTATAAATCGGTACCCATTGGTCCTAAAACACTAGTTTCTAGAGAGAAATGATAGTACTTGTTGAGATCTACATTTCGAATGACAGCTGTCAAAGTTTGAACTGAAATAACTCCTAAACTATTGGTGCTATAACACTCGTTCCTAAAGAAAAATGATAGTGTTCGCCGAGATCTACATTTCGAATGACAGCTGTCAATGTTAAATCTTTTATAAATCGGTACCCATTAGTCCTAAAACACTAGTTTCTAGAGAGAAATGATAGTACTTGTTGAGATCTACATTTCGAATGACAGCTGTCAAAGTTTGAACTGAAATAACGCCTAAACTATTGGTGCTATAACACTCGTTCCTAAAAAAAAATGATAGTGTTCGCCGAGATCTACATTTCGCATGACAGCTGTCAAACTTAGAACTGTTGTAACTCGGAAACGATTGGTATTAGAACACTAGTTCCTTGAGCAATACGATAGTACTCATCGAGATCTACATTTTGGATGACAGTTCTAAGTTTGACAGCTGTCATACGAAATGTAGATCTCGACAAGTACTATCATATTTCTTTAGAAACTAGTGTTCTAGAACCAATGGGTTCCGAGTTATAACACATTTAAGTTTGACAGCTGTCACCCGAAATGTAGATATCGACGAGTACTATCACTTCTCTTTAGAAACTAGTGTCGTAGGATAAATGGTTACCGAACTCTTTTATCTGTTTTGTGGAACAAAAAGTCGTAGGTTAATAATTATGTCGACTCGACGTTTGTCGGAGAAACGTTCAGTCATAAGTCGACCCTACACACACGATAAGAATCGTCGATATTTTCATTAGTCTGTGCATTCTATCAATTCATTTTGATGGCTGAATAGACTAAGTTGCCAATGCCTAGCCTAAAAAAAAGCATTTTTGACGCGTCGCTGGTGTATAATTACGATTTTTACGTATTTTTACCAAAATGACTGATAAAGCTAGCGTTGCTATAGTATTAGCATTAGGATTAAAAAGACGCGTGAAGAAAAAAAAATGAGTAAAATTATGAGGATGAGGATCTTGTTGACTTTTTATACTTTTATAGTAACTGTCCAGGTCCATAGTGGCCACAGCAGCTTGAAAATAAACACAAACAATGAAAATAAATTAGAAATTAGGTTATTTATCTGTCAGTTTGACAGAAATGTCGTGATAAATATCGACTAGATACTAGACGCTCGATATATATCGCACGATAGTTGATACGGATCGTAGATTTCTGGATTTTCGGAAATCCTGTGATCCGTATCACGATTCGTGATACTCTAGGCTACACACTCGATAAATATCGTGATCCTGCGTGAATCACGATATATATCGTGTGTGTAGTATCCGCTATAGCCTCCTTCATTTTACAAGCCATGCGCAGAAGTTTGACAACGTCGCATTTTTTAATTTTAGTGAACCTGAAAATTACTGTAAAACTTTCTTCGCGGTCGTCGTCGTTTAATGTTATTAGTTATTTAAGTGATTAAATATATGCAATAGTTAGATAATATGAAACTGGATAGATTACTGAACTATTTACCTATCTATTTACTTGCAATAGTATTATGCTACTATTATAAATGCGAAATACAATATGTAAAGGGTGTCCAGCGGGAATTTTTTGGTTTCAATATTAAATAAAAAATTCTAGATTAAGTTTAGAATATTTATTATATTTTTTAAATGTAACATGTGTCTGCGGATTTCACTTCTTAAAAAGAATGTCTTCCAAGTGACGTCCATTTCTCGCAATACACTCTTGTAAGCGAACCCTCATATTGGCAAGTACGCGAGAGCAAAGCTCTGGGGGAATGGCAGCGATTTCACGCCGGATATTTTCTTGTAGGGCAGTTATGGTACGATATTTATTGCAGTACACTTTGGAGTTGAGGTAACCCCACAAGAAAAATTCGCATGGCGTCAAATCCGGCGATTGAGGTGGCCAGGGTATGTCCCCGTACTTGCTTATTAAATTTCTAGGGAAAATTTCCCTTAACCTCAACATTGACACCCTGGCAGTGTGTGGAGTTGCCCTATCTTGTTAAAAATGAGTTCTGTTGTTGCATCCGTGAAACACTTGCAATTGCGGTACCAAAAACTCATAAATCATACGGCAGTATACCGAAGAAGTAACAGTTTTTCTCTGATTGAAAAAATATGGACCGATTATTCCATGAGCTGAAATCGGGCACCATACCGCCGTTTTAGGGCAGTGCAAACTCTTTTGATGTCGTTCCCTTGGACTGTCGGGGCTTCAGTAACGCATGTTTTGTTTATTCACATAGCCTCCGATGTGGAATTGGGCTTTATCGCTAAACAATATGTTGCCACGTGTTCTGGGGGTCCGAAAACGTTCCAACATCGTTAGGGCGTACGTTTCTCTTAAAACATAATCGCTGTCATTTAGTTTTTGGACGATTTGCATTTTATATGGATGCAGTATTTTTTTTTTCAAAATTTCATGCTCAGTCGGCTTCTTAATGCCTGTAGAGGCCACAATCTTTCTCACTGATTTCTTGGGATTTCTAACGATTTCTTGTCGCACCTGTGCCACACGTTCTGGCGTTGCTGCTGACGTAGACGGTCCTGTTGGCAGCCTATTAACCGTTGTGCCATCTTGTCTGAATCTTCTCACGAACGACCATATAAGCTACGTGCTCGGACCATCGTTTAATCGCCGAATATCAAAGTGGGAACAGAAAGCACGACGCGCTCGAATCAACGATTCCCCACACTTTAAATATTGCTCTACCGCAAACGCGCGGTGCGCTCCCGCCGTATGACTCATGATTACTAACAAATCCGCAAAGACGACGCAACGAACGCTACCCCTCCCGTGCACCTATCCCCTCTAATAAACGAGTAACGATGATTTAAACTTGAAAAATTCCCGCTGGACACCCTTTATAATGCATGTTTGGTTTTGTATGTAATGGATGTTTGTTACTCCTTCACGCAAAAACTACTGAACGGATTTAAATGCAATTTGGCAGTTATATAGAATATAGCTTAGAATAGCACGTTTGCTATAACTTTTCCCGAAATTTAATGTGATTCCCGGAAACGGGTACGGAACGTTATAACAGAATTTTATGAGGACGCAGTCGCGGCCAAAAGCTATTATGAAATGAAATAATCTATGCCAGCCAAAATATTGCCCAATTTATTCACTATTAGGTATAATACATTTTAAACATTCTTATTTAAGTATCTAAGTATATGAAAACTAACTACTTACTTACCTATTGTACCTATCTACTTTTTCAACGGTCACATCATCGTCGACAATCAAATGTAACACATGGAATGCGAAATAAAGAAATTTAAATTGAAAGATCGTGGTTTAAAGTAGTTGTAATAACTTTCACACTGCGAAAATGTTTGCTGCACGCGAAGGATCCTTCGATGGGACTCCAGCATGCTTGGGGAATAGCAGAAGTCCATTTGTTTAATAGAATTACATCTTTTGGAAAGCAAAACTTCGGCACAGCTTCTTGCTCATTTTTAAGGATTAATCATAATTATACTTGCATTTATCAAATGCTACAACGCCTTTGCATCTATTAGAGAATGATTACGATTATAAAACAGAATTTGATTTATGAAATAAGTAAAAAACGAACAACAAAAATAGTGAAGGGTTGTTTTTTAAAAATCGTATATATCCTATTTTGGCGCAATTATGAATATTTTTGCTTTTATTTACCTTCTTATATGGTCCATACAAACGCGTTTATTTACAGTTTCACCAATATATTTTTAATTTATTATCATAAAATTCATAATTTTCCCGCACATTGACATGTAAACAATGAGTAAATCGGTTCACAGCGACGTTGTCGTTCCGTGCTACAGCATGGCTTGTAAGATAAAGGAGGCTATGGTTCAGTAGATCAAAAGGTATTTTGACAACTACTTTTCGGATTGTACGGATTACCTCATAATAATACAAAATTTACGGTAAATATATTTCTCCAATAATGGCAACACCAAACACAACACTTGTCAATTTAGAATGACGGTGATTATGCCAATAACATTGTGTTTACACTGTTAGAAAGGGACAAAGGACTATCGATGGTGACTCTCGCTCTGCCCGGTTTTAGTCAAAGCAGTGCGCAGTGGGTAGTAAGTCCATGGTTTAAACAGGTATAAACGTTCAGATGTCAATAGTCTAAAAGTCCATGGTTTAAACAGGTATAAACATTCAGATGTCAATAGTCTAAAGGTCTATATGCACTTGTGCTGCAAAACGCAGAGACAGGTTTGATGATGGCGTGCACCGTCCATACGAGTGGGTAGCACCACCTGCACCGCATTCAGCCGAACCGGTGCGATGCATAATAAATAATAATAATGTTCCAGTGAATCATGTGTTACATGCTGAACATGGTTCGATTTTGATAATATGAATATTTCAGCTTTCAGACATAGGTGTATGAGATTTAAAAAGTAATACTGTCTTAGCGACACAGGGCTAGGACAGGGCGAGGACGCGTCGCAGACACGACTTGAAACATACAGAAAAGACGAGGCAAGGGCGCGCCGCGGGCGAGAGCAGGGGTGCGGGCGGGGCGCGGGAGCCGGGCCTCGCCCGCAGCGCTTGCTGTCCTTGTCTTGCCTACGCTCTTGACTTATCCGCGACGGCGCCGCGTCCTTGCCCTGTCTTTTCTGTATGTTTTAAGTCGCGTCCGCGTCCCGTCTGTGCCCTGTCCGCGACGTGTCTGAGTCTTTTCTGTGTGGCCGCTCGCTTAGGTATGTGTTTGTTGACGCAATTGATTTCATACAAGGAAGAACGCTTTATCGCAAATGGTTACGTGTATGAATAAAAAAAGTCATTTATCTTCGAACTGTGACGAACTGTTTCTTAGACTAACATATGGGGTCGGCTTAAAAAAATAATATGACATACAAACTCTATTTAAAACCTTGTCCTGCCTAACACTACACATCTTTGACTGAAGTAACGCGCAATATCGCGTCGCAGCAGTGCGTTCAGAATAGACGTTGCAGTGCAGTTGCCGTGCCGCTGCCGCGTCGCGCAGCGTAAGTGCGTGTTCACCTTTATTAGCACTTTTGAATCCGCGACCCTAAGAAGATATGCTGTACATCCATTTAACACATAAAGACATTTGTATGGCCAATTTCATACCCATTTTAACAGACTCAGAAAGTACCTATTGTATATCCGCTTTTATAAAAGCTACAGAAAGTACACAATTAGAAAAGATAACCTAAATCAACAAATAAAAAAAATTCTCAACACAAAAAACTGTAGAATATTATCGATGAAAAACCAACCATCTGAACATGTTACCTACTGCTGTCTGTTTGTCAATGCGTTTCTGCGCGCTTATCTCAGGAACGGCTTAAATGATTTAAGTGCAGTTTCAATAATGTATAATTGTTGTAAGCTTCACTTAAATGTAGTGTTTGTGAAATGTTTTATTTAGATAAAAAGTAAATTAATAAAGATATATCAATTTAAACTCATTTTGTTCTATAAAAATGCTGTTTTGTTAAATTGGCTGAAACTTTAGTCATCTAAGTAGATGTTGACTGAAAATTTAAATATAAACAAAAAATGACTGTTTCAGAGATTTTGACTTTTCCGATATAAGTTGATCTCAGCTCTATATTATCAATCAAAAATATTAAATAAATATACTTGAACAATTCACACAGCGCCATCTTGCCTCAAAGTAAGCAAAGCTTGTGTTATGGATGCTAGATAACTAAACTTACTTACATATTTTTTAAATACATACTCATGATAAGTACATATAACACCTAGACCCAGATAACATATATTAAAATTCATCATTTCTGAATCGAACCCAGGATCTCTGGGTGGCAGACAGAAACAGGATTTAACTTAGTGATGCTGATGTTTTGTGGCGTTTCAAATCCACTTAAACAGAAGTCAGTCAGATCAAGGGGGATGAGGTTATGTAGAAGACTACCATAGGCCAGCGCCAGCGTATACTCCTTTAAGATCTAAACTTTTAAGTGAACATGGCCTACTAGCGCAGTCTTATAACCAGTTACAATGAGTGCCTTTTATGCTTTTTGCGGAATTTGACCCCATAGAAACTATGTAACATATTCAGCAAAATAAATCTGAACAGTAAAATATAACCTTGAAAGTCATTACCTGTGGAACCAGTGTAGAACCAGTTCACCTGATATCCTTTTAAGTTTATCACAGATTTAAGTGTGATTATTTTCATGGGGAATATTTTTGCATATGATAGAATGAGTTGAAGATGAGTATTTAACGCGAACAAAGTCGCGGGCAACCGCTAGTAATTAAGTTGGATATTTTTGCAAACTTTTTACTTTGCAATACTCAATGGTAGGTGCCACAAACTTACCCGACACGGTGACGGCGTCGCTGTTGTTGACAAACAAAATGACATTTTTAAATGGCGACACTTAGTTCAGCTTTTAGCCACCGGGCCAGATAAGTTTGTGGCGAAATTTTAGTGACAATGACTTGTCACTAAAAGCTTCCCCCAAACAGGGGCGATCTGTAGTTCTTAAAGGGAACACAGCAGAAAACCCACGACGCGTTCTGCAAGCGGGTGGCCGTGACATCCCCCTTCGCTGCACAGGTCATACATGTGATTATTATTATGATAGGCCAGTGCATTGACTATCTTTCGGAGGTTGGGCATACCTCTGACCGGTGTGACTTGGGTGTAGTTTATTATTATTAAGTATAATTATTTTCTTTTTTTTGTCAATGGCTTGATCTAGAGGCGACTGTTAACTATAAATCTGAGGGCGATAGCTGCCAGCCGGATGCGGAAGCACAGGACAGGATGTTGTGGAGATCTCGGAAGGCGGCATATGCTCAACATGGGTGTCTTTTGGCTGATATGATGAACGTCTGTACGCGGGCGCATTCAGTCCAATAGTACGCGACCGCATCGCCCACGCCTGTGTGGGGTCAGGGTCTATTATGGATAGCCCATAGAGTTACTATACGAGGTATATAACTCTATGGATATATCTTGTGATATCCAGTCTCCCAGTCTCTATCCAAACTCATTTTGCAGTATATAAACTCCTTGTCTTGTTGATATAAAAACCCTGCTTTAGTGCGGGCACAGACCTATGGAAAAGGTCAGGGACGGGCCCAACCGGCACACCTACCGGGCCGGACATTCTTAAAATTTTCTTAGTCGTTATCAAGCGCTTGCCGGGAAAGGTTAACGGGTAGAAATAGATGACGAATTAATGTGCATCGCCTTACTGCTTGGCGCTGAAAACCTACAAAAAAGGGAAAGATGGTAGGTTGGATGAGGAGAGGAAAAAAATTCGGGTAGGCAGTATCAGTCTACTGAACTACTGTACCTACTCGTCCATATCTACATTTCGAATGACGGCTGTTAAACTTAAAGCCGTTATAACTCTGATTCTATTGGTCTTAGAACACTAGTCTCTAAAAAGAATTATATCACTCGTCGAGATACACATTTAAAGTAACTGTTGCAAATTGAAAACTGTTATAACTTGAGAACCATAGGTCCTAGAAGAATAGTTTCTATAGAAAAATGATATTAGGTACTCGTCGAAATCTACGTTTTGTGAGAGAGACGTTAAATTTAAAACTGTCATTCGAAATGTAGAATTCGACGAGTACTATCATATATCTTTAGGGACTAGTGTTCCAGGACCAATAGTTTCCGAATAGAAAGAATCACCTTGGGGCTGGACCCAGTTCAAGCCTCAGGCTAAACAGAGCCAACTTGACCCGGGTCCAATTCATGTATTCACGAAGACTGATGACAGTAGACTGATACGTATTTTTTTCTCGTCTTCATCTAACATTAAACTTCACATCAACATATCTATTTACTTCTTGCCACGCAACGTCTTTGAGATTACGGTTGTGATAATCCTTGTTTTTTATGTTTCAACATAGAAATTTTTGCCCTGCGAAAGTAATGGACTCAGGGTCAACCATAGAGGAATATACCAATCTCTTTGATAATTACAGATCCGCCCCAATGTCCACGACGATTCCACGAATGGGCCCGGCCCGGAAAGCTTACGGTCTGTATATGCCGATTATAAGAAGATTATATGCAAGGACGGTTCGGACGTTTCAGGACGGTTGAAAGTTTTAACCGGGTGCGCTCTCCGGGCGTCTATAAGTGTGTGACGGCTAGTACATTTTCGATGAAAATAATATGGCCTTCACGTTAAACCCGGCCCTGATCGGCAGGTCTGGCCCGGCCCGGCCCTGACCGGTAGGTCTGTGCCCGGCCTTAGAATTCTTGACGCATCTTGTCAACTTAAAATTATATGAACTTCTAATGCGCGCGCCGACGCAACCTGCGTTTTACCTGCGTCGCCGACGCAACCTGCGTTTTACCTGCGTCGGCGCGCGCATTTGAAAATCATACAATTTTGAGTTGACAGCTTAACGAAAGATGCGTCGCCGACGCAGGCAGCGTCGATAACGCAGGTTGCGTCGGCGACGCAGGTAAAACGCAGGTTGCGTCGGCGCGCGCATTAGAAGTTCATACAATTTTGAGTTGACAGCATAACGCAAGTTGCGTCGCCGACGCAACGTGCGTCGCCGACGCTTGATATAATCCGCGCCTAAGTCATAGAATGACCGATGAAATGTTATCATTTTCTTTATTTTTGGCCCTCGAATGGTTCGTACAGTTTTTAATGCACAAAATGGCGTTTTTTTAAATATCCAAGCCACTGTCAGATTGGTCCGCGTCGCGCAATGTCTCAGAACTGACTGTGGCCACTGTTGTCCATGGACCGCAAAGCGTGGTTCAAAGAAAATACTTGCGGTGTCTCCTCTATTACGTTAGTAAATATTTTCTCTATGGTCACGCGATTAGTTTTTTTAAACCCTGACGATAAACGAGGAGTGTTATAAGTTACACGTGTGTATTTGTGGCTCTGTGTATATATGGCTCTGTGGCGGTATGTGTCTACCTGTAGCATCGTAGCTCCAGAACGAATGAATAAAGGCTTTTTCCTTTTGAAAGCCACTTTAATCGAAATGGTTTTTAGCTTTGTTTTAATGAAATCGATTTAGTACTTTAGAAAATACTTGAATAAACGTAAAATTGGCCGCAGGTTATCCGACTTTTTACCGCTGCCGTTTTTTAATTGCTGCTATAATTGCTATACCTAGGGTGTAGGACACTTAAGTCCAGCTGCAATAGTTTTCCATGTTAAGTTAATGTGGTATAACTGAAAATCCTTGCCCATGAACATCCATCCATAGTCAATAGATAGCAAACCCGCAAAGTGTTCCGCCTCAACACACCCATCCCTTTCCCCCGCTACCGGGTCAGCGGCGACGGCGTCCATTGTGTCGCCCGGATCTAATTTATTTCTACTTGTATGGACGGAACCCTTTATGTAATACGCTCATTACGGGCCCCGGCGAGCTGGAGAGCCCAACAAAGGCTCTCCGTAATAATACGCCGCGGCGGCGAGTCCGTTTGTAGTTTGCTAGTAACTGGTTCGGAAGTGAATTGCGTCATTTGTGTCTCTATACAATACTGACTAGATTAGTTGAACACTAACCTGTGGTCGACGGTGAGGGTGAACATTGTGATGAAACCTGCACGTGCATATTCTGGCGACTGAATATGTTACCATGATCCAATCTGGTCAGGTTGCCCTGTTAACAGGGTCATGGAGGTCAAATGGCAGTAGCTTTACTGTAATTACCTGATCTGAAAAATCCTGGATCATGGTCAAGCCGGACCCCAAGCCATCGCGCGCGAGAGCACAACCTGACATTAACGACAGATGACCACTATACTCATACTAGAATATGGTTTAAGGAAAGACAGGTACAGTTATATTTAGCTTAAACTTGTTAATCTTACGTTCGTTGGGGAAAAACGCAACGTGGAAATTACATACAGTTTCTTTTTAGATAAAGCTAAGTAGCTGGGCAACGTCCAATTAATGGTATTTAAGGGTGCGTTCAAATCTTGAGAACGCACCGCGCATTTCCGCCGCGATCTTTTTTATTGCCAATGGAGGCACACGCTCAGACGGCCCACCTGGTGGAAAGTGGCATCCGTCGACCAGGACATGACAACCTAAGGGGAGCGAATATGGTGCCGGCCTTTGAGATACTGGTAACATGCCTTTTGAAGAACCGAATGTTATAGTGCAAAGGAAAGAGTTCGGGAGGGAGCTCATTCTACATCTTGCACGTCTCCACGCGCCCTAGTAGTACACTAATAAATAATGCACAGCCAAAGCCACAAGCCGTAACTAGTGCTAATATACGACTGTTTTTGCTCTTCATATGATTATGGTTATTCACCGTTGTTGTCTCTATTGTTTGTGGAACCGTGAGGTTTTTGTCGGGACAGTGATGATGTGTGCTTAGTGGGGGGGCTCCGCTATGCGTTGGAGTAATTAATGATGCCTTTATTACACTTATGTAAATCACTCTTTAGTTTTTACATGACAAATATGAGACATGTACTTATTATAGAGGGGATGGATTAGGTTGGACAGCTGGACCAGTTCGGATACAGAATTCATTCAAACAGTTATCGTGTCGTGGCGTCCATGTGTTATACATTTTGTTTTCTGTCTTTTAAACTTCTATATCCCAAATCAAATGCCGAAAGTAAGTTTTTCTTTCCGTAGGTATGGAGTATGTGAAATTATTCTAACTGTCGCTCCATAAAACAGAATTACCATGAGCATCCGTAACCCAGGAGTAACGTTGATACCACCCAAGCGTGGGTTTAACCCTTGTTAGCTCACAAATGACCACTGAGTTGTGACATACTGATGACCACCAAACTAAGCCGTACCACCAAACCCGCTTGCTTCATGGCCTTGCGCCTTAAACAGGCATGCTCCATTGTAGGCTGCGTTTAGGTAGTATACTTAATATCACGTATGATGCCATATAATTTTACATTATGAATATAATTTATTCATATGATGTTATGATGGCAGTCCTAATAAATATACCTACTTATAAGAGTCCACTTACCTAAAAAACCTATTTTAACCGAGTTTTATTTATTCTACGCAGTGACTAACGAGAAGACAGCCCACCAGAGGGCTGAGTGTATACTTTGCTTCGATTTTACTTTACTATCGCTTTTGCGTTTACGTGGAAATGAGCAGTTTTCCAATAGGTATCTAAAGCATTCCTTACCACTCACTAGATGGCGTCCCGACAATTTTGGTAATTGATAATCGCTTGAAATAGGTTCATAGCAAACAGGATATAAACACTGGGTACGTTGTATTGGTTAATATTGTATTTGTCAATAGTTTTTAACCATTTTAGAGGTTGTAATAATAATGGAACATAGTGCCAACTTCTATAAATATTTCTTTTTACATTTCGTTTAGCCTTTAACAGTTACGTTTATATCAATAAACATTTTATTTTTAAGTTTAGTATTACTTAGTTGGCTGCATGAAATCACTGCCACCATCATACAGATTATAAAAAGATTACCAAAATTGTAGGAGCGCCATCTATAGATGCATTTTGAAACCAACTATCAATACCTACTGGAAAACTCCTCATTAGTGAAAAAATGTATAGCGCCATCTAGTGGCACGTAAATGAAGTTTTTTCTTCATTAATTTCAACGTAAACACAAACGCGATAGTAAGGTATAATCGAAGCACAACCGACACTCAGCCTTCTTATGGTAAGCGGTAACTGTCGCCCATAACATTCATTTAGGTTCAAGGCAACAAAAATGCAGAACTGCTGGCGCGGTTTCACTGTGAGGACTAAGATGAAATGCCCCATGCTTCAAATCAGGACATAACAATGAAAGCGTTGTTGCTTGGCGGCAGAAATAGATACGGCGGTGGTACTCACCCAGGGCGACGCTTCAGGGTTGATAGTGTCCTACCACCTAAACACCTTACAGAACACTGTAGCCAAACAATATTGTACAATAGTATTTTAGTCTCTGCTAACCCCATCTATACGACGGAAGCGTGAGCTTTACGTATTAATGTATTCTGTTCCAGCCGGTGAGTAGTCCCCAGCACTCCATGGGGAAACATGTATTTGCTGTTAGAGCAACGTGTGGGCAACGCTTCGGCGATTCCCATGGTGTTGCTAATGTCCATAGGCAGCGGTGACCACTTTCCATCAGGTGGCCCGCTTGCTTGCTTGCTTGCACCGTTTAGCATAAAACAACGTAGGCGTAGTTACGGGGTTAAGTTAGGTTAGCCTCTTTCGTCCTTAACCTTCCTTCATCGGGCTACCTTTTACCTTCCTATTGTGGTACCTTCGGAGGCCCTGCGCACGCGTCGGAGACAATGTCGCGCATTAAGGAGGCTCGGGATTATACACTTAGTCTCTTTTGTGCATTAACGAGCTAGCAAATTGCTGTACCCTTCCGCTTTTGTCCTTCCTTTTCGCATGCGACTGGTGGACTCGGAAGTTCGACTGTTTACAGAACGTTCAGATTTTTATTGTGGAGAGTTTGTTCTAAATAAGGAATTGGGCCGTGTCTCAAACACGCTGTAATCTCTACAATTCCGCCATCTTCAGCTGTTGAATATTTTTTTATTTTTAAGCTCGAATATGTAGGTACTTACCCAGTTTTGCCAACTACACTAGTGTCGCACTTGTTGTGTTTATAGTGTGACTATGTGATATGAATTATAAAGCTGCGTTCAGTTCTCGCGAATGGCCGCCGCTAGATGTACCCTAATGAACGTAGCGGAAAGAACTAACATGTCGCTATTGTGGAAACAAATACTGACGCCTTAACAAAGACACTGGCGCCTGCCTCACGTTTATGATACCTGGAGTTTCATATTCTTCATCATCATCAAACGTACTCGCCACTCGAGTCCTTTACTATCCCATCAGTCATCTGTTCTGCGAGTTATGTGCCCTGCCCGCTGCCACTAAAGCTTGGTAATCCTTAGGCTATATCGGTGACCTTAATTGGCTTGCGGATCGCCTCATTCCTAAATCGATCACGCAATGAGACTCCGAGCATTGCATTGCTATTACTATTACTACGTGTTCCATCTACTCAGAAACTTTACAAAATGGCTGCATTAACCATGTACCTACTACACACAATTCAAGTTCGCATCGTTAAGACACGAGTGTGCCCGGACTACGTGTATGTGTATGTATGTGTCCTTACACGGAAGCCGGAAGGATGCGATGCTATAATGAAGGCTCATATTTAATTGAATTGTTTGTTGAACGAGCCGAGAGTGTATCATTTGTTCTCCTTCTCAATTTGGAGTGTGTTAATTTACAACAAAACCGGGCCATTTATTGTTGTTTTTGTGCTTAATGCCTTTAGTTGCGGTGAAAGTTGGAGACCATTTTCGGAATGGGGATACATTTTGAATCCCGCTTGGGACCCTGTACCAATTGTTTTTTTTATAAATAGGTACCTATAGTAAAAAAGACACAAAAGTCCTCCCGGTTGAGAGTTTAGACTATCTATATAATGGCAGTCGTAATTTTTGTTTTGTTTATTTGGACTAATCAGTCATTTGACCGCCATCTCACCTGGTTGTAAGTGACGATGCGGCCGGTGATGGAGCATTCCTGTTTAGGAACAGCCTATTCACTCATAGTCACGTCGGACGACTTGGGTGGCTCCAAACTTCCACGAAAGACTAATAAATAATATGGACGCATTTCGTATATACCGACTGGATACTTAGCTTTAAATGGCCGCGACACCACATTGCTTATGCGTTTAAGTGACTCACTTAACAGAAGGCGGCGCTGCCGCGCTGCCTTGCCGTCTCAATAGGGCAGCATTTCGCTTCCGGCGTTTAGGGATACTATACTGTGGAGATCTATAGCTAGATAGGTACAGTAACCGGCAGTATTCAGAAACGTTTACGGGTGTATATACTCGTTTGAAGTACTAAACTATATTTGTCATCTAGGCGTTAAGGTCCCGGTTGTGCTTTCACGCGCGAGGGTCCTGGGTCTGCCTAGACCATCAACCAGGATTTGGTAGACCACATAATCACAGTGGAGTGACTGCCATCTGACCTCCGCGACCCTGTTAACAGGGAAACCTGACCTATGTATGTGTGGTCATCTTGTCGTTAATGTTCCGGTTGTGTCCCTGTTAACATGGGATATTGACCAGATTAGATCATGGTCACATATTTAATCATCTGAATTTGCAGGTTTTATCACGATATTTTCCTCACCGTAAGAGCATCGGTTAGTGTTCAACTCAGAAAAGATTTATTGGTTACATGGCGGTACTGGGGTTCGAACCTGGAACCTCGGACCCTTTAAGTCTTTCGGCCACAAAGTACTAAACTGTATTAAGACTAATTTAAGAAGATGTGCATGTGTGGAATGAGCTCCCAGCCACAATGTTTCCTTTGGACTATGACATGGGATCGTTCAAGAGGTATATTAGAGGTCTCTTCAGAGGCGGGCAACGCATTGGTGACTCCTCTGGTGTTGCTGATGTCCATAGGCGGCGGTGAGCACTTTCCATAAGGTGGCCCGCTTGCTTGTTTGTCTGCCGTATAACATAACAAAAAAAGATACTTTCCGTGCATTACGAGTATTTGGCTGAAGGCGGCGCTGGCTCTCGCTGTCAATCTAGCCTGGGGCGTCATGTTGTTCTGCCGCCGCCCCTGGGGAAACCATGCAGTCTTTGTACACCTCAGTGGACAGTAGCGAAGCTTAGTAGTATCTTATTTTAGCTCTTTAATCTAGATATTGCAAGTTTGCATTCGGATCCTAATTGGGGGCCTGCACATTTGATAAATAAAAGATATTTTCTGATTTACCTAAGTACTTATAGTGCCACAAATAGCATAGTACATTTCGGTCACCACCCACTTTCCGCCATCTTCAAACCACCGTTTTCTAGCACATCCTTCCACGTGTTTACTCTGGTCTCAAGATCTTGCCTAAGCTTGCTCACCAGTACAATGTCGTCAGCATACTTCATAAGCCAAGGAGGCATGTCCTGAATTTCCGCTGAGAGGGCATCGAGCACTATGCAAAACCCTGGTGAACACCTTCAGTAATCGGGAAGGGATTAGTATGGCCTACGATGGTTTTGACAACAGTTCCAGTATTGGCATACATGTCCTGTATAATACAAATGTACGCCTCGGACACATACTTTGCTCTCAGAGCCCACCAGATTATCTCCCGAGGGACACTGTCGAGAAATGCGTAATGCAACGGTTGATTCCTACTGCAATGGGACTCCTGGAGAACCCTGAGAGCAAAGACTGGATCCATGATGCTGCAGCCCGGCCTGAAGTCGTATTGGCATTCCGACAAGGAGCATTCCTGGCGAAGTCTCTGGTCAATAATCCGTTCGAACAGCTTCATTGTGTGGTTCATAAGTTTGATACTTCGATAGTTGCCGCACTCTTGCACACTGCCTTTTCCTTTATAGATTGGCGTGATAATATTTAAGCGCCACGCGTCATATATATGCCCAGAACACAGAAATAGATTTCTGGAATCTGGTCACATTATTAACGTCATAGGCATGGCAAGTGCTAGGCGGTGTAGGTGCAACGCCAAGTGCTATGCGGAGTTGCTAGCTGAGTTAGAGTTGAGGAGCTTGCTCTTACAGTGTAAGCACTGCATTATGCAACTTAACTTAATTATCTTATTCCATAAAATTAACAAGCTTGCGAGACCACTAACCTACGTTAAGCAATCTTCATAGCGTCCTGGAACTGAATGGGTGACCGTTTTGTACTTTGAGACTAGTCGAACTTCATCACCGCCACGAGCTCGCCACACGTTAGGTGTGCCAAATGCCAACGGTATGTGGCGAAGCGAGGTTGACCATGGTCTACCTCTGGGGACCGGAGACTAATTGAACAGTCTCGAGAGCCGAGTGGCATATTATTATGAAATAAAGTATTTAGTATGTTGGTGAACACATAATCTTACAAAACATTTTTATTTGTTAAATTTTTGTTGTAAGTTTAACGCGTGTATTCGTCTATCTGCAGCTTCCGAACGGATGAACCAATTTCGATGCGGTTTTCTGTATTTGAAAGGTCTTTTAATCGAAATTTTTATTATATCGAAATCGGTTTAGTAGTTTTGAAAATATTTGACTATAACTAGACTTAGGAGGTGTTTGTTCCCCATGTGTCGGTAGATAATGTATATCTTTGACTTTCGATATCCGCAAGATATACCGTTTTCGACATTTGTGAACATAGTGATCGATAGATATTAAAGTTGCCTATTGATTGGCATAAATATTATGAGTGGCCACAAAATGAAATTTTTTTCAAAATGGCGGAAAGTGGGTGGTGATTTTCTCCATAGTAAATGTTCAATGCTCTTTAACTGACCCGGTGACAGCCTTGCTGTTACCCCACATGACATGACGTTTCAAAATGGTTCAAAACGACACTTAGTTCCAGTTTTGGGCACCGGGTCAGATAAGTTTGTGGCATTCTACATAATTTTTCGGTAAACTTATGATTATGACAGTCGTGACGGTTGGCACTTGTCCATTCCTCTGTTTTCGTGTGTTTTTTTGCACTATAACACTGGCAGTAATGGTTGACTAGCTGTTGAACGACCTGTTGCCATTTAAAAAAATAATTGTTTGATTAAACAATCTTCTTAAAACTTCCTTTGCTTTTACAGCATAGCGTGCGACTAGACGGCGAGCGCTTTTCATCATAACTTTTATTAGAGGATTAGTTATAACACATTTTAACGTCTTCTTTCAAGCTCAAGTAGCCTACAACAACTTCTTATGGATGTGATAACCTCTAATTTCGTCGACACCACGTAATAAAGGTATTGTCCAGATTGTCCTATACAATCTGTCCTCAAGTGCACTAGACGTGGTGTGTTAGGGCTCCATCGCAGCCGGACTATTTGCTTAGGGCCGGCTTTACTACGCAAATATCATTTTGGCGTGTCACACAACGGTAGTAGTTTTCATTCCTGTGTTGCCGTGGCTGGGAACTATAGTTTATTTGGGGAGATTAACGGAAGAATCTGGAAAATTACACTTCTATATATAGTACTAGCGGCCCGCCCCGGCTTCGCACAGGTACCACTACGGGTACACGGGTTACACACGACCGCTGCGTAGGGAGCCGAGCGGCACTTTGAATTTTTTAATTCGTAATATCTTTTGAATGGAAAGTCCAATTTAAATAATTTAAAAACTACTTTATAGGTAGTTAAATGGTCTTGACCATAAAATAATTTATTTGGATAAGGATTAATATAAACACATAAATAGCATGGTTTGAATTTGGTTAGCATTTTCATTAATGTTTAAAATGAAAAAAGTTGTTGTAGTGACATAACTACAATAGTTGGACATATGCTACCGCGGAGTTTTTTGTAGACATTATGATGTTCTTCAATATTGTTGTACGTTATTTTGTTCTATCGCTAATAGTTTCGGCAGCGCATTCGACGAAAGACATTATAAGACTCATTTTTCTACACCTTCGGTTACATTGTTCAAATTTTACCAAGGATCCCTAATTTTTTTCAAAATGAAATGTAGCCTATGTCAAATTGGAAGAATGTAGCATTCTATTGGTGAAAGAATTTTTTAAATCGGCCCAGTACTTTTTGAGCCTATTCATTACAAACATACAAACATACAAAAATAGGTACAAATCTTTCCTCTTTATAATATTAGTGTAGATAAAACAAAGTCGCTTCCCGCCGTTTGTCCCTATGTATTTTTGTATTTATGTATATATGTATATACGCTTAGAGCTTTAAACTACGCAACGGCTAAAATTTTGGTTTTCAACAATAGATAGAGTGATTCAAGACAAAGGTTTACAAGCATGAATGATGATGTCTTTCTGCCGGACTGCCTCCGTTGTTGATGTCGTTCGTGTGCTCGCAAGTAGCTTACGTAGCCAATCTTTTTGGTGAAGACCCTCGCGCATTGTGGACATGTATGTGAGCACACCGTTCACGTAATTGTAATTGATCACCGCAGGTGACAACCTGCTCGACCGGGCTTTCAATTGGTCACGTTTTGTGTCAAGGTCATTGCACCTTTGAGCTTCAAAGTCACGGACTTTGGATTTAAGCAAAGCGTCGTGTCCACTAGTTTTTAACTATAAATTTTAGCGGTGGTATTGGTTAGAAAATGAACAGCAGCTTTTTTCATTCGAACTCCAACTCTCCTGCCAAGCGTGGAGATTATGGCAATAACCTCCTGTTTCGTGGGAGAGGCTCTAAGTCCTGCAGTGGACTGTTATGGGCTATGATGTTAATGATGATTAGTTAGAACTAGTTGTCACATCTGCACATTATTTCTAGCCCGCAAGAGTTTGACGCAAAAGTTTTAAATGTACCGTCACAGGGTGTCAATAGAGTCATGATGAATAGTTCAGCAAGTCTTAGAGTAGGTACATGTCATATTATGGTGTCACAGCACTAGTAAGCAAGCGTGCTCATCCCTAGAGAGGGGCTCGTTCTCTTGTGTGGTGAGTCGATTCAACATGGCGGTATATCTGTAACTCGAGTACTAAAATTTAGAATTCAGTGTTTAATTAACTAACAACATAATATAACAGTACACAGCGGAAGACCTTAGCCAACCTCGCTTCGCCAACGGTATTAGGAGCCAAAGCCAACGAGTAGCGAGTACGCAACGGTCACCCATCCTGCTACCGGCGGCGTTGCTTAACTTTGGTTATCGGCTCGTGAATTTATACTCATGTTATCGAGTGTTGCGCGAGAATTTTTTGTATTTATTTTTATTTATGTTACTCAGCAGACAAACAGGCAAGCAGGCCACCTGATGGAAAGTGGTCACCGCCGCCTATGGACATCGGCAACACCAGGGGAGTCACCAATGCGTTGCCCGCTTAAAAATTTAATAATATATGGTCAATGTTGTAGATTGTATAGACTTCACTACGATTTGTTATGATACTAAAGTAAAGTGATTGCACCGGGCCGCTTCCTTCGTCGTATTACAGTAGATCCCTACCTATATAAATGTCGTGGCCCTTCACCTAGTTAGTTCATTTGGGCCCTCAGTTGGCGGTTGCGCAGACCTGTTGAATGTTTGACAACCGCAGGCATTCCGTTTGGCTGGTCCGGTCTCGGCCTGACCACTTTTTCGCCGATGTTTTTTAATTATTCAACACTACGCGCGGAATAGCGCGTCTATTTTCGTGGGCCATCCGTTGTTTAAATAGACTTGTGTTTTATGCTTGTTGGAATTGTTTCGCAATTGCTTTTGAATTGAGGAAGTCGATATTTTTAATGTTTACAGCAGACACTGTTATGTCTAGGATCGAGAGGGCTTTTACTTTTATGTCTTGACGAATAAGAGATATTTAACCTTTATAGTGACATCTATAGTTCCAATGAGGAAACTCAACAATACTCACTATACGAGTACACGAACACAAGGTTGGCAAGCATTCGCACAAAGATGGCGCTGATCGTTTCTATATTGCGATAATGAAGTGTGCCAACTTCCGTGTAATAGTCTATACTAATATTATAAAGAGGAAAGGTTTGATTTTTTGTTTGTTTGTATTGAATAGGCTTCGAAACTACTGGACTGATTTCAAAAATTCACTATCCCCGGGTGACATGGGCTATATACCCGTGTACCCGTAGTGGTACCCGTGCGAAGCCGGGGCGGCTGCTAGTATATAATATAGTACTTCCGACCATCAATTGTCGGACCCCTCCTGGTCCCCTGGTCATAACACTTTTCCACCTTCCTTCTTTTCCACCTTCTCCATCTTCGCTTGCCAACATTGGCGGCATACTTATCCCTTCACCGCCAAATCTCTAATTACTGTTTTTAGCAATGAACATATATTTCTTATTTGAACGAATGATGTTTTAACAAATTCTCTATTTTAAAAGAGCAGTTAGTTTACCACGGTTAGTAAACTACAAAGTAGACCAAAGTTTTCTGGTTTAACCGCTAACATACAATAATAACTTTCTGCTACGAGCAACTGAACATTTTAACGTCTTGTCCAAAGTTATTGACTTTGATATTTTTAATATAAGTTGCGAATCGACGCAAAATCGTGTATATACTTAGATAATATTTTGATAAGTTTTAATGCAAGTAATTTGGTTAGTTGAGTTTAACAAAGAAAATTTTTAGGCTTAAGTTTTTGTGTCTCATCAACTGTTTGGTTAGTTCAATTTAACGTTAAGTATATTTATCTATTGTATTTTTATCAGTGGAAGCCTATATTTTGCTATGTAATGCTTTTATTTTTTTCATTGTCACAACTGCTGTTGGCTTTCCTTAAGGAAATAAATAACATCCTCGTACTAGACGTCTTTAGGCTTTACCGTGTATGAGTAACAGTGGAGAAACTATAGTCTTATATTATACTAGGGGTCTGCCCCGGCTTCGCATGGGTTTTCTCGGGTTTTCGCGCCAGGACGCCACGCGAACGATGTCGCGCTGGGTCCACTAGTTAAATAATATTAAGCAAAGTGTATCTTCTTATTTAAGCAATAGTGTCTTCTAGAATCATAATATTAGTCCCACTAATGGTCAGTTCTGGCAATAATTTTTTATGCTAGAAATTTTATAAATCGAATTTATACATGCTATTAGTTTACGCACATATCACCTGTATCGCGATGGTTTCACTAAAAGACAGAAAAGTATGGTAATCAGAATGGTCTCTTAATTACCCTTTACAAACAACCTGAACAATTGTTGAAACCACTTCAAAATATTAGTAAAGACAAACCACAAAGTGTTCTAGAAATTGGACAAGTCAAACTTCAGGGTCAGACTACCAACTATCGGTAATTGGTCTTTTCCGTTAGTTTGAACGGGCGTCCTATGCAAGCAAGGCCCACAAAGATTATGTCCCATCCCTCGATGGGACGCCTCAATCGACCAACTACCGCGGTGGCTTTGGTGAGGCGGCATTAATATTTTTATAAGGAATTTTTACAACTGACGTCGTATGAAAATATTGACGACTAACCTACATGGTAAGCTTTCCCGTTTATGTGTTACCCAGACATCTTAAATAACCTTAGGTGGTGCGACCATGATCGTACGACGTTCGGTTTTGAGGTCTCCTATTGGTCGGGCGGCGGTCGTCGTACGACCATGGAGTACGTTCGTTGCAAATTAGGACAGCGCCTTATAATGGATTCATTGCGTTATTTTTACTTAGTAAGTAACCGAAACGTCGGGTATAAAACCAAAAATTGATTAAAAATTGATAGATAATTTTTTATGCCACCAAGGCAAACAAGAGCGAGGCTCATAAGTTTATGATGATGATGAAGGTAAAATAATAAAATAAAATAGTTATTTATTTCCATAATTGTTGCTTACATTTTATACACTACTTCTCGAGCTAGGTACATATACATATACCTGTGTTACGAGAAACAGTTGCATCTTCCTTAAATTGCTATTATAATAAAAAAAAAGGTATTAAACAAATATTAAAAATTAATTATTTTAACATCTGTAATAATAAAACCCAAACACTTGCCTTAATGTTTGTGCATGTAGTTGCTAGTCTATGAATGTGTATGTGTGTATAATCTGTCCAAACTGACTTGTCTACATATATACATAATTAGTATACCTACATAACATGAAACCGTGTCCCGTCCACGTAAAAAGTAATGCAACAATGCTTCAGTTTGCACAATTCCGCCATCGCACCACCCGCCGTGGGCTGGGTACTTATCCCCACTACGTAGACCCTCTGTTGGTCACCACGCGAAGGTTCGAAAGAACGTTTCTCGCTCGTACGATTCGGATGTGGAATGAGCTCCCAGCCACAGTGTTTTCTTTGGACTATGACATGGGATCGTTCAAGAGGTATTTTAGAGGGCTCTTCAGAGGCGGGCAATCCATCAGGTGGCCCGATTGCCTGTTTGTCTGCCGAATAAAAAAAAAAGTTTGGGTGTAGTCTTTAGAGAGTAACCATTTCTTAATTTTACCATTTACCTCGCGAAGTGTTGAAGGTGGCAAACAACGGTCTACCGCTAAAAAGGTATGTTCTTAGAGAATAACCTACAATTTATTAATTAAAATTGTTTAATAATTCTTTTTGTTCGAGTTAGCTGCATACTGGTCCCATCTCGCATCCGGCACAGATACCAGAACACTACTGCAGAAAATGATGATGGTAGACTGGGCCCATAACACCAACTTGACCAGGTGTCTTTCTTTCTCTGTTTTTTACGGAGGTCAGTAAACAAATGACGTCTTAGTATACCCATAACACAAGCTTTGCTTACTTTGGGGCTCTAGCCATCTATGGCGCTGTGTTTTTTTTTATTTTTTTATTTCATACGATAGGCAAACAGGCAAGCGGGCCACCTGATTGAAAGTGGTCACCACTGCCTATAGACATTAGCAACACCGAGAGTATCGCCAATGCGTTGCACACCTCTATAACACGTTACTCTGGCAGTAAAAAGGCAAATGTCCCTCCACTGCCAAAGCAACGGTTCCCCAAATTCCCACCTCATGGAGAACTGGAAACCTTACTCACCGGCAGAAACAGAAACTATTATATATGTGTGAATTTGTCCAATCATATTTATATTTATTTATTTATATTTATGTTTACCGACGACATTCCGTTGATTATTGGAAACGGGCGTAAACGTAACAGGACTTAAAGGCTTCGGCACAACAAAAGCAGGCCCGGAGCAGCGGAACTTGAACGCTTCGCGACGACCTTTTAAAACAAAGTCGCCACGCTGACAGAAAGCTGCAAGGTAGCGCTCATTTATTTGTGTGTATATTTACTTGGGAAAAGGTTTTTACGGGGTCGGCAAAGCGTGGATGATGCCCCTGACATTGCAAACGTCCAGGCTGCGGTGACTGCTTACCATCAGGCAGGCTGTTTGCCACCTTAGTGGTATAAAAAAAGAAACTTGAAGAAGATTGATTGATTGATTGATAGATTGACAACATCACTGGTGTAAGGTAGGTGAGAGGGTAGGTTTCGGGGTTGTTTCGGGGTTGAAAGCGGGAGCGGGAGGCCGAGAGCTCAAGTGTGTTTCAAAATTAAATACTTATACTTTCGTTTTTGATTAGGATATTAGATATCTCTTTCAATTGTCAAAAGGGGGTAAGAAAGTAGGAAGGACAGAATTTCGAAGAACATAATGCTTTTGCGCCAAGGGTCCATCCCTGAAACTTCACCCTCCCACCTCCCGCGGGCGATAAACCAGTTGTGTTATCGATCTATAGCGATTCAGTTATTAATCGCATACGGAAAAATTAATAAACATGGCGTGTCGTGTATAATCGTTTTTATTTAGACGGGCCCCTGAACCTGCACCCCTTGCTATCGGTGTAACAGAGCCTCCTCGCCATTTAGCCTTAACAACAATACCAGTTAAGACGAAGCAAACATGTTTATTTCAAATCCAAGTGTAGTTGTTGGCCGTTTACTTTCCACAAAGTTTGTCGACCCAAAGAGCAAACCGCTCGGCCTCATTATTATTCGATTCGGCACTCTGGAAATCAGTGCGTTGTGTACTCTCCGTTTGTCAGTTTAACTGGAATCATATTGAGCTATTTCCATCCGGGGCTGGTCCTAAGTAAACCTCGGAGCCCTGCCCTGACCCCATTGCCACCCAAATTATAAGAAAACAGCCCCTTGCAGCCCACTTGGGGGTGGAATTCGGTTTTTTAGGATCGACAGTGATTGATACTTCTGTGGACATGTATAGGTCAAGTTTGCTGAGGTGAGAGTTAAGACCTTCGCTCGCGGAAGGTGATTTGTTTTTTCTGTTGAGATGGAGGTGTGTTTGCGTTTCTGTCGTATTATTTAGTGCATTATTATGGATTGATCGATGTACAACACAAACGCAATTCTACCTATTCGCGATTCTAATTATTTGTAGTTTTGTAGGTTACGTTTCTTGAACGTAGTATTTTTTTTTGTCTATGGTATTAATTAGTGTGGGTGTAGTGAAGATGCTGGGGCTAGTAGGACGATTGGGTTCCAGACACTTTATAGTTGATAATTTAATAGAAAAAGAAATATATCGCCCTAAAAAGTGCCGTAATTTTGGTTGGGATTCATTAAAGGTAGTAGAGTGCCCTGAATAGAAATCCATCCCAGTTACGCGTGTCTTACACGAGTAACGAGGATGTTAGTTAGAGGCAGACCTATTAATACCTCCTAACCTAACCTTATCATAAAATGTAGACGAAGGCGACATGCATCATGACTTATCAGATCATGAATCTGACTGTTGGCCGGAACGTGTGGTGTTCTGGCGATATCGTGGAAGACCTAGGATTGCTGCTGCCGCCGAAACAACATTGTAATAACAAAAGTGTAATAGTGATCCAAAGTGTACACCTAGATTTCAAGTTCTGAAATTATATTTTCATGTATTAGTTAAAAATATAAAATAAAATTAAATCTGTGCCGATCTCAAATGAATGGGACAAGGGCAGCCAATTGATAAAGATGAAACATAAAAATTTATGTATTAGAAAAACATGCTTGCTTAGATAGGATCTTCTTGTAAGTAAAAATATTTGTAGCAGGAAGCCCCGCTCTTCCCTAAAATGAAAGTTGATACCATGTTTTTTTTTTATGTTACTCAGTTTTATCATTATCAATGTTTTGTATTACTTAATTTGTATTTATAAGGTTGTCTAGTATATTTGTGTATTTATAGATATAGTCCTCAGTTGCGTGAAATAAAATAATTAAAAACAATTAAAATCAACAATACCAGCAATACCGCTTGCAAAAGAAACAGACAAGACGGACCCTTCCATCCTCGAACCCGCGAACCACCTGCAATCTTGGAGAGTACACAGCGAGCCACACGAGCGGAAACACCACCATTCCTCATCCCATTCGCAGTTCCATAATTTCCGGGCAGCGCTTCGCGTAAACGCCTGGCGTAAACGCCTCGCTCGTTACAAAGAAATCACTCGTCGTCCCTAAATCAGGGGCGAAATTAACGGCTGAAGGCCCCCGCGACGAACAAGCAGCGGTTTTCTTAAACAGATCCAAAAAGGGCGGTGCCTCAGTTTAGAGCCATTACGGAGATAAATTACGACCACCCGAATCTCCCCCCCCCACTCCCACCTCGCGCCGCGACACCCGCGTAATCCTCTTAAGGTAAGCAGTTTGGGGAAAAATACAAAACATTTGTCGGTGCCCGCTCTGGGTCGAGACTGATCAATGACTGCTGATTGGGGCGCGATAACGATCCCATGTTCGTATTGTTGCAATTAGAGTGGAGGCAATGGCCGTCTCCTCTTGAGAAAATCGGAGGAAGGCGAATGGAATTAGCGTAATGTATATTTATCAGGATATAAGTTGAGGAAGGGTAATATGGCAATCTTAAGATTTGCGATGTTATAACTCAGAAATAGTGGAAAGCGATAACATCCTTGTTTACGCCTGCTCCTCCTGCTACATATGAATCGTGTGTTGTTAGAATATCCTTGTTGTTAGAGTAGTGAATTAGTAATAAGATATCTTCTTAAACCTAAGAAATTACGCTAGAAAGGAAATTACGCAGATCAGTTCGGTTGGCCAGATTGCTAGAAAATGGCCAGGACAGATTGATTAGGACATAAGTATAAATTCATCGTCTTGGCGTCAATATCCCGGTTGCATTGTCATACGCGAGGGCTCATGACCGATCGAAGGCTGGCCTCGATCATGATCCAAGATCTTGGCAGATCAGATAATTACAGCAGAGCGACTGATATTTGTGACCCTGTAAACAGAGAAACCTGACCATATTCCATATTCCGAAGTTCCAGTAAATTTACTTTCAAAAAAGCAGTTCACAGTTATTTCCTTAAGTCTCTGTAACACCTTATATATTTTCCTACATTGTCTTTCTCTTTTCCCTTTTTTTTTTAAGTGTTTGGGCAGTAGAGTTGTTGAGTGTGCCAGTAGCTTGTTATGCTCAGTTCCTTGTTCTCTCTCTCTTTCTCTCTCTCCTATTAGACTATCTATAAGTTTCGGTCTGTGAATGTTTGATATACTTATTTAATTAATGTTACTTTTAGTCTGTTTTATGTTCTTTTGTAGCACTGCCTTGTAATTTTTGGTAATTGCTCTCTGGTTGACTGGTAGAAAAAGCTACGTAGCTTTAAGTCCGCCATTGTACTGTAATGTGCATGAAGTTTTAAATACATTAATAAATGAATGATCATGGTTACACATTCAGTCGCCTGAATGTGCAGGTTTCACCACGAAAAGGACCTGAAAGGAAAACTCCTTCACCGTAAGAGCATTGGTTGGTATACAACTAATGTACTTAACTCAGAAAAGAGTTATTGGTACATGGCGGCAGTGGGACTCGAACCCGGTACTTCTCGCTTACGGGTCTGACCCGGCCACTGACGCTCTAACGACGTAACCTAATAACTTTCAATTCGTCTAGACACCGTTTTGCGTCTAGACCAATTGTACGTTACATTACTTGCGTCTCCCAGATTCGGACAAATAGACGCTGTAGGATGATCTCAATAAATCCCAGCATTACTGTCTAGCTAGTACGCTAAATTAATTTGTAGGGGCAAACGCAATTAGACGGTGGCTCCGGAAAGTTGTCTAAATAATATTGATACACGCCGGATTATGAGTAAGCCTCCTCGGTGTCCAGGCCAATGGAGGAGAGGAAGCGGTTTGATTTCGATGCTGTGTTACTGTGGGATTTATATTGAATTTCGGGATAAGTTATAAGCTATATGATATTCTGGGTTTTAACTACAACGCTTTTAGTAAAGCCTCCATCTCAACAACATTGCAAAGTTTTACGCAATTCCTTTGTGTAACTATAGTCTATCCAAATATCCAACCTTACAAAATTAATGATATTTCTAGGACAATATATGATTAATAATCAATCCGTAATACGATGTCAGTTTCGGCATTTGCGGATTATCAAAATTGTTTCAGTGTTTTCAGAAATTACCCAAGGCCCTTACATAGAAACTCACAAACTTACAAACTTTAATCTCTTTATAATATTAGTAACATATAGATATCTATAGTGCACTGTCGAACGGCAACGCTACCTACGTATCGACACCTAAACTGAATAAAGAGAATATTGAGAATATTGTATTGTATTTTATTGTAACAAAGTGTTCTCAGAGAACTTTAATACACGATACAGCTATAAGTCGATACCTCGTTCCGCATCTGAAGATGTCTCTTCATTTTACACCGAAAATAAAATCTTTATCCTGCGCTGGCGGCGGCGGCGGGCGGGGCGCGGGGCGCGGGGGGCCGGCTCTGGCTATAATTTATCTCACTAATGGTTTTAAAGCTGACATCTGCCCTTTTAAGAGAATCATGAACAAGGGCGCCCAGTTTATTTCCTGAAAATTAAAAAATACGCAGCTCTCCATGCGCTTATGATGAATTTTTCACCTGCTTATTATTTTTATGGTAAGCGACGGGCCTTTTTGTGTGGGAAAACTGGAAGCGGGGAATAAGTGGCCCGGAATTTGGAGTGGCCCTGTTGTTTTTAAATTAGGAGTTATTGTTTTAGTAGAGCGAAAATAAGCGGCGGCCTTTGAGTAAGCGGCGGGTTGTCTTTGACGCGCCGCCTCCCACGCGGCGTGGTTAGTGTTCCACGGATTTATGGGCAGCCTTCTTTGCTGAATTCTTAACTAAAGGTACGAAATTTTAACTTCCAGCATTAGAATATTCAACAGTAACTGTCCAACGCATTTATTGCTAAAAAAATGTATTCGAGCTACACTTCGGGCACTTTCGGGCATGAGCCGTGTCGTCCTCTTTTTAGAACTCTAAGTATACCTCTTCCTAGCCTTTATATTTTTAAGGTAGCCAAATTTATGAGATTAAATCCTCACTTTTTACACTAACAAAAGATACATTCCCAAGGAATACCCGGAATCAACCTCGACTTGTAAACGAGGTTACGCCCAACTCAGTTCTATATCTAAAACACTGCGGATTTATTTAATAGGATTCGACAAAAAATAAAAGCCAATTAATCAGTTTAAAAAGGAGCTACATCAATTGCTAATAGAGCATTGCTTATAACCCATAAAACAATTTTTAGATTGTTTAAATTAGAATATAGTTTACATTGACAATTTTTGTAACTGGTGGTGAAATGTAATGTAATATTATTTATAAGACCAAAATGTACCTACGATGTTCTTAGCAAATAAAGACTCATACTTCTAAAGAGTATTCTAGAGGAATCATTTTTCAACATTATTATCATCAAAATGCCTAAAATCCCCAGCTATCCACACAACACATACACTATACAGCTATAACACAAGGATTTCTTGTTACTGTAGAATTTAATCCCCAGGGTTAAATTGGCAAACAAACACAGACGGTGCCATATTTTCGAAATAACTTCTAGGTATCTAAAAGACGGAAGTATTTTAAGATTTTTATAACAGGCACCGCTCTTTTAACGACTTTATCCCATTGTAGACAGCCGAGTCATGCCAAGAGGCCAGGAAAACCGAGACGAAACGCCAATATAAAAGGTTTTATAACCCAACGCGGTGTTAATTTATTTATTTTATTTATTTATTTATTTGTATCAGGCTACAAAGGCCCATAGATATAATACATATAACATACAAAATTATAATAGCAATAAACAATACATTATAGCCAAACAAAATAATATAACCTATACAACAATACCACATATAAAATTAACAATAGACTAATAGATAATATAATAATTTTCAAAACTAAATTCTAACACTTTTCACTAAATCTCTGTGTGATACCTAATGTCGTTTCGGCGGCACCGGAAATTCTGGGTCGCCCACGGAATCGCCGGTACACCACACCCTTCGGCCAATAATCTTCCCTCATGAAGAAATCCAAATCAGCGGTGGGAACCAACACCACGAACGAGTTGAACGTACGTTCATGGCTTGATTCCAAGAGCCGGACTCTCACGAGGTACTTATTGGTTAAGCGGATATGCTCTTCCACGTCCTTTGCCGTCACTGTGTAATGAAGACGGGACAGGTAAAGCGCCGTCGTCGGTGTCGCAGGACGCAGCAGGAAGTTGGGACCGGTTACTGCAGTGCCGCGAAAATACTGAGCAGCACGACGTCTACTCTTCTACTGGACCGTGATAAATCCATTTTCATCACAGTCCACGTCGGGGGCGCATGGGGGCTTCAACACCCCTTCTAAAAGGTGAGAAAAGAATTAGATTATTTTAAGAGTACTCGGCAACATTGTCACTTACCATCAGAGAAAAGGTTACAAAGATAAAATGCTTGGCTAATAGGCGGAACAGCTTCTTTAGCAGGGCTGTAAGAGGTCCTAATAATGTACCAAACGAGCTTGATCTCGACACATTTAATTGCAACGTAAATGCAGTCAAGCGTAGAATGGTCAGCAACTGGCTAACTGCATCGACTTGCTTTAAGTTTTGTGGTTCATCATCATCATATCAGCCAGAAGACGCCCACTGCTGGGCATAGGCCTCCCCCAGAGATCTCCACAAAGACCGGTCCTGTGCTTTCCGCATCCAGCTGGTACCTGCGATCCTTACCAGGTCGTCGGTCCACCTTGTAGGAGGCCTACCCACGCTGCGTCTACCGGTACGTGGTCGCCACTCGAGAACTTTACTGCCCCATCGGCCATCTGTTCTTCGAGCTATGTGCCCTGCCCACTGCCACTTCAGTCTGGCAATCCTTAGAGCTATGTCGGTGACCTTGGTTCGCTTGCGGATCTCCTCATTTCTGACTCGATCGCGCAAAGAAACTCCGAGCATAGCTCTTTCCATTGCCCTTTGGGCAACAGTGAGCTTTCTTATAAGGCCCATAGTGAGTGGCCACGTTTCAGATCCGTAAGTCATCACTGGCAACACACATTGGTCAAAGACCTTCGTCTTGAGACACTGCGGTAATTGGGACGAAAATATGTGGCGTAGCTTCCCGAACGCTGCCCAACCGAGTTGGATTCGTCGATTGACCTCTTTCTCGAAATTGGACCTACCTAGCCGGACTATTTGTCCTAGGTATGTATAGTCGTCAACAACTTCAAGTGGAGTGCCTCCAACTGTCACTGGAGTAGGCACAACATGGACATTCGACATAATTTTCGTCTTGTCCATGTTCATTTTAAGACCTACTTGTTGAGAGGCACTACAGAGGTCATCGAGCATTTTGCCCAAGTCTTCCAGGGTTTCAGCCATGACTACGATATCGTCAGCAAATCTGAGGTGCGTGAGGTACTCGCCGTTAATATTGATGCCAAGTCCGTCCCAGTCCAGAAGCCTAAAGATATCCTCCAGTGCAGCGGTGAACAACTTCGGTGATATGACATCACCTTGTCTAACACCTCGCTGCAGCTGAATAGGTTCTGTGGTCTTGTCCTGGAGACGAACTGACATAGTGGCGTTTTCGTACAAACACTTCAGTGCTTCGATATATCGATAGTCAATTTGGCACCGCTGTAGAGACTGGAGCACCGCCCAAGTTTCGATCGAATCGAAGGCTTTCTCATAGTCCACAAACGCCAAGCATAATGGCCGGTTATACTCTTCGGTCTTCTGTACAACCTGCCGCAGCGTATGTATGTGGTCTATGGTACTAAAACCTTTTCGGAATCCGGCTTGTTCGGGAGGCTGGAAGTCATCAAACCTGCGTGCGAGACGATTCGTAATGACTCTCGAAAACAGCTTATAGACATGGGTCAGCAGCGATATTGGTCTGAAGTTCTTCAAGAGAGCCTTATCACCTTTCTTGAAGAACAATATGACTATGCTTCTGTGCCATGCTTCCGGCGTTTTGCCCTCGAGGATGACGGAATTGAACAGCTTCTGAAGGGTCTTAAGCACAGGTTTGCCACCAGCTTTCAGAAGCTCAGCCGTAATTCCATCATCACCCGGCGCCTTGTTGTTCTTAAGCTGTTTGAGAGCCATACTAATCTCGTACAGGCTGATGTCCGGGATATCTTCGGTGTAGTGTCGGGTCAATTTGCCTCTGGGGTCTTTTGCCATACTGGTAACAGGTGCCCGTGTTGTCGTGTATAACTGTCCATAGAACCTCTCGACTTCCCTCAAAACCTCGGACTTGGTCGAAACAACTCTGCCGTCATCCGTTTTCAGTCTCGTCAACTGGCTCTGTCCAATCGACAGATCTCTCGCAAAGACTTTAGAGCCTTTGTTCCGCTCGATCGCCGCCTCAATATTGGTAGTATTGAAGCGGCGTATGTCGCGAGTCAGAGACTTAGAGATCTGTCGATTAAGTCGCCTAAATTGAGAGACATCATCAGGGGATTGCAGAGTCATTCCGCGTCTTTCTTCGATGAGTTTGAGGGTATCGTCAGAGATTTTGTTTGTTCTGTTTGTACGGCAGGCCTTATAAAACTTTGACCCAACCGTATAGACAGTTTCCACGAACCTGTTATTATAGTCGTCCACGTCGACGCACTCTCCTAGGCACTCGAAGCGATTTTGTAATTCGAGTTGAAAGCTCTCGGGGTTTTGGATTTGGATGGGTATAGGCCGGAGCGTGGACCTCATCAATCTCGATCTTTCCAGCTGGGGATTAATATTCAATGTGCCTCTTACCAAGCGGTGATCACTGCCAATTTTAACGCTATTGATCACCGAGACATCATTGAATATATGCCGTTTCGTAGATAGGATGAAGTCAATCTCATTTTTTGTGACACCATCGGGACTAACCCACGTCCATCTGCGATGATCCGGCTTCCTGAAAAATGAGTTCATCATAAAGAGTCCCTCCTTCTCCATAAAGCCGGCCAGCATCTGGCCACGGGCGTTCCGACTTCCAATTCCAAATTGCCCCACTCTCAACTCGTCTCCGCCTCGTTTGCCCAGTTTCGCGTTGAAATCCCCCATGACAACGGTATAGTGTGTCTTGGAGGTATGCATGGCTGTAGAAATATCCTCATACATAGCCTCCACTTCATCGTCGGAGTGAGTCGAAGTCGGTGCGTAGACCTGTATGACCTTCAACGAATACCGCTTGGTAATTCTGAGTATAAGGTACGCTACCCTAGACGACACACTCTCGATTTTGACTATGTTGTTCACGAGGGATTTGTGGACGAGGAACCCGACACCACCTAGGGACAGTTGGTCGCCCTCCCGGAAGTAAAGCAGATTTCCGGACTTTAGGATTATCGAGTCCTCCCCCTTTCTTCGGACTTCAGATAACCCTATAATATTCCAATTTAATCTGCTTACCACTTCCTCCAGTTCCACGAGCTTTTCGTCGGTCCGCAGTGTCTGAACATTGTATGTAGCCAGGGCCAGTGGTCGTGCTTTGTGGTAGCCTGGTCGCATCCGGTGATTCTTCGCACCCCCTGCCCCGCCGTTACCGTGGCCGCTACCATAGTCCGGAATAGCGGGGCCGCCGGGTACTGGGGGCCGTAGCCTGTGTGTGCTTGTCATCAGGGGGGGGGGGTTGCCATAATCGCCACGCTTGGCAGGCGGGTTGGCGATCGCAGTGAAGTAGATGTAAATGTACCCGAAAGATGCTGCTGCCCATCTTTCGGGTTATTCCCTTAGTCGCCTCTTACGACACCCACGGGAAGAGATGGGGTGGTGCTATTCTTTTAAGTGGCGGCACCACACACCACGTTTTGTGGTTGTAGTTATTGTAATATGCTGTTGGTTTTCCAAATAACTAAATAATTAAACAGTTACCACTTTCCATCCAGTTCTACCTGTTTGCTCGTTTATAAATTGTATTCCAAATATAAAAAGGCGGATATCCAGTAGTCCACTGACTCAATGGCCCACCATTCTCAGGAGGCTAGGCTGCAGACTGCGGCTGTTCAAACGCCGGTGCTTTCGTGAGCCATCGTTATTTCGAGGGTAGCGCGATGCATAGAATGAACAGCGCCCTTAGTCCTAACTAACTCGGGGGATCTTGGGTTGAAACTTGTCATTATTTAATAACTGATTCCTGTTGGTTTTCAGATGTGGAACTGAAACTCTGAGGAGTCAAATAACGCGGGTTTTTATATAATTTTTATGCTGAAAGTATGTTATCATTTCGGTGTTAATATCCCGGTTGTGCAATCGCACACGAGCGCCTTGGATTTGCCGTGACCTGACCATGATCCAGAATTGAGCGGCTCAGGTAATTATAATAAAGCGACTGCCGTCTGACCTTTGTGACTCTGTTTTACAGGGAAACCTGACCAGATTGGATTATGGTTACACTACATTTTTCATCATGTCGCCCAACCAGTCCGTCACCGTAACGAATTTATATACCATAAAAAAAGTAATTTTTTTTTGCCAGCGAGCCATGGAGCGCAGTATCTTGGGAGTCAAATTGTCAGACCGTATAAAAAACAGTGTACTGCGCTCCAAAACTCAAATCGCTGATGTGGGTTTGAAAGCAGCCAAACTGAAGTCGGACTGGGCTGGACATGTATGTCGCATGCCAAACGAATTAAAATGGCAAAAATATCCACTGACTGGACCCCACAAAACGTAACAAGGAAGCGCGGAAGGCCTAAACGGAGATGGCGGGACGAGTTGGACGCCTTTTCTAAGGATTGGCCGAGGAAAGCATCCGACCGTGAGTCGTGGAAGATCGAAAGGGAGGCCTTTGCCCTGCAGTGGGACAGAAATGGCTAAAAAAAAAAAGTTTGTGCTACAATGCGGCACTGGAGATCGAACTCGGTACTTCTCGCTTACGAGTCGGTTATGTTTTGTGGAAATAGAGAGCTATTGGCAGGTGGGACAAAGCTTCATTATTTGAGATGCAATAAAGAACGAAAGAACGTAATAAAATACTAAAAACAAATTACCATCAATAACCTATTAGCCAATAGCAGATATTACAGACAATAATTACAACACACCATCGTTTCTCACTAGGGCGGGTATTATAACAAGTATCACGTAAAAAGTACACGTATGCACGTGTCCGCGATCGCGGGGGGCGCGGGGGGTAACGTGTAAAAAATATAATAACGCCCGTGGCCGGCGCGGGCGGTTATAAATGGCCGGCAATTAGGAGTGCGCCGCCGACTGCGCGGCCGGGGGCGCACTGGGAGCTTTTCAAAGTTTCAATTGACCCACTGGGAGTGGAGCTGAATCGGCCACGCATGGGCAACTAGCTTTCCTGGGTATTCCTCCAGCCACAGTATTTCTTTTGGACTATGACATGGGATCGTTCAAGAGGTATATTAGACGTCCCTTCAGAGGCGGGTAACGCATTGGTAACTCTCCTGGTGTTGCTGTTGTCCATAGGCGAAGGTGACCACTTTCCATAAGGTGGCCCGCTTGCCTGTATGTGTATGGTGCCCACTGAAAATCAGAGCCATGGCTCCAGCGTTGAGACAACAGGCCGGTCTGCCACGCAAGAGGTCCCGGGTTCGATTCCCGGCCGGGCAGAAATTGAAATTATGAATTTTAATTTCTGTTAAGGGTCTGGGTGTTCTATGTATAATAAGTATATATTTAAAAGTATATAAGTAGTTTATCAGTTATCTAGAACCCATAACACTAGCTTTGCTTACTTTGGGGCTAGATGGTGCTGTGTGAATTTGTCCACTATTATTATTATTACCAACAAAGTGGCAATGGGCAGTCTACATAGCTTGCAGGTCAAGGGGGCGGATGGAAGAGTTTTCGAGTGGCGACCATAAACTGGCAAACGCAGCCTAGAACGTCCCTCCATGAGATGGACGTATGACTATGTAAAGGTAGTAGGGATCCAATAGATGCAAGAGGAACAAAATACATCGGTAAGTAAGGCGCTTAATTCCAGCAGTGGTCGTCTTGTCGCTGTATTAAAATATAGAGATTGTTAATATTGATCGGCACACTGATGGAAAGTGGTCACCGCTTCCTAAGGACATTAGCAACACTAGGGATATCACCAATGCGTTGCTCACCTCTAAACCGAAGGACACCTTGCTCTCCCAGCAAATAACCAAATATTAAGCCCTTTCACTGCCAAGCCACGTTTCCGCGTATAGCACTGGAGGCCTTACTCATCGACAAGAAACAACACTAAACTAACCACCACCACCCACACAGGTGTCCACAGGTGGTTGCAGATGTTCTGGACGACGGTGGCTGCTTTCCATTAGATGGACTGCCCGTTCGTGTGCAATAAAAAAAAATGAAATAGAATATTCTCGGATTTGGACTTACTATTACACGGTAGACTAGTACTAACGCTCCGCTTCCTCCCGGTGTGCCCCCGCCACGGATTTTACACTTTTCCCCGACCTTACCTGCGAATAGAAAGAGCCGAGTCGCCACTTTTTGCGCATATTATCCTTTACTTTAGGAGAAAGAACGCGTGTGGCCGGTACAGGCGCGCGGTAATGCGTTTAATTTAAATCATGATGACAATGATTATTTGTTTCAATTTCATTGACCTAATTTACTAGTCATGGATGAGCTTTATTATAGCAATAGGTATACGTTTTAAGACGTTTGTGGTTATTTACTACACGTAAATCGTCACATATTCGTGTCATAACCATGGTAACAAACCTCATCATAAATACATATCCGTGTCAAACAATGGTATGTGTGACGATTTATGTGTTTATGGAAGCATATTTATTGGGTGACGTGTGATAAATTCTGAATATTAGATTCTTGAATAAAATCCAATATTCTAAATTTAAAGCCAAATCCTTGATCATTGTCAAGGCGGCGCCGGGCCCTCGCTCGCAAGGTAATTATTTGTAGTTTTATTACATCACATATTAGTTGGCACGTGGTAAGTAAACCAACAAATTTTTGCCACAAGATGTGAAAACAAAAAACGCAAGTGACATCATTTTACTGACTATAATTACAAATACAAGTATACATTGTATTTCTGGTTAAACTCGTTCTAGTTCAATACATTGTAAGTTCTGATTTCAAACTTCCGAGACACCTAAGGGGCACGACTCCAATGGCTACTGACACTCGGAATGGACACCGACAATACCTACTTATTCAAAATCCCTCGTACAAGTCGCAAATGTGACTTGTAGTTCGCCATTCCGCCACGTTTGTAGTGGTCTATAAAGAGTACATTCAACGTTTAAGTAGAAAGTTTTGTGCGTATCTGTACCCGAGGCTAGGTAAAAACTGCCCACAGCCCGTCCCTCAGAGTTATGGCTCTTTTTATAGCGACGACTATTAGCTAGTTAGTATGATGTATGTTTTTTGTTCTATTTAACATAAACCTATCTGTTTTGCCTTTGCCAAATATACTGGCGTAGCGGGATGTGGAGGTGTTCATGGAAGCAATGTAATTGTGTAAGCTATGAAAGCATGAGTGTATTTTCTTGACATAATGACTCTCTATAGGTATTAGGTGGAAAGCGTCGCTGCCTGAGTGGTTAAGGTATCCGACTCGCAAGCGAAAGGTACCGGGTTCGAACCACATGTAGCAATTACTCTTTTCTGAGTTATGTACATTAGTTGAATGCTAACCGATGCTCTAAAGGCGAGGGAAAACATCGTGACGTATCCTACTGAATGTGTAAAAATGATCAAATCTGGTCAGGTTCCCCTGGTAGCAGGGTCACGGAGGTCAGATGGTAGTCGCTCTACAGTAATGATCGGGCCTACTAAATCCTGGATCATGGTCAAGGCGGCTCTCGTGCACGAGAGCACAACCGGTACATTACCGCCAAGATGATGATTATTATTATAGGTGTAAAAGTTGGCATTCTTAGTTTTCTTCTTCTTATCGTATCGATGATAAAAAAGGTTACTTTATTACTATTTATATTCTTCATAGCATAGGTATTAACGCAGGTCTCCAGACAACACAAAGCAGCCGTCCCAAGAATAGCCCGTTCCGAGTTTGACCGTATGTAAATGAATAAGCGGATCCAAACAGGATGTCGGGCCGGCTGGCTTGCCGATCTCCGTTCCGGCATGAATATTCCATAGCGACCTGCCGGCGGACGGCCGGGTATGGAGCCCTTGGGGCCTCTATCGATGGGAGGTTTTGTACCGATGCTGTAAGAGAACGGTGTCCAGTTTGACAAGAAGCAATATCGGTATTCAAAAACTAACAATGCGCACAGGGTTCCAATTATGTTGTAATACAATTTTTTTATTCAGCTCACTGACAAACGAGCAGTCTACCTGATGGTAAGCGGTAACCATTATAACATCTACGATTTATACATTTAAGGCAACAAATAGGCAGAGCCGCAGGTGCGTTGTCACTGTGACGACTAAAATGAAATGGCTCACGCCTGTAATTACGCTGGCTACCTTACGCGCTTACAACATTTGACTAAGTACAGTAGCCTAAATTTAGAAGCAAGAAGCGGGAGACAAATCAAATTAGAATGTATTGCTTATAAAATAAGGCTCTTATAATGGAACTCACTGCCACATAATGTGCGTGACAGTCAGTCACTGTCTATATTTAAAAAGAGAGTCAAGGAATATTATCTTTCCCTGTCTAGTCCATAACTTATATATTTATGTATTTAAATTTTCAATTGTTGTGCACGTCGTATCTGCGTTACTTTAGTCTAACATCTCTCTTTCTTTCATCTTCTGTAGGCCTGCTGGAAGAAATTTCTTTTTAGAAATAAGCAGCGCCTGTTGTGTCTTTTGTTCTTTTATATTTCTCTGTATATCATTATTGTGTACAATAAACAGTTAAATAAATAAATAAATAAGGCTTTTAAAAATCATACATAACATAACGTAACATAATATAAGTGATACTAAAATGGACCCTAGTCTAAGGTAGGATCTCTCACGATTTTTGCCCCTGAATTGAGTCAAATGTAATAAGCACATAAGTATTATCTGTTACCGTTATAACTATTCCTCATATCGTGTCAATACTCAATAAATCAAGTATGAAAATTATTATAAATATTAAATAAAAATTATGATTGTAAATGACCGGTATCACTACGTTAAGGCGTCGTACGTGGGCCCTGTCGCGGGAAAAGCCAAGTCAATAAATTCGTATGGTCTACCCGATCTTCGTTCCGGTATGAATATTCCATGGTGCCTCGCCTCGCCTTACCTCCCGAGCGGGCCCGAACCCCGCCGAACATTCCCGAAGCAGATACGGAGACTCGAAATTCGTAGCCAAAAGCGAAATGAAAATTTAATCTGAAATGATCGTGGCACCAGTGCAGCGACACCAGACGAACAGGCTACACACGGGACGATTCCGCGATGGGCTGGCAGAAAGATAATTGGGTTGACTGTACCTGATTATGTCATATTTATAAAATAAAATCATATTTGAAAATAGCCAAAATTCTATTTTTTTATAATACCGACGAAACAGGGAATATAGGTATACCTTAAACCTGACCTTTCTTTAAAATGTCTCCGATTTGATCGTCAAATGTACATCTCGGTCTTCCCCTTCCAACGCTTCCATTTTTGGAAACATCAATTCCTGCTTTGCAATAATTTAAAAAAAAAAACTTTATCGTTGAACAACATAGGTCTATAGGCTGTTGCAATAAAGTAAAGTTAGCTTGGGCGAGCGGTTCATCCTTATGTACGAGCCGTTTTAGTTGAATCTTTATAATGCGTACGGCCAAGGAGTGGACGTCACTTACCACCAGGTGAGGTGGCGATCAAATGCCTGGCTAGTCGAATAAAAAAGAAAAAAAGAAAAATAAGCTACTAAATCTATTACATTTAAAAACAAGTTCTTAAACTCTGTTTAAAAACTTTGGAAAAAAAAAACATTTGAAGAAAAAACTAAAGAAGTTAAATTTAAAAAAGTTTAAAACTAATAAACTATCCGCACTTCAATAACAAAACTCATAAATGTATAATAATAATAAATATTCGTGGACAAATTCACACAGCGCCATCTAGCCCCAAACTGAGCAAAGCTTGTACTATTGGTGCTAGATAACTGATATACTACTTAAATACTTTTTTAAATACATACTTATTATACATAGAACACCCAGACCCCTAACAGAAATTAAAATTCATCATTTCAATTTCTGCGCGGCCGGGAATCGAACCCGGGTCCTCTTGCGTGGCAGACGGCATGTTGACTATTGAACCACTCAGGTCGTCAATAATAGGTAAGTTTCAACCATTAAACGAAATTTCGACACTTGACCCCTTTCTCGTACCATCCCAATCCAACCCAACCAACCGACCCCCAATCCGGCACTACCGCGCCCCCGGGCCATTCCCACGGAATTTATTCATACGCGGCGCGGACTGCAGCCGCCGCGGTAATAAGTAAAAACTAACAAAGCAACGGGAAATATGAGCGGGGCGCGCCGTTAAAACAATAAATGTCGCTAAAAAATGCCCGCCGCGCCGGTGTGGTCGAACGCTCTTTTTGTATGGAAATTTGGGAGTGTAATAAAAAGGTTCGGTGAATAGAGTTTTTTGAGGACGTCGAGGTGCGGGATTTGAATCGACGTTTTTTGTTAATTGTAAGTTGTAGCGTTTTGGCGTCGGTCGTTGCGTTCTATCGTGGTTCTGTACTCGTATGTCGGTTTGGTTCTAAGGAATGTTTAAGTTATATTATGATGTACATGATAACTTTTTGAAATAACAAGGTTATTATGTCGGTGTGCCACGCAGAGAAATAATGAAATTTAATTTCTGTTTCGATTCACAAGATTTAATAAACTTTTTATTTTATTTATTTTTATGTGTATGTGGTTTTGTGTGTATTTAAAAGTATAGAAGTAGTTTATCAGTTATCTAGCACCCAAATCACAAGCTTTGCTTACTTTGGGGCTAGATGGCGCTGCGTGAATTATTAGAGCATATATATTATTTATTTATTTTCTCGATTATTTACTTTACGCGACTCTAACAATAAGTAAGGAATAATTAAAACTTTTTAAATTAAGAAAAAAAAATCACACGACCAAAATTGTTCTGGTTTCACATTAAAACAACGAACACCGAAAAACAATAACACAAAAATGAACAATCGCACGACAAAATTCATTGTAGCCGAGTGCTACGAAGTGCTACGGCTTGCTACGGTCCGCTACGCCTCTACGCTCGGACTGCAAGCTTCGTTGGTTCGCGACACTTCTCGTTTCCTAGCTTCTTTGTGCTAAAAACGTAACTCACAACATTAAATTGTATACGGAATGCCCTGTCATTTTGTTCCTAGTTTTTGTCGGATTTGCATACGGATAAAAAACAATGGTAGTATATTTTGTCGCCTTTACCAATTCTACTAACTACAGGAGGCAGATTGGTAGAATATGTGGGCGAAAACTAAGCCTACATTTTTACGGCGTTATGTAAAGTTCTGGATTCTCCATAGGCTGAAAAATGGGCAGCAGCATTTTACTTTTATATATTTAACCCGCCTGCTAAGCATGGAGATTATAGCAATAACCTATCCTCTCGTGGGAGAGGCCTTCAGTCGTGCAGTAGGCTGTTATGGGCTGTGATGATGATGATGATGATGGACTAGCTTCCGCTCGCGAGTTCGTCCGCGTAAAATGCGGTTCTTACGTTTCGGAGCCGTTCCCGAGGCAACCTAAGGGGTTAAAAGGTTTTTATGGGGTCGGCCACGCGTGGATGATGCCCCTGGTTTTTTTTATGCAAACGTCCATAGACTGCGGTGACTGCTTACCAACAGGCAGGCCGTAAGCTTGCTTGCCACCTTGGTGGTATAAAAAAATAATATGAAATATATGTTAGCCTATGTGCTCTTCAGGTTCATAAACTATATTTTATCAAAATCCGTTAAGTAGTTTTTGCGTGAAGGAGTAACACACATTCATCCTTACAAATTTTCGCATCTATAATATTCCCAATTGTTAGGGAACTCATAATGAATCCTGCATCGATGGAAGTCTATGCCTTCAAAAGATCTATTCCAGGCAACCTTTGCCGTTCAAACAGTCGTCAGTCAGGCGCAGGGAGGGAAAGATGCATCTGCCGAACGCCACGTCTATTTCCGATCGGGACGCACTCGCGGTAGTGTTGGTGTATTGGGAGCTTGTTATTTATCATAAATGACATCCGTAGACCGGAATTCGGAATTCGAGCCCCGCCACGCTCGCTGTTTGACCAAGCCTTTAAGCAGCATTCCTGTAAAACCTCTCCTCTAAAAGCAATCAAACTTAATACGACTTAAGCTAAAGTTGTAGTAATGTTTAGGTAAAAAGAGGTTAGTTCGAGTCAAATCCTCCAAGCAATGAAACAATTTACAGTTACAATGTGTTCTCTGCCTGTCTAAAATTCAAAATTGATTTTTAAATAGGATAACCTATTATCTCTTTCAAACGTAAACTAAAAGAAAGGATGGGAATGTAGGAAAAAAACTCTCAGAGTATTTTACTCTGGTGATATACTAGCCGCCCCTAGGCCAAAGCTCACCCACCCACACCGAACCTTCGATGTAGGTCAGATTCTCTAGACGACAGATTCTGAAGAGGTCAATTTCTTATATAGTCAGACTCTGACTAGGTCAGATTCTTGGCGACGGTCGGCGTAGTGAAAATTATCTGTGATGGTAGTATCCAACTCGTCATCAGCAACAGCAATGCACGCCGAAGTAATGGCTTCCGCCGCGGCGACGCTCGATCCGCCGCCGATATCCGCCAGCGCGCTCAAAGCGTAGACAAGGCTCGGCGGCGGTTTTGCGTGGAGCCTTCTTGTGGTCGCTTCTTGGCGAAAAGGCGAGATGAGATATGTACATGATTGGCTGCGGTGACTGCTTAACATCAGGCAGGCCGTAAGCTTGGTATAAAAAAAAGGTGGTAGGACTCTGTCAAGCCTGAGGAGTCCGCCTGGGTGAGTAAATAAATAAATAAATAAATAAAAATCATTTATTTCAGGCTCATGGTAGCCCATAAAATAAGTACACTAATACGCTCACTTACAAAATTAGGTACAATGTCAAATTAAATACAAAATAAAATTACAATTACAATGTCAAGATATCAATGTCAAATTCAATAGATACAAATTACAATGTCAAGATATCAATGTCAAATTCAACACAAATTACCATGTCAATATCAATGTCAATTACAACACAAATTACAACGTCATTACAATTTTAACAGTAAAAAAAATAAAATAAAATTGAATCATTATCAAAATCTTAATACTATTCTGCTATTGAATGAACGGGGATGAACTAGCATGCAACTGCATCCATCTTCGTATCATAGGCGAGTCCCAGCGGTCGGACAGCGCGGCCAGGATTCCGTTGGTGCTAGCCCGGAGACGAGCCAGCAATGAGGCGCTACGTTTCCGAATGACGGCATAGAAGTCGTCAATGTGGGCATCCGCAAACATTGCGGAGGCGCTACAAAAACGCGGCATTCTCAACAGAACCCTGAGCGCGTCGTTGTACTGTACGCGCAGTGCGCTGTACGCCCGCTGCGTGAAGTCGGTCCACAGGCTGCACGTATAAAAACTCTGACAGTATGCTCTAAAGAGCGTCAACTTGACCTCTGTCGTGCAACGCGCGAACCTGCGAGCCAACATGTTGCAGCGGACGGACAGCGCCCTGCGCTCCCTATCAACGTCCTCGCAATCACGCAAGTCGTCGGTGACCCAGTGGCCCAGATACTTAAATTTATGTACCCTGTTCAGAGGAATACCGCAAAGAGTAATGGGTACGAAATAGTAACATTTGGTACCAGCTTTAAAAATCATACATTCGCTCTTTTTTACATTGTATCTGAGCCCATGTGCCCCCGCATACGTCTCGCATATGTGCAACAGTTTCCTCATAGCAGCCACCGATGGGCTCAGCAGCACCATGTCATCCGCGTAACTGATATTATTTACGCTCACTCCATCTACGGAGCAGCCGATGCCGGCGCTGCTGAGCTCAACGATGAGCTGATTCACATAAAGGTTGAAGTGACGGGGCGAGCTCAACCCCCCCTGCCTCACCCCGCACTCCAACCCATACGCGTCCGAGTACTCCCCTGCCCACCTGACAACGTTCTGCTGGTGATTGTACCAATACCTAAACATTGTAACAATTTCATAGGGTAATTTGGTTTCAGACTCCAGCTTTTTCCACAGCTTGTCATAGGCCACCAAGTCAAAGGCTTTGGACAGGTCCAAATAACATGCGTAAACTGGCGTTTTTCTAGCAGTGTAGTATTGAACAGTTTGCTTGAGACAGAAGATGGCACTTTCAGTTGAAAGTTGTGGTCTAAAGCCAAACTGCGCGTCATGCAGGTGGAGGTGCTCATCAAGCTGCTTGTCAAGCAAACTGTCCAGTACTTTAGCAATAATTGTCGCCAGTGAAATTGGCCTGTAGTTAGACATGTCCGAAACATCACCAGTTTTATTTTTCACAATTGGCACAACCACCGTGTACATAAGGTCATCAGGCAGATAACCATGACTCACACATAGGTTAAAAAACATTGCGAGGACCCTTGGTAGGTGTACACCGGCGTACTTCAAATGTTCGACGCTGAGGTTGTCATGACCCGGGGACTTGCCTCTTATCATATTTTTTATAATGGTCGCCACATCTTTGGCTGAAAAACGTACACTAATGTCCCCGGGATGACCACCCGCATCGCCCCGCGACGCCCGCCCGAGCGGAGACTCTACTGCAAAGTGACGCTGAAAAGCGGCTGCTATGTCATGCGACTCGTGAAAGCCACCAACACTCACAGGTAAACTCGACTGAGGATTTAACTTATTCGTAGTTTTCCAGAATTTACCAAAGTTTTTCTTGGTATGGTACTCTGCCAAAATATCCATTTTAATTTGTGTTTCATTATCCTGACAAAATTTTAATTTCGATTTAAATAGTTTTCGAGAGTCACGCATTCTATTATAAATGTCCCCATATCTAGGTTTCCCACTGATCACCCAGGTCTGAAAAGAAAGTCGAGCCGCCCTGTGAGCGGCCCCAACGTGTCGATTCCACCCTGCCACACACCGGTGGTTCTGCCTACGCTCTTTATAACTATATTCGGCAGCCGCAGTCAGCACCCCCACGATACGACAATACATTTCATTCAATAGCAGCTTATGACTTGTATTATTGCACAGTTTATCACAACACCCAGTAAATTCAAATGGAAAATCTATTTGTTTCAGCTGTTCATTACAATAGTTATAATATTCGTCTATCTGACAATGATCCCTTTCCCCCCACTTTATCTTATTACAATAAGACTTAGCCTTAATGTACTTAGGTATAATATTCTTTATATTACAATGAATAAGTAACGGGTAGTGGTCAGAACAATAAGTATCGTATAACACTTCAGCCGCGATCACAGAGCGGCGCGCGACACTCGTAACCACGCAGTGGTCGAGCCACCTTTGGGACCCGTGCGCGTCACTTACGAATGTGAACGTGTTACAGGGTAGAAACTCCATGTCCACACACGACCACGACTGTTCCCCGCAGAAACTTATTAGTTCGGTGCCAAACAACTCACCGGGATGCGCGTTGTAGTCCCCAAGTACATAGACAGACTCCACATCATTTGTTTCAGTTATGGCATGTATTTCACTAAGGCACTGTGTAAACTCTGTCAAATTGGCCTCACCATCACATGGCATATACACTGACATCACTATTATGGATCGGTCACAGAGCTCCACCTTAATAGCATTGAGGCGAACGCTGGTACACTTAATTACCGATACCGATGGAAACGCGGTTTTTCGCCACAACAAGGCGACTCCTCCATGTGGCCTCCCCCGCAGAACACCAGCAGACAGATCGACGGCAGAGTTTCCGGTGTATGAGAACTCCTCATCAATGCTGCCAAGGTACGGTATGTCGTGTTGAAGGAGCCACGTCTCCTGCAGCGCCACAATGTCCGCCGAGCGACACAGTCTCCGTATGTCATTGACTGATCGAAACACGTTTTTACAGTTAAAAGTTACCATTTTAATATTATTCACTGCCATAACTTGATGATTTTCGGGTACCAAAATTAACAAAACGGCGATATAAAACACCATCTGGCCAAAAGTCGTCGTTTAAAAACAAGTCGAGCTTACTTCTGGGTACAAACACTTTAAAAGCAGCATATTTCTTTGCAGTTTTCATGCTAATCTTTTTCAAGTGTACCTCTGTGTTAGTTTTAGATTTTATATAATTCATAATATCACACTCCAATGCTTCCTTAGAGACGTTATAAATAAAAATAGGTAGTTGGACATCTGCCGCTTTAAATTTGGAATTAGTCTCGACGATTGCTTTTCCAGACTTTCCTACAAAGCGATTTTTCGGGCGTTTTTTCTGAACGAGTGTCCATTCCTTATCTCGTACTTGAGGTATCAATACTTCCTTTCTTTCCCTTGCGCTTGTGCATGCACTAAGTGAGCGCGCATTCGTTATCGGTGCAGTGGCGGCCGGTAGCAGCGGCGCGGGCGGCGGCGGGGCTGCGCCGGCTGCGTGACTCATCGCTGTTCGCACGTCGTTGACCCGGTCAGCTGTAGCGGGCGTGTTAGAAGGCGGTACTTCTACATGCGGAGAAATCTGCGACGGTTTTGTAGCAACACTACCCTCCGGCGACAAAACAATATCCTGATCTTCTAAAGATGATCCTCCATGCGAGTTATTCACCACAATTCCCATAGGCCCACTATTATACTCAAAACTTGGCAATAGGCAGGCGCCCCTCCTATTGTTTACAAAACGGGGCCCGGAAAAATTGTTCACAATGGACGCGCTCTTAAGTGCTTCCAGCTCTGTTTGGACCTTTTGCAATTGTTGCACTGTCGCGTACTCCTCACTAATCCTGTCCACGTCGTTTTTAAGCCTCACAATATCCTTGAGAAGCCGGGTCACGTCCACATGATCGAAATGGACGGGAGGCAGCTTCTGGAGATCTCGTGCCACGAAGATGGGGATATTCTCAGGATCGGTCTCCTTGAGCAAGCAGACAATATCTCCGATATTACGCGGTGTCTTCCCTTGTCGCTTTCGTATTTTCTTACGCTGTTTTTCCGGCAAGGAGTCAAACAGCAAGTCCTTTGCCTTCACAATGTCCTCTTCAGAGAATGCAGTTGAACAAATTTTTGTGATGCTATCCTCGTCCATTACATCCATTTTGTTACAAATGAATGCCAACACCTCATTTATCACAATTTTACAATGTATGCACTGTACTACGTTAGAAGCCATTGTTTACGAAACGGCTACGAGTAGTACCGCCTTATTTATTTCTGTCGCCAAGCAACAATGCTTGCATTGTTGTGTGCCGGTTTGAAGGATAAGGTAGCCAGCGAAATTACAAGGATGAGGCATTTTTTTTATGTCATACGATAGGCAAACAGGCAAGCGGGCCACCTGATGGAAGGTGGTCACCACTGCCTATAGACATTAGCAACACCAAGAGTATCATCAGAGTATTTCATCTTAGTCCTCACAGTAACAAAGCACCTGCGGTTCTGCATTTTCGTCATCTGTATGTAGGAGTTTGCGATATAATGGGCGCCAGTTACCTCTTACCATCAGGTGGCCTGCCTGCATGTCTATCACTGAATACCATTAAAAGCTCACGTCTTAGAGACAAAACGAGGTGTATCGGCGTCGTGAGTTATGGCACTCGATAGTCTCTATACTCGACTTCGATTTGGCAAATTAAAAGATTTATCAAAATCAACAAGTAAGGTAAACTGATTGAATAATGGAGTCTTCTGTCTGTATACAACAGACAAGACAGTAGTAGTAATGTTACTCCAACTGAGGCGATTTCCGTACGAGAATGAAAATACTCTTTCCATTGCACGCTATCAAAAAATTCGTACTCTCTTCTTTAGGTACTTTTCTCCATGGACCAGGATGCAGGTGAGGTTGGCTTGGCCTAGAGGATGATGATATGGCCCCATAATCCTCCAATAGAGTTGTAATCGCTATACCGTAATAATCATCTTGCCGCTAATGTCCCGATTGTGCTCTCTCCCTCGCGCACGAGGGGCCGGGGTCCGACTTGACCATGATCCAGGATTAAGGCAAATCAGGTAATTACAGTTAATTACTGGCCGTGTGGTGTCCGGCAGAGTAGAATAGCACCAACCCCTTACACTCGTGGGTGTCGTAAAAGGCGACTAATGTTTTCGAGGCAAAAGATCTAAGCGCCTCCGTGGACTGGAAAATGGGCAGCAGCATTTTCCATTTTTATATTATAACACTGCGATCTCCAACCCGCCTGCCAAGCGTGGAGATTATGGCAATGACCTCCATTTTTGTGGGAGAGGCCCTAAGTCCTGCAGTGGACTGTTATGGGCTGTGATGATTAGGTAATTACAGTAGAGCGACTGCCATCTGACCTCCGTGATCCTGTTAACAGGGTAACCTGAACAGATTGGATCATGGTAACACATTTTCCCTCACCATAAGAGCTTCGGTTAGTGTTGTACTAACGTAACTACTACTAATTAGTTGCACAAGGGGTTTGAGCCCGGTACCTCTCACTTGCGAGTCGTACCCCTTCACTACTAGGCCACCGACGCTCCACAGTATGTACCAAGTGTAAACACAAGTAAAATAATACCTGCACGCGACCAACCAATATATTTTGCCTAAAATTCCTATTAAACACACCTGCTCGCCGAATTTGCGACGAACGCCCATCCCTTATAGACACAGATTTGTCTAGAAATGCTCCTGAACTTTGCATATTTATTACTTAACCCGCACGCGGTCGTGGGGTCTTTGAGACCCACCCGAGTGTCCCGCGGGGCCGAATGGGCCCCATATTTGAGGGGATTTGCGCTGCATTTTTTGGTACACCTGGTGTTTTATACAATTGTAGTGAATATATGATACAGATGGCCCGAGTGATGTCCGTGTGGTTTTTTTTGTTTATTTTTAGGATTTATTGTAAAGATAGGGTGACCAAAGCGAACAATATTTTTAAGTAGTCTCATAAAGATCATCTCGCACGTTATAAGCTTTTAATTTTGTTTACATTTTCAACATGGCGATGGCCAATATTATTTCCACATTTCATTCTGATGACCACTCAGTTTCTGTCGGGGTCCACTTTTTATAAAAGAAGAAGGCAAGCAAGCTAGCGGGTCACCAGGGTAGCATGATCTGTGATCACCGCTGCCCATGGGCACCCGCAACACCCGGGGAGTTGCAAATGCGTTGCCGTCCTTTAAGATAGGTGTAGGCTCATTTCTTGAAGGTTTCGATGTCGTAATGGTCTGGAAACACTACTGCAGGAAGCTCGTTCTATAGCGTTGTTGTACGGGGCAGGAAGTTTCGTGAAAATCGAACGGTGGTCGACCACCACTCATCCAGGTGGCACGAATGGAATTTCAATTTATGTCGGGATGTACGCTGATGAAATTCTGTAGCTTGTATCAGTTCGAACAATTCCTGAAAGCACTCCCCGCGATATAGACATTGCACAACGAAGCAACCTCTCTTTTCAAAACGGCAGATGAGGCTCTCGTCGTCGACATTTCGGGCCGCTTGAATGGGATAAAAAAGTTTATCCCACTAATATAACATGTCTACAACTGCTGGTGTGAAGTGATTGCTATGAAAATAGATTACAAATAATGCAGATTGATGGGGACAGCTCCCAATACTAACAAAACAAACATTGATGCATTGAAAGTAATATTTATAGAAGAGTTATACTTAGACAATATCTAAGTAAGTCACGTGAAATAACATTTTCGCGTGACCTGATTCACCACCACTTTGGAAATGCATAATTTTCTCAAAAGCCAATCCCAATTAATACATACTAATCTAATCGGTGAGTATTAACTTTCAAAGACGGGGTCTCTGAGACCCGGGCCCTCAGGCGCCTTAAGGTCGATGGGATCCGGAAACTTCGGTCTCATCAAATTAATCTGTGAGCCGTTTCAAGCTTTGCTCATTAAATATGCGCCGACGTGCCGCGGGCTTGCGAGACCCTCAGCTGCCGGGACAGCATGTCACGGGTGAAAATAACCCTCAATAATACACTGGGTTGTAGGTACTGTCGTATGGCCGTATGACAGGGTTAAGGTATTGAAGTAGGGATCGCCTAAAGACTGCTATCGTGGGTCGTAAATTTATTTTATTTTCTTTCGTTATAATATTGAGGTGTAAGTATGGTTGCCACCTTTTTTTGGATTTTTTTTTCTTTTTAATTGCCAAAATATAGTACTTTTGTTAAATTAATGTAAAAATATAGTACAAACTTATATTTATATTATTAGGTACCTATTAATTTGTCCAAAGGTAGCTTTTGGCTTTGGCCAACAAATGGAACAATGTGATTTTTCCTACCCCTACAGGAACAAGGTGAGACGATGAATGTTTCCTTCTGAAACTCTTTATGCTACGCTTTGGATGTGTTCCTGTTACAACTTAATATAAAAAATTCGACAGTGGAAATATAGTATTTTTCGTAATATTTTTAGTACAACTGTCGAAAATATAGTACGATACTATTTATTATAGTACGGGTGGCAACCCTAGGTGTAAGCTCGTGATGTTGAGGGTATCATACAATGCGACTAATATCATAGTGGTTCATACTAAAGCACTCTATAGTAATAGCGAGCTCGTAAGATGTAGGTAAAATAAGCTGCAGGTTAAAACCAATTGTAAGTTATGGAATGAGCTTTCTCCCGTAGTCTTTCCTTTGCACTAAGACATGGGGTTCTTCAAAAGACATGTCGACAGGGACCTACTTCAAAGGCATCCGCTCCCTTTTGATTGCAGATGTCCTGGACGACAGTGGCCGCTTTCCATCAGGTGGCCGGTACTGTCGAGTTCATTAATATGTAAGCATTACCAAGGCTTCAAATATAAATGAACATGGAAGGGTACTTATATGTCTGAGCAGATTCATCAATCAAACATATGTACATCTGCATAGATATATAAGTACCCTTCCATGTACATTTATATTTGAAGCCTTGGCAATGCTCACATATTAATGAACTTGACTGTACCTCCGTAGACAATAAAATAATTTGTTACTAAAAAGTAGTCTACGTCCATTCTGGGGCGCTAAACTATTTCCAAATCGATTTTCATCCAAATCGACGGGATTAATAGGTTTTACAACTATGGCGTGATCGGAAGCTAACACCAATCGGGTAAGAAATACCCGTATTACAACTGGTTGGTATATTGGTAGGAACGCGGGTTTCAAAGGGTTTTTTTGCCTATTCATTCAATAAAAGATGGCTGGGCTCAGTTCCTTTTATTGGTTGCGTAAGTAAAGGGCAAAGAGGACCCTATTAGTGTCCCTATTCGATTGTGTCTGTTACAGGATTACCGGTAGAAATACTTGGACTTTCCTGTATTCGCCTTAATTTGTCAGTTCGTGGGAAAGTCTATGAAGTGGTAGGACCCTGAGGAGTCCCCTGGGTGAGTACCACCGCCTCATCTATTTCTGAAGCCAAGCAATAATGCTTGCATTGTTGTGTTCCGGTTTGAATAAATATTTACAGGCACACTAGCTTAGTCCTCACAGTGACAACGAAAAAATTTAGCGATAGTTACTATTTTCCATCAGGTGCTTCATAAGCTAAGGCACAATGAATGTGTGAGGTAGGTAATTGAAAAAAGAAATATTTCTTAGTTGTTTAAAATATTTCACTCTATACGTTGGAGGCAAAGATCCACTCCGGGTCTTAGAAATTAAGCACAAATTAACACACAGCAGACTAAGTAAATATGCATAAAAATTATCAACATCGATGGTTTCCTCGAATTTGCTATTCGCTGACAATACCTCATCGATAATTAAAGGGGGGCACTAAATAACCGATGGATGACTCCATGACAATGGGCCGGCGTCAGGCGGGGGCCGGGGGGTCTACATTTTTGCGGGCTCAGCCCGCGCCGGCGCAAATGTACCGGAAAGATAAACCGGGCCGCACGCCGCACTATATGTTACAAGGCATTATGTCACCGCTATGTATGAGCTTTAATGTTTTTAGCGACGTACCGCTTGGCGTTCTGTTGGGGTCGGATTGCGAATATGTCGATTTCACGTTCGACTTATTTAGACGGAACTTTCTCCCACGCACACTAAGTTTGTGGAATGAACTACCTGGAGAGGTTTTTTCTGGAGAGTACAACATGGAGTTCTTCAAGAAAGGGGTTAAAAGGTTTTTACGGGGTCGGCAACGCGTGGGTGATGCCTCTGGTATTGCAAACGTCCATAGGCTGCGGTGACTGCTTACCATCAGGCATGCCGTAAGCTTGTTTGCGTGGTATGTTGTAGATCCTTCAACATTCTACAATGGTTAAGAAATTGGTGTGGCAATTATCTATGTTGCAGGAGTCTATAGACGGCGTTGATCATTGATAAACACCAGGTACATACAAGTTTTTGAGTGTTTGGTTTTCGCATTCTTTATACCACTAAGGTAAGGGTCAGGCCTGCCTCTTGGTAAGCAATCACCGCAGCCTACCCAGCGATACCCACGCGCTACCGACTACGCACAAATCTTTACACGCCTTTTTTGAAAAACTCAATGTTATACTCTACAGGCTAGGGAGCTTATTCAATAACCTTAATGTGCGTGGGAGAAAGTTTTGGTTCTGGTCAATCTGATGCCAAAGTGTGAGGATGAATGTATCGATGACCATCGATGCGATGATAGGACGTGGCTGTAGGCATTATGTCAAACAATTCCTTAGACCGAACACCGCTGTACAGGCGGTAGAACACACAAAGGGAGGCGAAATCCTCCGATGACTTTGCGAACACAATTACAAGAAATAATCATTCTATATAAAACAATTAAAATCTTATATTCACAAGTAAAGTAGTGAATTACAAGACATTTTCGAAATACCAAATAGCCAAAACAATCCCTTTCTAACGCCCATCATGAGCCCATAATCTAAATGAGGCTTCACCTCAACAAATTGGAGCAACGCTACACCAGGCTACAAAATTGAGGCATTAACCATCGCAGGCAAAATAAATACCTCTTGAATACCACAAAATATCGCATTAATTAATTTATCAACTCGTATAACTTGCTCGCGATATTAAATTCACCGGTTGCGCGAAAAAGAAGCCCCACAAGGATATTGCTAATTAAAAAGCCGACAGTTGTGTTCGGTTTTGTTGTAAATTTAATTAGAGAGGCAAGACGCGCCGCGGTCGTCGCCTGGAGACGTATTGAGATCCTTTCAGCGGGGGGCAGGCACGGATTTAGGGACAACGATGATTTGAATCGATTTATTACTTCTTTCGAGAAGAATCTCGAGGAGCGTCGGTGGCCAAGTGGTTATGGTGTCCGACTCGTAAGCGAGAGGTGACGGGGTTGAATCCCACTGTGTTTTTTCAGTTTATGTACATTGAATGTTAACCGATGCTATTACGGTGAGGGAAAACATCGTGTTGAAACCTACACATTCAGGCGACAGAATATGTAATCATGATCCAATCTGGTCAGGTTCACCTGGTAGCATGGTGACGGAGGTCAGATGGCAGTCACTCCATTGTAATTATTTGATCTGCCAAATCCTGGATCATGGACAAGGCGGACCCCAGGCCGACGTGCGCGAAAGCACAACCGGACGTTAGCGTTAAGATGATTTTTCTACTTCTGCCTTTCATCAAATGAATTCGGTTGTCATTTCTTCAGCACATATAGCCATCCCACAGCACTTTCAGCTTACTAATTCTATGCGCCATGTCGGTACCATTGGTTCCCTGAATTACTTCATTGCGAATTTTATCCTTCTGAGAGACTCGAGCATCCTTAGCACGTTGAGCGATAATTTCACAAAATTCGAAAACTGAATCCGTGCCTGTTGGTAAATGTTACATATTTAAGAATCTTAAACTGAGTATTATGAGTATGCCGGCATTATTAGAACAAAATGTAATTTCATACTCTTGTAAACAATTTCTTCTTATCTTATAAAATATTATATTTTGAAGTACGTCATTTTATTAAGGGGTAACGTCCTTTACGCTTGGTTGTGCTCTAAATTTAAATTGCTCGAGATGTTGCTGTGGAAAAAACCGGATGAATTCGAGCAGGACCCACGCCCTCAGGATTTCGATCTAACAAAAAACGCCTAAATCTGTTCAGCTACTCAAAGCTTAACTTCTCAGGCGTAATTTTTAAAATAAAGTAAATCAAAAGCGAGTCGGACTCGCATACTAAAGGTTCCGTGCTATTACCGGCAGTATTAGATATAGACATAGACACAGATTTATTGATAAACTTATTTACAGGTCATTAATAGCGCTTACACTCATTTTAAAATAATTCATTCATATTAATGCCTGTAATTCGGAATAAACAACAGTTTACATATGTTTTGTAAAAGTTTATTAAAATTTCAAGGCTGTAGGTAATACAAATTCTACGAACCACGTTATAACATAAACAGCCGAAACCAAGGCCACAAAGTACCTACGAAAAGTGATATTAAGCACAAGAAAAATACAAATCTTTAGCGACTGAAAGAGTAATCTAATAAATAAATAATCTTTATTTCTTTTTATTAATTACATACAATGAAATCACTGAGTGGACCCTCCATTTAAGCATAGCATGTCTTAGGGTACACCGCTCTTCGATAACTACATATGTTCTTGATAAAACTTAATTATAAGACTAAATTAGATTATATAATAAAGGTATGTAATGTCCTACTCAATAAAGAAATTTTTATTTGATTTAATTACATACAGTACATAAATCAATCACTTGTACAATTCACAGAACCGATTTAAATTCTCTAATTCCAACTATTTCTATTCGAGGAACGCATTTATTCGGAAACATTGGTTATCCATTAACATTAATTAGAATCCTGATCACAGAGCGAATATAATAGGTGCTCTGTTACCAAAGTCAAAGAGAAATAATAGGAGCGTTATGGAAATAATAGGTACGTTCCGAAATAACCGTTCCGATCCGGTATTGCGAAGAGAATGGGTGCAGGTAACGAGGATGACCTAGGGTAATATAAAATATAGGATGGCTTACATTTAAGGCGAAAGGTTTGGTACATTTTAAGGTATTACTATCGTTTTTTATATAATTAGGTTAGGGTCAACATAGTGTTTTTTTACCTAACCTCAATTTAAATATGTAAGTAATGAATTCAACATACATAAAGAGTTGGACAGAAAGTATCGAATGGCACAAGCTACGATCCCAACACTTCATTTGCCTCTTCTACATTAATACATTTCATACATTTAGACCGGAGAGCGAGAGCGAGAGCGTCGGTAGCCGGATGGTATAGTAATTAACTCATAAGCGAGAGGTACCGGGTTCGAATCCTGCTGCGGTCACGTACCAATGACTCTTTTCTGAGTTATGTACATTAGTTGAATTCTAACCGATGCGCTTACGGTGAGGGACAACGTCGTGATGAAACCTGCAAATTCAGGCAACTGAATTTGTAGCCATGATCCAATCTGGTCAGGTTCCCCTGGTGGCACGGTCACGGAGGTCGCTCCACTGTAATTACCTGATCGCCAAATCCTGGATCATGGTCATGGCAGACCCCGGGCCCTCGTTCTCGAGAGCACAACCGGGACATTAACGCCAAGATTATTTTTTTATTATTATTAACACCGGAGAGTACTTCTGCTAAATGGACGTTTTAATTCTAAATAGTATATTTATCATTCTAGCAATCCGCTTGGGCTTTACACAGGTTGCATACAAGAGCTTGAAGATGTATTACCACGTTAAATCAGTTTCAGTGTGGCTGAAGGCATTGTTATCTTTCGTATAGGTGCTTCTCTATTATTTCGTTATCTCTATATTACGTGAGAACCAATAATAATAACCGTCAACTGTTCTGGTGGCGATGTGTCTGTAATTAGTATTTGAATTTCACCCAAAAGAATAAAATCAAAACATTACCGTCAGAGGAACTTCAGGACCTCAAGGTCAAGTGCACATAAGTACTAAAATATTTCCTAAGCTACTGAATCGAATTTTGTACAAATAAACCTCAGAAGCTTCAAATAAAGAAAACCGTATCGAAACTAATTACGGACTAATCCAACTTTCTGGAGCTATGATGTCACATGACACCCACATACATAGATGTACACACATTAAAAACACCATACTTTTTCATTGCGGGTTAGAAAGCCTCGAACCTCGATTCCAGTACTGCAGGCGTCATCTTAACGTTGGCATTAACACCTTTCTTTTTCATCGTGAGTTAAAGAAAGCCTCGAAACTTAGATTCCAGTACTACAGGCGTCATCTTAACGTTGGCATTAACACCTTTCTTTTTTCATCGTGCGTTAGAAAGCCTCAAAACTTAGATTCCAGTACTGCAGGCGTCATCTTAACGTGGGCATTAAAACCTTTCTTTTTTCATCGTGCGTTAGAAAGCCTCAAACCATAGATTCCAGTACTGCAGCCGTCGCCTTAACGTTGGCATTAACACTTTTCTTTTTTCATCGTGCGGTAGAAAGCCTCAAAACTTAGATTCCAGTACTACAAGCGTCATCTTAACGTTGGCATTAACACCTTACTTTTAGCATCGTGCGTTAGAAAGCCTCGAACCTCGATTCCAGTACTGCAGCCGTCGCCTTAACGTTAGCATTAACGCCTTTCTTTTTTCATCGTGAGTTAAAGAAAGCCTCAAAACTTAGATTCCAGTACTGCAGCCGTCGCCTTAACGTTGACATTAACGCCTTTCCTTTTTCATCGTGCGTTAGAAAGCCTCAAAACTTAGATTCCAGTACTGCAGCCGTCACCTTAACATTGGCATTAACACCTTTCTTTTTCATCGTGCGTTAGAAAGCCTCAAACTTAGATTCCAGTACTGCAGGCGTCATCTTTACGTGGGCATTAACACCTTTCTTTTTTCAGCGTGCGTAAGAAAGCCTCAAAACTTAGATTCCAGTACTGCAGGTGTCTTCTTTACGTGGGCATTACCACCTTTCTTTGTGCATCGTGCGTTAGAAAGCCTCGAACCTCGATTCCAGTACTGCAGGCGTCACCTTAACGCGGGCGTTCGGAATAAATCCCCGCTATTCAGCCGTGTTCCCGGATATAATGCACATTCATAAAATAATAGATGTTAGCAGTCATTCCCTGTGAAATAGGGACGCGTGGCTAGCTTTTAATAATGGCCGACCGCCGCATTTGAAATTCATATTTGTGTTCAGGTGTTATAATGAAAGATAAATTGAGACTAGCCGCCTGGAATTGAATGAGGGGTCCGTTTTGGAAGCTTTGTGGTTGCAGAGTCTTTTTGGGTTGTAGCGAATATTTCGTTCGAAATACGGCAACACGAGATATTGCATTGTTTTATCATTATCGTAGTGTTTTCGTAGTCTCTTATCTGTAGCGGATTTTTTTACCTAACCTCAATTTTAAATATGTGAGTAATGAATTCTACAATTATTGTAATATTATAATAATAACGACCTGAGTGGTTCAGTGGTTAAGATCTACGCAACACTATGTTTGCCACGCAACAGGACCCGGGTTCGATTAACAGCCGAGCAGAAATTGGAACGATTAATTTTAATTTCTGCTACGGTTCTGGGTGTTACATGTATTATAAGTATGTATTAAAAGTATGTATACATTATGAAGTTTATCAGTTGTCTAGGGCCAATAGCACAAGCTTTCTTACTTTGGGGCTAGACGGCGGTGTGTTAATTCTCCAAGCATATTTATTATTAATTTATTTTATAATTTCATTATTGCCTTATTATGGGTGTCCGTGAGTGGCGGTGATCAATCACTTAGCATCAGGTGATCCACACACTCATTTGTCAAAAAGAACTACCAGCCATGACATGTTCGGTAAAGCAGAATAGCATAACTGCAGGTACTGTCTAATTTCTGTCTACCGGCATCGAATCACGACGCAAATCGAAAACAAACACTAATTAATACCAATACAATGTCTTACCCAACCATTACTCCGCCAACACGCCTTGTTTGTATATCAGATCGCTGAAACATTCAAAGGCCGGCGCGGGCCAAAACTGCCTAAAGCAAGTTTTCAGCGATTTCTCTATCAGAGGTCGCGGGTAATACCCCGAACAAATCTGCGCGGGGCGGGGGGCGGGCGGGGTTCCATAAGTCGAAATTCTACTCATATTGTTTCTTTCCGATCAGCGATAAACTCGGAGGGTCCGATTTATCGCTGGCTCCCCAACAAATCCTTACGACTGCGAATCGGGAGCCCTTCTCTACGCGTCCATCGCTGCGTGTGGAAGCCGCCGGCATTCAAAAGCGAGGTCAAAACTAGCGATGGTTGCGTGTGGGAGTGTCTTCTCGGGTAGTCGGGTCGCGGGCCGGCGCGAAATGGAGTCGCACAGCCAATTTATAGCTCATACAATGTCGGACCGCCGCCGAATGTAAATGAAAAGCAGTAGCCCGTTTATTGGCTACGAGACGTAATAGTTTGAAGCTGATCCGGTGACGTCACAACGGAGCTAAAACCGCACCAGTTTAGATAAGTTTTACGGGCGTCGGAACTGCTCGCGGGGCGATTTCTTTCCGTTTCGCTAGGTTAAAGGAGATGTATGGACATTGTTACCGGGCGAGTGTAGTTGCGACAATGCGACGAGGCTGTTTTGTGGCGTTATGGCGGCAAATAAGCGTATCCTGGGTGTTGTGGGTTGGGAGTAACAGGGTAGAATATGAAATTAATTTCTTGGCAAATGAATTTTAATGTTATCTTTTATATGTTGGTTTAATGAGTAATTGTATTCGCGTTAATGTCCCAGTTGTGCTCTCAAAGAGCATTAACCCGTAGCAATTGATCAGACACCTCACATGAAGGCGATAATTTCACTTAGTTGTCCACTTGAAGCCGTACCCGTACGTAAAAGAGTTGCTGCTGTATTTTATTTTGCGGATCAGGTTTTCAATTTATAGATTTTATTGGGCAATTACTATAATTATATCAAACATGTTGTAACAATATCAACAATTATAGGTATAAGTATAACCTATTAAAACTAGGGTCAATTAAAAATTATGATGAATATTGTAGTCTCATGCCAAACTAGAACTCAGCTCAGCATATGCTGTTTATAGAGAAACCACAGTGATATATTTTTAGCCGAGCCTAGTGCGTGCGTCACTCGCAAAAGTTTGAACGACCTATGAGTTATAAGTATCTCTGACAAAGCAATTCGCTTAAATAATTTTACGTAAGTTTCTGCAATTTTTTAACTACACGTAATTTCATAACAAGCGCACCTAAGTAGCCTGAAGTTTGTTTTTGCCGGAGTGTATTCTCATTTCTCTTTCGAATTCATAACAAACAACAAAGTTTCCCGGTGCAAACTAACTTTCTGTCCACAAAGACTGGAAGCCGGATCTCAGCAGACTGGATCTGATAACTTCCCCATATTAGGACACCGGACTATGGTAATCAGTCGAGAAATAAGCGCCGCTTTACGCTCTAGAAAAGGTGAAAAATTATCGCAAAAACAAATCGGAATGTCTATTCACACTTTTTGCTCTTCATGGACTTTGGGCTTTAACTTCTTTGCCAGCGACAGGAACGATGCAAAACTATCCGTTGGCGTAGGATTCTTCGCTATCATTATTTTACAGATTGCATTTCGGGGAGTGTGCGTAGGAATGCAATCATCCGAGTGGTCAAACCCTATTTTCCCTGTAACCCAGGGTCCGCTTTCCAACTTTTTCCACTTTGCCCGATCTTTGGTATCCTCACGTCGTAAGCCGTTGGCTCTCGCGTTCAACTCGGCGATGTCATCCATCACTTCTTGGGTCTCTCGTGGGACCTCTTAATTGGTATGCTAGCCTGCGCGTGACAGGGTAGCCCTAGCCCACTTATCGCCTGGCATATGGCGATATGCCTACGCGTCGTTCGACGGTGACGCTCTACCATGATGCGCATTCCAAGCACCTTTTCATTTTAGCGATGTTTTGACTTGTTATGTTCGGCGACTACCATCCGCCCCGAACAACCCGTTAGGGTAAAGCTGGTTCGCCTGAGCCTTATGCGTCTGTCAGCAGGGGGACCACGGGCAGGTGAAGTTGCCTTGGGCCAATGAAATGGTGAGGGAATTGTGCGATCTAATTCTGCTGGCACCTTTCTGGCACAAGAACTGGCATACGATTCACTCCCCATCTCTCAATTTAGTTGTAGATAAACCAGCTATCCGCACCTGTCTAATGTGTACGGCGGAACGCAAGCTAATATATACCTCGAATAGTACACGCCTTAGACTCCTTCAAGGAATGGAACACGTTACCTGCCAGTGTGTTCCTCGTAACAGGCCAGACAAGCATATTCCATCTTCGGTGGCATCGTCACTTGCCAGGTGAGATGGCGGTCAAATGCTTGCCTAGTACCTGGAATGTAAAAAAACACCTAGTCTATCAGAAGCCTTACCAGATTTATGGAAAGCTAGGATTTGCGGCCCGTTTAATTATTTCCTCCGCTAACTGTACCCCTTCCCCCACCGCCGTCGCCGCATAAAATATTTTAATTTAATCCCGCGAATGCATTAACTCGACAGTCTTTCTGCGACTTAATTGATTACTTTTATCTGCTCCTTTTGGAGCTTCTTACGAAGTTGGGTTTCGCGGCGACGCCTTTGATGTTTCGATTAAACAAGTGCCGATCGGGAGACTTTGACGACGATCGTGACGGGTCTTGCGGCGCAGATTAGCTATTGTTAGAGGCTTTGTATTCAAAGTGTGTCGTTATTGCTATAGCGGTTAGATCGACTATGCAGTGCAGAGGCACAAACTGTAACAGTAGCGTAGGCTGAACCAGACGGATGATTTTATAAGACATAATGTATCTAGTTTTTAGCTAAGGCTATCGCGCTGAATTTTACAAAACAACCTATACACTTGCCTAGAGTTTGAGGAAGAATACTTGTATCAGATGCTCTAATTTTCATGATGTGTATCAAGAACTCGTCGTAAATATGTTGCCATTAGGAGGGACTAAGGTGAGATGCCTTATAAAAGTTTGTCCTAAGTGCATCTACGTTGTTGGGTTCTTCGATATGAAAAATATGATAGTCCTCATAGTCACAAGGCACCTGTGGTCCTGCACTTTCTTATCCTTAAACTTCTTACCTAGTATAAAATAAAGTCGCTTTCAGCGTCTGCCTGTCCCTTTATCCGCTTACTCCACCAAAACTACGCATCGGATTTTGTTGCGGTTTACACTATAATTTAGAGAATTGCTTCTGAAACGTTTAAATGTATAATTTATGCACATTATAAATGAGAAAAACCGAGAACACCCGTAGTACGAAGCCGGGGCGTAGAACCTTAACAAAAAGCTATACGGACGTAAACGATTTTTACGCGTTCTTCAAAATTATTATGTAATTTTGGTTTCTATACTAATGTCAGAAAGCTTATTTATTTAACAATTCATAGAAAATTAAAGATACAGTACAAATTAGATATTAGACAACAGGCACTACTTATCTCTAAAAAGAAATCTCTTCCAGCAGGCCTACAAAAAGAGAGATATGATAAATATACGCAGATACGACGTGCACAATAATTATATACTATAAATAAATACATACAAAATATTCTATACATACTAATAGGTATATATGAATAAAATAAACATATACTATATTAATAAATAATATGTATTAAGGCATTGTAATACGTCTAGGCACACTGAGATAGATAGTGATCCTTTACACGATTTTTAAAGATATGGATAGATTGGCTGTCACGCACTTCGTGCGGAAGAGAATTCTACAGTCTTGCTGCATGAACAGTGAAGGAATAGGAAAGGAAGTCGGAATGGTGAGCAGGAATTGTTAGCAACGATCTTACGCTAGAACGACAAGGCTTATCTTGTGGACGGGCAAAGTGAAACCGTTCATAGAGGTATGAGGGAGCGGGAAAGATATACAGGACTTTATAAAGAGTAGATAGGATATGAGCATTCCTGCGTAGGCGGATTGGGAGCCATTTGAGCTGTTTTCGGTAACTTGAAATATGGTCATATTTGCGCAATCCATAAATAAATCGAATACATAAATTTTGAAGGCGCTCCAATTTGTTCAATATCTCCTCAGTGGCATCCAAGTAGCAGGAGTCAGCGTAATCAAGAAGAGGAAGAAGAAGAGTTTGGACCAGAGAGATTTTAGTTTTGAAAGGTAAGAAACTTTGGAGGCAACTTATTTTATTATCTGTCAGCAAACTCACTATAACATAACATGGGGCTCTTCAAAAGGCAGGTAACTCAAAGGGCAGCACATCATCTGCTCACCTTATGTTCCAGATGTCCTAGACGACGGTGGCTGCTTTCCGTTAGGTGGACCGTCAGTCCGTGAGATTCACTAGCCGATAAAAAATAAACGCGCGGCGTCCGCCTAGTCACCGCGCTGTCATCGTGTCGCGCCCGCATAGTCACCGGGTCGTGTCTGCACCGAGAGTGTAGGCTGCGCGTTTCTTGTCCAGTCGTCACGCGACTATGCGGACACGGTTTGTGAGGAGACGGAGAAACGGGCCCACTAAGCACTTTCCTTCAATGCCTCACTACGGTGAGAGTGCCCCGATATAATCTAATACCTATATTAATACAGCATCGTAGATTCTGTGATATTAATATTAAATTAAATCACGTGCCAGACTAATGCAAGTTCTAGACAGAAGATCCATTTCTATAGAATCTCTTGTAAGAGCACCGACTTAGTGCTTCGCATTTGCGTTAGGGCTGTCAGTCGCTTGTTAAGGTGGTACGATTTTCATACAAATTTTATGTACCAAGTGAGGTTACTTTGACAGATTGTGGATAAATGAGTCTGGGGAGCGTGCGTTAATAGAGCAGCATAATAGCTGACAACAGAGACACGGTGCGGATGAAAAAAGCAACTTTCCAGACCTGTCATCTTTATTAATTTTATTTTCATTTACATAAAGTTTCATTATTTATGTATCCTTATGTACGTAATAATGTTAAAAGTTATTAAATACATTGAAAGGCCAAAAGCTCTACGAGTCTACGCATTTTTTAGAAGTTTAGGAGAAAGTTTGCAAAGAAAAAGAGCAGGTAAAATTGGCAGAAATCTCCAATGTGTGGTCCAATGGTACTTAAAGTATCTTTTTGTGTTAAGTACCTATTTGAATTAGTTCTAAAGGCCACCCCACATTTATCGTAAAGCATTGCAACAGCCCTGGTGCCGAGGCGGCACCGTCAAAGCGCGGATTTAGCCGAGACAACTCAGCTGTAATAACACTGATGCATCATGTCCACCTACATAACATCTATATTCTTATGTTTCAATAGCTTTTCGATCGGTTTTTCAAATAATCAGTCCTCACAGTGACATTTGGGGCAAATAATGCAACCCTATTTGACCCACTTCCTCAATTGAGCTGGGTATACCTATGTAACTTGAATGAGAACGCATTAATATGGTTGATGGAGTCAGAAGGTGGTCACAGGAACTATAGAACGCAATAATATCATCGTATTTGGGCTCTTTGGAATGGTCTATATACTACCTAGTATCTAGACCATTCCAAAGAGATAGAGAAGATACTATATAGATATTCAAGGTCTGATGATGATGACGGAAGGTTAGAAACTACTGAATGCAACAAGATAACACGATAGTGTTTGGGCTAATTGGTTTCCGAACTATTCAACCAGTCCCAGATATCAACAGCAAAAGACAGAAGTCAACCTCGGTCGCCAACGATGTTGAGAGAGACGCTACATTATTATTATTATAGGTTATAACACTTTTATACACTGTAATAAGTATGTATATAAAAAATATGCAAGTAGTTTATCAGTGTTCTGGCATCCATAACACAAGCTTTGCTCACTTTGGGGCTAGATTTCGCTTTAGAATTGTCCAAGCATATTAAGTCTGTCTAACGCGTAGTAACACAGGTTCACCGAAAACTTGTTAAGGCTCCAGCAGTGTCTGAATAAACTTTTATGGTTGTCTGTTCTCTCCGGACTCCGCTTTAACTATGCATACTTTAATCTGCTCCCTTCGACCGACTGCGTAGTGTTTCAGAATACAATATACATTTACTTTTGAATTAACCCTTGTCTGCTCGCTATATTTCGCCACACATCGTCTCATGTTGGGTAGGCAACTCTCCTAATAATGTTTCCTATTCTATTCTACTGAATTTTTAAAATGAAGTTGAAGTGAGCGGCGGTGGCCATTATAGCGGGCCCGACTCGAAAGCGAGAGGTACCGGGTTCCCGAGTCTCGCCAGTACCGATTTCTGAGTTACGTACATTAGTTGAGCACTAACCGACGCTCTTACGGTGAGGGAAAACATCGTGATGAAACCTGCATATTCAGACGACTGATTGTGTAACCGTAATCCAATCTGATCAGGTTCCCCTGTAAACATGGTCACGGATGGTCTCCATTGTAATTTTTTTTTATGTCATACGGTAGGCAAACAGGCAAGCGGGCCACCTGATGGAAAGTGGTCACCACTGTCTATAGACATTAGCAACACCAAGAGTATCGCTATTGCGTTGCCTACCTCTATAACACGTTGCTCTGGCAGCAAAAGGCAAATGCCACTCCACTGCCAAAGCCACGGTTCCCCAAATCCCCACCCCATGGAGCACTGGAAACCTTACTCACCGGCAACCTCAACCTCAACCTTAATTACCTGATCTGCCAAATCCTGGATCATGGTCAAGGCGAACCACGCCCTCGCACAGGGCACAACCGGGATATAGACGCCAAACAGATTTTTCTACCCTGAGAACTGTCTTAACTTACTGGAATTGAGTTGACTTAATGGTAAACCTACTAGACGAAAACTTTTTATTAGATTTTTGAGATACTCCCTAGAACTACTGATCTAATTTTAAAAGTCTTTTCGAACGAGTTTCACTAATATTGACTAAAGTTGACTAAAATAATATTTAGGTTCGAGCATTAATCCAATCGAGGGCAGACGAAGTCTTCGCGCCGCAGTAAGCCGTAAATACAGCTCAGTATCAAAATTACAGTCCACACTTCCCCGTTGAGAATCCAACGCAAAGCATACAATGGATTAACGAGGAGCTACAGCCTTTTTACGGCATTAATATTAGGTTACAAAACAAAGACGGCCACAGCAAGCATACACGCTAACTACTGCTCCTAAGGGAGAGGATACACTGGAGCGGGGAGTCCCGGACGCGGGGACAGTCCCGGCTTCGTTGCCTTTGCCACCGTCGCGCGCTGGGAACGAAGTTTGCACTATTCGATTTCAGACGGCTAAGGCAAGGCGGTGTAGTTTCTTGTGATTAAGCGAATATTTGTTTGTTATGTTTCAGGTATAGTGGCAGTTTGATCATTCGCAGTTTGAAGTTTGTTTGTGGTGACTAAGAGTATTTAATAAGTTGATTATATTAGCCGATAATCATAGATAGACAGAAATTTTCCTAATCTCAATGTCCTGGCTTCAATCATGTCTCCTGATTTCACATTAAAGGAAAACATTACATTCGTCATGAAGCTGTGCCTATCTTTCTAGGACGAATCCAACAACCGTACTAGGCCATGGATTTTAAACCATAATTCTCTCATCGAGTGCTTATTATTTTGCTCATGTTTTTATCTTAAATGCAATTTTATTTAAGTAGTTCTCGACAGTGGCTTGGACTTGGGGAACTTTATTCATCGTTCAACAACTTAACCTTGACATCGTATAAGTTGTAATTGTTGTCTGCTTAAAAGATAGCCTAAGAGCGGCAGCTGACTATATCAACGACGACCTCTTGAACTTGGAATTTTAGACAAAATGTTACATTATATTGTTCCAAAATTGAAAAAGAAATAGTTATAGTACTAAAATCATGAACGCATAGATCAAGAAGTTATCACCACGAAAAGCGCTAGTTAAACTTTTAACAGAGTCAGCCTGTACGGGGTTGCCGACAAAAGCTATTATATTACAAGCAGACATAACACACGGGCCGGTGGCAGATGGCCGTTGTTTACAGCTCACTCGGGCGCGGAAACTTATTGACTTTTGTCCGAGACACCGGCACCTGCTCGCTGTAAACATCCCGGGATCCCGGGATTTACGCGCCGTGTGCACTTCGCTTTATAAGATCAGACATTGGACGATGTGAAATATCGAATCTCGAGGATAAGCGAGGAGGAGCCATATGTATACTGGTGGTACCTAAGGTGACATTCCCGGTGTAGTAGAGGTAAAAATGAATCTAGAACTTGCTCGTGAATTACACTAACTAATTACTATTATGCCGTGTGGTGACCGGCAGAGTAGAATAGCACCAACCCCTTACGCTTATGGGTGTCGTACAAGGCGACTAATGTTTTCGAGGCAAAAGATCAAAAGTCTCCGTAGTCTGAAAAATGGGCAGCAGCATTTTCCATTATTATATTTAAACACTGCGATCTCCAACCCGCCTGCCAAGCGTGGAGATTATGGCAATAACCTCCCCTTTCGTGGGAGATGCTCTAAGTCCTGCAGTGGACTGTTACGGGCTGTGATGATGATTACTATTGTTAACCGTATTAAACTGCCGTAGGGACGAGTTTACATCGTTCTTAAATGCTGACAACGTATTCGCGGCCCTCTCGGTGTTGCGGGTCGGTTATGTAGGTCTAATTTTGACTTTTGACTATGACTACTTAGATCTATGAAGAGCGTCGGTGAACCAGCGGTTATGGTATCCGACTCGTAAGTGAGACGTACCGGGTACGAATCCCACTGCGGTCATCTACCAATGACTCTTTACTGAGTTATGTACAATAGTTGAATGCTAACTGGTGCTCTTACGGTGAGGAAAAAGATTATGATGAAACCTGCACATTCAGGCGACTAAATGTGTAACAATTATACAATCTGGTCAGCTTCCCCTGGTTGTAGGGTCACGGGCGTCAGATGGCAGTCACTAAACTGTAATTACCTGATCTGCCAAATCCTGGATCATGGTCAAGGCGGACCTTGGGCCCTCGTGTGCGAGAGCACAGCCAGAAGATTAAAACCTAGATGATTATTTTTTATTACTACATAACGGGTCGGACCTTCGTGACCCCGCTACCAGGGAATCTGACCAGATTGGATTAGATTTGCCTCCCTCTACGTTGAGCTCGTCTAGTCTAAAATGCCGCGCCCCACTACTTAGTTAGTTGATTTCGATGTGTGAGTGCAAATATTGATAACGACACTTCATCTGTGTGGGAGCCAATGAACGACGCGTGCTCCTACGTTTGAATTTCACCGGCAACTGAATGACCAATTACAACGGCATTTGTATATGTATTGCGTCCATATTTCAAACTTGCTTGTGTGCGTTAATGCGATAGTGGGGCGCGTCATTTTAGACTAGACGAGCTCTACCTACTTATGACACTCTGTTTTGTAGTTTACAAGAGTACCACACAAGTACACACATACAGACGTGTAAAAGCGATATTATAAATGCTATCTTCCACTTTGTGATATAGTTTGCGAATCGAAATTTGGTGATTGTATGTAATCATTACATAGTCAATCGCTAAGGTTTATAACATCTAGTAAGAACTGCCTGTTACCTACTCATTCTAGACCATACAGTTGAAAATACAGCTTGGGGAACCACTCAAAGTAGCTGAATAAGTGTAATAGTAAATAAAAGTACAACATGGAGTTCTTTAAGAAAGTGGTTAAAAGGTTTTTACGGTGTCGGCAACGCGTGGGTGATGCCCCTGGTATTGCAAACGTCCATTGGCTGCGGTGACTGCTTACCACCAGGCAGGCCGCAAGGTTTTTTGCCACCTTAGTGGTATAAAAAAAAAGAAAATACATGCATAAAGCTAACGCCCCTGTCCCACAGATGGGGTATGTAGGCAGAGACTATTGGACCGCCACTTTGCTCTGTGTTGACACAACTCCTTAGACTCGCATATATCCACCTCACTTTTCAGGCTTCCCCTTTTATTCTTGCTACTTCGGACCCCAGCTCTTTTGAGAGCATTACTGATCTCACCAGCAAATGTTTTCTGGGTCGTCCTCTTAAGGGCCGGTTTCCAAATTCGCGCGACATACCGCTTTCGTCAATCTTCTTTCTTCCATTGTCCTATGTGGCCGAACCATCTCAAGATCCCTCTTTCTATTTTTGCCAATACATCATCTCTCATGCCTTCATCTTCATCTTTCATTAAAGAAAATAGTAACCAATAACAGATATCACAGAAACACCAGCTAATTAAAACAACTACGAACACAATTATCCAACAACTGAATTAAATAAAGGGAACCAAACAATAACCTTTACGAAGACGTAAACATAAATGAAGACAATTAAAGGAGAGCGGGGGCAAAGAAAAATGCAACAAAATAGGGGCATATTAAAGTAAAACCTAAGTCGTTAGTGCTTTTCTTAGTGTTGCTGCCACAAGGTTCCATCTCGCACTGCATTAGGCAGCAGGTGGGACTCGGTCACTTTACCGTTGCCTTGTGCACACAATGAGCTAAATGGACTGAAACAGGGTTGCCAGTCGATCGAAAGAGAATATTTTTAAGTATGACGTCGTTATGGTGTAAGGAGTTTCAGAGTGTGGAGAATTATTGGGATTTATTGAGAATGTTACTTAAATTGTCAAATGTAACCTAGTTATATTACAAAATATTTTCAGATTTCAAAATATTTGTATAAGTACAGATTATTTTACTATTGATGTAGTACCACTTTCCACCTGGTGTGTGACGTGGTGAAAATATCGTAGAAGCATATCGTCTCGACCAGGCATTTAAGAACCATCTCACGATGCCCCCGAGGACTGAGCATGTCCAGAAACAGCCTCTCAAAAACAGACTCTGGCTTTGAAGGAGTCCAGGTTGTATTGTTCATGGAACACATTGGCCGGCAAAGCGTTAAAAACCTTAGCCGTACCTTAGACGCCTTTAAGGGTAGAGTGAATAGGCTGTTCCTAGACAGGCCTGCTCTATCTTCGGCCGCATCATCACTTGCCACTTATCAGGTGCCTGGCTAGTCTAATTACAAATAAAGAAAGAAAGGGCGACTTATTATTACAGTATTATCATCATTGAGTCGATAAATGAAAACTATACGATTAGGTATCTGCTCAATTTCTTATTTTGCAATCAATGTAAATAACTGCAAGCTGTTTGTTTTCCACAATAAAGAAAAATAAAATAACCATTTTCTTTTCTACCAATATTTTAGCCCGCTCACTGCCAGCCCTACGGGAGAAAAACGGCGGAAAAGCCGTAGAAGGAAGCGAATTAAAATAAATCGAATTGACAGTAAGGTCGTCTCTGTTCCTCCTCATGGCTTCCGTACTGTTTTTCTGCAGAAGAAAGTGGTTTTAGTGAATTTACTCATGTCTTTTATAGGAAACGTTGGTTTGAAATAAAACGGGCGGAGCATTTACTTTGAAATACGGAGAACCGGGCTAAATGTCTTTCTTTAATGAGAGAGAAAAAGTAACGCATGTATTCAGACACGTTACTATGAGGACTCAGTGCACGCGAATGGTTTCAACTGACAATACTTGAGTGGCGATCGACAGTAAGCGTCTTAAACATAACCGAAATTGACCAATCATAAAGATAAAAAAAAAATTATTTATTCAAATAAAATTAATTAAAAGTTACAAGTTAATTAAAAATACAACATACCTACTTATAGTAAATGGGTACAAATAAAATCAAGGCACATATTTACAACTCTTGCACAAATAATAATAGGTACTTAATTCTAGATTCTAGATGTATTCAACAAATAATTCCTCTTTCGTAGTGACTTACGAAACCGCAATTACGAAAACGGAATGAAGAGATCGCAGTGCGTCCACTTATATGCGTATACTGTGAGAGCGTTATTTACTTAGAGAAGTATTGATTGGAAATACTTTGCTGATTAAGGCCAGGTATCTCGGAATTTGGATATTTTCATAAAATCTGAGGCATAGAAAATCGCGTTTTAAATTCTCAAAAAAATAAATGTATTCCGCTAAATGTTACAAGATTTAATGAACTTCACTCGATAAAAAAACATCCAAAAGTTACCGCGGTTTGAAATATTTTTTTCAATAGGATGACTTAACTACTGACATTTTACATAAAATATTTACAGACAAATTCGCTCGGCTTAACTTTTATTTGGGGGTCGTTTTTTAATAACAAGCACAAATGTATCAAAATTAACACTTTTTCGGACGGTCTTCCATAACGCTTGCTACGACATAGGCCCTTATTCTGTGAGCAACGCGCTCGAGTTTCGTCTGTCTTGAAAATAAACAAAAGACAAACGGGCCACCTGCCTTTAAGAACCTATACAGTATCATTGGTATCTACGCTGAGTCTCTCTCAGCACAAAGGCCACGGCAAATGTGTATCTTGCCGACGTGGAGTGAATGTGAGAGCTCATGCAAAGATCGCACGATGGCCATTGGACGACACAAACGACATTCTGAATTTGTTGTATGAATAAGATGAGTTGGGAGATCTATCGCGTCCGTTGATGATCCCAGTGACGTGTTGTAAAATGAATATTAGCTATGCTGTGCATTCACTACTGCATTCGAAGGATGTTATTCTATACTTATTTATTTGAGTTTTACGTTTGGTCAGCTCCTATAACCGTGAAAAAGAAATTAACGAATGCCAACGCCATTACAGGCATGAGGCATTTCATCTTAGGCTCTACGGCTCTTTACGGTCATGCTCATCTTCATGGCGTTAATGTCCGGGTTGTGTTCTCGCGCTCTCGGGGTCCGCCTTGACCATGATCCAGGGTTTGGCAGATAAGATAATTACACTGGAGCAACTGCCATCTGTCCTCCGTGACCCTGCTACCAGGGGAACCTGACCAGATTATATTTATTTATTTATTAGTTCATTTCACAGTTTAACAGCAGTTAATTACATGTAAAATATAAGTACATTATGGTTACACACTCAATCGCCTGAATGCATGCAGGTTTCAAGAGTAAGGGCATCGGTTAGCATTCAACTAATGTACATAACTCAGAAAAAAGACATTGGTATATGGCCGCAGTGGGATCTGGTATGTTTACCACTCAGCCTCCGTCGCTCTCGAGACATTTTTCATGAAAATCACATGAAAAATATTTAGAACGTTTCTACTTGCATCAAGCTCTAACGAATACGATCATTATAGCAATTGATGTGATCATTTAAAAATTAAATCCAACTGAGAGGTCAAAGTCCGCGATTGCCAATGTAAGGCAACTTAGGTACTGAAAGAATGTATCAATCTTTACTGCAATGGAGTTATATATTATAAGAGAACAGGGACACAACATGTTGCGCGTTATTCCTTCAGACAAGCGCAAAGAAAGTTGTTCCCCGCTCCTTTGTTCCAGACTCGCGAGTAACGTAAAAACTTTGGACGGTTGCGATGTATCGATGGAACTGTTGGTTGGCGCTATTCGTTTTTGTCGGTGGAATAGTTGTGATGTGTATGTGAGTATGGTGTGTAAGTATTGTTTCTAACTAGCTTTGGTCGTGTTGTTCAAGGCAGAACCGCCTGGGTTGACAGTGATGCACAAGACGACTGCTTATACGTCGCCGCTTACAAACCGCATACAACTACCACAAACTAATCTGACCTGGTGGCCAAAACTGGAACTGTATATAAATTATGGCACTTCATTTTGATGAAGAATAAATAATGACATGTCGGTGTCATCGCAGTGGCGTGCCTAGGGGTTCAGAGTAAGGCAAGCCGAGAGATGAAGTTTGTGTAGTTTTTACGGTTATTAAAAATAAATCCATCTCCTTGCCACATTACTGATCAATCCTCACTTATCACTCTTCAGTTTTATATCAGCAATATAACTTGTGAGAGAGACAACCAACAATTCAATGAGTTTGGTACACCGATCTATGAAATTGTCTTATAAGCGATTTACTCATCTGAGAAATAGGTATAATAGGAATACATATAAGGAAATAATTTGTTATTTTCTGAGAAATGATTAAAAACTTTACCTTTTCCATGCAAATCAAAACTTGTGCACATTTTAAACCATCACAAGGGACTTTACTTCGTCTATTGTTGATCAATCTAATTAAATCACTTTTACTGCAAAACACAACACAAACACAACAAAAATCTAATTACTTATCCGCCCAAACGGCTCAAACAAAACAATAGTGAAGTTGATACGTATTACATCATTCAACAAACGTACCTACTGCGCATGCGCGAAGTTGCCATTTTCAAAGATCCGTGTACAACTTCATACGCATGCAGGGCTTAAAGTTTCGTACAATTGACTATATAAACAAACGTATAGTTATATCTCATTATAGGACAGTTTTCATATGTAAGAAAGAGACATACCGGCCGGAATCAAAGCCCGCTTACAAGCCAGCGCGTGCGAGCGAGATGACTGACCGAGTCTCAATTTCCTCAACTTGCGTGTGCGTACGGAGCGTGTTTCGTAACCTAGGCGCACGATGGCGCTGCTGTGCGGCGCGGCAGTTTGAAAAGCATTAGGAGCGCGAACTTTAAATAGTTCGCGCTCGCATTATCTTTGATTTTGTATCGATAATTATTTTTATAAGGCAAGCCCGGCTTTTGGGCTGACAGTAACGCCACTGTGTCATCGGGTCAGGTATTGGAGTGTCGTACCGCATAGTCACCGCGTAGCAACCGGTTAGAAAACGTGCAGTCTACCCTATTGGCGCGCACACGACGCGGTGAGTACGCGGATGCGACACGGTGGCTGTGCGGGCGCTGTGCGTTTGGTTACAAATAATAAAATAAGTTATCTGTTATTAACATAGAAATTCAAAATTGAGACAAATCCACTATAGTACTTCCACACATAGGCACCCAGCCTATCATACAAGATAATTGTACAATGTCTTGATGTCTACGACGAGTATACTATTCACCGATGTGAAAGGGACTCAGGTCACATAGTTAGTAGACTGTCACGGGCAGTATATAATTCTTACGATACCTTTCCCCGAAAACTGCTTGTCATATCGCTAAAATGACTTTATTGTGAATTTCTCGTACAATAGAAACATATGAGACACGGCGAAAAATATGCTGGAATATTGCAAAAAATATTGCCAGGTACGTTAATTAAAGCGAACATTGTTTAGCATTGAATGGAGACTTTTCGACGGCGACGCTGCGACAGTACAGCGCTGCCAATACTCAGTATCCTAACAATGCCATTTTGTTCATTTGCTTTTAGGATTATATCTAAAAGTGCTTATTTCAGTAAGAAAATTAGTAAGAAGAAAAGAAAAAGCTAGGTTTTCAGAAAGTATTTCTCATGAACTAATTGTTTTACCTACAGTAAGATTACCAAGTCTACTGTTGATAACATGTTGGCTTGTTCTCAAAAAATGGGCACAGTATACCCCGCGTAACGTAAGAAGACTAATGAAAATCCCCTCCACTGTCTAATGGCAGTGGAGGGGATTTCGCGCAGGTAATCGTATGCAGCGCAAGTCGAACCACGTGACCCGCCAAGTCTCTTCTTATTTGACACTAGCTATAACCTGTATGTCTATGTTAGAACTTTTTTAGATGATGCACAGTTTTGCTACTTAAACTATACATGTAAAATGAATGAACTACCTGGAGAGGTTTTCCCTGGAGAGTACAACATGGAGTTCTTCAAGAAAGGGGTTAAAAGGTTTTTACGGGGTCGGCAACGCGTGGGTGATGCCCCTGGTATTGCAAACGTCCATTGGCTGCGGTGACTACTTACCATCAGGCAGGCCGTAAGCTTGTTTGCCACATTGCCACTTTCTAAATGGAGGCCAGTTATTTTGAAGTAAATATATTGTACATTACTAATCCTAAAATCTGGTCACAACTATGTATACCTGCAGTGTCCCGAAGCAAGACACTCGTGTTTGAATTTAAATAAAACCAAAAATAGGTAAAAATATTAATTATCAACAGATCTTAAATTGAGTACCCAATATCTTTTACTGGGGTTTTCAAACTGAAATATAAAAAAGATATCTCAGTAATCGTTCTCAGACGGTCAAGGTTAACAATGTCTCGAGCGATGAAGCGCACATTGAGTACGGCGTTCCTCAGGGATCAATAATTGGACCTACACTGTTTTTGATATACATAAACCAGCTATGCGATATTAATCTCCCCAATTGCGCCATATTTACATATGCGGATGATACTGCCATCGTTATCCATGGATCAGATTGGGCTGAAATCAAAACCACTGCAGAAAACAACCTAAATATAATTAACGATTGGCTTATCCAAAACTTACTCACGCTAAATCTCTCTAAGACGTTTTTTGTCCCTTTTTCAATTCGAACTAACTCACTACCACCATCCAATTATAAACTCTGCGTCCACTCAAATTGTAATCGTGACAACAACTGTACTTGTCTCCCCATATCGCAAACCGAGAGCATCAAATATCTTGGCGTTTACATTGATCGCAATCTGAACTGGAAACACCAAATTCACATGCTTACAACTAGACTAAGACGTCTCATACACATTTTTAAAATACTCAGACACTCAGCTGATCTTGGAACCCTAAATATGGTCTATTCCGCTCTTTGTATATCAATAATCACCTATTGCATACCAGTCTGGGGTTGTGCAGCAAAATCACATTTTATAAAGGTCGAAAGAGCACAGAGAGCGGTGTTGAAAATTATGCACTTTAAACCTCTCAGATTTTCAACCAGGGAGTTGTATTCAACCTACAAACATTTAACAATCAGACAGCTGTTTGTTTTGCGACTTATTACACGCAAACATCCTGAGGTTCCACCCCCAGATCCTTCGAAAAGGAAATCACAATATAGAGTCTGCCCCGTCCATCCACACAAAACTAAATTTTCCTCTCGACATTATCTATAATAGTGTCAATAAAGTTTTGGATATTCACCAGCTTAATACGTTTGAGGTCAAATCGAAATTGAAAGATTGGCTACAGCAACTCAATTACGACGAGACGGAAAGCTTACTGCCTAACAGCTCTTGACCGTTGGTATATACATTAATTTACTTACACACACACACGCACATACACACACATGCACACACATAACCACACACACGCACGCGCGCGTGCACACATACACACACTCACACACACCCTTACTCCTCCCACACTCGTTTTTAAGTACATACATTAGTGACATAACTCTACAAGTAAATGTGGTTGTTAAAATTATAGTAATTAAATAGCTTCTACGGCAGAACACTGACATCCAAGATACAGGCTATGGCCTAGTTTGGATCTCAGGGTTTAAAAATAAATTTGTGCAAATAGTCTTAGCAATTTACACTAAGTGAACCCACTGTAACACTGTTTTTGTACAAATCTTTCCTGAATAAATATATTTTATTTTATTTTTATTATTTTTTAAAGAAAAATGTATTTAATATCAGTTTTATTGGAAAGCTAATGAAATGACATTTATGTTTTAATATGATTTTGACTAAGTGGCTGTCGTGGAAAAAATTCATGTCGACGAATAATTTCACGTTGGCCATCACGATAGTGCGATCTATTAGCGACTCCATTAGATTATCTTTGGGGATAGTGAAGTGCACCACGGAGGTGCCATTTAAAAAAAAAACAATTCTCTTACAGTCTTCCCTAACTAATGCTACCACACCACCACACCACCAGGTACACTAGTGGTTATGAATTAACAATAAAACTGCACCGTTCAAAATGAGTACGATTTCACATTTATATCATACGCATATTTATGCTAATTTGAAACATAAACTACATGGGGTATTTAAAAAAATTAAAAGCCGTGACTTAAATAAAGTTATAGACTGCAAAGGAAAATTCAAAGTTCAATCGAAACTCTTAGGCAGCAGTTACTGTGTGTGACTAAGGAAAGTCAATCGAATTGAATCGAAGTATCATTGATACAAAAAGTTACCAACGAAACTATTATAACAATACCTATTCATTTTGCTATTTGGTGCAGTCTATAATGTTCATACAAAACCACCGATATACCTGTTGACATAAGTAAGGGAACAGACTTTACTAAGTGAGCCGGCTACACAACATCATGTTTGCCATCACAACAATGTTACGACAAAAAACTCGATAATTGTGGCACAAGCTTGGTACACAAATCGAAAAAGATAGAAACTGTGGTGAACAGGCTCGCAACTAATACGGTTAATTTTTCCAGTACCGTCGGTTGGACGCAGTAGCTATCATTGGTGGAGCCTATCCGCATCAGTGTACCTATCCAGATGATTCATCGTCATCAGGATACACATTCATTCTACACCGAATGCAGACTCCATGCACTATCGATTTTCATAATTTGGTTCTGTTAGTCTTAATACTAGTAACAGAGGATTCGAGTTGGCTTGTAGCCGACCAACCGTCAGTTGTAATCAATACTATGTTTAATACTATCCTTACAATGTACAAAATAAAGTGGATTTTGGATTAATTCGGATGCGCGGCCGAGTCGACCTTAGTCGGACGTCCGACCACGTGCCCCGCACCCAAAAGTGACTCTATTTTAAACTGCGTAAAGATTAGTATCAACTGCATTTGACGGTTGGTCGGCTCTAGCCAAAACGAACCATCTGTTTCTAGTTAAAAAAAAATAAAAAAAAAATTCGTGGACAAATTCACACAGCGCCATCTAGCCCCAAACTCAGCAAAGCTTGTGCTATGGGTGCTAGATAACTGATATACTCCTTAAATACTTTTAAATACATACTTATTATACATAAAACACCCAGACCCGTAACAGAAATTAAGATTCATCATTTCAATTTCTGCCCGGCCGGGAATCGAACCCGGGACCTCTTGCGTGGCAGACCGGCTGTTGACCATTAAACTACTCAGGTCGTTAAAGTTGCTGCACTGATAGTCCTAATTAGATGTGGTATCAAGTTCAGATAAACCTGAAGAAGATTATCTTATGCAGTTTCCAGTTATGGTCGTGTCGTTGGAAGTTGCTGCACTGATAGTCCCACCCACTGCGTCTAGCGCATAACCGCAGCCAGGCACTCATTGTTTTAACCTCCTGCGCGCTCATATTTTCACTGGAGCTATTGTTAGTTTTTACTTGGCGTCGTTATGAGCGTATATGCAGATCATAAATCCGCCCCCAACAAAGGACGCGGAATCCGTTGCGTTGCCCCCGAGCCCCCAAAAAGGGGCGTTTTTGGGGGCAACGTTATTCCGCGAACGCAAAAAACCAGCAATTAGCTGGAGCAACGTTCGCTGTAATTGCGGGCTGTATATTTTTAGCGTTTTTTCTCACTATTTTGTTGGTACTTTAATGTTTGCGGTCAGGATCTTGTGGAGCTGGCAGCCGGAATCTGGATGTACGTTTTTAATTTAATTAAAAAATCGTTAAGTTTGTTTGTTCGCGGTAATTAGATGGCCAGAGTGTTTTATAATAATCGTGGAATTCAAACATTCTACATAAGATCGTGTGCAACTTTTCTTACATATTTTCCTAGATAAATAAGTAGTTGGATATGACTGACAATGCATTTGTGGGATATATAAAACAGTCACTGATTAGAAAAGCATATTATAGTATACAGGATTATCTTGAGGATAAAAAACCTTGGGAAAAGTAATTGTTTTATGATTTTGTTTGATAATTGACTTTATTAATTTTATTTGACATTTTTATTTTATTTGATATGCTATTTTAATTTTGATTAATGTGATATTTTATTTTAATGACGTGACATTTTTATTAAGATAATTTAATTATATTATATTGCATTTGTTGGTCTATAATGCGAATTTTTAAGAAACTGATTTGCCAAATTTTGTAATTTGTTTATTGGAAATATTCAGTTTCTATAATCACATAATGACATTATACTGGTATTTTAAATTTTATATTAAGTAAGTCACATATTAATGACTATACACATGGTAGCCATACCATACATGCATTTTGTATTTTGTGATGTGTATTTAATTTCAATTAATTATTATTGATAATTGATTATGTTGTTTATTACTGACTTTCAATAAGTGTATTCTGAAAATATTTATATTGAATAAAAATTATTTGAATTGAATTGAATTGAATATGCAAACATACCTAACGCCACGATTTTCAGGTATGGTGGGGAAATGCGCCTACATTTATTCACTGCAACTGGTATGGTTTATTACGTTGAGGGAAAACATCGTAATGAAACCTACACATTCAAACGATTATATGTGTAACCATGACCCGGTCTCGACCACGGTAACAGTACTGTAACTCACCGATTTGCCAAATCCTGGAATATGGTCAATGCGGGCCCCAAGCCTACAAGCGGAAAATGGACGCTAATGGGATGATTATTATTTATTAATACTCATTGCGTATGATACAAATCCGCATTAGTTAGTTAGCTACTTAGACCAGCCACGACTACTACTAGATTAGAATGCTGTTTGAGGAAGCCACACTCTAATGTTATGACAGCTATAATGTTATAGAGATCACAGAAAATTCAATCACGGCAAAGACGTTGTGTGCTTACATAAATAAGTTTCCTAAGCAAAACGGAGACCAGCCAGAGCCGTATCCAAAAGCTAGTTGCCTAAATTATTCCCAAATCCCCATCCCGATTGACAACAAAACCACATATCCCCAACCCACCTGGATAACCGGGATGCCAACGAAGCCATTCATGCATGCTAACTCGGAAAACAGCTGAATGCATCACTTTACGGGATTTGCAGCCGAAATTGAATACGGCGGACGTCGCTGGCGCTTTATGACGTCACGGGCCCCCATTTATGATTTTATGACAAGATCCGCCGATCCGGTGGAATATGATACACTTTGTGTTAAAAATTCGCTACTTTGTTGCGGTTTCGGAGTATGGGATGGGCTGTTAGGATCTGTGTAGGCTAACCTAGCCTGCACTTTTCATTAAAGATGTTGACAGAAACGACGTCCTACGAAGCTTGACTAGGAGCACCGCTGGCGTGGTTACGGTATCCGACTCGTAAGCGAGAGGTGCCGGGTTCGAATCCTACTGCGTCCCTGTACCAATGCCTCCTTTCTGAGTCATGTCACAAAATAGAAAACTAACAGAAGGTCCACTCCCGTCGCCTTCGAAAATTATTACCTAAACTTGCCGACTCACTAGGGTTGCTACTGTATTTATTATGAATTTTGAAAAGAGTATTTAAAAGATCGAATAGAATTTTATAGATCGTTTACAATAACATGTCCCTTGCAAAGGACCAATATCTAATACTTGCCATAATGTGATCATAATTGCTTCCCAAGCTGTTCAGATTGTGTTTAAGTGTATTAGATTTTCCATACCAGCTTTAGACATTATGACTTTAGTAGGCGTAATAATAATCTGCTTATTTAGTTTTTAAAAATTCATCGCCACCCGAGGCTATCATCAGACCCTGAGAATAACCTTTCCCTGACCTGGGATTTGACCCAATTCCCGGTAATCAATTGAATTGAAATATTCATACACATGTAAATTGATGAAAATGCAATATTATGGTATTAGTCAGTTGATCTGAAAGTGGAGAAGGAAGGTGGCCAGTGACTTTTTTATATTAGAATAGATACCTGTCTACCGACTAGAACAATTAAGGTGGCCATTACGGTTTCTTATTCTGTTAAAAACTGTCACGTGGTGCCTGAAACTGTTCAACTTTTCCTTGGGTCTTTAGCGGAAGACCTTGGTTAACCTCGCCTCACCATCGGCATTAGAACTCGTAGCGGTGCTGAAGCTCGACTACCCTCAAAGTCTGAAATGGTCACCCATCAGTTCTTGGACTCTGCGTGCGTTGCTTGTATGTTATTAAGTTATCTTAGTTACGTACAAGTACTTTTATTTTATCAATAATAATATCGTTTAATTAAATAATATTCAATTTAAGTCGACACCACAACGAATTCTCGCGTTAACAATCATACCGAGCACTGCTTGAAACTGCTTGAGAATGCCTGTAAACGTAACGTCAATGTGTGCGTGACGGAAATGGCGCATTTTTTCCAGTTGACCCGTTGACAGTTGAGGGCCGTTCTTTATTTTGTGGTTATGTACATTAATTGAATGAACCGAGTGTGAAACATCGCGATGAAACCTGCACATTCAGGCGACTGAATGTGTAACCATAATCCAATCTGGTCAGGTTCCTCTGGTAGCACGGTCACGGAGGCCAAATGGTAGTCGATCCGCTGTAATTATCTGGCTTGCCAAATCCTGGATCATGGTCAAGACGGACCTTGGGCCCTCGTGCGCGAGAGCACAACCGGGACATTACATTCTACTTGATAAAATTGAAGAAAGAGTAGGATAAGGGCAGGTAGATGATGACGAAGGTCACCTCTGCATAAAAAAAGGTATGATTATTTTTGTTGTTTTAGTTTTATTATCATTTATTTTATGAAACCTCAGAGGCCCTATTTTTGAAACCGCTCTTTCTCGTACGCTACCTATTTCTTTCACACTCGTGTTAAGTTGCTATAGATAGAAAAGACAAGCTTTAGAAGGCGAGGGTTCGCGTGGACCGCTTCTCGGGTTACGTACTGGTGGGCAAAAGCAGTAAGAAAACTCACCCACAACAACTACTGTTTAGAGTACCCCAGCACAGCAGCATGGGGACCAGTGAAGCTTTTTAGACAGTGTTTGCTAATTATGCTACGCTTGCACATTGTAATCATTAAAGCACAGAGACGTACTCATAATAATAAAATTAATGGTTGTGCTGTTTTGCTTTTATCACCCTCTGTGGGGGACAAATGATAAGGGCAAAGAGATGGAAGCAGGTGGGTATTGAAAGCTGTAAGTTTTGATGTTGTTCTTAAGTTCGTTCCGTTAGCTCGTTTGTTACTGAGTAGCATAAAAATGTTCAAATGTTTAAGTTCTTACGGATTTATTTTTATGTTGACAAATAGCAGTAGAAGTAGGTATTTTTAACAGCTTTGAAGCCACATGTCTGTACTAATGTCCTAGACAGATTAATGTTCCATAATAATTGCGTTCAATGTGTAATAATAGAATTTCCAAGAAATTAGTCACCACATTTGACCGAAGAGCTGGCAGCTACCTCGCGCAAAGAATAAGCATTGCTTTTCAGAGAGGTAATGCTGTCAGCATCTTGGGTACGCTTCCATACGGCCCAAATTTGTATACTTTTTAAGTTATTTTTTTTCTTTTTTCTCTTTAATGTACATATTTAGGTTTTATGTTAGATGTTATATAAATAAATAAATCATTAATTGAATGTGTTAGAACATCTTTTGAATAGATTTATGGATTTTAATGATCAGGAATTTTGTGTAGGTATATGTTTTGGGTAGTTGTGAAGCCGGGCAGGTCTACTAGAATCATTGTTACAGTTTTATAAAATAAAATGTAAAAATATTAAAAAAAAAACACACTTATTCAACATTTCATATTAAGAGGGAATATATTACAGTATTAACAACAAAATAATATCCAGAGCTGTGTTCAAAGGGAGGCGACCAAAGCTGCGTAAAACAAACAGCACAATAATTCATTTTTAAAGCGCCATTCCCCTGAATACGGGCCTGTTAATTACGCAACTCGCAGCAGTTTAGGCAACGGCGGGCAATAATGCAGTAATTATGTGGGGGTATGTGCCAGCGATCAGTTGCTAGATCAGGGAAATCTATATTTATTGTAGATATTCTCCGCTTTGGCTCTAGTGTTCAACTAACGTACATAACTCAGAAAAGAGTCATAGGTACATAGCGGCAGTGGGATTCGAACCCTTTCGCTTGCGAGTCGGATAGTTCCTATTCTTTGATAAAAGATTGACACGGGAGCCAGTTTTGCGAGGATGCCCAAGATCGGGCAAAGCGGAGAAGAAAGAAACGGACAGCAGACCCTAGCAGAAGCCGAGACTAACCGTTGAGAAACATTGGAAGGATGCCCTATGTCCAGTGCAGTGAAGTAATGATGACTAATTAAATTCAGCTGCTTACCAGTCGTCAGCCAATCTCGTCGGGGCCGTCCTACGCGATTGCCGGTATGCGGTGTCCATTCGAGAACCTATCCGCTTCATTGACAAACTTTAGAAAAAAATTAGGTACACATGCGCCTCAATCAGACTAGAACCGAGATCACCAGCAAGGCCTACTTACTACTACTATTTACTCACTCCTCATCTCTTGTTTCTACTTACAGATACTTAAAGGCCCATACTCCACTACCACGACCAACTTGTGCTGCAATCAAACGGACTATAAACATTAGGTACACATCGATTCGCCCCAATTAGACTAGAGCAGAGATCACTTAGCAAGGCCTACTTACTGCTACTACTAATATTTACTTACTCCTCATATCTTCTTACTACTTACTGGTACTTATAGGCCCTTACTCCACCACTAGGAACAACTTGTACTGCAATCAAACGGCTTTCGAAGGCATAAACCCCGTCACAGGTAGCCCGCAGTGCACCGCGGGCCCATAGTTTATCATGCTCGTTTGGAGTGCCATAATTCCGTGCGCACAATCGGGGGGTGGGTTCAATAAAATTTATCGCAAGTTTTATTAGTCCATAACCGGTTTAACGGGCGGGCGGTATCGCTTAATGAGAGATAAGCCGCAATGTAATAGGCGCGGTGATTGCGATTCGCGTGAGGCCGTCTCGCGGTGGTTTGCTGGTCTGGTTAGCGATTAGGAGCTTCTGTGGTTCTTCTGGATCGTTCTTGGTACTGGTACTTGGTTACTACATGTGACATAGGCTGAGAGCGTCGGCGGCGTAGTGGCTGGCGAGTCCGACTCGTAGGGGAGAGGTACCGTTCGATCCTCAGTGCCGCCATGTTGACTTTATCTGAGTTATGTACGTTAGTTGAACACTAACAGATGCTCTTACGGTGAGGGAAAACATCGTGAGGAAACCTGTATATTCAAAAGACTGAATGTGTAACCATGATCCAATCTCTTCAGGTTCCTGTATTAACTGGCTCACGGAGGTCAGTTGGCAGTTGGTCCTACATTAAAAGTCCAAACAATAAGTCTACATTAGGTCTGCCAAATCCTGGATATGGTTAAGGTGAGACAGGGTTATATTGATTATTGATGCCAATAAGATAATTTGTTTATTATACTCATGTAACATAGGCAGATAAACGTCCATAGGCTGCGGTGACTGCTTACCATCAGGCAGACCGTAAGCTTGTTTGCCAACTTTAAAAAAAGACTATGGAGACTACTCTGTAAGTGAGTTTATAGGTACAATAGCATCTAATCCGAATCTCAGGAGCTGCACGAACTCGTTCTATCGTGCCCTTTTTGACAGGGAGCCCTGTCTTCCAAGCCAGTCTAAAGCTGGGAACAGACGTTCCGTTTTGGGTGGAGCCGACCAACCGTTTGTGGCAGTTGATACTAATCCTTACGAAGTACAAAATAAAGTTACTTTAGGATTAATTCAAATGCCCGGACGAGCCGACCTTCGTCGGACGTCCGACCACGTCCTCCGCACCAAAAAGCGACTTTATTTCATACTGTGTAAGGATTTGTATCAACTACAACTGATAGTTGGTCGGCTCCAGCCAAATCGGAGCGTCAGGTACTACACTGTCACTACACATATTATCGGGTTTGTTACCACACACAGCGGCACCAGTCAACTCGTGACCATGACGCATGCAACTGCGTCGAAATATCGAGGTAAAAACAATACTAACCGTGGTAATGTGGTAAAACAATAGTAACCGTGGTAACGTGGTAAAACAATACTAAAAGTGGTGGTGGTGGTAGTGAATGTGTAGTAAATAACCACGAAAGTCTTGAAACCTATATTACGTCTGGCACGAGTTTATGACCTAGTCGCGCTAACAAAAACCGACAAAAAATATGTAAGCATGCGTGACCGCTTACCCTCCAGACGCCCGCAGGCCGACCACCGCGCCACACTTGTCTATCGTAAGAGAATAGTTGCGCAATCATACATAGAACAGTTTACTTTTTTCTATTAGCAACGAGGGATACAAAAGATCGACTTCTGTACGTGGTAGAGGTCACAATATCTCGTACTCAGCTATTTGGAAGCTGTATGAAAACATCTGCATTTCTTAAGCACGCGTGTTAAAAACTGGGACGTTGCCTGCGACAGCGATTGGTGAAAAGTATAATATTGGGTCTTCAAGTCAAGTTTATAGGAATCTTCTACGCAAGCATGCAACATTTTCAACCTTATCGTCGCTTCCCAGCACGTGAGATGAGCTCAAATGCAAGACATTGTATATAAAAATACGAGAATGCTGTCAGAGGTAGCCACAGTACGTATTATGTCAAAGATTAATACCTGATTTATATAATTCAAGGGCAGTAGCGAGTGGCGAGAACAAGTACAGTACTCCGTACGGACTCGCTACTGGCCTAACGGTTTGCACCACTGTGCCCACTGTACTTGTCAACTTCGCTTAACACACGTCTGTGTATTCTCTATTCAGTTCAAGTTGTGGCTTGACGAGAACATGAACTAATTGCGGCTTGCGCTGTTGTTGTACTAAATACCTTCTTATCTTACTCTATTCTTCTACGATTTTTAGAAGCGAGTTAAATGAGGGTAGGTTACGTTAAACGAAAAGATTTTACTACTGACGCCGTTCCTCCTTCTGACGCGTCGAGTAAAAACTCAACTCAGCGTGTGGTTTTAACTGAAAAGTTCTACTGTTCAGTTAAAACTGAAGGTCTGTAGCCCGCTAACCTGCCCTAAAAAAGGCCCGATAAATGATCAAATGAAACACCACCTCTCCAGTTAACCCGTTTACACTGCACCATATCAGAGGCACTTTCCGCGTCAAGTGCCGTACACTTTTATAGATAGCCGGCGGCTTGCGGCAGTCAGTCGCAGCCTGCGATCGGCCGTGCAGTACACGCGACGGCTGAGTTATGGAGCTAGCAGCGCGTGGCTCGGACATTGGTGGTTTACGTTTATTTCTCTTCAACGTTCGGTCTGTACCCTGGGCCTCAAGTTCGTTAATTTCGTAATGGCTCGATTAAATAAATAGATAAAAAAAGAATGGTGGGCAAATTCACACAGCACCATCTAGCCCCAAACTAAGCAAAGCTTGTACTATGGGTGCTAGATAACTGATATACTACGTATATGCTTTTAAATACATACTTATTATATACATGGCGAAAGCAGAGTAGAGTATACGATCACTTCCATTGTCGGATGTAGAAAAAACGTATAATTACAGACAACGAACACATTAACATTTAAATATCTTAATTAAGACAATATATTGTAGTCTCCCATGACTTTGTCGGTGCCGCAGCGGCTAGCGCAAATGGTACCCACTCAGCATGTGCTGTGAGGCGCAAGAAACGACTCACAGCGCTGGTATTCTGTGGGCCCATTGTTTGGGTACGTCACGGGCGTTATACTAATAAAATAAAATAAATAAATACATAAAAATTTCTCCCCATACACGGCCAGTTTGGCTTGGTCAAGGCTAATTTTATCACAATACCGGATCAAGCGGCGCTGAATGGCCACCACCGTGGGTTCGGAAGAGGTGCCAGCCTTTGTGATACCTGTAGACTAGTCCACGGCAACCCTTTCCCGGTCGGGCGGTGCAGGCGCTCATTATGCGAACGCTGCGTGCCGCGGAGCCTTATCTGGCGGAGTTTACGGTCGCGCTACGAGTGAAACGTTAATCGGGTCGCGCCGTGGGAGATTATCCCGGGGTAGGGCTGCCAGGGACCGAAGTGAGGTGTTTTGGCGTTTGCAGTGGTTTTTGAACACGTTCGAAATGTTATTTTTTTGTGTAAGTCAGATTTTTGTCTCAACAAGTAAAACTTTTGATTATTAATGTCACGGGTTTATTTTTTCTACCAAGGTACATACCAAACAAGAGATATTTATACCTATAGCACCATATCATATAAAAATGAGAAGGTACATTTCTGCAGCAAAAATCCGTGTTACATAGACAGACCTACCCACGAGCTCTCTACGACTTCTCCATAACTTATATATTAAATCTGACACGTTTATCCATATCTTTCTCAAGGGGTATCGTCCGCTGCATACAGGCCTGCAGGGGTATCATGTTGTTCATACATACTTACCATATTTACTGCAATGAATAACACTGATTGATTAATTACGCTTGCTGTTCCAGACTGCCAAAAAGATATCGGACTGGATACAGCCTACTTCTAAGCGATTGTGGTTTAGAGCATCTTGAATTCGCCTCTCAAACATTGTTATCTTAAGCAAACTTGTGTATTTCCACAAAACAATTATCCCAAAAAGCAGCCACTAAGCTAATTAGCACTCGATAGCCAACCCTACCCGAAGAAAAGCTGAGACGGGAGGCAGTATTTTAGATCGCTAATGGATTTAAAACTGAGCCCCGCCCGCGGCCCGCCGCCCGCGCCGCCCCATTAGTTCCCACTATTAAGCCATTCTCCTTCTATTTACTTATTATATGTCTCTTTGTGCTTCATGAGCGCCTGGTAGCCAGACTCGTACAAAGTGGTGAAGAAAGCAATGTCCATAGTATTAAGATTCCACTGTATTTGTCCTGATCGACTTGCCTGTAGTAGCTACTAACTCGAAGTGTCCTTCCCGGGCCCATTCCATGCTCCAGTTCATAGGTTTTTGCGGTGGGGATGTTTGACCAATCACTGTCGATCATTTTGACAGCAGCCAATCACGGTGTAACTTGTAGACGTCATACCAACATGGCGACTTGACCAGTATTCACCGGAAGACGTCGTACCAGCATGGCGACTTATCAAATATCAACCGGAAGTTATGGCTAAAATTACTCTTTAAATGTTCAAATAGGTTCTTGAATACATTAACGAGAGTTATCGCTTTAATCACAAGACAATTCCAAAACCATTCACTTTACTAAAATCACGACAATAGTTTTTTTTTTTCATACCACCAAGGTGGCAAACAAGCTTATGGCCTGCCTGATGGTAAGCAGTCACCGCAGCCTATGGACGTTTGCAATACCAGGGGCATCACCCACGCGTATGTATCATTTGGTTGAAGAAGATTTCATCCTCAAATCATATCACATCAAGATCCCAGCCCAAGCGATTGGTGAATACTATTTAAATAATTTGTACCACCTAATAAATAACCATAAATGACCTACTTTTGTTTCTTTCATCGTCTCCTTTTGTGAGTTGTGGAGATTGCTATCTCTGTATGTGTTTGCGAACATATTTCTCCGTGTGTTTCTCCTTTCTTTCTTTTTCTTCGTTTCAGTTTCCATCTGGACACTGGTACCGTCAATCCTGTTTTGTGAATCTTTGAACCTACTTAGTTTAGTTAGTGCTTATAGCACACGCGGTTAAAAAGTGAGTAATCAATATAACCCCTGCCATAGAGAAAATATTTACTAACGTAATAGAGGAGACACCGCAAGTATTTTCTTTGAACCACGCTTAGCGGTCCATGGACAACAGTGGCCGCAGTCAGTTCTGAGACATTGCGCGACGCGGACCAGTCTGACAGTGGCTTGGATATTCAAAAAAACGCCATCTTGTGCATTAAAAACTGTACGAACCATTCGAGGGCCAAAAATAAAGAAAATGATAACATTTCATCGGTCATTCTATGACTTAGCAGCCTCCCCCCGCACCTCCCGCACGTGACAGGTTGGTATTTTTGTTTGTGATGGCTGCTCTATTACGTTAGTAAATATTTTCTCTATGACCCCTGCACATCAAAGTACCCCAATTGAGGACTACCCGTATTTATAAACAATACTTGTTTAAGTGAAGTAGCATTGCTATGCTTTCTCACCGTGCTCGCCTGATAATAAAAGTGAACTGCGCAGCGTTCAATGCTCTATGATATGAATACATAGTGCCGATCGCCACTCAAGAATGATCCGTTGGAACCCTGCGCGTTCGCGCTGACTGTGAGGCGTATTTCTGAATACGGGTGTATGACATTGTAACTGTTATTGTGTCGTGGTGTGCTATGTGTAATAAATGTATTTTCTTTCTTTCTTTCAAATTTTATATGAGCATATCACTTGACGGAGAATTGTCTCGGTGTGTTTTGCTCCGCCAGATAAGGCTCCGCGGCACGCAGCGTTGGCGTAATGAGCGCCTGCACCGCCCGACCGGGAAAGGGTTGCCGTGGACTAGTCTACAGGTATCACAAAGGCCGGTACGTCATCCACTCCCCTTATGGTGGCCACTTACCGCCGTAGGTATAAAGCTGGCACCTCTTTCGAGCCCACGGTGGTGGCCATTCACAGCCGCTTGATCCAGTAGCGTGATATTTTTTTAGTTTTTTTATGTTATACGATAGGCAAACAGGCAAGTGGGCCACCTGATGGAAAGTGGTCACCACTGCCTATAGACATAAGCAACACCGACACTATCGCCAATGCGTTGCCCACCTCTATAACACGTTACTCTGGCAGCAAAAAGGCAAATATCCCTCCACTGCCAAAGCTACGGTCCCCCAAATTCCCACCACATGGAGCTCTGGAAACCTTACTCACCGGCAGAAACACAATCCTATTTAAAAGAGTATTGTTTAGCTGCGGTATTCTGTAAGGTGGAGGTGGTAATTAGCCGCGACCAAGCTAAACTGAACGTGTATGGGGAGAAAAAGAGCATATCACTTGACGGAGAATTGTCTCGGTGTGTGGTGCTCCGCCAGATAAGGCTCCGCGGCACGCAGCGTTCACATAATGAGCGCCTGCACCGCAAGACCGGAAAAGGGTTATCGTGGACTAGTCTACAGGTAGCACAGAGGCTGGCATCTCTTTTACTTGCCTTATGGTGGCCACTCAGCGCCGATATGTCCACGGAATTCCATATTGACCAAGGAAACCACGTTTAATTGTGGAATAAATTATAGCCTAATAGGCTTTTGTGTTAAAAATAATAAATAAACATCCTGGCATTAATTTCCCGGTTATGCTTTCGCGTGCGAGGGCCATGGGTCCGTCTTGACCATGATCCAGGATTTGGCAGATCAAGTAATTACAGTGGAGCGACTGCCATCTGACCTCCGTGACCCTGCTACCTAGGGCAACCTGTAGCCGTATTCACAATGGCTCGGAAATCGGATTCGGATACGGAATCGACAAAGGACCCCGCAAAAATTCTTAGGAAAAATTGGTTTCAGTTAATTTTGATTAAATTTTCATATGTTACAGAGAGTAGAGTTTCCGTGGAATTTATCGGGATTCTGAATAAAGTTTTCTAATCGATCGACACGGATTCGCCGCTCACGAATTTCGTGTCGAATCGTTCGGAAACGGTTTCGAATCATTGTAAATACGGCTACAGACCAGATTGGAGCAAGGTTACACATCCAGTCGTTTAAACGTGCAGGTTTCATCACAATTTTTTTCCCTCATCTTACGGCTCTTACGAGCATCGGTTAGTGTTCAACTAATGTACATAACTGAGAGAAGTGTCATTGGTACATGGCGGCAGTGGGATTCGGACCAGGTACCTCTCGCTTGCGAGTCGAATACCGTAACCACTAGGTCACCGACGCCGCTTGATGTAATAACGTGATAATATTTGCCTTGATCAAGCCAACTAACCCTGTATGGGGGGAACTTTTAGAACGGCATGCCAATTGAAAAATTCTCCCCGTACCCTTCGCGGCACGCAGCGGCGGGGACGCGAAATGAGCGCCTACACCGACGCGACCAGCTAAGGGTTACTGGGTCGGGTTTAGTCATCAGATACCACAAAGGCTGGCACCGCATTGGCTTACCTAAGTTTACTAATATCCTAGGCTAGACGACGGTGGCCGCCTTCTAGCAGGTAGACCATCAGACCGTAGGAAATGTCAAAAAGTGAAATACGACAAAGCAATGAGCGACTGACATATCAAACTGCATACACCACCACCGAAACGAAAACCATGAATGCGCAAACGCCACGTAAAATAAGAAGACAATCCACTGGTGCGGATGCTACAGTGTCCACAGTAGCTATGTGGACGCTATCGCAGTACCGCAGTGAACGGGTGCTGCCTTGGTCGACTGGATTACTCTTGCTGTAGTTTTAGGTAGATTTTCTAGTTATACCTATACAATATGTCGGGCGCGGTCCGGCTCTGCCTGGCATTGTCGGGCGCTGCCTGGCTCTGTCTGGAATTGTTGGGCCGCGTGGGGTGATATGCTCCGGCCCTGGGGCGGCCAACGTGTCACTGTGTGTTTCCTTCATACTTTCCTACCTCCCTCCATTTTGACGATTGAAAGAGATATTGAATGTCGTAACCAATAAAGAAATTTTGTGTTTAAGTTTGAGTTTGTAGCTACGGTCTGGCTATTTGTACACTACGAAGTGTGGCTATTTAGACTTAGGCAGTGGCGACATGGACTTATGCAGTGGGTATGTAGACGCTTCGCAGTGGTTACGTGGTCGCTACGCAGTGGCTACGCTTTATCTACAGGGACACTACGCGTTCAGTGTTCTGTCGCTGCGGGTAAAATATATAACAATTAATTTGTATAGGAAATAACAACACGCGAGTAGAACGGAATCTGCACATCCTTCGGCGGAAATCGCGTTCGTCGGTTCTTGCTCTGAGGAAGGAATACAGGTTGAAGACACAGGTTGCATGATGTATGGTGACCAAATGTACTGGAGGGTAGGTTAACACAATTCTTATTAAATAGGCTTATGACTATAATTCAATTTTGTATCATGCATGTGTATATGTTAAACGTTGCTCCGCTTTCCCAACGGCGTGATACAAAAATGGATCTTATTCTATGAGAAATACATTCGACTTTAATCTTGCTCTCATGCTCTTAGCTCCTGAATTTAGCCAAGTCTAAAAAGCCCTGTCTGCCTGTGGACGTCATGATAACTGTAAATTGATCAAAACGTCGGGATAAAATTATAAATAACTATGCATTGTATCATTTAAAGATCTAGCCTGCGAATGTCAAGCTCCGTTATGAAAGATCTCTATAATCTTTAATAAAATAGTCATATTCATAGTATCCTCTATTTTTTTTATTGTCTAGGGAGGACCACGGACGTACGGTCCACCTGATAAAAGCGGCTACCGTCGTTAGGACATCTGCAACTTAAGGGGAGCAAATGGAAGGCCTTTGAAGTACCCGCAGACATATCTTTTGAAAAACCCCATTATTAATCTATAAAACACAAGTATTAAAAACCAAGCAGTCATAAAAGCTCATTTTTCACGTTCTTGCGTGTTTTATGACAAAGACTAGGTATTCCAAACGGGATATTCGCTATTATCGGTAGGAGAACTCGCTCTGCCGCGAGACCCCCACCACCGACCTTACACAAATTCGTGTATCAGTTTACGAGGCAATTATCCCGATATCCGGTTATAACTGGTACATTAAAACTGAGCCAGGCGTTACGTCTTCGTCTTCGCTGCGCTCGCGATAAGCGAAGCGAGAGAAGCGCTCTGCTTGCGAATCGTGAGATTAGCGTGCGATTATTGCGACGCGGTTTAGCAGCGATAAAACAATTATGTGGCCCTCGCTCGGTGGCGGTTCAGAGATTAGGCGGTGAAGACGCGAAACTGCAATGGGCTTCTACTTGGCGGTTCTAGAATGGGCGCTGAAGCTAATCGAAATTCCACTAGTGAAAGTACAAGTGTGTTTGACATTTACATGTAAAGTAATACATTTATAACTTAAAATAACTTATGTTAAAATTTTTTTTTGCTTGTGTATTGGAATGGGTGTTTGGATCTAACTCATTCGCGCAAACTACTAAATGATTGTTGATGTAATTTTGAAGTGTTGTTGGTTTCAAACATCAACAAATAGACTAGAAATTATTCCAAAATTAAATAAATAAATAAATATTCGTGTACAAAATTCACACAGCGCCATCTAGCCCCAAACTAAGCAAAGCTTGTACTATGGGTGCTAGAAAACTGATATTCTACTTAAATACTTTTAAATACATACTTATTATACATAGAACACCCGCAGTCCCGTAACAGAAATTAAAATTATTCAACACGACATAACTGAGTTTAATAGACATGGACATAGATAGCACTTTATTCCACATTGCATCCTTAACCAAATTATAAAAATTTAAAATTCTGTTAGACTAGTCAGTGATGAAACGGGAACCGAAATATACAATAAGACACAAACACTCATATGGGTATACAATACCCAGGAATGCTCTACGTGAGATTGGGAACCTGTGTCATCTGTAAAGCATGCACATTATATATTGACATACCTATATAATATATCGAACGCGGTCCGGCTCGGCTTGGCATTGTCGAGCACGGTCCGGTCGTAGTTGGTGTGGGGTGGGTTTGCTGCGGCCATAGGGCGGTCAGCGTGTCACTGTGTGTTTCCTTCCTACTTTCCTACCCCCTCCTTTTTGACTATTTTGATTGACTATTGATTATTTATTTAATGTCCATTTAATAAAGAAATTTCGAATTTTGAATATTTGAATTATATCATTATCATTATCATTTATTTATTTATCAGATTCATATTATGGCTACATTTTCTTAAAACAAGAAAGTAATATAACCATATAAGTATAGCCGATTAACATTCTATATGGGCAAATCTACTCTACAAACCAAAGTCCTTTATTCCCTTCTATATCAACAAATCTAAGAAACCGAAGTCCTACAATCCGAAAGATTCACAAAAACCGCTACAACAATATGCCTGCTTCTATTCATTTACCTACTGAACATCATCAAATCAGATTTTCCCATTCAAAGCAATCAATGTCCCAAATTCATTGTTAACATTCTTTCTTCCCGCCAACAAGCAACAATGGCCCTAATAACTAAGCCATTTGTCGTATCGTTCGCCAGAAATTGTACAAATAAAGTTCAAAAGAGCCAAAATTAATGTCGCTCGGAACAAACGCAGTGAACAACGGCAAACAACATCAAAGGGTGAGGCGCAATCATTCCACGAGGCTCACTATTCATTAAGGCAGCGGTTCTCAAAATGTGTGGCGAGAGGATGCCCGAAATAGTAACGCAGATAACGAGGTAATACAGTAATAAATAAATTATCGTTGGGTTGTACTTACGCTGTTGTAGGTTTCACAGTAACAGAGGCCCAAGTCTGCTTATTTTGTTTAACTCACATCCTATTGATACTTAGTTGAGACTCAATTGCGACTCCATTACGATGGACAGGAATCGTGTGCTCTGCAAAAAGTTTTGTTTATTTATATATTTATTAAAATTTCATGCATAAATCGTACAATGGCGGTTTAATAAATAATATGTAAATAAAACTTTATTTCATAAACAGAGAGTACTTAAATATATAGTTTCTGAAGTCTCCTTTTAGATAAAGCCTGTGTCAGGAGACATCGTTTCTACAATAAATTACAAAAAATGTTGCTAGGTATTAATAAATAAAATATACAACTTAAATCTGAAATAGCCTTGTCTACCAGTCAACCATGAGATAGCAAGCTTAGAAAAGGGTAGACAGACGGTTAAAGAGATGCTACGAGACATATTGGAGCAGGAGGGCAAAAACATTTATCTATAAAGTCGTAATTGAATCGTTATTGACTTTCAGATTAATAGATAATGGTGTTGTCTTCTAAAATCTGCTAAGGAACTACCGTTTTAGTCCACATTCGATCTAGAATCAGTCCAAATGCAGTCAATGGGATGCCACTGGAAAACCATAGTCTTAAATTAGTAGCAGAATATCAAAAACGTGTCAAACTTCCTATTAAGATCCAATTAGCAGACTTAGGGCACAAGTTGGTACCCTGGTAGCACATTTTGCCTAGACGCAACTTTATTTTATCTTTTTATTTATATCTTATCTTATCTTATCTTATCTTATCTTATCTTATCTTATATATATATATATTATTATATATATATATAAAAGAAAGTCGTGTTTGTTACAACACTTATAACTCGAGAACGGCTGGACCGATTGCCATGGTTTTTGATTTGTTGGATTTGTTTCCTTCCAGAATAGCAGAATACATCTTAAAAACAATGAAAACTCGATATGTGTAATGAATACTTAATCATTTCAATAGATGCTGATTTGTTTATTACATGTCAAACATTTGTTGTCCAATCCTGTCAAATAGTGTAACAACTATTTTTTTTTTGGAGCTTATGGCCTGGTTGCTGAGACCTTTAAGCCACAACTTTATTTTTTTCTGAAGACATCATGTGTGCGTTCAGAAATTTATTTTTTGTAAAATGTCAACAAAGTTCAGGTACTGTTATATTTGTTTGTTTTAGACATTAATTTTCGAAAATTATTAATTAATTATTTAATTTTTAATTCCCGAAAATAATACCTAAGATTTATTCTACAGTAAAGACATAAAATAATCGGAAAGGAACGGAATTTAGGAAATAAAAAATCAGTTGGTAAAGGTTATAAGATTAAGGAAAAAAAATCTACAGGTTAACAAAAGTGTAAATGTCTTTTTATAGGTTGTCTATGATTTTTCTTGATAAGCTATTCATACGTAGTGGTTATATACTCTTTGAGCTATTGTCTATGTCTCGAAAGTTCAGGCACTGTTATTATATTTGGTGGTTTTATGCGAGTGCACATTTTAATAACAATGCCGCGTCCTAGAAGATCTAATCTTTCCCAGCGAAGCCGTAATGCAATTAGGCAACGGAATATCGCGAGTCAATTATCTGATGGAGAACGAGAAATTGCACGAGAACAGCGCCGCGTTAGTATGGAGCAAAGAAGGGCCTTAATTCGTGCTTCTCAAACACAAGAGCAAAGAGAGGCAGCCCGTGAAACGGCTAGGTTAGAAACGAGAAATCGTCGAGCTTATCGTACAGATGAACAGAGGAATAATCTTCGAAGTGCAAGAAGAAATGGTTCAAGTATTGATTTCAATCGAGCAGCGTTTCTGTATGATTGCACCATCGACTACAGCTTGCATCGTTTAGTTTGCATTGGTCCAATGGACGTTGTTTGCCAGCATTGTGGAGCATTGAAGTTTGCTGGTGAAACGCCTGGTTTGTGCTGCCTTAGTGGTAAAGTGAAATTGCCATTATTGGTCCCGCCACCAGAGCCATTGTGCTCCCTGCTTTATGGCGAAACACTAGAATCACGACATTTTCTAGCGAACACTCAAAAATACAATGTCTGTTTCCAAATGACTTCATTTGGGGCGGAAATTATCGCAGAACACGGATATAATCCGACATTTAAGGTAATTTACGTTAAAAACTTTATTTTCTATCATTGTAAAAAAATCTGGAATGTAGTTTGTTAGATTTCTGTATTTGTCTCTGAAATAAAAATGGCATGTTATTATTTGAAAAAAAAAGTGTTTGTAAAAAAAGTGTTTGTAAATCTAACTATAACTATGGTTTTGACTTTACAGATTCAAGGCCAGATTTGCCATCGCATTGGATCATTGCAACCTATAGAAGATGCACACCATAAATTCTTGCAAATATACTTCATGGGCAATATGGAAGAACAACTTGACCGGCGTCAAGGGATCAACACAGCTACGAAAAGAGCAATTCTCCAAGATCTGCAGCAAATGCTTCATGGACATCAAGCATTGGTCAGGCTGTTCAAGACTGCTTTAGAGCGCATGCCAAGTGATGACTATAAAGTTGTGATCAGAGCAGATAAAAGACCAGCTGGAACACATGAACGCACATTTAATGCTCCAACAATCGATGAAGTGGCAATCCTGATTGTTGGTGAAAACTTGGAAACACGTGATATGGTACTTACACGACGCAATACTGGGCAACTACAAAGAATATATGAAACACACCGTTCATATGACGCGTTACAATACCCGCTGATGTTTTGGCAAGGAGACGATGGATATCACTTTAATATCAAAATGATTAATCCATTGAATGGTAAGATCAATATTGTTGTTTTCATTTTAACTTGATATACATTTTATTCTGTTTGCTTTTAGTACTCAAAAAAAGTTGTAATTTCTAATTTAGTAGAGAGTAGCTGTAAGAGTCGTTAACCTATTACGGGTTCTACAATAAAATTTTTACTGCATTTGTTTCAAGTGAGGAAACTACCAAGAAGGTTAGTTCGATGAATTATTACGCATATCGTTTGATGATTCGTGAAAATTCTGACAATTATTTGTTGCGATTTCGTCGACTGCTTCAACAATATTGCGTTGACATGTACGTTAAAATCGAAACGGAGCGCCTGACTTTCATTCGGTTGAATCAAGCTAAATTGCGTTCGGAAGAGTATATCCATTTACGCGATGCAATTAGCACAGAAGGAGATTCAGAAAATGTTGGTCGATTGACTATTTTACCGGCGACATACATAGGTAGCCCGCGTCATTTGCATGAATATGCGCAAGATGCAATGACATAAGTTCGTCATTATGGTCGGCCAGATCTATTCATTACATTTACATGTAATCCGAAATGGATAGAAATTATTCAATTGCTGCTTCCCGGACAAACATCAAGTGATCGACACGACATCACCGCACGTGTTTACAGGCAAAAAATTCGGTCACTAATGAATTACATTGTTAAGCAACACGTCTTTGGGAATACTCGATGCTGGATGTATTCAATCGAATGGCAAAAACGAGGCCTACCGCATGCTCACATTCTGATTTGGTTAGTCGAAAGAATTCGGCCAGATCAAATAGATGACATCATATGTGCGGAGATTCCTGCTCCTGAAACCGATCCAGACCTACATGATGTTGTAGTCACGAATATGATTCATGGACTGTGTGGCACTATCAACCGACAATCACCGTGCATGGTCGACGGCAAGTGTTCCAAACGGTATCCACGAAAATTGACGGCAGAGACCATTACAGGCAACGATGGTTATCCATTGTATCGGCGTCGATCGCCCGATGATAATGGTAGAACTATCACAACTAAAGTGAAAGGAAACGATTTCGTAGTTGACAACAGTTGGATTGTTCCATATTCGCCACTTCTTTCCAAAACATTCAAAGCACATTGTAATGTTGAGTATTGCAATTCGGTCAAGTCAATTAAATACATTTGCAAATATGTCACGAAAGGGAGCGACATGGCGGTTTTTGGTATCCAAACATCCAATACCAACGATGAAATCACGCGCTATCAAGTTGGTAGATATGTGAACTGCAATGAAGCAATTTGGCGTATATTTTCATTCCCTATTCACGAACGTCATCCCACTGTTTTACATTTGGGAGTGCATCTAGAGAACGGTCAGAGAGTATATTTCACAGCGTCGAATGCTGCTCAACGTGCCGAAACACCTCCAGCGACAACACTGACCAGTTTCTTTGCGATTTGTCAAAGCGATCCGTTCGCACGAACTTTGCTTTACTCAGAAATGCCACGTTATTACACTTGGAACGCTACATCGAAGAAATTTCAACGTCGGAAGCAAGGCGATGCAGTTCCTGGTCATCCAGATATGCGTTCTACTGATGCTCTTGGTCGTATTTACACAGTTCATCCGAAGAATGATGAATGTTTCTATTTGCGGTTGTTGCTGGTACATGTTCGAGGGCCAACATCATTTGAATCACTACGAACTGTTAATGGTATCGTGTGCCCCACATTTCGTGCAGCATGTCAAGAGCTAAATTTGCTTGAAAACGATACTCATTGGGACACGACAATCGCTGAAGCAATTATTTCTGCATCTCCAAGTCAGATACGCACGTTATTTGCTATCATCATTTCAACATGCTTCCCATCGAACCCACGTGACCTGTGGAACAAATACAAAGATAACATGTCAGAAGATATTTTACATCGAATTCGCGTCAGCTCAAGAAATTCCGATCTTGAGGTGAATGAGGAGATCCATAACCAGACTTTGCTCTTGATCGAAGATATGTGTTACCTCATGTGCGGCAGTTTGTTAGTTAGGTTAGGAATGCCAGCGCCAGATCGCGGAATGAATGACGCATTTAATAGAGAATTGGAACGTGAACGTGAATATGATCCACATGAACTAATCCAATCAGTTCAAACGAATGTACCTCTGTTGAATCCTAAGCAGAGGGAAGTCTATGATACACTGATTAATGCAATTGATGATGGAAATGGCGGCTTATTTTTTTTGGATGCCCCCGGTGGAACTGGGAAGACATTCCTCATGTCATTGATTTTGGCCACTGTACGTGCGAGATCCGAAATTGCGGTAGCAATTGCTTCTTCTGGAATAGCGGCCACATTGTTAGACGGATGCCGTACGGCTCACTCAGCGTTAAAATTGCCATTAAACCTTCAAACTACTGAACAACCGACATGTAACATTTCGAAACACTCCGCAATGGCCAAAGTTTTAGTAGCATCAAAAATCATCATATGGGACGAATGCACAATGGCGCACAAACGCGCATTGGAAGCACTAGACCGAACATTAAAAGATCTGCGCAATGACTCGAGATGTTTTGGTGGTGCAATGATTTTATTATCTGGCGATTTCCGGCAAACACTACCAGTCATTCCAAGATCTACTGCTGCCGACGAAATAAACGCTTGCCTCAAAGCATCAAATCTGTGGCGATATGTAAAGAAACTTCAACTGTCTGTAAATATGAGAGTTGCATTGTTGAACGATCTATCTGCTGATGATTTCTCGAAGCAATTGCTGACTATCGGTAATGGCCGTGTTCCTGTTGACAAATCGAGCGGTTTGATTTCATTTCCTCCAAATTTTTCATTGACTGTTAGGCGGTACGAAGTTCGCCGGGTCAGCTAGTCTTGTATAAAATTTGATTACTTAAATTATTTGAAAATTTCAGTAGGCCAAGCGCAAACAATTTAGAAGAAGAACGTAATATACGTTACGCTCAGAGAAGTCAGCCGTCCATGCATATTTAAAGTCGAAGTCAAAGCTTTTCTAATTGCCAAAATAGAGGAAAAATTAAGACCCTTATGTATTTATTGGAATTTATATCTGCAAGAACTACACGAATGGATCTTCTTTTAGATGAGCTTCGCAAAATATACAGACTATCAAGGGAGTATAAGTATAACAAAGTTTGGGAAGCCCTGTTATTGAGGTCTAGAATTGGGGGTGATCACAACCGTGATATTTAGTATTACCCTTACTGTAAGCTACATTGGCCAGGTGTTTCTTGGATATGGTACTTGATATTTTAGCTGATTTGATCTAATTTGGATAGTCCGTTGTTTCTCTATTGGTTACTAATGTCAGATTTCGCTAAACTTAGGCAACGCTTAAATTGACGTCTTAAAATATTCCTAAGTATTTAGGAGGCACAAAATCGGTGTCATAAAGTTAGGAGTGACTTTTGATTTCATTGAAGTTGGTTTTATTGTTTCATTGTTTTATTATTAGGAATATTTTCAATCAACTTAAGCATTGCAAAGTCTAGTGCAATTAGACATGAGAGTTGTAATTTTAACTCGACTGTATGCAAGGAGACGACGTGTAGGTGAGGTTGGCTTGGAATTATATAGTAGTAACAAACTTGTCTTACCACCAGATCAGATAATTGTCAAACATGGGTCGAAAGTTAAGGTTATAGAGAAGATATATTTCTGGTTATTAAATACATACAACGGGCAATACTTATGCCCGTTTCCCATAGGAACAAGCAGAGACCATCTAGTGCCATAAGCTACAATTCTGACACATCTCTTTTGCCTCTTCCATGTTTAATCCTTGGAGTTTGCTCATTTAGGTAATTGTTTGTAATGGTATATGTATGGTTTTTTTAGTTATCTTTAATGTTTTTATTTTCCTTTCTCGTTATTGTTTGCCGTGCATCATAAACGTATTTTTATTCCATACACCTTTTCATACATAGTGAAGTAAGAGAAAATGTATGAAGAAAATCCGAAGAAACCGAATCCGAAGGCAGAAACGAATGCCCACAAGTCTTGCGTCTGCGTCTGGCTTGTTGCTACCCGGACGCATATTAATGGGGTCCTTATTTTAAATCCGCCGGATGTTGGGCGGTTAAGTCGAATCCTGGATAAATTACTCAGCCGCAGTGCTGCCAACTCTTCTAGCGAAAGCGCGCTACTACAAAAACCAAAATTTAGAATGGGCGACACTGGTTTAGTGGCAGGGTGCTTTCGATACCGATAACCAAGGTTAAGCAACGCATGCAGAAGTCGAGAACTGGAGGGTCATCGTTTCGTTCGTTGAGGCTAGTGGAACTTCAGCACCGCAACAAACTCGCCACTTGTTAGGTGTGTCTTCTAATACCGTTGGCGACCCTTAGTCTGGTAAAACAGTCTTGGGAGCCGATCGGCCTCGTGATGGTATATTTTTTTTTTTTTGAAACATCGTCACATTTCATAATGTTGTATGAAAACCGTATGTAAACGGGTGCTAAACGTACAAAATATTTGATTAAAACGTACGAAAAAGCGCTTGTATTTAAAGCGTTTCGACAATGTGCACCAAACATGCCAAGAAAAGCGCTAGATCCAGCGCCGAAAGAGCTAAGTTGGCAACACTCAGCCGGCCCGGGTGTGCCCGGTTATGGGCAGGGGTGCCGGCGACTTGGAAAAGGTTAATCGAGATTTTAATCGATTGTGGCCATTTCGATTTCCAATCCATGGGCGGGACTATGAATTGGCTGGTAAATGGAATGGATTAAATTTTAGCGGGTAAAATCACCTTTATTGTCTGCATTATTAGGAATCTTAACTTCCGAGCATATGAATAGCTGACCATATTTACAACTCAACACTGCAGCTGGCGACATAGTTTTAAATCTAGCAAGACTTCCCGCCCGCTATAGTGCAATCGAGGTAAGGTGAGTGCAAATAGAGCGCGTAAGTGTCAAGAGGAATGTCAATGAAAAAGCATTGGTCTTAGATTAGTAGTAATACCAAAAACGTGTTAAACTTCGTAGGTATTGAGATCCAATTGGAATATTCATAAATTAGAATACTTGGGGGGTACACCTCGACATGAAGACGATTCTAGTTTGTACTGTGAAGTGTTTTTCCAATGTTGTTTTGGAGTGTATCAAAGATTCAAAACATTTATTTGTAAGAGATGGGTATATTCAATAGTTTCTCCATCCATATAGTGTATTATTACCATAGTAGCGTCGGCAAAAAAAAGGTTAATAGAAACCACATAAAATTCTCTCACGAGACCAAAACACACTGAGTCATTGAGCTAGCGGAGTATCAGTAGCAGGTGGTAAGAATCTGTCTAGACAGAGGAGTCTGCCTGGGTGAGTACCACTGTCTTATCCTGTTGCCATGCAACAATGCTTGAATTGTTATGTTCCTGTTTGAAGGACAAGGTAGCCGGATAAAGCAGAAACAGTTAAGTCGGTGGTACTCACCTACAGACACATGTGACAGAGTCCTACCACCGGATAAAATATTGATTTCAACTCTTCCTCCCCCACTTCGCCTTGTCACGTCGCAAACCATTGGCTCTCGTATCGACTCAGCGCTATCAATCCATCGCTCCTTATCATATCGATATCATAGAATATCGATATCGACGTACCACCTCGCAGCCCTACTAACCCGTTGCCGGATAAAGCCGCCACGCACTCCGTTTGTTGAGGGAATAGATAATGAACAGCCCGGTTTAATGACTACCGCTGACTCGTAGTCGGTTTTTTGGCCCTGAATAAAATATTTTTGCATGATTGTGTTTCAGCGGTATGAATAAAGTTGGCGATATTTTGGTCGGTGGTTTGTGGCCACCTTAATGGTTCTGAGGGATTAGGGGTTCATTGTTTATTCTAAGTTAAATAGCCACTTGTCGTTCGATAGTTTCTTTTTATGGCTCATTGTACAGAGTCTTGTCAACTTATTGAGGCCTGCAATTTCTCGATTGCGATTTGCCAATATCTATATCACTTGACACAATAAAATTCGCCATAGTCTACACTACTGAAATCGCATCGTATGATGAATACATTTGCTTGATAGAATTTGATTCGTACATTTGCGTTTAAGATCTTGTGTAATTTTCGCATTTGAAATTTTAAGATATCGTCAAAAATACTCTGATTCGACATTTTTGTCATTGCTTTCGCTTTTAAAATTTGTATAACGATGTAGGGGAGAGGTGGCATAATAGGAACACGTATTGAAAGAAATAAGTTAAATAATCGGTATAGTAAGTAACGTCTCGTGAAGCCACCTCTCCTACACTTCCTCTATCGTGGACGTTACAAGTTATAAAAGCGCCCATTGGAAAGTGAAACAATCAGCAATTATTTGGATAACATGGTCAATACTACATCTACACCAAGAGATAACCTCTTAAATGAAGGACTCGTCTTTACAACTGAAAGAAGCATACCCGCACCAACAAATCCTACAACTGCACAATAAAAAGACAATTGCCACGCGCCGACGACGGGCCACACCGCACCTGTCCCGGAAACCGGGTTGAACCGGCTCACTGCGGTTTCCGGTTCCCGCCATGGTCCTGATGCCATCGTGGCCGTATTAGGTGTTATTAGTTCTAAGTATTGACGATGAATTGACGTAGTCAATAACTAAAGAATAAAAAGACAATGAGGAGCTTTCCAGTAGGTATTGTCAGTTGGTGTCAAAAAGCATCAATAGATGGCGCTCCTAAAATTTTGGTAACCTAGTAAGTGGTTAGGAATGTTTTAGATATCTATTGGAAAACTGCTCATTGCCACGCGCTGCGCATCCGAGGACGGGCCACACCGCACCTGTCTCGGAAACCGGTTTGAACCGGCTCACTGCGGTTTCCGGTTCCCGCTACGATCCTAATGCCATCGTGGCCGTATAAGGTGTTATTCGTTCTAAGTATTGACGATGAATTGACGTAGTCAATAACTGAAGAATAAAATGACAATGAGGAGTTTTCCAGTAGGTATTGTCAGTTGGTGTCAAAAAGCATCAATAGATGGCGCTCCTAAAATTTTGGTAATCTAGTAAGTTGTTAGGAATGTTTTAGATACCTATTGGAAAACTGCTCACTGCCACGTGCTGCGCATCCGAGGACGGGCCACACCGCACCTGTCTCGGAAACCGGTTTGAACCGGCTCACTGCGGTTTCCGGTTCCCGCCACGATCCTAATGCTATCGTGGCCGTATTAGGTGTTATTAGATCTATGTATTGACAATGAATTAGGTAGAAACAGTACGAGTTAGATAAGTATAGTTTGAATGCAGACCATTGCCCGAGTTTTTAGCTACAAGACCTACAACAACTTTGTCCGCGCTAAAATCGCTTCCCGCTGGAACCACATTGAATTTCGAGATAAATGTGACATGTGCTATTCAGGGCTACAAACTATACTATCACATCAAAATCCCCCTGTGGTTTTCCTTGGAGAGTACAACATGGAGTTCTTCAAGAAAGGGGTTAAAAGGTTTTTACGGGGTCCGCAAAGCGGGGATGATGCCCCCGGTAATGCAAACGTCCATAGGCTGCAGTGACTACTTACCATCAGGTCGTAAGCTTGTTTGCCATCTTAGTGGTATAAAAAAAACAACAAAAATAGCCGTTCAGTAGTTTTCTTTTTACCATTTACTGTGTACAATGAGAGTTACAATAATATGAACATAAAGATAACAATCACAAAAGGTACAGCTTATTTCTAAAAAGAAATGTCTTACAGCAGACCTACCGAAGAGAGAGGGCTAGAATAGAGAGGCAGATATGACGTGCACCCAAATACATAATATAATTTAATTACATAAGTATCAATATATATATAATATAATTGTAATATTACCTACATATATGATGAATAACACAAATACTAAATAAATATCTATAAATATATAATATTATGGATTGCAAGTGGAAAGATAAATACTCTTTCAAGCATAGCGGGGTATCTAAGAGAGGTAGGGCATAGCGGGGTATCTCGTTCGAATTGGAGCCGCCCGACTGGGGAAGTACCTCCACCTTACAGAATATCGCAGCTAAATAATACTCTTTTAAATAGTATTGTGTTTCTGCCGGTGAGTAAGATTTCCAGTGCTCCATGGGGTGGGGATTTGGGGAACCGTGGCTTTGGCAGTGGAGTGGCATTTGCCTTTTTGCTGCCAGGGCAACGTGTTATAGAGGTGGGCAACGCATTGGCGATACTCTTGGTGTTGCTAATGTCTATAGGCAGTGGTGACCACTTTCCATCAGGTGGCCCGCTTGCCTGTTTGCCTACCGTATGAATTACAAAAAAAAAAGCTTTTTAAAGAAATACCGAGTGAGGTAGGTACTGCTACGAACAGTGTGCGGCAGCGAGTTCCATAGCCTAGCCGCATGAACAGTAAATGAGTTGGTGTGGCATTCGGAATGATGAGGGAAAATGGAGAGGAGTGTCCTGACGCTTGAGCGACAGGGTAAGTCTTGAAAACGGGAGAAACTAAACCGGTCACGGAGATAGGAAGAATCACGAGGATTATAAAGGATATTGTAAAGAAGACAAAGGATATGGATATTTCTGCGAAGGTATATCGGAAGCCACTTGAGCTGAGACCGAAATTGGGAGATGTGGTCAAACTTGCGTAAGTCAAAAATAAAGCGAATGCCGAGCTTACTCAATAGCTCTTCAGTAGCATCAAGATAGCAGGAGTCAGCATAATCTAGTATGGGGAGCATTACAGTTTGAGAGTAGTTTTTACGTGGCTTGGGTATTGTATGAAAGTTCCAGCGAGCAATAAAAAGCCGAATTGTCACGAGCCGGGATCCGACCGCACCTGTTTAGGAAACCGGTTCTCGGCCCAATGCGGTTTCCGTGCCCGTCGCGTTTGCCGGGATGCCGTATTAGCCCCTAACGGCCCCCCGGTCGGCTATCGACACTTAGCAAACGTAATAGTGTCGCAAATTTGCCGGTACACCGCGCGAGGTAGGGTGACCAACCCTGTGTGCTCGTTTTGAAACGCACTAGCTTTTGCCCGCGACTTAGTCGGCGCAAAAATCGCCGTTCTCGCTGGAACAATATTGAATTTCGAGATAAATTATAGTCCATGTGCTATTCTGGGCTACAAACGATACTCCCTTCAAAATCCGTTCAGTACTATTTACGTGTATGAGGAAGGATCCACCAACATTCCATCCTTCCTTAAAAAACTTGCTCATTCATAATATTTTAATAAAGAAGATGTGATCTAAAATTACAGGAATAAAGGAAAACATAACGGGTCATTCAGCAAATTTGTCGAATATCTACAAAAAATTTAGAAATCTAAATTATCAATTGCTGTTATTTAATTGTGGCGGCGCGCCGCCCGGCGGGCAGCGTAAGAATGCTATACGTGTCATGTCAAATACTATGCCTTAATCAAATATACTTATCTATTTTTCTAACAGGCAAAATTATATCTGAAAAACTAAAATAAATAAATAAAAACTGGATGTCCTGCAAAATACAGGACTGTTGGCCAACCTAGCCCGAGGAAACAATTTGGTAGAAGGAGAGAGCCGGAATATCGCTATAATATAAACGGTGGTGCCAATAACTGTTGTGGTTGCTGCAGAGCTCGCTGATATAGTGGCGGTGGAATGAATGGTGGCCAATGGTTGTCTGGTTCAATTTTAGTGCTTGGTAGTTATGTAACTGGAAATGAGGGGCTGCAAAATGAAGTCAGAGATCTTGGGGGCTATTTTCTTAGGGTGTGTCAAAATCTCGCGAAAAGCGGCGCACCATCTTCCCGCTGTTATGGAGAATTATTTTATTAAATTATATTAGCCTGAATCATGCCACTGCTGGGCAAAGGCCTCCACTCGATTCTTTCAATCTTCGCGATCAAGTGCCAATGTCTGCCAATCAGCTCATCTCATCTGTCCGCCTTTTTTTGGGTCTGCCGCGACGTCGTTTCTCCGGTTTGCTCACGATATTGTCGATATGTTGGGTCCGGCTTAACCATGATCCAGGATTTGATAGATCACGAGACTGATTTCGTAGCGGTATTTATTCAAATAATGCATAGATTCAGCAGAGACGCAAATATACCTTAGGAAACTTATAACACCCGGTGTTGGGGTGTTAAAAAGAGTACGCTGAACTTTGTTTTGGAATTGCTTTTCTTTGTTAGGGGTCAGCCGAATCAGATGACCAAACCAGCAAATGACGTCCCTCGAAATTGACCTACTGAGAATATGACCAACCCAGAAAATGACTTGGAACGAACATGACGTTCTTCTAACTTGACTATAGAAGAAAACGTCCTGTCTTGCGAAAAGGAATCTAAGATCTGAGCGCTTTTGACGATCAAACCCTTATCTAAGTACCAATCGCTAGGACCCAACAGGTGAGAATAAGCGACCGAATACTGTAATATTCGTCGATTTAACCCAGAATTACGCATCCAATCTCCTCCAGCCAACAAAAACTACAACACGAAACGGCTAAGCGAACAAACAACAAATGAAATACCAGCGATTCTTGTCTCACGGCCGTATAATTTTACGAGAGAGCGCACTGCTAGTGTAGGGAACGGTAGCAGTTATTGACTTTGGAACTGTTACTGACCCGATAACAGTAACGGGGTACGCGTAACTGCGCCAATATCGCGACGCTTCCCGATATGAAAGGAAGTGCGCGAGTTAGGGCCGCGACGTGAGACCTACGTGGGAATTGGACCCCGGAACTTATTATTGAATTCTGTTTCGATTGTGGCGGTTGGAGGTTCCCCTGTGGGAGGTTATGGCGCTATTTGTTGTTTAGGAAGTGCGATTTTAACGGTGCTAGGTTAGCAGAAGTGAAGCCTAAATGCTATTCGTAAAAGTCCTTGAGAGTTGCTTCTCTGCTTTCCTACCCGCTGGGATGACGGAGAGCCCTGACGTCTTTCCCTCTGTATGTATGTAAACTCAGATATTTTAAACAACGCAACGGATTTCGACGATCTGAGTGGTTCAGTTGGTTAACATCTGCTACGTAGAGATCCTGGGTTCAATTCCCGGACGAGCAGAAATTGGCATTATGAGTTTTAATTTCCGTTATGGGTTCTGCGTATTGTATAATAAGTAAGTATTAAAAAGAAGTTGGTATATAATTAGTTTATCAGTCATCTAGCACCCATAACACAAGCTTTGCTTACTTTGGGGCTAGATGGCGCTGTGTGAATTGTCCATGCGTATTTATTTAATATTATATAATATAATGCTTTAATAGATAGAGTGATTTAAGAGGAAGGTTTATAGGATAGGACAACACGCGAACGATGCCACGGCGGGCCAGCTACTTAGATATAAAAGAGATGAGTAACCTCAACTACAGAGTAATTTAACGAATGGGGTGTGGAGAGCTAAGGGATGTAGTTTATGTATAGGTGTGTGTTGGTTAGTGTGTATTTAATAACTGGTTGAGTAGCAAGGATTCTCTCCGGACGACTTTGTCATTTTCGAAAACTTATCCTTTCACACTCTTGTAAATTTTTTAGCTGTTTGCGAAAATCAGGGGTGCGATTCTCTAAGAAACATCCTTGATCAAAACGATAAAAATGAAGGATGTTCTGTCGGATGATAACAATATTTCAATAGAAATTTACGCGTTGCTTGGCAACGTAGTTCCCATGGCACCTGAGGGGGATCAGCATCTGTGTATATGTGTCTGCGGCCGAATCATGCGTGGCGCGTTAGATCGCGTCATTACACACCACACACGCGCTCTGACTGCACACGCCGTGGGATTTGGTCGCATCAGCGACGTCTCAAAGACAAGTGTATTGCTAAATTGCGTTATTTATTGCGTTAGTTCTGATTTAGGGCACGTGCTAAAATATCCATGTAGGTCTTTGGCTGACAATGACTATGCACTGCACTATGAAGTTTCGACATGTCAATATTCTAGTTATGCAACATCACTCGATAATTGATGTAAAGTAAAGTAAAGTAAAGTAAAGTAAAGTAAAATAAATAAATGTGTTTTACTTTACTTTACTTTACTTTAAATTGCGATTTTTCATACATTTACTATGAAAGCTGTTGTCCCATACTACACGTACGTCACATCACATCACTCTAATGTGTCGCTACCTTTACATTCGGCGAGTACGGTCCACTCATAGAAAACTGGTCCCGCTAGCTAGATGAAACCAACGAGAACACACTGTCACCACGGACAACGAATCGGATCGCGGTGACGTCACTCCCACCAGTTTCCCGCGCAATTAAACCGCATTTGAGCATTCAAGGCGGGAATTTCATAACGCGCAAAACACCGCGGCGTCCCGCGAACCGCGTGTGGCCGTGACGGCTGCGGCCGCGTTTCCGAATATTTATAGCAACAGGTCTGCGGCGTCCGTCTGTCACTGGGTGGGCAGGGGTGTATTCGGATTTTTATGAGTTTTTAAATTATTTAATCCAATAAATTGTAGAGAGCATCAAACAAATATGGCGCCGTGCGGTGTCAAAAGCATGGCCCCAGGGGTCGCCGGTCGGGTGTAATAGATGTTCCCGTGGTTTTGTTTTTAGTTGATTTTTATCTATAGAGTAAGAGGTCTATTTACAGTACATTTAATTAAGATATATATTTGTATGACTGTTTGTTACAAAATAAACATAAAAAAAAAGATTTATTTTTTGAATTTTAATAAACCAAATTTGCTTTTAGTATACGCAGTGACAAACGAGCAAACAGCTCACATGATTATAAGCCGCAGGTGTGTTGTCACAGGACTATGATGAAATGCCTTATACGTGTAATTGTGCTGGCTACCTTATACTGAAACACAACATTGAAAGCATTCTTTCTTGACGGCAGAAATATATAAGGTGGTGGTACTCACTGGCGGTCTCCTCGGGCTTGACAGTCGTACCACCTGATTATGTGCAATTTAAGATAATATAAGGAAGTTCCATGGTAGTTTATTTCTATACTTTTTTTAGTGTCCTTAACATATTTGCGTTGCCCGGACTGGAAGTCAGTTGGAAAGTTTTTGAGAAATAGCGAATTTTATTATTTTAATTTTACTTTGTCAGTACGTCCCTGGACAATCATAACGTGAACGTTCATAACACGATTGTGAGGTGGTGACAACGCTAATAATTAATTCAATCGAGCAAAACGTTTTTATTTTCTGAATTTATTCATTCGACAAAAAAAGCAGTGTAAAGACAGGGCGTTTTAAAGAAGTGTGGCTTTGTAGCCGGGATGGGATATACCAAAAACATACTGCAATATTAATAGTCACGTTGGTATTGCTGACAACATTGCCGGCCTCTATAGGAAATATAGCAGTGAAAGTATAGACTCTTTATATTAGCAGATCAGCATGGTCCTTAGACACCTGCAACATGTGGACAAAGTTGCCTGCTGGAACTGTAAAGTAGAATAGAATAGAATAGAAGAACTTTATTGTTGAACTGTGTAGGTACATTTAGGTATTACAGATTATACTTGTGAGTCTCAACAGTTTGCCCACTAGCCGATGTTCACGATTTACTGCCAATTAGTTTTTTTATTGACCTGGGAGGCACACGGTCAGAGGCTCCACATAATGGTAACGGCTACCATCGTCCAGGACATCTGCAACCGGTCTTAAAAACTTAGAACCTAAGATGGATAGACGTTTGTTACTCTTTCATGCAAAAACTACTGAACGAATTATACTGTAATTTTTTACACCACTTAGGTGGCATACCTGATGGTAAGCAGTCACCGGAGCCTATGGGCGTTTCCAATACCAGTGGTATAACCCACGCGCTGCCGACCTCGTTAACCTTTGCCCCTTCCTAAAATAACTCCATGTTGCATTGTTCAGGGAAAACCTCTCCAAGAAGCTCTTACATACTGTAGGTAGGCTATAAATGCGATGAAATTCGATGTAGTTTAGGAACACAATATAATAGACGCGACGATCTCCCTACCAAAAGTTAGTTATAAAATAATAATTAACAATAAATTTTTGGCGCCCTCCAAGTAGCAACAGCCCGTCACCGTACGAATTAACACCATCTGTCCCGAACAACTTTCCCAACAAACTTATAAGCACACAAACATTAAACAGATCAAAGTTATCATCTTAATCCTCGCTTATGTTGCAACTTAACCGTAATAAGCAATTTATGACTTACTTTATCTTATAACTTACCCAAATTGGGTAAGTCATACTTGATCTAGGTATGATTAGGTTTACCCAACTTAGTTTAAGTGGTAGGCTTTATAGGTAATCATTGTAGTGTTAGCCTGTTTTATGAGCTAACTAGGTAATAATCGTGGCACTAAAACTGGTTACGGGTCTTGCCTCGTTAGCGTAACTCGAGTCGGGAAAATCGCCTAGTTAAAGGTCCTATCATTATTGTTAATAAAACTTGTTAACAGGGTCACTGAGGTAGGATGGCAGTGTCTTGTTCGCTAAATCCTGGATAACATGCCATAGTGGGATATTGATGCTAAGAATAAGATAGAAGCTGACTTAGTTCGCGTGTTGTCGTAACCTATAAACCTTCCTCTTGAATCTATATAGTTGAAAACCGCATTAAAATCCGTTGCGTACATATATTCAGAGGGATATACCGGGGAAAGCGATTTTTTTTTATACTGCACTAGTTTATTTATTTATTTAACAGGTACAGGTTAGATCAAACCCTTATCTAAGTACCAATCGCAATCGAAAGGCCCTGTTGGGTACAGGTGAGAATAAGTGACCGGATACTGTAATATTAGTCGATTTAACCCAGAATTACGCATCCAATCTCCTCCAGCCAACAAAAACTACAACACGAAACGGCTAAGCGAACAAGCAACAAATGAAATACCAGCGATTCTTGTCTCACGGCCGTATAATTTTACGAGAGAGCGCACTGCTAGTGTAGGGAACGGTAGCAGTTATTGACTTTGGAACTGTTACTGACCCGATAACAGTAACGGGGTACGCGTAACTGCGCCAATATCGCGACGCTTCCCGATATGAAAGGAAGTGCGCGAGTTAGGGCCGCGACGTGAGACCTACGTGGGAATTGGACCCCGGAACTTATTATTGAATTCTGTTTCGATTGTGGCGGTTGGAGGTTCCCCTGTGGGAGGTTATGGCGCTATTTGTTGTTTAGGAAGTGCGATTTTAACGGTGCTAGGTTAGCAGAAGTGAAGCCTAAATGCTATTCGTAAAAGTCCTTGAGAGTTGCTTCTCTGCTTTCCTACCCGCTGGGATGACGGAGAGCCCTGACGTCTTTCCCTCTGTATGTATGTAAACTCAGATATTTTAAACAACGCAACGGATTTCGACGATCTGAGTGGTTCAGTTGGTTAACATCTGCTACGTAGAGATCCTGGGTTCAATTCCCGGACGAGCAGAAATTGGCATTATGAGTTTTAATTTCCGTTATGGGTTCTGCGTATTGTATAATAAGTAAGTATTAAAAAGAAGTTGGTATATAATTAGTTTATCAGTCATCTAGCACCCATAACACAAGCTTTGCTTACTTTGGGGCTAGATGGCGCTGTGTGAATTGTCCATGCGTATTTATTTAATATTATATAATATAATGCTTTAATAGATAGAGTGATTTAAGAGGAAGGTTTATAGGATAGGACAACACGCGAACGATGCCACGGCGGGCCAGCTACTTAGATATAAAAGAGATGAGTAACCTCAACTACAGAGTAATTTAACGAATGGGGTGTGGAGAGCTAAGGGATGTAGTTTATGTATAGGTGTGTGTTGGTTAGTGTGTATTTAATAACTGGTTGAGTAGCAAGGATTCTCTCCGGACGACTTTGTCATTTTCGAAAACTTATCCTTTCACACTCTTGTAAATTTTTTAGCTGTTTGCGAAAATCAGGGGTGCGATTCTCTAAGAAACATCCTTGATCAAAACGATAAAAATGAAGGATGTTCTGTCGGATGATAACAATATTTCAATAGAAATTTACGCGTTGCTTGGCAACGTAGTTCCCATGGCACCTGAGGGGGATCAGCATCTGTGTATATGTGTCTGCGGCCGAATCATGCGTGGCGCGTTAGATCGCGTCATTACACACCACACACGCGCTCTGACTGCACACGCCGTGGGATTTGGTCGCATCAGCGACGTCTCAAAGACAAGTGTATTGCTAAATTGCGTTATTTATTGCGTTAGTTCTGATTTAGGGCACGTGCTAAAATATCCATGTAGGTCTTTGGCTGACAATGACTATGCACTGCACTATGAAGTTTCGACATGTCAATATTCTAGTTATGCAACATCACTCGATAATTGATGTAAAGTAAAGTAAAGTAAAGTAAAGTAAAGTAAAATAAATAAATGTGTTTTACTTTACTTTACTTTACTTTAAATTGCGATTTTTCATACATTTACTATGAAAGCTGTTGTCCCATACTACACGTACGTCACATCACATCACTCTAATGTGTCGCTACCTTTACATTCGGCGAGTACGGTCCACTCATAGAAAACTGGTCCCGCTAGCTAGATGAAACCAACGAGAACACACTGTCACCACGGACAACGAATCGGATCGCGGTGACGTCACTCCCACCAGTTTCCCGCGCAATTAAACCGCATTTGAGCATTCAAGGCGGGAATTTCATAACGCGCAAAACACCGCGGCGTCCCGCGAACCGCGTGTGGCCGTGACGGCTGCGGCCGCGTTTCCGAATATTTATAGCAACAGGTCTGCGGCGTCCGTCTGTCACTGGGTGGGCAGGGGTGTATTCGGATTTTTGTGAGGTTTTAAATTATAAAATTCAATATATTGTCAAAAAAATTAAAACGGCGTCAAACGCGACGTCCTGGGCAGGTCGGGTAAAATAAATGTTCCGCATGGTTTTGTTTCTTTATATAAAGAGTAAGATATAATTTCAAATCAATTGATTTTATGTTATTGCTTTTATTCTACGCAGTGACAAACGAGCAGACACCCCACCTTATGGTATGCGGTAACTGTCGCGATTTGTCAACGATTCATGCTTTTAGGTTGCAGGCAACAAAAACGCAAAACCGCAGGTGGCTTGTCACCGGTCATGAAATACGTCATGCCTGTAATTGCGCGGGCTTGTCCTGCAAACCAGAACACAATAATGCAAGCATTGTTGCTTGGCGGCATAAATAGATAAGGCGGTGGTGCTCACCCAGGCGGTCTTTTCAGGTTTGATATAGTCCTACTACCTGATGATGTGCAATTTAAGATAACATAAGGAAGTAATTTTTGTTTAGAGTCCCCTAGAGTCCCTTAGAGTGTTTAGAGTGTCATGTATATATTTGCCATATCTTTGTTACCATTTTTGTGTGCAATAAACTATTAAATAAATAAATAAATAAATATTTGTGTTGCCCAGACGGGAAAGTCAGTTGGGAAGTTTTTGAGAAAAAGCGTTTTTTTATTTGTTTTTGTTAGTACATCCCTGGACAATCATAACGTGAACGTTCACAACACGATTGTGAGGTGGTGACAACGCTAATAATTAATTCAATCGAGGAAAACGTTTTTATTATCTGGATTATCACTCATGTTTTCATTCAACAAAAAAAGCAGTGTAAAGACAGGGCGTTTTAAAGAAGTGTGGCTTTGTGGCCTTGATGGGATATACCAAAAACATACTGCAATATTAATAGTCTCGTTGGTATTGCTGACAACATTGCCGGCCACTATAGGAAATATAGCAGTAAAAGTATAGACTCTTTATATTAGCAGATCAGCATCGTCCTTAGATACCTGCAACATGTGGACAAAGTTGCCTGTTGGAACTGAAAAGATGCCGCTTTAATTCTATTCTACGAAACTAGAATAGAATAGAATAGAATAATTTTATTGTTGAACTGTGTAGGTACATTTAGGTATTACAGATTATACTTGTGAGTCTTAACAGTTTGCCCACTAGCCGATGTTCACGATTTACTGCCAATTATTATTAGTTTTTTTATTGACCTGGGAGGCACACGGTCAGGGGCTCCACATAATGGTAACGGCCACCATCGTCCAGGACATCTGCAACCCATGGGGAGCCGGCCTTAAAAAATTAGAACTTAAGGTAGATAGGTGAAATGGATAGACGTTTGTTACTCTTTCATGCAAAAGCTACTGAACGGATTTTGATGTAATTTTTTATACCAATAAGGTGGCATGCCTGATGGTAAGCAGTCACCGGAGCCTAGGAGTGGTTTCCAATACCAACGGCATCACCCACGCGCTGCCGACCTCGTTAACCTTTGCCCCTTCTTAAAATAACTCCATGTTGCATTGTTCAGCGAAAACCTCTCCAAGAAGCTCTTACATACTGTAGGTAGGCTATAAATGCGATGAAATTCGATGTAGTTTAGGAACACAATATAATAGACGCGACGATCTCCCTACCAAAAGTTAGTTATAAAATAATAATTAACAATAAATTTTTGGCGCCCTCCAAGTAGCAACAGCCCGTCACCGTACGAATTAACACCATCTGTCCCGAACAACTTTCCCAACAAACTTATAAGCACACAAACATTAAACAGATCAAAGTTATCATCTTAATCCTCGCTTATGTTGCAACTTAACCGTAATAAGCAATTTATGACTTACTTTATCTTATAACTTACCCAAATTGGGTAAGTCATACTTGATCTAGGTATGATTAGGTTTACCCAACTTAGTTTAAGTGGTAGGCTTTATAGGTAATCATTGTAGTGTTAGCCTGTTTTATGAGCTAACTAGGTAATAATCGTGGCACTAAAACTAGTTACGGGTCTTGCCTCGTTAGCGTAACTCGAGTCGGGAAAATCGCCTAGTTTAAGGTCCTATCATTATTGTTAATAAAACTTGTTAACAGGGTCACTGAGGCAGGATGGCAGTGTCTTGTTCGCTAAATCCTGGATAATACACCATAATGGGATATTGACGCTAAGAATTAGATAGAAGCTGACTTAGTTCGCGTGTTGTCTTAACCTATAAACCTTTCTCTTGAATCTATATTGATGAAAACTGCATTAAAATCCGTTGCGTACATATAGTCAGACGGACAGACCACGGGAAGCGACTTTGTTTTATACTGCACTAGTTGACTTCGTCCGCGTACACCCACTTTACCCGTACTTACCCTTTTCTTTTCTTGCTTATAAACCTTCTTATAGAACCACTCTATCTACTGTTGTGTAGTTTAAAAGATCTTACATAGATACAGACATAGGGCCAATTTATTACCTCACAGTCAACGATCCTGAGGATTCTCCGTGGAGGAGAAAACACGTGTCGAGGTTTACCAGTGATAGTGGAGTGGTAATGTAGTAGGGGCGGTAGTCGTGGTGTTGACTGGTGTAGTGTGGTGAACCATTAACAGGTGAGACGAAGGTAAAAAATTAATTAATTAAAAACGAAATGTCTCTCAACTAAAGGCGACAAAACACCTGATATGATCAATAACCAATTAGAAGCGTCGGTGACCGAGTGGTTAAAGTATCATACTTGTAAGTGAGACTTATCGGGTTCGAACCCCACTGTGGCCCATTACGTTATGTTGTTAGTTATGTTGTGCTCGACTTTTGTTTATATCTTTGTGTATTATTGTATCTTTCTTTTGATTATTACTCAAATTATTGTGACCATCGAGCACAACCTACAGGATACTCAAGATCTAATTTCCCACATCGAAGGTAACCAACTTAGTACTGGGGAAACAAACTCAATGTTCTACAATATGCTGTAACGTAAGAGCCTGGAGTGCTCTCAGGCTACAACTAGTAATAATGCCGGTATAAGTATGGAAATAAATATAATACAGTTCCCATATTCCTGGAAGGGCGGAGAGGCCTCCACCGCTTATTACACGGCGATATAAAACTCTCGTTATTGCCACTTCTATTACTACGATATGGGCTAGGGAGGCGACGCTCATCACAGAACCGGTCTCGGTCTGAAGGACGGAGAACGTAAAACGGCAGCGCGCCCCGAGCAGGGTCTAGAACAAAGTGCGACTTCTAGCACGCACACATTGAATGTCTGAAGTCTGAAATTTTGCATAAATACTTAGTTTAGTATAGTAACCTCTCGCCAGTTTTTACAATTTTTAACCACGGCAATACTCTGGACGCACAATAATGCTGGACGCGGGGACGAATACATTCCTTTGTAATGTGATACTGGAGAAACGTGCTACGAATACTTCGAAGAGCTATACCTATTCTGCAATAACTCTCAAGGCTCTGCCGTAGAAACATCATATAATTTTTTGGTCACTTCGTTAGAATAGTGGGGACTATTCTGAATTGTGAAAGTTATATATAAAACAAAATACACCGCATAAAAGGTCCAGTCCAAGCGACCCGATATAATGCTCAAGTCAGACCCCATTTGGAGTACTGCTCCCATCTATCCCATCGGGCTAGGAGCACCGGCATATCGGCTTCGTCCTTGTGACTCGATCCAAAAGCGCGCTATGAGAATTGCCTGATACTAGTAGTAATGAGCCGCTTTGTCAGCGGAGGGATTTCGCCTCCCTTTCTGTGTTCTACCACTTGTGCAATGGTGTTTGACCTCAAGAACTATTTGACATAATGCCTATAGCTACAATCTATCATCGCACCGCTCACCATCGACAGGGAGAGTTCATCCGCACAAGGTGTGCAAGTCAAATTCAAGAAAATGTGCGGTTCCAAAGGAACTTTTTCCCACGCACACTAAAGTTGTGGAATGAACTTCCTAGACAGGTTTTCTCTGGAGAGTACCGTATGGAGTTTTTTAAGAAAGGGGTGAAAAGGTTTTTACGGGGTCGGCAACGCGTGGGTGATGCCCCTGGTATTGCAAACGTCTATAGGCTGCGGTGACTGCTTACCAACAGGCGGGCCGTAAGCTTATTTGCCATATTAGCGATATAAAAAATAAATGCAGGTATGTCGGATTCTGTTCAGTCTAGTATAAACTAATGTTAAACTGCGATCTGTAATACAACCCGGCTGACAAGCGTGGAGATTACGAAAAATCCGGCACAGGTATAATATAATTGGTCTTGGTCTTAGTCCAAGCCAAGGTTATCGCCCCGCATCACTAGAGGGCGGGCGCCTCACGTCGCGCCTCGTTCACAAATAATACTCTCATACGATTCGTAAACAAGGCCCTTTTCTTCCCATCCCCAGTGTATTATTTGTGTGTAATGTAGCTTTTTTGTATGGGAATTAGAGCTGGGCAGTTTATAGATGAGATCTTTTGAAAGATGATGTTTATGGCCCTTGGTTAGACAGCTTGGGTGAAGGATGGGTTGTGTAGTTTTGGGTGGCTAAGCTTTTGAGAAACGGTTTGTTGTCTACTATCTATATTCCCATTTGTCCCGTTTCGAAGCTGTAATTCGTAGCTGGCTACTTAACGGGAACGAAACTTCGGCAATGTTACGTAACCCTTAATTCATAATTCATAATTCATAATTCATAATTCATAATCATTTATTTGCTATAAACATGGTCTTACAGAGGTGGAGTTATTTGTAAATATGTACAATCACGTTTAGCCTGTCAGAATTACAGCATGCAAATTATATCATAATTTTATTAAGTATACAACTTATTGTCAGTGAACTCTTTAATTGTATAAAAGGCTTGTACACAGAGCCAGTTCTTAAATTTTTTCCTAAATAATATGTCATTTAACGATTTAAAATAGTTCGGCAACTTATTATAAATTGTTATACACATTACTAAACAACTTTTGTTGTATTTTGCGCTTTTTGGATTTATTGTCAGTACCAGTCTATTGGGATCTCTTTGCTCCCGTTTACTTATATCACAAACTCGCGTGAATAGATAGGCATGTTGCCTTACAAATACACATATTTCGTATATATAGAGCGATGGAATGGTTAGTATACCAAGCCTGATAAAATAGGGCTTGCAAGACACGTCAGGTGCAATCCCGTATAATGCCCGAATGCATTTCTTCTGTGCAATAAAGACTCGATTCATTTCGCAACAATTTCCCCAGATTACAATTCCATACCGGAAAACGGATTCCACGTAGGAGTGGTATGCCATTAGAGCAGTTTTTATATTAGTGGTATTTTTTAAACGTTTGAGTGCATAAACAAATCTATTGATTTTACTGCAAATACAATCTACCTGGGCCTTCCAATTCATATTTTTATCTAGTATTAATCCCAAGAATTTAGTTTGATCAACTTCATTTATTATTGTACCATCGTAATTAATGTGTAAATTGATTTTATCTTTTGTTTTATGGAATTGCATATAGTTTGTTTTATCTAAATTTATTTGTAGATTGTTATTATTTAGCCAATTAATTATATTAGAAAGTAAATTATTAATGTCAGATTCATGTGTCAAAATCATATTATTATTTGCATTATTTTTATTAGATGTCACAACTAATGAAATGTCATCTGCAAAAAGAGTACATGCATGTCCACTTACTTGTACAATATCATTGACGTACAAAAGAAACAAGATTGGTCCCAATACGCTTCCCTGTGGAACTCCACATTTATTGTATCTTATATGTGATGTAAAGACTTTGACTTCCATATTTTTATCTAGCTGCGTTATAAGAACCCGCTGTTGTCGATTTTGAAGATATGAACCAATCCACTGAAGTGTATTGCCCCGAAATCCTAGAGATTCTAGTTTCTGTAGCAGTAAATCATGTGAAACAAAGTCAAACGCTTTTGATAAATCTAAAAATAAACATGTAGTTAAGTTATTCTCATTGAGACTGTTTAAAATATTTTTTATAATTGAATATATTGCTTAACTTTCAACATGTTTTAATTTTTATTATTTTGCTATAACAATAGCGGCCATAGAAAACAAAAAATTTGGACACAGGATAAAAGGAGCCTACTCATAGCTGAAGTCCCTATCTATATTTTGTTTTCTTTTTTAATTGTGCATAGGTGTTCAAAAGAGACGGCTATAAGTTGTCTACTATTCCTCCATAACCACTGTTGCTGTACAATTTGGTGGCCTTGGTCACCTAATGTTGCTGGCTTTTAGAGACTGTACAGTCACTATAGATCGAGGCTCCATCTATGCTCTATGTCGAATACCTTTGATAGAAATACTAAATCTGTGAAAATATTACTGGTTGGCCTGTGACAGACAAACAGGCTGGCTTAGTAAGAAGGTTCCTTTTTTACCCTTCGTTACGGAACCCTGTTGGCAACCCCAAAGCATAGTAAAACATCCACAAAATAAAAACAAAATCCAGGCAAATATTCGCTGAAACCGTAATAAAGTGGTTTCATCCAGTTTCATTTGTGACGAATGCTTTGAAAACGTAACCGAGTTCCGCGAAAATTACATTCCGTTTATTTCAAACGAAAACGGATTCGACTGGAATGAATGAAAATAGTGTATCAATTATGAAATTGTTCTTTGAATTGGCTTTTAATGGGCCTTTCAAAAACAATCATCCACAGAAACTAATCTATCGCAGGAAAGGGTTAGGGCGCTCTAATTATCCGATTTGCGACCAATTAATTTAGAAAGAGAAAAAGAAACACTTGCCGAAAAAATCGACAGCACATCTATTAATTGCGTTCCGAAATTACTTCGGGACGATTTCAAAAGAGAAATATGACAAAGGTGGCTCGTTAAACTTAATGGGCGATTTTCTAACGCCCCTTTCTAGTCGATTTGATTAAAAAAACGCTTTTCGCGGCAATTGATTTCCCTCCACGACTCAATCGGCATTATTCAGCGGCTAGGCCCGACCTTATTACCAAGACACAAGAGTCAGAACGGACCATCGCGGCTGTAACAGAATATTGTAACTTCGTTAACTGAGAGCCTCTTCATTTGGTCGGGCATTACGATAAAAGAACGGTAAAAGAAAGGGCTTCCGTTACTATTAAGAATGTTTAAAAAATTTCCCCCTATTGTAACTGCTGGGCGAGAATAGACAGGGACGGACTTGGAGACAGAAATGTTATTACAGTGTCCGACCCAACATTCGATTTCGGCTTCGGTCACCTTAGGCAAAAATAGTGCCAGAAGGATTGGCTATATTTATTTAGACCATGTGCATGCCTAGTCGGGCATAGGGTATCCTCTTCTATTCTCTTCACTAGCCGATCCAGCTTAGTAAAGTCAAAGTCAAAGTCAAAATTTCTTTATTGAGTAGGACATTAAAAATCTCTTTCAATCGTCAAAAAGGAGAAGGTAGAAAAGTATGATGAAAACACACAGTGACATGCCGGTCGTTCCAGTAGTTTGCTGAAGGACCTGAACTCCACGCCAACCGAGTGCGTAACGTGTACATCCATGGCAATCTTGACGTGGAGACATCCCGGATAAAATCGACGAGACTCGTCTGCGCTGATATGATCACGTGCGACTTAAGCCCCAGGGATGCGTGTAATGCGTGCCTAAACACGCCGGTATCAGGAAATTCGTCCCGTGGGAGACCTAAGAAGCGATAGATTGACATCGCCGAGACTTACGACAGGAGGACGCCGAAGATCGGGCAAAGTGGAGAAGAAAGAGCCGGAAAGCGGAGCCCTGGCAGCCGGGGTTAACCGCTCGGATGATGATGATGAATATAATCCTACTATCTTACCTAAAATATTATAAACGCGAAAGTTTGTGAGGATGGATGTATGTTCGGGTGTTCGTTATTCCTTCCTGCCAAAACTACTGAACGGATTTTGATGAAATTCGGCAGCAGTGTAGCTTATAGCCCAGAATAGTACATAGGCTATAATTTATCCCCAAATTCAATGTGGTTCCCGCGACAACGGTTCAGCTATAACCGAATTTACACGGGCGAAGTCGCCGGCAAAGCTATTTGGTACTCATAATTTACTTGACATTATATTTACTCACATTTGCTGAAATGACGCGAAAGCGATGAGCAGCCATTAATGAAGGAAGAGTAGATACCCTGTATTAGACAGTCAATAAAAACCTAAAACAAATCAAAGTCAGTATTTATTTTGTTAGCATTACGTATATTAAGTCGTAACAAGAGCCATCTTAATTCGCACCTGAGTCCGTCCTGGAAATTAAAATCTCTTCGAGTCCGCCTCCACTTCTCTTCATAATAGGCAAATGAAGTGGCCAGTTGAATTGTTGCGATAAATTATTAAAATAAAAGAGTTATTCGAGAGAAGTCGCGTTGTGATTCTATAATTCAATTCGACGCCGACTATTCGAACAAAAAGCATTTTTTTTGCTGATACGTTGTTTCCTTCCTTTTCTTTCTCTCGCTGTCCCATTTTACTAGTATTTTTTACGTTATGGTTGTCATTTTGGCGTTAATCAGCCGGTTTTGCTCTCGCGCACGAGAGTCCGGGGTCCGCTTTTACCATGATCCAGGATTTGGCAAATCAGGTTTATAATGAGGCGACTGCCATCCGACACCTGAATCATAGCTACACATTCTGTCGCCTGAAACAGCACGTTTTATCACGGTGTTTTCACTCACCGTAAGAGCATCTTTTAATTTCTCAACTAATATACATAACTCAGCAAGGCTAGCACAAGTGTGACCGCGACATAGCTCGCGCCGCGAGATAGCATATGTTTCTTTCTATCATTACTAAGATGAAAGAGATGGCGGTATTTATGTCGAGTTATTGTTCGCTTATCGCGCGAACAAAGTTGTGTTAGCCGTGCAAAAACTTGTCATTGGTACATGGCGGCACTAGGGTACGAACCCGGTACCTCGTACCTCGAGCTACGAGTCCCACTCCTTAACCATTACCTAAGCCAGCGACGCTCCAATTCACCACTGCCAGACCGAATATTCACAACTGTATTACAGCCTCTATACTAGCAGTCCCGCTGTCCTACGAAACCGTGCCTCCATCCACGACCGCTCCAATCCTTGCCGCGGTTTCGAAGCAACATTGCAACTGTTATATTTTAATACCCGCGCCCAGAATAATACACGGGGCGGCCGGTTGTAAAACGCAGCACACCTATTACCATGTTATTACCATAATATTACAGGATATTATGGGGCGCGGGCGGGAGGGCCGCGCAATGATTGCCGAATTACAGGCCGAAGCGATGGGCAATAACTCTGGAATCGGTGCCGACACTTTTATTATTTGTTGCCCTCGTAATGGTGGATAGGGTTGGCGGGGCTTAAGTTCGGCTGAATGAATTTATTGCGTTCTAATTATGAGTTGGGGATCGCGGGAGAACTCTTACGCTGTTTAGACTTTGGAGTGTTAGAATTTTATGCTGATGGTGGGTAGCTTGATGTGATGACTTTTAAAGTATGCGGTTGTAAATACTGAACGTCGGGTAGTTTCGGCTTTATATTGCGCATACGTGCGCAATTTGCTGCACAGACAAATGTATAGACGTAAGAACCATCAAAATCGGCCCACGCGTTTGGTCTCTAGAGTGTCACAAAGGAACAAACATACATACATAGGCTGATAAACACATTATCTTCTATACGTCGCGCAGTTGGGTAAAAAGAAAAGCGATTTGAGTATTAATAAGACTAACTAAAATAAACAATTAACAACCTGATTTAGAATAACGAAGACGCCAATTTTATACAACAAGATAGTACCTAAAAGATGGACGTCTTCATTATTCAACATCAAGTTGCTTACTTGTTGATTTCAATCAATCTTATAATTTCCTATTCGGCTTACTTTTTAGACAGAGTCTACTCGAAATGCACCGTTGACATGTAAAATGTACTCACCTATTCAATCTTTTCCTTATCTCAAAATCCCAAGCCCATACTTTTTAAAGAATCGTTCAAGTCCGTAGTAGCAGCTACGGATAGTACATAAGATATATCAAGAATGAAAAGACGAGGAGGCGCCGGCGCCTTATCAAAACGTACTCAGCAAAGCCAACAGCTGATCAATACATGATCTATTGAGAAGATCTGAGCTGAACACCAATCTCTGCGAGCCTCACAACAGCGAGGCAAGCAATAAGAGACTACAGCTTTGTGCCGTGAATCTGCGAAGGCAGGGATGCGGTGAAACTTATCTGGAGATAATACTATATTAGAATAAGGTAATAAGCTATTTTTATATAATTGACTAGCTTTTTCCCGCTACTTCGTAGGCGTTGGATTAGCTTACACCCGTATATTTTTAAAGATCTAATACCTAGCTTATTTTCCTTGCTGTCTATATATATATTTTTTGCCATTTCTGTCCCACTGCAGGGCAAAGGCTTCCCTTTCGATCGTCCACGACTCACGGTCGGATGCTTTCCTCGGCCAATTCTTAGAAAAGGCGTCCAACTCGTCCCGCCATCTCCGTGTAGGCCTTCCGCGCTTCCTTGTTACGTTTTGTGGGGTCCAGTCGGTAGATATTTTGCCCACAATTGCGGCATGCGACATACATGTCCAGCCCAGTCCCACTTCAGGTTGGCAGCTTTCAAACCCACATCGGCGATTTGAGTTTTGGAGCGCAGTACACTAGTTTTTTATACGGTCCGACAGTTTGACTCCCACGATACTGCGCTCCATGGCTCGAAAGCTTTCTATAGGTACAATATTTTTAGTTTTCTGGTTTATCCATTACAAACAGACCAACAAATCGTGTCTCTTTATTATGTTAGTATAGATACATGTAGCTAGTCAGGTATTTAAAGGCCATGGCATCTTTGTCCACTTTTTAAAGTGTGGATACAGTCTGAAAGCAAGTATACGATGGAGTATACTTGGATATTAGAAATTGGATATTAAAGCAATTAAGTGTTTCTGATACGTTTGTTCGTTCAACGATGTTGTTTCAGCGCAACTGCCCAGACCACTCACATAAGGACGGCTTCCCTAGACCAGCCAAAGCCTACCCCCAAAGCGAGAGTATCATAGAGGTAGAATAGTAGAGTTACTTTTCTACCTCGGAAGCGGCGGTAGTCTAATGGTTAAGGGGTTCGACTCGCAAAATTCAAAAATTTAAAATTTATTTATTGATTAGGACATTAAATATCTCTTTCATTCGTCAAAAAGGAGGGGGGTAGGAAAGTAGGAAGGAAGCACACAGTGACATGCTGGCCGCCCCATGGCAGCAGCAAATTTACCCCAAGCCAGTCACGACCGGACCGTGAACGGCAATGCCAGGCAAAGCCGGACCGCGCTCAATATATTATATGAATATGTCTAGTAAAATGAAGAAAAACCACCTAAAACTTCAGCAAGAGTAAGCCAGTCTACCAAGGCAGCACCCGTTCACGAGTATAACGCAGGGCCCAGCCATCGTCCAATTCATATTTGAGGGAAAAGAGCGACCCGGCCCCCACGCCACCGCCAGACAGACTTTTAAGTGAGCGTGCATTACACATGCTGCATGTGATAGGTAGCTGTTCCCACCCTACTCTATCCTATCCCTACCCTACCCCTAGCTTACTCCTACCATATTCTCCTACTGCCTTAACCCTACCCTACCGCTACCTTACCCCTACCCTACCACTATCTTCCCCTACCCTACCACTATCCTACCCCTACCCTACCACTATCTTACCCCTACCCTACCACTATCTTACCCCTACCCTACAACTTTCCTATCCCTACCCTACCACTACCTTACCCCTACCCTACCCCTACTTTAATTACTACAATACGCACACTGGGGTACCTCGTTAGGATCCCACTACGGCCCTGTACCAAAGACTCTTTTTTGAGTGATGTACATTAGTTGACCACTAACCAATGCTCTTACAGTGAGGAAAAACATCGTGATGAAACCTGCGCATTCGGGCGACTGAATGTGTAACCATGATCCAATCTGGTCAGGTTCTCCCGTGAACAGGGTCACGGAGGTCAGATGGCAATGACTTCACTATAATTTTGGCGGAACCGGGACATTAACGCCAAGATGACCACCTGAATAAATAAATAAATAATCATTTATTTCAGAATTTACAATTCCATATCTATTTAAATACACTACCAAAAATATAAAAATAATAACAATGTCAAATTCCATACTTTTGATAATTAACTAAAAATATAAATGTCAAACAATTTCATAAAATCATAAATTTAACCATGTTAATACATACACAATAAATCAATAAATCAGTAATTATTACATATATGTATGAATGAAATATGGCAGACCATAAGAACTAAGTCGTACAGATTACTATATTACAGAATTACAGAATAACAGAGTTATTTTTACTTACAAAATAAGCTGCCTCAGTCCAGTTCACAGTTCACTTCAGTTTGTTCGTATTTCAAAAACCACATCCAGACCATAAGCTCCATCTAACCGCATCCTTGACACGCAAGACTCCCGCTTACCTAGATGAAAACTTGGAAAAGAATTTTAATATTTCTGCAAGATTTTCCTATTGTATATCTCTAAGATAAGGAAATGGTCTTAGGAAAAATGTGTTGGCTCTCTTGGAATATAAATAGCAGTGGATATCTGTGATTTTCTTCTGAATTGGTAACGAGAGATGAGATTAAAGATCTCAGCCGTATACTTTTGTTCTAAAATGTTACTGTGAGGTCTCATGGTGCGCGAGAATGCACAGGAAAGCAACTAAATACCTATAGGTATAGGTATTTCAACGAGTTATAAATGGTGAATCAATGGCTGAATGAAAATGGAACTAATCTTCTATCTGTAGGTTTGGTGATTGTTGTTACTTTTATTTAGTTACTTAGGTTGTATTTTGTAAAGTATTTAGTATTAAGATAGGTTATTGTATTTCGTAAAGTAAAATATTTCTATGTTCAGTAAAATTGTAATCGTAGTATGACTGAATTTAACAAAAACGACACGATCAGTTTGTCTATTTTCCACTTTCTCGATCTTTCACTAAACAGGAAGCTACACTAGTCCTACTATTGATCCCGGACAAATAGGATCTAAAGAAGTTGGAACTGTGGACCAGTGAGGCGCTATCCTAATTGGCAACGGTCGTGAGACCATGGTCGTACGACGGACCTCGCCCAACCAATAAGTGACCTCAAAACCGCCTGTCGCACGAGCGATGTCAAGTACGACAGCACCTGAGGCTCAGGGCAGTCTATAACGCCAAGGTTGTCCGCCGATAATAATAAATAAATTAATAAATAATCGTGGACAAATTCACACAGCGCCATCTAGCCCCAAACTAAGCAGAGCTTGTACTATGGGTGCTAGATAACTGATATACTACTTCAATACTTTTTAAAAACATACTTATTATACATAGACCCAGACCCGTAACAGAAATTAAAATTCATCATTTTAATTTCTGCCCGGCCGGGAATCGAACCCGGGACCTCTTGCGTGGCAGACCGGCATGTTGACCATTGAACCACTCAGGACGTCTCCTTTCGATTGCTCTCTTTCTCGCCCTGACCCTCGTCCATTTGGTTTCCTCTGCTGCTGGGTATCCTCCTTGAATGGGAAGGAAGACAAACTTAATTTTTTATTGTAAATAATAAAGTAGGAAACCGTGAATACGAAATTTCACTTACCGACAGTAAGTTTACCGGCCATTTTCTACAGCAGCACTCATCCAAGTCAATTACTCATTGCATTGATCTCCATTACCCTTGATGAAATAACAGCGATCCCATCAAACGTTCGCGAGTTTTGCCGCTGGTTCCAAAAACTCTTTTCCCCAACCGTTGATGAGCCAAAAGTCGAGCCGCGCTCGAGAAGCGGACATCAAATTAACGAAATTAATGGAAAACAAGACGAGCCGAGTAATTGAAGATCCGTAGCGCTTTGTCCGCTTTTTAAAGCGCTATAAAAGAATTTATTCGCCAATTGGCGCTTGGCGTTAGCGTTTGAGCGGAGAGCTGCGCTGATAGCAATTAATTCACCGATCACCCCTTTATGTTGGTACTTAATGGCCACTCTTCGGCTGGGCACTCGACCGTGGAGTCAGTTTTGGTATTGATCTCTATTAGTTTAATGCTCTTCACATTGGAGGGTTAACATCGTGATGAAACCTGCACATTCAAGCGACTGAATGTGTAACCATGATCCCCTGGTCAGGATTTCCTGGTAGCATGATCACGGATGTAAAATGGCAGTTGTTCCACAGTGATTATTTGATCTGCGAAATTCTGGGTCATTGTCAAGATTGAGGCCACGCCCTCGTGCGCGAGAGCACAACCTGTACATTAACGCCAAGACAATTAATTTACACACACGTGCGTGCGACAGATGCGACGCTACACGACGCCAAACTAGCCAATGTGCATTATATACCGCTGCCCGATCTTTACTTGTAACAAAAACCCTTCTCCGATCCGAAAGGGGTAAATGGGCATCTCAATCAAACAAACCAACAAATTGTGAGAAAAAATACTTATAAATGCAATTTGCAAGACCTATGTCAAATGGAGTAAAGGTTAGGCTAAGATTAGATTACTTTAATATGCAAGGGCTACATTTCATCACTCACTTTTCTCTGTTATGTGCCAAGGGCAAGATGGCTGATTTACAGTATTGCCCCTCGTCAGGGTTGTCACATGTATGGGAGTGCTTTGTTTGCATGAAAATATCACTGGAATCATAGAGAAAAGTAAATGATCAATGTATCCGCAGGACAGCATAGTAACCCCATTTTACCATAAGTACTGTAAATAATATTATTATTTTTCAATTTCAGGTGACAGAATGCAACCTAAACATGAATCCTGTATGGTTAGGTTAACACAGAGATCAGAGAACAGACTCTACTGTAATTAACTAATCTGGCAAATCCTGGATAAGGAAGGAAGCACAACCGGGAAACTGACGCTATGATGAAAATGATGATTCAAGTTCGCTTTCGTATTCAAAGTAATTTTATTTAGAGTACCTACATATCAACACCTAAAGAGGAAAGTGGGCTATATAGACTATCGGTAAAACGGCACGCCGAACCCCCTGGGGGTTCGATAGAAAAAATTAATCGATTCGAAGTCGATTTTCGCCGAACAGCGACGACCTGTGTTTACGTAATTTGTTTAACTTGTGAGCACTTTTTATTGAAACGTTGTACCAATTGGTCGCCTAAATTTTATATTTGGGAACTTTTCGATATGCGCGCACGAAACATGCGCTGACGAAAAAGTGGGACATGAAACAGGTGGACTCTGTAATTGAGATTATGGGCAGCCTTTTCTGTTGTGTATTTTAGATACTACGATCCCATGAGGGATTATAACAATACTCTCTAGTAATGTGGAGGAGGCATAAGTCCAGCAATATACTGTTACGGCTGTTTACGTTGTTTTTAAATTTAATACAGCTTAAAAACAGGCAGGCAATCAGCAACACCAGGGGCGCTACCAATGCGTTGCCCGCTTCTAAATAGAACCTAATATACCTCTAGAACGAACCCATATCATAGTCCAAAGGAAACACTGTGGCTGGGAGCTCATTCCACATCCGAATTGTGCGAGCAAGAAACGTTATTTCGAACCTTCGCGTGGATACCAGAGGGTCTACGTAGTGAGGATGAGCACCCAGTCCGCGGTGTGTGGTGTGTTGGCGGAATTTTGCTACTGTTGAATGACTACTGGGAACTTAGATGTATACTAAAGGTTATGGGGATAATTAACGTTTTAATTCAGGCGCACTCCATAATCGCTTCATCGCTAGGCTTCTCCAAAAACGCACCACAACTCGGAAAAGCCAGCCACCGATCGATCCCGTAAGCAAACCAAACTCGGCGAATTATTCGAATTAGAATTTAGATTAAAAAACGTGTCCCTTTTTCGTGGGTTAACTTAAAATTCAAGTAACAAAACGTCCATTAATCAAGGGCCAATATTTCATTGTTAATTTTAACGAGCCGCCCGATCGCCGGCCCGGATGGATCGTTTTGAGTGAAATTAAAAAAGTTTGAGTGCGAGATTTAGGGCGCCTTGACGGCTAGGCCCTGCGTGTGGCGGGCCGACCTTGTAATGGGACTATGATTTTTATACGGTCAGCTATAAGCAAATGATCGGTTCTTTTTTATGTCATATGCAAGACAAATAGGCAAGCGGCTCGTCTAATGGAAAGTGGTCACTGCTGTATTTTTCCTCTTGCCTGTTTTCTTTTTATTGCCTAGGTTGGCACACGAATGGACAGTCCATGATGATGATGTAGCACTAATACTAATTAATTAAGGTGCTATCAAAATGAGGCTAGCTGAACTTCTGCACCGCAACGAGCTCACCGCCCTTAGAGGTGCCTCCTAATACCACTGGCGAAACGAAGTTCACCAAGGTCTTACGCTAGGGAACCTGATACTGGTTGAACAGTCTTGTGAGCCGATTGGTACCTCATGATGGTATATTATTATAGAAAATTCCTATCGAACTAGGATGTCCAGCGCAGTACATCATCCAAATAGTATCTTGGCTATCTCGCACAACTTTTCACCAAAGTCACGCGGATGCTAAATACGGATTAGTAGGCGCAATTATTTTTTTCCACAAATAGGTCTGAAGGCACGCGGATGCAAAATATTTAAAGTTCAAAGACCCGATGGTCATTCTCAATATTGTCGTACCTAAATAATAAAAGAACAGGAAGCGCAGTGGGTAGGCAAAAGGATGCCCCAGTTAAATTTTCGAATTCGCCCCCTTAAAAAGACAAAGAGCGCACTTATTTCCTCGCCGCTCACTTTGCCCCGGCCGCCTCTTACGGCGAGCATCTCCATAATTTCCCACCGGTACGTATCGGCTGAATTGACTTATGAAATTGTAACGCAGCGATGGAATTTTAACAATCCATCTTTCCCCACTCCACCCGGACGCCAGCATTTTTTCAACTTCCCCTAACCGGTTGCCTGCAAAATTGTTTCCTTTAATTTCAAGAAGTTTTTTTCTTTATCTACGCCTCTCTTTCAATTGTCGTTTCGTTGCAGAAATGGAGGGGAAGGTTTTCTTATCGTATACGTATAATTTTTTTTGTGACTTGGTTTAATTATAATTGCTTTTATGACATTATTTTTATATGTTCTTAATTCAAGAAGTATTATTATCATATCTTGTTCAATTATGGATATACGCCTGAGAAAGTAGGAATTTGGTAGAAATGAAGCTACTGCATCTGGAACTGCAAAATTACGAAACCCAAACTCCATATTCAATAAAATTTCATTTCATTTTAGAATGTTCAGAAGTATTCGTTGTATTACGTACCTACCTAAAGTTTTACATCCCATCATAAATCTCATAAAATCTGTACATACACATACATACATACATAAAAATTAAAGTCGCTTTCCGCGTTAGTCTGTCTGTCTGTATATACTTCCGCTAACTCCTCCGAAAATCATCCAACAGATTTTGATGCGGTTTTCACAATCAGTTATGTGTATCATCAGATCCCATAACAGTTGATTGTAGGACTTAGAGCCTCTATCACGAGAGGATAGGTTATTGCCATAATCTCTACGCTAGGCAGGCAGGTTGCAGATCGCAGTGTTATAAATATAACAAGGGAAAACGCGGCTGCCCATTTTCCAGCCTACGGAGACATTAGTCGCCTTGTACGACACCCATGAGTGTAAGGGGTTGATGCTATTCTACTCTGCCGAACACCACACGGCTAAATTACTTATAGAGGCCGGCTATGTTGTCAGCAATACCAACGAGACTATTAAATACTGCAGTATTTTTAGTATCTCCCGGCCACATAGCCACACTTCTTTCAAACGGACATCACAATGTCCAATAATCTATATACTTAATAAATATACAGGGTGTTACATAATAATTATATGTAAGAAGCCGTGAACCAGGTGGAGTGCTAAATGTATGAAAACGATAGGTACAAAAATTCCACGTACGTTTAATATGTTTAGCACTCCACCCAGTTCACGGCTTCATACATATATCATGTAATATATATGTCGTCGCGTGAAGGAAAGGGGTGTATCAGAATCATTGTCATCAGGGTGGTGATATCAGTATTAGATCAAATTCGTCCAGATAAATTAAAGAAAAGGTTCACATATTTTACTCCACTGTATTTATTCCATTTCATTTTTGCACATCACTTATAATTTCACTTGAAATCAGAGCAGTATCACAATATAGGCAGTTGAGGTATTTAACTTTCTTATTTCAAAGGTGATTTTGAAATTACTTTATTTTCAAACGTAAATAACACTTTCTATAAACGAAATGTGGAGACAGTTTCAAGACGCGTGACTCCTCGGCGGTGGTCGCGCAAAGAATGGCCGCCACTCCACCCGAGTCGTGCCGTCGAGACTCTGTCAGCACGCCCCAAAAGGACGCGCTCCCACTTCCGTTTTCTTCGTCATGAGACCGTACTATTGACCACATGAGTCCGTACTATTGACCACATGATTCCATAGTATTAACCGCATCCGTCATATAGATTATTGGATATAAAAATTATAGTACATAAAAAGCCGTAAATACCCGTTCGAAGCCTGGGCGGGTCGCTGGTTATAAATAATACAATGATATGAGTATTGCGAGAAACACGATTCGCTTAGCATGATTATAATCTTTCTTACAAATTTATTTGGTGAGCTTCGGTGGCCCAGTGCTTAAGATATCCGACTTGTAAGCAAGAGGTAACGGGTTCAAATCCCACTGCAGCCATTTATCAATGACACTTTATTTTATATACATTAGTTGTATTCTAACCGATGCTTTTACGGATAGGGAAAATATCGTGATGATACCTGTTTAATCAGGCGACTGAATATGTAACCATGATCCAGTCTGGCCAGGTTCCCCTGGTAGTAAGGTCACGGAGGTAATTATTTATTAATTAAATCTTTATGCACTAAAAGTACATTGGCGGACTTAAAACTAAAGTAGCCATTTCTACCAGTCAACCGTGACAAAAAAAAATATCGAAAACAGTAGACGGTGCGGGATAAACAATACGATAATTTGAAGGAAGGGATACTTTACATCAATAAATGCTAATTTAATACAATTTTACAAAGATACAAGAAATAGTTAAACAACAAATATATGTATTTAGATCTAAAGATAGGTACATAGCATAATACATAGGAGTAAATAATATTATAATATAATTATCTTATCTGCCAAGACCTAGATCATGGTCAAGTCAGTCCCCGGGTCCTCGTGCGCGAGAACACAACCGGGACATTAACGCCAAGCTGATTATTATTATATATTTACTAGAATTTTTTCCCTGACACACAAGGTTACTGGTAAAAGTTCCTCATAATGATTTTCCCTGCAGAGTACTAGAGTGCTTCATGAAGGTTGTTTGAAAGTTTTAACAGTGCCGACAACATGTAAGTAATAACGATTCTCCTTGTTAAAAGTAGCTTGGATCGTAGCTTATGGCACTCGCTAGTCTCTGCTTACATCTATGGGATACGAGCGTGAGTGTGTATGTATGTATGTATAAGCATAGTAACCAAGTTGACTAAGGTCTTCCGTCAGACACCTTGAGACTGATTGAGCATTCACGTGAGCCTATTAGTACTCCATGACGATATATCCATACATACATACTATAAAACGTCGTTTCCCGCCGTCTGTCCCTATGTGTCTTTTTTTATGTCATGCAGTCGGCAAACAGGCAAGCGGGCCACCTGCTGGAAAGTGGCCACCACTGCCTATAGACACCAAGCAATAGTATATAGTGTATTTATAATAATATAGCAACACCAAGAGTATCGCCAATGCGTTGCCCACCTCTATAACACGTTGCTCTGGCAGCAAAACGACAAATGTCCCTCCACTGCCAAAGCCACGGTTCCCCAAATCCCCATTCCACGGAGCACTGGACACGGGCAGAAACACAACACTATTTAAAAGAGTATTGTTTAGCTGCGGTATTCTGTAAGGTGTAGGTACTTCCCCAGTAGGGCGGCTCCAATTCGAACGGGATACCCCGCTATGCCCTACCTATCTATGTAAGCTTAGATCTTTTAAATTACTCAACGGATTTTAATGCGGTTTTTAACAATAGATAGAGCGATTCAAGAGGAAGATTTACAAGCAAGAAAAAAACTGTAGGGGTAAAGTGTAGGTGTACGCGAATGAAGTCGCGCCGGGTCCACTATACTCGGGCCTAATCTCGTATAAAAACGCAGTCTCCAAAACACGAACCGCCTCCAGTTAAAAACCATACACACAGCCAGTTAGATTTTATAAATTCACCCGAATATCGTATCTCCGCAGTAGTTTGCAACAAAAAGTGGCATAAAACAGCTATTCCGGGGAACAGTTTGCATGTGAGCAATTTTTAGAGCCCTCTTTCCATTTGCATTACACCGTCTTGGGGTAGCTGTTTCGTTAAATTTTCAAGCAAACAGCCGGACTAGCACAGTGTATGGGTAGCTTGCGTTGCAGCAATGGCGGACTTTAGTCTTGGTTCTAGACTTATTTGCGTAGGTATGATAATTTGTCTTCTGCCTGATTTGCATCGACTAATTATTGGTTTCGGCATACAGAATTATATTCCTAGAATGGAGCTTCGGTGGCCGAGAGGTTAAGGTATAAGGTTAGGTTAAGGCTAGATTGTTTGATTTTCCTATTTGAAATTTAACTTTTGTTAATTTATATTTATATTCTCAATGATAACGATGTATGTACATTACTGAATATGAATATGAATATTTGACTCGTTAGCGAGAGGTACAGGGTTCGAAGCCCAGTGCGGCCATGTACCAATGACTCCTTTCTGAGTTATGCACTTATTAGTTAAATACTAACCGCTCTTACAGTGAGGGAAATCGTAATGAAACTTGCAAATTCAGGCCACATAATGTGTAACCATGATCCAATCTGGTCAGTTTCCCCTAAGTCACGGAGGTCAGATGGCAGTCGCTCCACTGTAATAATCTGATTCGCCAAGTCCTTACCATAGTCAAGGCGGACCCGTGGTCCTCGTGCATGAGAACACGATCGGGACATTAACGTTAAGATGATGATTTCTTTATAATATACCGTTATGGGTGCCAATCGACTCCCGAGACTGTTCAACCTTAGTAAACCTCGCTTCGGCAACGTTATCAGAAGGCAGACCTGATGAGTGGCAAGTTCGTTGCGTTTTTTTTTATTAATGGACTAGCCAGTCATTTGACCGTCACCTCACCTGGTGGTAAGTGACGATGCGGCCGATGATGGAGCATGCCTGTCTAATAACAGCCTATTCACTCTAGCTTTGAGGGCAAAAGGTGCTGCAGTTGTGTTAGTGTAAACAACATATCACCAGTGATATATCAAGCAACTATAGTCCCTATGGATTTAGAAAGATACACGAGTATTTCGAACGATGAAAAAGATATACACAAAATACAAAATAAGATACATTACAAGATTTCAGTGGCAAAAACACAACCGCGCATTGCATATTTGAGTCCGACCGCCGCGTACTATCTGAGCCGAGCAGCGTTCCAAACGAGCCATCTGGATATGCTCACGTAGTTGCATTTCTCGCAAGGAGCTGGTTAGGGAAAGGAGTCGGTAGTTAGTATGCGGTTTTATGTTTAGGTACCTATCTACTTACTTTTAATAAACTGGTATTTTTATAGAGAAACAGAGCGCGCAGAGGCACAGGAAATGAGGCGGTTGTTCTAGTGGCAGCGTGCTTGCGAGACCGATAACCAAGGTTAAGCAGCGCTCGCGGAGTCCGAAAACTGGAAGGGTGACCGAACCGTTGAGGCTAGTCGAACTTCTGCCCCGTAACGAGCTTGATACTTGTTAAGTGTGGGTAAAACATATGGGACAAATCGCGTAGAAATCGCGTATGTGTGGATAGCCATACAGACGTACTATATATTAATGTGTAACTTGTGAAATTTAATTGTGGTGTCTCCTAATTGGGTATTCGATGTTATGCTATTTTATATTTTCTTTGTTGCACGCTGAGACATCCAAATAAAATAAAATAATCTTGCCGAAATATACAAGAACTTAGATATTTAAATAAACAGGCGTGGTCCAAAGCTCCGTCCGACAAATACTTGTTTTAAGAGACTTTTTGTTGACACCATGAACCCGAATTGATGAAATCGACAGAAAAAGTTGGATAATCCCGGACCAAGTTTACATATACTCAAATACTTTCTAAACTACAGAACCAATTTTAATGAAACAAAGCTGAGAAACATCTCGTTTAAATTAGCTTTCAAATAGAGAAAACCACATCCAAATCGGTCCACCCGTTCGAGAGCTACAATGCCACAGACAGACACACAGATACACAAAGCCACAGACACACACATCAAACTCATAACACCCTCCTTTTTTCGTAGGCGGTTTAAAAGAGTATTCGGCACCCCGCAAAACATCAATCGCAGAAACGTTAACTCGAAAACTGTTTTAATAATTCGCTCAGGCAATTTCGAATTCTAAATACAATCTTAGAAGCGAAAGTTGTGGGGAATCAATTAAAAATTTTATCAGACAAGTTTGCCTTGCCGACTGAGTTGCGGACTTGTTAATAGAAAAATTAGCGGGCCGAGATTCGATATTGGTCTCCCCCTTGGGCGTGGAATAATATTACTTATATCTAGAGGTACGGTGACCGGCAGAGATGTAGTACCAAGCCCTGTAAACTGTTGTTATTATACAAGGACTTCCGATATACAAGTGCATATAAGGATCTATTATATCATATACTAGCAGCCGCCCCGGCTTCGCACGGGTACACGGGTTACTTTCAAGCGAAATTATTCGATTCCGCACACGACCGCTGCGTAGGGAGCCGACCGCGCAAGTAAGCCGCGCGGCACTTTATTTCTTGACATTGACTGCCCTCCCGTACCCCGTGCTGCCTAGATAGCCGAGCGGACTGAGCGGCGAACACGCGACTTTTTTCTAATATTCACATTTTTAAACTCGTGATATCTTTCGAATGGAATGTCTGAAATGAATAATTCAAAAAGTTATATAAAGGTATTGAAGCAGTCGTGAATATGAATTGATTTTAATAAGGATTAATACAAAGGTACAAATAAAGAGCGTCTTTTAGCGGCGGCATTTTAATTAAATTTTGAAAATAAAAGAACACTTATTGTGACATAATAATAATAGTTAGACATATACTTTTGCGACACTTTTTGTAGATAATGATGTGTTCTGTAAAGTCGTTGTACATTATTTTGTTCTATCATCAATAGCTTTCGCAGCACACGCGATGTAAGGAATTTTTTGGGTATTTTTTTACCCCCTGGGGGTACATTATTGGAGTTTTATTAATGATCCGTAATTTTTTAGAAAATATAATATAGCCTATGTCACCCGGGGATAGTGTAGCCTCTTAACGGTGAAATAATTTTTGAAATCGGTTCAGTAGTTTCGAAGCCTATTCAATACAAACAAACAAACAAACATAAAATCAAACTTTTCCTCTTTATAATATTAGTATAGATATTCGCACTTCAAGATCGTTGATGAATGTCAGATCAAATATTTCTTTTTATGGGGATTAATCGACTTAGATAATTGGTGAACATGATATCTTGCTTAGGCTAGACGCAATGCCAGAATACTTAATTAAGGCCTTTACACTTAAAAATATTCGAACAAATGTCTGCGGTAATTAAATAGTTGATAGATTGTGCGGAGAACATAACAAACAGTATAATTCTAAGAATTATGTAGACATAATTAAATGAATGAATGTAAGACAATAAAATAAAAAAATAAAAAAAAATGCCATAGAAAAGGAGACAGTTGACATGAAAAAAAAAAGAAAACTCATGATTTATGAACTAATAAAGCTTACTTATCTATATATATAAAAGAAAGTCGTGTTTGTTACAACACTTATAACTCGAGAACGGCTGGACCGATTGCCATGGTTTTTGATTTGTTGGATTTGTTTCCTTCCCGAATAGCAGAATACATCTTTAAAAAAAAAAAAAAACTAAAAAAAAAAAAAACGGTAGGTGTAGGGTAGGTGTAGGGTAGGGGTAGGTGTAGGGTAGGTGTAGGGTAGGTGTAGGGTAGGTGTAGGGAAGGTGTAGGGTAGGTGTAGGGTAGGTGTAGGGTAGGTGTAGGGTAGGTGTAGGGTAGGTGTAGGGTAGGTGTAGGGTAGGTGTAGGGTAGGTGTAGGGTAGGTGTAGGGTAGGTGTAGGGTAGGTGTAGGGTAGGTGTAGGGTAGGTGTAGGGTAGGGGTAGGTGTAGGGTAGGTGTAGGGTAGGTGTAGGGTAGGTGTAGGGTAGGTGTAGGGTAAGTGTACGGTAGGTGTAGGGTAAGTGTACGGTAGGTGTAGGGTAAGTGTACGGTAGGTGTAGGGTAGGTGTAGGGTTAGAACGCTACGCGAACGAAGTCGCGCCGGGTCAGCTAGTAAACTAATAAAACATTTATTGATTAACAAGGACACCACATTACAACAATGTGATGTGTGATGTATGTAACGTATGATGCAAGAGCATTACTATGAGATACTGTGATAACTTACCTCTTCCCAAAGGTTGTCTAGAAGAGATCGCTTAAAGCGATAAGGCGGCCTTGCGCGCATATAAATTGTATTTCTTTTTTTTCTTGTTATGTATAATATTTTGTGTGTGCAATAAAGAGTTTTTACTTACTTTAGTTACTAAAACTGACAATCTGCGGTTGTCAAATTCAATAAATAAATACTGTGAGGCTGTAAGTACGAGTATAGTATGAAACCCGTATGATTTCTTTACTATTAGTTTCTTTGAAAGAGAGCTTTTCATAGAACAAACTGTTTACTACTAATATTAATAGATACACTGCCACGGGCGTCGATAAACTCCACTCTATTGCCATTAACTCAACTCTCAGATAGATCAAATGGTATACAGCTTCTCGCATAATTCAGGAGGCTCGGAAAGCTTGCGACGAGGCTTGTTGGATGCATCAGTTCATATAATAACCTTATAGGCTAAAAGCTGACTACACACGGCGCTTTGCAATTTACAGGCAATATAAAGGCTTCTAGTGTCATCATGATCATCATGTTAGCAAATAGACGCCTAATGATAGGCTTTCCCCAGAGATCTCCACAATGGTCTGTCGTGTGCCATTCGTATCCTGCGACCTTTATCAGGTGGTATTTTTTGTGCCATCCGCATCGAGTTGGTACCTGCTACCTTTAGAAGGTGGTAGCTCCAGGAGGCCTACCCACGCCGCGTCTTCCGGTACGTGGTCGCCGCTCGTGAGCTTTACCTGATACATCGGTTTGTTCTGCTGTTATTCAAAAAAAAAATGAAAAATTGACTAATGATAAAGCGACTGAAAAAGCGACCTACAATCTGCGCTAATGCTATTCTAGCAGGCGGAACCTAAGCCCTTGCAACCGCAACCGCAACCGGGACATAACGCCAAGATGATAATGATGATGATGAAGTGTTCATACTAATAGTTGAAAGGTTTTTTTTAATTGTCAGTAAGCTTGCATCGTTAGTCGCCTTTTCATGTAGGTATTTTTCTTTAACTTAAGCATACTTGTAACTCTTAAGACTGAATCTGGCAAGGCGCGTACTGTATAAATATTTAAATCGGTTGCGGAATATCTTATTTTCCGTATTAAGGGAAGGCGTTCTTAATACTGTGGCATAGAGTAGAGTCCCAGCTATGCTTTGTGTATACGGCGGTAAATGAATTGATTGAAGTGACGTAACATTATTTTTGAAACAGCATAGTTAGACATTATTATTAAGACTTACTTATGAACGGCAACGCGTGGGTGATGCCACTGGTACTGCAAACGTCCATAGGCTGCGATAACTGCTTACCATTAGGTAGGCCGTGAGCTTGTTTGCCACCTGTATGGTATAAATAACATTAAGAAACTGTACCAAGAGGTAAAGAAACGAAAAATATGAGAACATTCTATCCTATCCTACAAAAATATTATAAATGCGTAAGTTTGTATAATAGTTTCGATGATTGTTACTCCTTCACGTAAAAACTGAACGGATTTTTATGAAATTTGGCAATATATCAGAACAAGCTATCACGAAATTCAATGTGGTTCGGCGGGAAAGTGTCTGGAACGTTATACCCGAATTTTACGCGAAGTCGCAAGCAAAAGCTAGTAGATTATTAAGAAGATTAGATGAACCGCAGTTATAAACATTAAATGAATGAATGAATGATTTATTGCTGTAAAATGTGGTACATGGTAGATGTTACAATTTTTATACTCATTTCTTACACTTTAACAATATCTGGCATGCAATATTTGAAGCATAATTAATCTAATTATTATTAAAATGTCCGCAACAAAATTCATAAGTAATTATATAAATAAAGTAGGTAATAATATAAATCTCCAAAATAATCATGTCACATCAAATAATTAATAATAATAACAAGTCATAACACTTGCGCTAACACGTTAAAATGTCAAAATAGGAAATGAAAATAAAAATGAAATGAAATGAAAAATGAAAAAAGTATTTATTGAATTAGGATTACGTTAATTAATCTCTGTTAAACGTCAAAAATGTAATGGAAAGCAAAGTTTAAGTTAAGTGAGTAATCAACGTAACCAACGGCAAACTTGATACGATATAATTTTTAACTGTATTTCTTTATTGTGTGCAATAAATAGTTTAATAAATAAATAAAACTCGCAGTTAAAAAAAATAGTCTTCTCTTCAATGTCCCGGTTGTGCTGTCGCGCATGATCGCCTTGACCATGATCCAGGATTTGGCAGATCAGGTAATTACAGTAGAGCGACTGCCATCTGACTTCCATGGCCCTGCTACCAGGCGAACCTGACCAGATTAGATCATGGTTACACATTTAGTCCCCTAAATGTGCAGGTTTTATCACGATGTTTAACCTCACCGCAAGCGCATCCGTTAGTATTCAACTAATATACATTACTTAGAAAAGAGTCATGGGTACATGACCGCAGCGGGATTCGAACCCGGTATTTCTCGCTTACCCTACGCGTCTCTTCACTTTCAAGTAATATAAACTATCTCTATACTAATTCCTTCAGTCCGTGTGTCCCTCCCTAATGCACCGCTAGTGTTTCAGGAAGTGTAGTTGCTTCGAAATGCGGTTATAAAATAGAAGCTTCAAACTCCGTGCCACTCTTAGGAAGTTTGGGCTTGCAGTACGTCGTTTTGGAGCCACGTAGATGGATGCTTTAATAAAGTCAGTCTCATATTGCTTCATACTTATCTATTCACAGCACTTAAACTAAGCTAATGTACTTAAATAAAATTGGTCCTGCTCATACGTCTAGAAGAGAATATAAGGTTAATTATTTATATAACAATAATAATATAAGAGAAAGACAAATATAAGGTTGTCTAATATACTTGCAGAAGTTAGATATTCAAATGCCCGATTACACCTTAAAATATTCCAGAGTGAGTGCGTGCTATGAGTCTGTGCTGAATGAAGTTAAGAGTGGCTCTGTATAGCTAGTTTAGGTTTCACGTAAGGTTTGTGTTGTTGCACTGCTTTTTATTATATTTTTTAAATTCATTTAGTCGACAACTTAGTCGACATAAGTCAGGATTATTTAGTGACATATATAGGAGCGTCGGTGGCCGAATGGTTAATGATTCCACTCGTAAGAGAGAGGTCGGTTCCTCAGTGTGATTCGAACCCGGTGGTTCGAATCACACTGAGGCCATGTACCAATAACTTTCTGAGTTATGATGATGCCACTGAATGTGTAACCACGATCCAATCTGGTCAGGTTTCCCTGGTAGCGGGGTCAAGGAGGTCAGATGGCAGTCGCCTCACTGTAATTATCTGATATGCCAAATCCTCGGCCATGGTCAAGGCGGGTGGGTCTCTTGCCCTCGTACGAGGGAGCACAACCGGGACATTTACGTAAAGATGATGATGATTTACGTCAAAGAGATAAAAAAAAATATTCGTGGACAAATTCACACAGCGCCATCTAGCCCCAAACTAAGCAAAGCTTGTGCTATGGGTGCTAGATAACTGATAAACTACTTAAATACTTTGAAATACATACTTATTATACATAGAACACCCAGACCCGTAACAGAAATTAAAATTCATCATTTCAATTTCTGCCCGGCCGGGAATCGAACCCGGGACCTCTTGGATGATTATTTTATTTATTATTTAGTGACCTACAAACGTAAATTACTCAACCGACAGAAAAAGTCGGATACCCCAAAATTACAATAAGACAATCAGATCCGGGTTTCCTATTATCGGGGTTAGACTGTTCGGAACCTTCCAGGAGTCCTACTAACACTGTCCCGATCTTTTAATTTCCGTAACAGAATCAGAGAAAAACGCAATGCTAGAAAGTGTAAATCTGTGTACTTTGCATTTCTCTACCGCAATTCGCAAAGGCAATGAATTAATTCCCTTGGTTTCAATTTAACCGTAGCGTGTCTAATTTATTTAAGTCCATACCCTAGGCAGACCACTTTAGAAGATGCGTTGACTGAAAAGCTAATGCAAGTATGAATTCCAGAATATTCATGTCGAGCAAGGCTAAATGCCTTCGGGGACTTTGAACTCTGCGCAATTTACATTTTTTCCCCCGCCAATGTGGAAACTTAGCTATCTTACACCCATTTTGATGTCTACGCAAAGAATTTCTTCATTAGCACTTTAATATTTTATGCCGAAGTCGCGGTAAAAAATCGTCTCGCAAACTGTGTAATGGAAAATGTTACGTGAGTTTTTTGCTGCCAAAGTAGAGACGACGGTGAAGGTATTTTATAATAAGAAAGTAATAAGTAGTTGATATACCCACCCATATCCACATACTATGTCTGTCACAGTGCTTGTCATACTAAGTGAACGCTCAATACGGCTTTATGATTGCTCAATTTCGTATATTTAAAGGACACTATTCAAGTATTGTAAATGAATAGGTTTTTCGGACACTGCGTCTTTGTTAGTATCTTTGTAATAGTACTCTATCTATTGTTTATTCTTTTGAAGCACATTTAATTGATAGTGTCGGTGGCCTAGAGGTTTAGGGGTCCGGCTTGTAAGTTAGAGGTGCCGGGTTCAAGCCCCAGTGCCACTATGTACCAATGATTCTTTTCTGAGTTATATACATTAGTGGAACACTATCCGATGCTCTTACGGTAGGGGAAAACATTGAGATTAGACCATGATCCAATCTCGTAAGGTTTCCTTGTAAACAGAATCAAGGAGGTCAAATGACAGTCGCTCTACTATGATTACCTGATCTGTCAAATCTTGGATCATGTTCAAGGTGGACCCCGGAAACTCGCGCGCGCAACCAGGACATTAACACCAAGATTATTATTTTTATATCGTGGTATCGATACAAACCAGCTATTACAAAACATGGCAACTTCGTTACGGGATAAAAGCACTCGCAATACCCTTGGTCGGTTAAGACGCGCATTCTAACCCGGGTAAGCCGGTCAAGTTTCGGGCAACTCGCCCGGGAAGTTTGGGCGAGTCCCCGCTGTTGATTCTGTCCCCTCCAAGTTTAATTGCCCTAAGAAACTACAGAGCTTCGGCTTAGTACAGATATCTGGTGAGTAAACTTGCCGTTACACTATTGGGACTGCATTGTTTCGGAGATACCATTGTTGCGGTCCAATTACGACATACAACGCCTTACGGACGCGGAGTTGGGTTATCGATGTTGTTTTGTGTACAGCTAAGTTTGATTTAAATTGGTTTAATTTTTTTCGTTGCCACGGACAAACGGTCAATGGAGCGGTCAACGTTGTCCAAGATATCTTCCACTTCAGGGGAGTGGATGCTGTGCGGTGGTACTTTTGCTAATTTGATCGTAAACGGTAATTGTTGCCTATAAAATCTAGAAATAATACATAAAGGTTGCAGGCAACAAAAATGCAGAAACGCAGATGTGTTGTCAATATGAAGACTAAGATAAAATGCCCCATCACAAGGTAAAAACGGATCGCATGTCTCTATTTTGTAGGCTCATGCCTGTAATTGAGCTGGCTACCTTATCTTTCAAACCAAGTCTTGTGTTGTAGCTTGGCGGCAGAAATAGATAAGGCGGTGGTACTCACTCAGGCGGACTCCTCAGGCTTGATAGAGTCTTACTACCTAATAAGAGGTCTATAGACATGCCGTTTGAATTGTAATGCATATGAACTTCGGGAAGATCATTCCATTTTCTGTAGCCGTATTCACAATTATTCGAAACCGGTTCCGAACGAATCGACACGAAATTCGTAAGCAGCGAATCGGTGTCGATCGATTCGAAAACTGTTATTCAGAATCCCGATAGATTCCACGGAAACTCTACTCTCTATAACATATGAAAATTTCAACAAAATTAACTGAAACCACATTTTCCTAAGAACTTTTGCGAGGTCCTTTGTCGATTCCGTATCCAAATCCGATTTCCGAGCCATTGTGAATACGGCTACTGAACGTGCATTTTTGTTTCGGGTTGTCATTAAAAGCGCTTCTCGTTCCTAAATGGTAATGTAGCACGTACTTATTACATGCTACATTTCATTGGAATATTACTTAGTCATTGGAATAATACACGTCTTAGCAACGGCTAATTTGCCTAGGTTATTTTATTTCACCACTGGTGGTTTTCGCAACCTTTTTCTACAATATGCTGCGTTTTTTTTCAATTTAATTATTCCTTCAGCGCCTGTCATGAATGTGCTCATTCCTTTACTTTACCTCCCTTACTTCGATAAAAGTAGGTTATCACGAAAGCAACGTGAATGAATCGCCAACTCGAGTTACCCTTTGCATACCCAGGGTACCTTCCCAAACCCAGCCTCTACTGCAAAGGCCGGTCAATTGAAACAATTTGATGCGATTTGTGGCGGAGCAACTCCCAAAGGGGCGTTTCAAGGTGCGCAAATTGCATGGCCGTAGTTTGCCTGTCCTGTTATTAGATTTACGTACCGCGAAGAAGTTTCTAGAACGGTCTAGATGAATCTTCAAAGTTGCTTAGCGCAAATTTGGCCTCATTTGGACGCTTGGAGTTTGAGTGCAAGTTTGCTTGTAGCGGTGTTGACGGATCGCGGTCGGCCATGGAGATATTGCGATTTGCTATGACGAGCATTGACATTGTTCACTATATTATTCCGATTTATTTATTATTTGATATTGCCATCTTATATGAAAGCAATAATTCTAATATTATAATTTGACGATCTCTTTTATTGACCAAATGTAATCTATAATAAGAATATTATAATTATGTAAGAACTTAAGAGAGAAATAAATCAATCTAAATAATTAAAGAAATATACTCCTTTCCTTTATAATTTGAAACCGAATCCTGAGATTCACGCTTAGTCAGAAACGTATAAAATCTATGAACGCGAAACAGTATAAGGAAATAAAGACAGTCGTTGCATATAACAAATTTCACGGATAAAGTCGATAGCGCGTTATGAAATACCAACCGCCACTCTTCCGCCACCGCACCCTCCGACGATGGGATAGATTTCATTCACACCATCTAACTTTCGTGTGAGCATCGCGCCTTTTACCACGTACGTGCTAGTTGTGGACTGAGCTAACACCCGAAGTCTTTCCTTGGCACTATAACATGGGGTTCTTTAGGCATGTCTACAGGTCAAAGGCCGGCAGCGCATCCGCTTCCTTTAGATTGCGGATGTCCTGGACGCAGGTGGCCACTATCCATCAGGACCGCCCGTCCGTGCGTTCTTAGGCAAAAAAAAACGCCATCTTGTGAGAAAGTTTGTGTTTGAATATACTGATTGTCGATGAAATATATAGAAACAATGAACAAATTCCTTCATAGTAGCTCGCAATTATTAGGAAACGTCAGTTAACGTTAAGTAGTCGGCTACTGAAAGAGAATTTTCTTACGAAATAAAACTTCAAAATGTCAAAAAGAGTTCTCATTTGGTACCGGGCTATAGAAGGTCAAATTGATTTCTCATAACGACATGCAATTGACCGCCCTCTCATCTGGTGGTAAGTGACGATGAGGCCGAAGATGAAGCATACCTGTCTAGGAACAGCCTATTTACTCTAGCCTTAAAGGCGTCTAGATTGTAGTGATTAGGGAACACACTGGCAGGCAACGTGTTCCATTCTTTAGCCGTATGCATTGTAAAGGTTGAACTAAGGCGGGGTGCGGTGTAATGGGTTTCACTTTCTTACTAGAAGTCACAAGCTCACTGTGTCTCAACACTCTACAAATTATAAATATTTAAAAATGTTTGAGATACCTGTTGATGCAGTTAGGTAATATACGTAACAAAAGAGTTTCCATCAGAGTGCCTACAATTTTCGAAGATTGCCCTCGATTTCTCAGGGTTGCCATTATCAGATCCTGACTTCATGTAAACGGGATCACTTCTGGAGTATAATCTTTCAAAAAAAAAACAAGAAATTTTAATATCGGTCCACAGTTGGCGGAGAAATCGGTGAATATACATACAATATAATAATGCAGTTAAACATAGAACGTCTTACTTCTTTTGTTTTTGAAGTCGTTTAAAAAATAAATAAAACAAAATAAAAACTCATCCACGCGGACGATGTAGACGACGAGAGTTAGAAAAAGTCAAATAAGTGACAAACAATAAAAACGCAGCCGGTAGGATTCGAACCTACGCTCCCAGAGGGAATCTGATTTCGAGTCAGACGCCTTAACCACTCGGCCACGACTGCTATGGCTAAATTGCCTCAATTTGCGAGCCGGTATGAATAATGCGCGCCATGCAATGCACTGTAGAACCCGTCGAATACTATGCAAGCTTTGAATTACCTTTTATTTAAAATAATGGAGGAAACAGTAGAGGACTCTCAGACCGGCTTGCACCAAATTCTTAAGTACCTTTAAGAATGACGTAGAACGTTCTTTTGTATGAAGTTTTTTGTTTAAATATCAACTTGACTGTGTTCCAGCATTTGAACTACTTCGATTTAAGAACCTTAGGTACTTTAGTTGGACACTAAGTTGTTCATATAATCAGAAACCATATAATATGAGGTATGACAGTGCATGACAGTGCGTGCTCTATGTCCAATATCTCAGGTGTACGTGAACGCACAGGGTGATGGTCGGCCGGCACTATGCGTCCGTCAATTTTTTTTTTATGCCATACCTACCAACAGGCAAGTGGGCCACCTGATGTTAAGTGGTCACCACTGCCTATAGACATTAGCAACACCAATAGTATCGCCTGTGCGTTGCCCACCTCTATAACACGTTGCTCTGGCAGCAAAAAGGCAAATACCCCACCACTGCCAAAGCCACGGTTCTCCAAATCCCCACCCCATGGAGCACCGGAGACCTTACTAACCGGCAGAAACACAATACTATTCAAAAGAGTATTGTTTAGCTGCGGTATTCTGTAAGGTGGAGATGGTGGTACTTCCCCAGTCGGGCGGCTCCAATTCGAACGGGATGCCCCGCTTTGCCCGAAATGAACGAAATTGGCCAATCGTACACTGTAGTGCACTGTGAATGTGACTCTAGAGCACAATCACTGTGAGAAACTGTGGTAACGCTACTTAGTCAAGTATTGTTTGTAAATACGGCTTGTAATGACCGAACTTAGTTAAACCGAAGGAGTATTGACTTGTTTACCTTAGGTGGGTCATCAACAATAGCTCAAACAGTCCAATGTCGGACTTGAGCTCCTTTACATTGATGACGTTTACAAGTGGGTTATATTGGAGTATTAATAATACTTAAACAAAAACACTACTGTCAATTACGTCTTTATGCTGGACTCTCTAAGCAACCTTAGCGCATACCAGCTAAGTCTGGAAGGTTTCATCGGATGCGACACCCCATAGGGGTGGGGAAAATTAGGAAATGAAAACAAACAGTCGTTGTACTTAAGAAAATTCACGGGCAGAGTCGATAGCGATTATAAAATACCATTAACGCCATCTAGCGCAATATACTGCCTGTCTCTTTCACATTAGCCGCGTTTTACGGCTGTACCTCATTTCTGCGACGAACAATCTTCGACGATCGCCAATGCGATTTAACAAAACTGCGATGTCATTTTACAACGATGTATTTAAAGTTCGACTTTGCAAGACCGTGACGCACGTTACTGCGAAAAGTCGCTGGTTCGATTCAACAAAGGTTCGATGTACTTTACAGCGTCATTTCTAAACAGCAAAAAGACAAACCCCGACGAACGTTACTGCGAAACGTTGCTGCTTCGAAACCAATAAACGTCGATGTACTTTACAGCGTCATCTCTAAACAGCGACAACACATACTCCGACGCACGTTACTGCAAAACATTGCTGCTTCGAAACCAATAAGCGTCGATGTACTTTACAGAGACATTTCTAAACTGCGAGTCCTTTAAATTGCGACGCACCGTACTGCGAAAGATAATCACTTCGATATTCCTATATTTTGATAGATCCTTACATGCTTTCCTCGCACCAATCACCTGATCGCTAAAACCTGAATCATAGTCAAGGCGGACCCCGGGCCCTCGTTGTCGAGAGCACAACCGAGTCGAGATTATATTCTTTATATATCTAATTCTTATCTTTCGCAGAACGGTGCGTCGCAATTTAAAGGACTCGCAGTTTAGAAATATCTCTGTAAAGTACATCGACGCTTATTGGTTTCAAGGAGAACCTGACCAGAAGGGATCGTGGTTACACATTTAGTCGCCTCTAAAGGAAGCACCTGACCAGCTTAGATCATGGTTACACATTCACTTGCCTTACGATGTTCATGCACCCTCGAGCATCAGTTAGTTTTAAACTGGAGATCTCTGGAGGTCTCGGCACCTCTCGCTTATCTTCACACCACGTTCTTCACGGCCAATAATAATTATCTTGGCGTATAATGTCTGTTGTGCTATCGCGCGCGAGTAGATAGGTAGGGGTCCGCTTTGACCATCCAGGATTTGGCTAATTACAATACATCACAATAAACCTACATTCAAATTCAGTTCCTCCCCTTGTAACGTGTAAACGTACCGCCTTTCTCCGAGCGTCTTTGAACAACGCTTTTTTCCCCGACGTATGTAAAACAGAGAACAGTGTGAAATGCAATTTGTTTAGAAAATTCCATTGCTGAGTTAGCTGGTTGCTGGTTGCAACTTTAAAAGGAAAGGGTGGCGACTGTGGAATTTAACGCGGGGAGGGTAGTCCTGCATTTTCCTGGCGAGTCGGTAAGGAGAAAAGCACTGCTGTCTAATGTGGGGAATAATACCCTCAGTGGGTGTCGGGGTCGAGAAATCCGTACTTTACAATAAAACGGGAATTGTAGAGGTATATATGTAACTTAAACCTTACTTATAAGTAAGAGCATTCCTTTCTATGATTAGAGACCGTAATTTTTTTTACATAAACTAAAAAGTAAAAATCTAGCAGAATGTTGTATGTAAATGATAGGTATAGATTGTATCCAGTGACACCTGCGCCACCAAGACACACAATATGTCCGTTTAACGAGGGAACAAAGAAATACATACATACAGGTCAAACATCATCAACGTGATCTCTCCGCACGTAGTTCACCGAGATCACCAAAAAGAGATTACCACATTTTTAACCCTAGTTAAAGTATTTTATTTTATTTTATTTATTTATTTGCCAACAGATTTACACTTTTTGGTACATTAAATATTACATGAAAAATAGTAAACTCTTAAATGTAAATCCAATAACAGGCAAACTTACGTTCACAGTAGAATCGATCGCTCTTAATTAAAAAAATCAATCTATCTACCACCACTAAAATTCAACAACTAAATAATGATTGTTAGTGTAAATGGCAAGAAGACGTATTTAGTATATTATACAAATATTTTTTATATTGTAATAAAGAACAGTGTAGTATGTCAGCACAATTTTCGAAGTTACATAGTTTGTTATGTTCCCTGCACAGTCTATAAACTATTTCATTACTACCTACATTCGTTCCGATACTTTTAAGTGCGAACGGTCTAAAATTAAGTAATCTGGCATTGCGTCTAGGCACAGAGAAAGATACCATGTTCAACAAGTATAGGCAGTCGATTAACCCCCTTACAATTTTAAAAAGAAATATTTGGTCTGACATCCATCGACGATCCCGGAGTGTGGACATTTTATAGTGGGACAATCGCTTCTTGTACGAGGTAAGCTGTGACAATTTCCCCTGGTTTGACGTATATATTTGCGGCTTTGTGTATCTGTGAGTCTGTCTGTGGTATCGTAACTCCCGGACGTATTGGCCGATTTATATGTGGTTTTCTCTATTCAAAAGCCAGTGTAAGGTTCTTAGCTATGTTTCATTAAACTCGGCTTAGTAGCTTAGAAAATAATTGAGTATATGCAAACTTGGTCAAGGGTTATCAGACTTTTCCTATCGGTTGGATTATTGTACCACTAAGGCGTCGCGTCGCATGTTATTGTAAATTGCAAACACCTACCTGCCGTAAGTCATTCATAAGTGTTCATGTGGTAACCTAAACTGAATAAAGATATATTGTACTGTATTGTATTGGCCGTGTGGTGTCCGGCAGAGAAGAATAGCACCAACCCCTTACACTCATGACACTTATGGGTGTCGTACAAGGCGACTAATGTTTTTGAGGCAAAAGATCAAGAGTCTTCGTAGTCTGGAAAGTGTTATATCTAAACACTGCGATCTCCAACCCGCCTGCCAAGCGTGAAGATTACGTCAATAACCTCCCCTTTCGTGGGAGAGGCCCTAAGTGCTGCAGTGGACTGTTACGGGCTGTGATGTGATTGTATAGGTATCAAACAAGCTGACGGTTCGCCTGATGGTAAACTATGGTCGTTTGAAGCTACACATAACATCACACATCATTGCAAGCCACCAAAGCAAGCAAAATCGCCAATAGACTCGCACATTACAATGTCAATGTGCCTCAGGTGAGGGAAGGGACGTCCCGACTGCCGACTGAGTGCAATCTCCATAAATCGAGACATCTGGTGCTGGCGAGGGTTGGCAGTCGCCGCCACCTGCGCTGTTTGGAGACCTGTGCCTCGTGGGGGACCACAGAGCAGGGGAGCTCAGTGGTGCTGCTTCGCAACGTAAAACGTAAGCAGCGACGTATAAACTGACCCTATCTTACTGTTCTGTTATTTCTGTCGAATGTCTGTCACATACGTCAGATTTATATGACAGCAGTCTCTGTAATGGAGGATTTTCAAATAGCTACGTTAAAAAGTTTGGTATTGGCGTGCCTCACTAGATGTCGCTGCTTAGACAGGCTTCTCAAGTATTGAATTTGGTAACCGTACTTTGAAAGAATTATTTTTTCTTTTCAATTCGCTCTAGGAAAATCTCCCATTATCGCAATAGATGTGAGCAACGCATACTAGCTTCGCGGGGCTCCTCATCAAGACAATTCAAACCTAACCTAACCTTATTTATACCTAATGTTTATGCGTTTATTGTAATGATTTCGTGAGTTTTTTTCAATCTATCTATAAACTATAACTACGTTATAATCTAAGTAGTATTCCATTACGTTACATTAAAAACTGACGGTTTCTACAATATTACGTAACATAATAAATAAAGATCGATACCTCACACGATGAGTGAATTTGAGATACCTAAACATATTTTTTTGTTTCGGAGGCTATTAAGTGCGCTCGCTGCATCTCACACGCTCTACACCCGGGCATAACCGGGTATACTCACGCGATAACCGGCCGCGTTAGCATTTGTATAGGAAGCCCGTTTGCCGCCAAATCCTCGCTTACAAATGATCCGTACTGCTGATACGCTCCGCCAGTGTGCGAGCCTGACCTAAGGCCCCAATGGAAATGAGGGGAATGAGCCCCCGCTATTTGCCCAGCAATATGGAGCAGATTCAATGTTTGAGATACTTTTTGTAAAGCGCGTTTAGCATAATGGGGTTGAAGGGTAACGCGGGGCAAATAGCAATGGCGACGCGATTGCTTTCGACCGTTTCTAGTCGAGGCGGTAGGTGCTTTTAAATTTTAGTGTAGTAGGCGGTACTGTTATTGATGTTTAGGTAGTCGGGTTATTGGTATATTGTGCTGTTTAATGATTATTCAACGTTGATTTAGGTAACCTATTTTTATTTTGAATAATAGTTTAAATCATTAGTACATTAAGTAGGTCCAGCCACAGTGTTTCCTTTGGACTATGACATGGGATCGTTCAAGAGGTATATTAGAGGTCTCTTCAGAGGCGGGCAACGCATCAGTGACTCCCCTGGTGTTGCTGATGTCCATAGGCGGCGGTGACCACTTTCCATCAGGTGGCCCGCTTGCCTGTTTGTCTGCCGTATAACAAAAAAAAAAAAAAAGGTCCGGAATATTCTAAACAGACGACTTGATGAGCATGTATGGAAAGACTGATGATTGTCGATAAAACGGTTTGACAGGACTGTCGTAAGTGGAATAATGTGGTCTCTAGCCCTACGGGGAAAGCGCGTGACATTATGTTTTTTTTTTAGTACCTCCAAAACGGTATCTTATCTAACGACTAAAATAAGTTACAATTGTTGGTAATTTTGCAGTTTAAAACTAATAAGTGCCTTTGTGACGTATTTGGAAGACTATAAAAATATGTTTTACTATAATCTTAATATATATTATATTATATAATAATATATATTATGTAGCCAACAATAAAATTTTAATCGAAGAAAAGCAATATTTATACGTAAATAAGTAATATCCAAAATCCATAAAGTAGAAAAATTACCAACCGAAAATTTTAAAGCTTTTTACGCTTTAAAAAAATACATTCCGGATATCCGGCTCCCAAAATCGCACCCGTTACCACGGAATGAGTATTAACCAAGATACCTGCTGCGGACTGCATGCTGCAGGCTGCATAATGAAGGTAACGAGTGGCATTGTGACCGCTTCCGCCGCAAGAATTAACACCTACCTGAGAAATACTACCTTGTTATATCCGGGTATTTGCGGATAAATTAGGTACTGAGCATATCCGGATATACTTTGGTGTACTATCTTGTGTCATTGGTGTTACATAACTGATAAACTACTTATAATATTTTATTTATTAAATACATACTTATAATACATACCCAGATCCGCAACAGAAATTAAAACCCATCATTGAAATTTCTGTTTGGCCGGGTATCGACCTGGGACCTCAGCGTGGCTATGTTAATTAACTAAACCACTCAGATCAGTTATTGCCTTGTAACATCCGGGTATATCCAGATATACCTACTTTGGTGTACTCGTGTACTCAGGTATACTTTGACATGGCCGGGTATACGTGGTGGCTCAAACAGCTGGTCTAGTAAAGCTTTTGTGATGTACAAAGCTTTGTGCACTGATAGTAAATCTGTTACACAACCTTTGAGAGCCATAAGCCTTGGATAGTTAGTTGAATTATGTAACATCAGTCTACTAGCTGTTCGAATAGGATGCTATCCGTTTCTCGGACTCAAAAATAATGCAATCTCATATCGCTATGTTCCAGGCATCGGTGGCCTGATGGTTAAGTGGTCCGACTCGTAAGCGAGAGGTATCGGGTTCGAACCGCCACGTACCAATGACTCTTTTCTGAGTTATGTACATTAGCTGAACACTTAGTAATAATGCTCTTAACTGAAAAATAATGCTCTTACGTTGAGGGAAAACGTGATGAAACCTACACAGTCCAAGCGACTGGATGTATAATCATGGTACAATCTGAGGTCAGATGGCAGTCGCTCCACTGTAATTAGAGTTCATCTAAGGTACCTAACCTAATGGCAATAACTTCCCTTTTATGCGAGTCGCCCTAAGTCTTGCAGTGGACTGTTATGGGCTGTGATGATGAATGTACCTAAAAAACCCAGAAAAAGTAATTGATACAAGGCGGCACTGGGAATTGAACCCAATTCCCTCGCTCACAAGCCCAACTCTCTACCCATCACCACCACTCTAAAAACCAGAACAAATTAAATAGCTCCACAAAATTAATTCATCTGTTCACCCGACAAGCGTTCAGCACTTCCTTATGGCTGTTGCTGTTCGTGGCAGATAGGGATCGTTGGAATCGTGCATCGCGCTAACGGATTGACAAATAGCCCGCCGCCCATACTGGGTGGTGAGGCGATAGCGCGAGCTCATTGGGCTTGCTCACGCGATCCCGAGCTGCACTAATTCTAGAGTATACGCCGTGGACGTGTTCATTAGGCTTGTTTGTTTGGGATAGTCAATAGTGAGGAACGGCTACTGGCGGTAAGGTGGCCCGGTTATAGATATTAGCGTTTATGATCTTGCACATTGTGTCTGTGAGCTGTTCTTTGATAAACTAACGGACGGAAAAACGTCGTATAGTCCCCGACGAAGTGTACATATTCTTCAATATTTTCTTCAGTACTATAGCTAAGAACTATTTTGCTTAAACTGGCTACCAGATAAAGAGAATAGCATTGAAATCGGTTCATTCGTTTAGGAGCCACACGCGGATGATACGATGCCACAGGCGGACATACAGTTAGGCAGATGCACAGATACAAACGTCAAACTTATAACACCCCACTTTTTTCGTCTGGGGTTAAAAAGTTTAGTTAAGTTTAGTTTTGTTTATTTATCTATAATTGAAAATTAAATGTACATGATATTGCATTATTGTAAAAAGGATTTTTTTGTAGACAAACAGGCAAGCGGGCCATCTCATGGAAAGTGGTCACCGCCGCCTATGGACATCAGCAACACCAGGGGAGTCACCAATGCGTTGCCCGCCTCTGAAGAGACCTCTAATATACCTCTTGAACGATCCCATGTCATAGTCCAATGGAAATGGGTGTTACGTGTTACGTAGCGGTAACTTTTTAATTAAAAAATATAGACTTTTTGACCTTCCTGTCATTAATATAGAGACCAAAATAGCATAAACATTTGGGACAAATCGTGCACAAATCGCATACTATATAGGCTCTAACCTTGGCTGAAGCTCGAGTCTCCAAAGGTGCAGAACACTCACGTAGCAGTAATTTTTCCCGCGAAATTCATTTCTCTGACGATTACGGATTCGCGCCACGGACGAACGCCGAGGAGTTATGGCGGCAGTAATACGGTCAAATTTTAATATTTCCGCGAGGTGAGTCAACTCGCTTCGTGTTTATAATTGTTCAGTACCTCGGCTGTTTAAACAGGAATCGGAAGATTATACAATTTTCTACGTTGATAAGGATATTTAATATCACTTTCGAGCAAATAGTACTAATGTTGGTGGCGTAATGGTCCGACTAGTAAGCGAGGGGTACCGGGTTCGAAAGGGTTGATCGACAAATAACCAAGGATAAACTGAAGTAAGTAATAATTTGTTCGTTCATTCACTACCGCATTCACATGTAATTTGCTTACAAGTAATTTTTTTAAATTCTTGAATATGGCAAATCCGATTAAAATGATAGTTTTGAGGTTTAGTCAGACAACATTAAACTAAGTGGTGCATACAATTTTCTTGTGATAAGTACCCTCTAAATAAAATTACACTTGTTTAAAGAGGCAAAATAACACTAACTGAAAAGGGGTGTTTTCAAACTCTTAGAAAAACATTTTTATTTTATTTCACGAACTTATCGGCATCTAAACATAGTCCAATATCGAAATCAAGTATACATTTTTAAATATTATGTCCATATAATTAAAAATAATTGAGCAAAATATACTTCCAAAAAACCGCCAATTTCATAGTCAAGGACTAATAGGCGCCTAAAACCGCTTACAAATCGAAATAACCCTCACAAATCTTTCTTACGTGACAAACTTTTGACGCAAACTATTCCGCCTCAAAGTTTGCGATTAGGATCAACCCTGGAACAGCAACAAATTAACTCGTCGCTTAAAAATGAGCCCCGGTACGATGGCTGCGATACAGCGAGAAGCGATTTGTCAGTCTCACCCTTTAGCTTGAACTCTGACTGAATATTTCAGGAAGATATGTCTCTGTGATTTATAAGCTAGGCTACTGTGAGTTCACAGGGTGTTGAACACTTAAAGAACTTTAAGGTCAGAGTTTGATACAAACTTTTATAATAATTATTTAATTAATATAATAATAACATACTTGGACAAATTCACACAGCGCGATTTAGTCTCAAAGTAAGCAAAGCTCGTGTTATGGGTGTTAAATAACTGATAAACTACTTATGTCCTTTTTGTAATACGTTCTTATTATACATACTTCACCCAGAACCGTAACAGAAATTAAAATTCATCATCTTAATTTCTGCTCGGCCGGGAATTGAACCCGGGACTTCTGCGTGGCAAACCGGCACGTTAACCAACCATACAGGTCGTCAAACACTGTTAACGGACTTTAAGGTCAGAGTTTGAATCATCTACGGGCGAGATGGCGGTTACATAATTATGAACTACTCTGAATAGTTTCTTTACAGTCCAAATTTAAATAAATATTAAAACTATACAGAAACAAACACAAATTATGGTGTTGAAAGACAACACTAATAGTAAACCAATGACTCACTTAATTGGTCAAATTATTGAATAATTACACTTTATACATGAACTCTATCATGTACATAATATATTTCATCACATTTACTCGTAACTTGGATGTTTTTGTATCACTTTTAAACACATAATCCAAGATACTACGTACGCGTGCTTTTAACTTTACTATTACGCTCTTGTGTGTTATAATACCCCCCATTGAAGTTAAGTTTATACCCCATTTTAGTACAACTATGTTGACCAAGCATTAAGAATTTAATCGGGTAATACTCATAAATCAGTACAGTTTTTTAAGGGCCAACCAAGAGTTTTATCAATAAAGAGTCTTTAATGCGGCTTAAAATAATAGGTACAGATTTTCTTGAATAAATAGACGAAATATTCGCTTTATTATATTTTTAATATAGGCTGTATGTTGATTTTTCTGTTCGCGTTCTTGCCTACCTAGCAACAGCGCGCCATTTTGCGTATAAATATTTTGTTGAAGGTCTGTTTTTTTACGCAAGTGTGATGTAAAACGTCGTGTGTGCATTGATTGATCACACTCTTGGCTCTCCTATGCTTGCGACTCACACGCTTAATACCGCCTTGACTATAACCAATATAGCACACTTGTATCATAATATACTATTCTTTATGTAGGGTCGTAATTCCTACATATAATTGGTGTTGTTGGTTGAATGCTCAGAGCTTTGAATTCCACGTGTGTCTGGGGGGGTGAGCGGGCGTGCGGTGTGGCCCGATCATTGTTCTGTGGTTGAATGACACGCGTGGCGATCGGTTGGGTATGTTTATTGTCATTAAAATTAATATGTAAATAAAGGAAATAAAGCGCTGCAGACAGCGCAACTAGACTAATATATTAACTTGCTCGCACAAAATTAATTCAATCAATCACGCTCCTTTTTAAAAGATTCCACATATCTACATCACACATTACAGCTTCTGCACTTTTTACCTTTTCAGTAACTTTGTTTCAAAGTAGGTCTAACTGGCAGGTATCAGTTGCTAGGTTTAATTACACAAACAAACACACAGCGCGTCGTAAAGTGAGAAGACCCGCCCACCGCTATCGCACCGCCATCTCCCCGCTCGGCAACGCGAACGCTATCATTTCACAGTTGATGGCCTGTTTTTGTAGGCTCACGGCATTTGGAACTATGATATTTTTTATGTAGCCTAATGGGCTTAGTATATTTGTTTATATTCAGAAGCAACAAGCGTGAGAACAAGTTCAATGTGAAATGTATTGTTCCTAGAACAAGGTCCTCTTTTTGTATCAAGCATTTTGGTAAGCGGAGCGACTCGTAACATAATAATATAAAAAGTACAAAAGTGGACCTTAATCTATGAGTAATACAGGCTACTTTTACTTGCTCTCACGCTTTTTGCTACTGAATTTATACATATGTCATATCTTCTTTACATAGTATAAAACAAAGTCGCTTCCCGGCGTCTGTCCCTATGTATCTGTGTACTCTTAGATCTTTTAAACTACGCAACGGATTTTAATGCGGTTTCCAACAATAGATATAGTGAGAAGGATTATAAGCAAGAAAAAAAGGTAGGGTAGGTGTAGGGTAAGTGTAGGGTAGGTGTAGGGTAGATGTAGGAAAGGAAAAGGTTACAATTTTTAGTTGACTCGCTACTCTTCATGGAAAGCAAATTAATTTTAGACCTTTAACTTTATGAAGATTAGGATTTGTATTTTTATTTACTAGGGATCGCAGTAGGGGTAGGGGTAGGGGTAGGGGTAGGGGTAGGGTAGGGTAGGGGAGGATGCCACGCGAACGAAGTCGAGTCGGGTCAACTAGTAATAATTATAATCGAATTCCAACCGGAGTATGGCGGCTGAAAGACGTAATGTGTGCTTACACGCATACTCACTCAATTGTATCCTGAAACATGCGTCGATTACTGTTGTCACTTTCAACCACTAATTTTTATTACTATTTAAGCTGCGCCATATTGACGTGCACCTAATAAAACTACAAGTGTAACATTCAGACAGTAATTTATTTAACTGTTTTCGTTTACACGTTGATGTCGCACTTAGATACTCTACAGTGTCCGAGGCTTTGTAGCTTTCTTCGTCTATACATATGACGGTTACGGTTACGGTTGGTCAAGGCTAGGCTGCAGAGCCTCGAAAACGGTTGCGCGTCTGTCGGTCTTCTACAGGTTACATTTCGGAGAGTGTGCGAAGCAGCTGCACGACCTCATTCCGCCGGTCCCTTTCCGCCATCGGGAGACACGATCCGGGCGAGCGCTTCATCCTTATGTCGTGGATCTTCCAGCTATCCGCACGAGTCGTTTTGGCTCGACCTTTATAATGCGTACGGCTAAGGAATGGAACACGTTGCCTGCGAGTGTGTTCCCTGATTAATATAATCTGGATGCCTTCAAGGCTAGAGTAAATAGGCTGTTACAAGACGGACATGCTTCATCTTCGGTCGCATCGTCACTTACCAACAGGTGAGATGGCGGTCAAATGCCTGTCTTGTCATACATAAAAAAAAAGTGTACAGCAGTAAAAATGTGCGTGAATTTAAAAAAAAAATTACTGTCTGTACTCGCTAATCTCCGGAGGACGGATTTGAATGTTTTTTTTTTTGTTGTGCAACTATTATGGCTGGGCAACATATATCTTATAGAGTTTAACTTTTGGAAACTGTAACACCTGATGTAGAACCATAATAAACCAACTAAATAAACTATAAGAAATGGCGCCGAATGATTGGATTTTGATAAGTTTTCACAGCTTGTTAGTTTGGGTCTAACTCAAAATCTAGGTCATGTTTTATCTAATTCAATTAGAACCAGAGATACAGCTTGACTTCTCCGTAGTTCTAACTAGGGAGGTCATTTAAAATGGTCCCTCGGGAATAAGGTAAACTGCCCTTAAAACGATTACAATGCGGACGAAGTCGCTATTAGGTAATAGATACTTTTTTGTTTTCAAAACAAAAACAACTGAACCGGCAACAGATTATTTCATAAACACCTAAAGAGAGCTTAACATAAGCCGGTCTTTCCAAAGTTTTCCACTAAAAGGGCGATAATGTTCCAATTCCCACATTAATTGCGCATTTATGCCGCAGATAGACATTTTGTCGGCATTTTTTACTGTCCGACATATCGGTTAGGCACAAAGGCATATTATAAAGAGCGCGCGAAAGCAAGCGATGTGTTTTATTAAAAAATACCGACACCGGTAGCGGTGGGGGGACCATTTATTTTTTTAATCGAATTCTCACGTGTCGGAAACAACGCTGCAGCCAAATCGGCTGCTTTTTCATGGAGGCAGGTGTAATTGTCCGTGACGCGTTTATGGGAAAGTTTGCTTTGGGATTTGGATATGAGGACAAAGAGTCGGTTTGGGCGCTTTTGCGGTCGGCGGGTGATTGTATTTATCTCTGGGTTGTGCTTCGATAGTTTTGGAGGGTTATATGCGTTATTTAGTAATTGACTAGTAAGCGAGAGGCACAGAGTTCGAACCCCAGTGCCGCTATGAATCAATTACTTTTTCTGAGTTACCTATATACAAAGATATCTATATACTAGCGTATGGACAGGTTCATTGAACGAAGATAATGGCATCACTTCGTTGGTGCTAAAACTGAAATGGGGCACCAACGTCATCTCGGTGAGGTAATTAACCACGTGTGCAAATGGTCGTTGCTTTATATAAATAGAAATGCCTAGTTACGTTGTAAAAAGTGCACTAAATTGTTGTAAAACCCATGTGTAACGTGTGTATTCGTAAAAATACGTGCGAAATTATATCTTTATAGCCTACTAGCTTTTGCCCGCGACTTCGTCTGCGTGGAAATAGTTTTCATGATTTGTAAATGTCCTCCGTGTTGTAAGGTAGGTTAAGCTGTATATCTGGTTCTACCTACCTGAATCAGATCAAACATGGCTTAGATTGTACACCGGACTTCAAGCTACTAATAAAAATCAGTTTAGTAGTTTGTACGAATGCGCGAACAAACAGACAGACTGTCAAAATTCCAAAATGTTTTTTGGTTGGTTTCCAACCGTTTTTTTATGATACTTACGTCCAAGAATCCTAACCTGACTATTTTTTCTGAATTATCTTCAATGTACAGACACGGCCTTTTTATAGTTTTATAATAGTATGTATGAACTAACAGCCCAAGCGCACACAAACGGGCACGGCGAAACTATAAAGGCCGAAACATATTTGCGCTGCGCTGCACTGCGCGGCGCGGCGCTACAATCTCATTTGCATGGATACGCCGTGCCGCGCCGCCCCGTCAGCTGCATCCAGCTCTGTAGTATAGAGCCTATACAAACTCATATAAACCAACCCCGCCCAACAAGTGCATCTAGCTCTATAGTATAGTCTATGCAAACTTATATAAACCAAGCCTGCCTGTGCAGTGCCTGTGGAGCGTAAGGGTTCCCTATTTTACCACGGCACCTTAAAAAATAATCCGCAGTCGGTAGGATTCGAACCTACGCTCCCAGAGGGAATCTGATTTCTAGTCAGACGCCTTAACCGCTCGGCCACGACTGCTTGTGCATATGTTACCGAAATTAGCAACACCTTTCTATCAATTACCGTTGTGACCTAGTCGGAACACGCGTGGCTTCGAACTGGTTTATTTGATTGTGTACTTTCACTTACGTAAGAGTTGTGCTAAAAGCTGTCGATGTGTAATTAAAATATGTTTACCTATTAGTTGTGATATATTTGATATTGTATTTATAAACATTTGATGATCTCAGTGGTTCAGTTGTTTAACATGCCTTTTTGCCACGCAGAGGTATCGGGTTTGATTCCCGGCCGAGCAGAAATTGAAATAAGAAAATTTTATGGGTTTTATTTTATGCCTGTGCGTGTACATGTGTATGTGTGTTTAAGAGTGAGAGGGGGAGGGACCTATATGTGTACCAACCACCATTCAGTCCTAGAGCACCCGCAATCCACATAACATCATTACCGTGCCCACACACCGCCGCGACGGTCAACTAGCGCAATCACTCGGCACCGCTCACCTGAACCAATTAACTCGTTCAGTGAAAACATCTAGTTATGAAATGGCAATCGCGGGCTGGAGTTCTGTTTGCTTGGCTCTGGCTCTGATTGTCCTGTGTTTGACTGTGAGGGTGCAGGCTGTAGACGCCGCATACCGCTGGCGGGTTTGAGTGATAATTAGAGCTCATATATAGAAAGAAAGAATGTCATTTATTACACATAGCACACCACGGAATAATAATAGTTACATGATTGCACAAGGGAACATTAATAATAAAAACATTTAAAGCAATGAGTAGCCTCCCATGCTACTGTCGGTGCCGCGGAAGCCAGCATAAATGGTACCCACTCAGCATTTATATATAAATGGCACGTTGTAAACAGCATGTTTTTTTTATATACCACTAAGATGGTAAGCAGTCAGATGTTGGCGCTGACTGCACCTCGGCCGACGGCACGAGGACTGTACAGCGACGGGCAGCTTTTGCTATAGTAACGCTTGCAGTTGTTGCGTCAATGTCAACAACCGATATTGACATTGACATTTTGTAGTCTATTGATAAACTATATGCGTTACCACAGCAACGAAGCCCGACTGCACGCCGAATACTTGTCCATTTGAAGTCATTTTCGTGTCTAAAACGAATATAATACTTATATCATTTAAGCTAATATCTCAAATTCATAAAGTCCAAAAACAGTTCCACAATTGCTCTGGAAAACGTAGGTGCACAACGTCTCCCGCCAACCCCTGTGAAAGCGTTAGCTTGTTAGTCTCGGCAATAGATATATTTTACATGTTTTGGTGGAATTGTTTTATTTTCTAAGAGCAATAAAGTGTCTCACTATTACTGAGACAGCACATCTCATTAAATAATAATTATAGGGAATCATTTTGGTGTCAACATCCCGGCTGTGTTCTGGTGCGGGAGGGCCCGGGGTCCACCTCGCCTCCTTGACGTCAGGTTTTGGCAGATCGAGTGATTGCACTAGGTCGAGCGACTGACATCCTCCGTGATCCTGTTAACATGGGAACCTGACCTGATTGGATCACGGTTACACATTCACGTTTCTTTAACAACATAATAATGCGGCTTCGAAATTCTGTAACGTCCACGCCACACCACGCTCCCCGCCAGTGGCCAGCCGCTAACAACAGCCACCTGCCATTTGACGGCCAGTGAGGGATTGACTTTTCATAAAATGATTTCCGCGCCACTATGTTTGATTTAGGCGCACGCAAATTGATTTGCAATCGATGTAAACAAATGGATTTCGATGTAGACACATAGTGATGGATGGAGAAGTGATTTAACGTAAGATGACATGTAAAATATGACATACCTACTAAATTATTATGACATTTTTAAACTTGATAAGATAAAAGATAATTGTTACTAACCTAAATTTAAGATGTTACTAACCACATATGAGTCCTGATACTTGAATTAAAATATTTCATTCATTCATTCATTCATAGTAAAATTTACCTAGTTAAGAAGTAAGTAAGTAATATTGTTAAGTAAATACCATAATAAAATATTAATTCCTTAGAACCTTAGGTACGGTCAAAAGTTACGTCTTTCGAACGTCTGTGGGACGAAGGTTTTTCGGACAACATTTCGGGATTTGTACACCCCGTCTGATGGATTTCATACGTTGGGATTAGGTACTCTTGCATTTAGAAACATTTAAAGCTAGAGTTTATTGTTTGCAAGTGGCTCAACCTTGCTACCGAAATTAATAACACGGCATAACAACTGTATAAATGATAATACACAGACGTCTTTGCGTACATAGTATTGTATTTCTCTATGCTATAATTCTGCTTAGGAGTGAACAAGCAGTCGTGGCCGAGCGGTTAAGGCGTCTGACTAGAAATCAGATTCCCTCTGGGAGCGTAGGTTCGAATCCTACCGACTGCGGGTGTGTATTTTGTTTTCTCTAATTTAGGATGATAAATTTGACAGCTCATTCTTGGCTCACGTCTATGAATTGTCGTATTTTTTCGGTAAAATGTAATGTACGGATAATATCGTACTTCATAGACGGGTACCGCCCCTTCAGTTAAGTGCCACGCACAACGAACAAAAACAGACTATCGAAAATCTGTTTACAAATTAAATAAATCGAACATTAAAAATCAACATTCATTTAATTATATTACTTTTGGTTATCTTTTTCCTTGTTTATTTCATCCTTAGAGTCTTTTCATAACAACGATTTCTACTAGCACGTGTTCTACTGAATAGGTTGTCTGGCCGAATAAAAATACGCACGTGTCGACATCGTCGTTGTGGAAGGGTTTTATTGTCGTATTAATAAATGATAAATTTAAAAGAAAAACAGTTTAATTAATATAATATATAGGGGACAGCATAACCATGCAACTATCGATTCCAAGTTCTATGATAATGATAATCGAATAGATTCATTGGCAATTTTATACTACCCTATCTTGAGCTGTCAAAATAATCATCCTAGTGTCGTAGCATGTATACCGGTGGTGGGACTCTATCAAGCCTGAGAAATTAGCCTTGGTGGGACCACCGCCTTATCTATTTCTGCCGCCAAGTAAGTTTGCAATGGTAATCTAAATTAACTATTTCAATGATTTTTATCAGCTATTTACTGATCTGTATTTATTGCATCCGTAACCTATATTTAAACAACAAACAATTATCATTTACAACAAGAAAATTAAATTATTATGCAATGAAAATTTCATTCGAAGTCTGAAACGCCTCTTTATCTTGATTTTTCTAGCGGTTTGTGTGTTTTAGGTATGCTTTTTACATTCAACCAACAAAGTATTTTCACTCATTTATTTTACTTACACAATATCGCTTTACGACGTTGTTCTAATATTTAGCACAAAGCGAAGCTACACTCAGCCACGACTATTGGACTATTGGCTCGAGCCACTGTGCCGATATCCAAATTACGCTTCCAATGGACTTCCTGCTACGGAACTCGATCCCTAAATGAAATTCCCGAAATACGCAACAATACCAGCAATTCCCGGGAAGATTGGTCGATATGGTAACCATTGGCTTAGAGCCACAGAGTGGCGGGAACGGTGCGCGAAGGGGCGATGTATTGGAAACAAGGTGTCCATAGGCTGCGGTGACTGCTTTCCATTATCAGGCCGTAAGCTAGTTTGCTACCATAGTGGCATAAAAAAAAACAAAGTAGTTAATAAAATGTGATCGGCATCATCATGAGTGGTCTATCCCAGCTTCTGAAACGGTCGCCTTTCTTGCTCTTTCGCCTCCATTTCGCCCGGTTTTAGGCATCCTCATGTCGTGAGCCGTTGGCTCTCGCATCCGACTCGGCGATGTCAATCCATCGCTTCTTGGATCTCTCGCAGGACCTATTTCCTGATACAGGCATGTTTAGGCATCTGCGCTGGGGCTTACGCAGCAGACGATGGCATTTATACAGAGTTTAGATAGATAGGTAAATTATTTATTGATCACACAAGAATAATTAGATTAAAAGTTTAGACAAAAATAATATTATAGTCACGGACAAAGGCGGCCTTATCGCTACAAAAGATCTCTACCGGGCAACCTTTGTCTAAAAAACCACTAATACACAGGAAATTCAACAACATGGATAATAAAAAGCAGAAATATACACCTACAAGTGAATACACTATTAGCGTAATTAAAATAACATAAACCTTAACAAATTATTCACTGATATTTGACGATGAACTGTAATATTTTAACATCTGATCCGATACTTGCAACTGTTTAACTGCTGTATTAAAATTGATGAAATCTTGAATCTACTCGATTGTTAATAAATAAACAATAAACTGTCAAACTTCACATTTGTGATTGGTGTTGCCATTTATAAAGCGCATTCCATACTGTAGAAAATGGATTGATCTATTCGGAGGTGCTCAAAATTTCAACACTAATGCGCTTATGGAAGCACGTGTAATGTTGTTTATGGTTTCTTATTATTCTGGTAATCAAGAGAGAATCTTAAGAGAGGTAGGGCATAGCGGGGTATCTCGTTCGTATTGGAGCCGCCCGACTGGGGAAGTACCTCCACCTTACAGAATATCGCAGCTAAATAATACTCTTTTAAATAGTATTGTGTTTCTGCCGGTGAGTAAGGTTTCCAGTGCTCCATGGGGTGGGGATTTGGGGAACCGTGGCTTTGGCAGTGGAGTGGCATTTGCTTTTTGCTGCCAGAGCAACGTGTTATAGAGGTGGGCAACGCATTAGCGATACTCTTGGTGTTGCTAATGTCTATAGGCAGTGGTGACCACTTTCCATCAGGTGGCCCGCTTGCCTGTTTGCCTACCGTATGACATAAAAAAAAATAAAAAAAAATAACTAGCAACAACAGTTCTGTATTTTATGTTTTTATTCAATATACAAAGTATACCACCATATTTCTGAGTTGAATTCGTCTAACAACAATGACAACAAGACTAAAGAGATTATTTAATTGTATCTTCAGCAAGTAGGCATTATTTAAACAGCTGATTAGAGCACATGTGTTCTTAAAGGATTAAGCACGATAAATGTTATCTACATTGTTTGTCTTATTAATAATAATATGTCAGATTTCGGTCACATCGGCACAAGCAGTCGTGGCCGAGCGGTTAAGGCGTCTGACTAGAAATCAGATTCCCTCTGGGAGCGTAGGTTCGAATCCTACCGACTGCGGATTTTTTTCTTGAAACCTGTCTTTTCCTATCCGTTATAAAGTGTAACCTTTGTGGAAACGTGTCTCTTGATATGCTCAGGTGTATTTCAAGGTTACACAAACGACTCCGCTAATATGTTGAATTATACAATAATAACGCTTTGTACATGAATCTCAACTGATAAATAAAAATCTCGTACACAATACTGGCTCTTGCCCGCGACTTTGTTCACATTAAATTCGCGCAAAGTTCGGTTATAACATTCCAGACCTGTTCCCGCGGGAACCACATTGAATGGTAAATATGCCCATGTGCTGCACTAGGCTATAAGCTATATTGCTGCCAAATTTTATCAAAATCCGTTCAGTAGTTTTTGTAGCACATAAGACTAGTTTCGTGTAGTTGAAGGTGTAACAAATTAGACTAGTTTCCTGAGTAAAAAAACGATAATTCCATTTAGTCCGTCAGTGAAATATTAGACGTGTTTTTTTAATCTATGTTAAATAAAACAATTTACTTAGATATAGCGATTCAAAGTTTGAAAGTGGGTATGACGTCATACCAGCATGACGTAAATTGTGCTAACGTTGTGACGTCACTCTATATTTCAACAGGCGATATCTTTTTATTACTTTCTATATTAACATTTTAAAAATCAATCTGACGGATTAGATTAGATTTTTTTAGAAAACCATCCACTTCATGCGCTCAAACATCCCACACTGAAACTACGCACACACAAGTCAAAGCACTTCATTTGTTTATCTTTTAAACCTGTTACCTTTGTCTGCTTTCATTATCTAAAAACTTAAAAGAAAAACTATCGGCTTGCCCCACTGGCTTCCCTCACACAAACACATAAAAACAATACTAACCGTGTTAACAAACCCGATAAAATGTGTAAGTGAAAGTGTAGTGAATAACCACGAAAGTCTTAAAACCTATAGTAAAATCTATCGGTTTGCCCCACTGGCTTCCCCCACACTGTACGCGATCGAGGCGTGCGCGGCATTACGCGGCGATTTATTGGCGATGTCGCGTCTACGCAACATTGCAGCGGCGGCGGCTGATTAACTCGCGTTTGTGTCGCTTATTTATGGTGATGTTTTACTCGCGTCGCGAACGCGCCGGTGTGGGGTATGTGAGAGCTGGTGTGGTTAGAAAAAAATTTTGGTCAGTTTTTTTTTTAAATGAAGGGGTTGCGACATCGGGCTTAATGAAGGGGTGATTCGTGGCACACATTCAATTCAGTTAAAAATTTATTTATTGATTAGAACATTAAATATCTCTTTCAATCGTCAAAAAGGACAGGGGTAGGAAAGTAGGAAGGAAACACACAGTGACACGCTGACCGCCCTATGGCCGCAGCAAACCCACCCCACGCCCACCACGACCGGACCGTGCTCGACAATGCCAGGCAGAGCCGGACCGCGCTCGATATATTATATAGATAGGTATGTCTAGTATAATGAAGAAAAACCACCTAATACAGCAAGAGTAAGTCAGTCCACCAAGGCAGCACGATTAAAGAAAAAGAAAAAGTTAATAACTCTAAAATGTTTAATATATAGGACCTATGTTCATATATAGGACCTAAATCTTTATTTTTTTAACAAATTTGTCAACACAATTTTACTAATTGTACAAATCAATAAATAAAAAAAGATGAAAGTTTTTTTTATATACCACTAAGGTGGCAAACAAGCTTACGGCCTGCCTGATGGTAAGCAGTCACCGCAGCCTATGGATGTTTGCAATACCAGGGGCATCACCCACGCGTTGCCGACCCCATAAAAACCTTTTTATCCCTTTCTTGAAGAACTCCATGTTATACTCTCCAGGGAAAACCTCTCCAGGTAGTTTTTGAAACTACCTGTATGTACTTCCTTTTGCTGGTCATTTCGGCATTCTACGCATAAGTAGATATTGTCTGTCCGTATCAGTAAAAAACATCGTGTAATATCTTCAATAACTGTACCAAAAGGTAATGAAAAATCCATTAGTGAATATTAAAACATAAAACCACGCAGAAAGCTGTGAGCGAAACTCTTTGAAACTGTTTTATAGTGACGGAGTTACAAAAAACAGATGGGTCTTTTACAAGAGCATTTAACGTTGAACTTTAATTAACTTTGACTGAAAAATATTTTTTTGCAGACTTTATTTGTCCGTTACTTGAAGTAATTAAATAATTATATTGGCGTTAAGGTCCCAGTTGTGCTCTCGCGTACCAGGGACCAGGTTTCGTCTTGACCACGATCGAAGATTTGGCAGATCAGGGGCTGCAGTCTTGACATACATAGCAATCGCAAACTTGTCGATTTCGGTCGTTATGTCATAACGATTAGATTTTATCAATATTCCGGAGTCTGTTGATTCGAAGCTATCGATAAAGATAGGTAACTTTACGAATTCAGCTGCCGAAATAACGATTCTACGTTAGATATAACGAACAAATTTGACAGCCCGCAAAGTTAACAATAAATCAATCAATCAAATCAATAAATGCCAAAATGTCAATTGACAAGTAAACAAACAAAGTCCTTAGATTAGTAACATTACAGGAATTTTCATCTTCAAATGCTTAAAAAATACAATGGATAATGTTACAAAACAATAGTTAGGACAGTTTCTGGTAATTTCCTACAAATTATAACTGGGAGCTATTTATATTGTTAAAAATAGCCCCTGACATGACATAACGACCGAACTCGATAAGTTTGCGATCGTTATGAATGTCGAGACTGCAGTACCCGGTAATTACAGTGGACCGACTGCCATCTGACCTCCGTGACCCTGTAGGCACCCCGAACCTGATCAGATTGGATCATAGATAGACATTCAGTTGCCTGAACTGAATGAACAGGTTTCATCACCCTGTTTTTCTCACCGAACCAAAAAGAAAAGTGTCTTTAATGTAACTGAAAAGAGAAATTGCCAAATGGATGTGAGACTGACCGGTATTATTTACTTATAGAACCCACACAATATAAAAACGTCAGTGGGTGTGAAAGGCGTGGAGTAATTGTTTCTAAATGTACGAAATTTACCAAAGTTATCATAATGTTCATACATAGTATTTGGGAAGCGAGGCCGCTGTCGTGAGTGGCACTAAATATTTTTAAACAACTCAAATTGTGTTTTGAATTTCGGAGCAGGTGTCGTCGGGGCTAATTACAGGAGTTGTGTAATTAGTTGCCGCAATCCGAACTGGGGGTAATCGCGTGATGACTGTTTACAAATTTAATTACTTACTGCTCAGTGGATGTGTCGCACAGGTGTGGGGGAAGGGCGCGGGGGGTAACTGCGCCTATTGTACACTACTGGCAGCATTTTGCAACTATTGTATAACATAGAATTAATAGTTTCTTACCAGATGCGGTCCGACGTCCTACCACTACCATACCTTACCCTACTCTAACCCTACCCCTATGATGCGATGACCACTACGTCGGCATGCAGTCAAGTAGCCGAAACTCAGGGGGTCGTGGCGGTTTTCTTCGATTCCCGAGACTATTCACCCAGTCTCCGGATCCCAGGTGGAAGACCTTGGTCAAACTCGTTTCGCCAACGGCATTAGGTAGGAGGCACACCTAACGAGTGACGAGCGTTGCGCTGCTGAAATTCGATTAGCCTCAAAGTACGAAAGTCTATGCAGTTCCCGGACTCTCCGAGCGTTGCTTAACCTTGGTTATCGGTCTCGCAAGTACAATTAGACCAGTGCCGTTTCGAATTTATTCCGCTTTTGTCCCCTAATTACTAAATCTAGAATGAGAATATATAATTATTATGATTTAGAATCTGTTTGTTGTGTAATTTTTTTTCATTATTATCAGGAACCTTTAAGTTTGTATCATCATCATCATCATCATCTTGGCGTTAAATCCCGGAAACGCGGAGGCCCGGGGCCCGCCTTCTTCTCTTCTTAATTCACTTTGTTCGGTATTCGGAATCCTTAGTGGTGTCCGTTGGCACGCATGCCACTCTTAAAGACGTCCAGCCATTGCTTCTTTGGCTTGCCTCTTCTTCCCGTACCTAGCGGGGGTGGCATGGCCATTTGTATATTCTATATACAACAATGTATTATCTCTATAAACAAAAAAAGCATTACCATAAAATCATATCTATTTAAACCCCCAAAATATCGTCTGTCTCCATAGCTCATTTCGTATCCTTTATAATGTTCAGAGCTCCATTGCTCATTCTGGCAATTGATGAACACAGTATGCCTACACGTGTCATGGGATGTAACGTGTCACGTTTAGGTTGTTCCACTGAATACATTATGACAATCACAATTTCAGGGATAGCTTCGATGCGTTTGACGTCTGATTGTTATTTCATTTATCTCTATTAGTTGCTAGAGTATGTTGGAGCGTCGGTGGCCGAGCGGTTAGAGTATACGACTCGTAAGCCAGAGGTCCCGGGTTTGAATTCTGCTCTGGCGATGTACCAATGACTGTTTTCTGAGTTATGTACATCAGTTGAATACTAAACCGATGCTCTTACTGTGAGGGAAAACATCGTGATGAAACCTGCACATTCAGGCGACTGGATGTGTAACCATGATCCAGGTTCCCCTAGTAGCAGGGTCATGGAGGTCAGATGGCAGTCGTTCCACTGTAATTACCTAACCTGCCAAATCCTGGATCATGGTCAAGGCGGACCCCGGGCCCTCATGCGTGAGAGCACAACTGGGACATTAACATCAAGATGATTATTTTATTTAGTTGCTAGAGTATGTTTTGGAGACGATAATGTAGCTGAGTTGGGTTGAACGTGTTTTATATTTAATACTAGTCGTTTTCAGGTCTGATGTGGCCTGGTGTTGCTGATGTCCATAGGCGGAGACCACTTTCCATCAAGTGGCCCGCTTCCCTGTTTGTCTGCCGTAGAACATATATAATAGATGGCAGTCGCTCCACTGTAATTATCAGATCTGCCGAACCTGGATCATGGGCCTTCTTACGCCAAGGTGATTATTATAATACTAGCCGCTCTCAGCGGCATTCACCTCCGCGCAGTTTGTATATCTGTAAACAGTCAACTTTCCCGCGGGACACTTTTATTTTCCTTGGTAAAAAGTAGCCTATGTCTTTAGGGAATACTGTAGCTTCCTCTTAGTAAAAGTATTTTCAAAATTGATCCAGTTCTTTTTGAGTTCATTCATTATAAACAAACAAGAGTATAAACATATAAAAATACAAGTCTTTTCCCTTTATGATATTAGTATAGATGGAATTATTTGTTAAAATTTGCAAGATAATTAATAATTGTGAGTATACGTGGCTCGGGAGCTGTATTAGGACGGAGCAAAGTGACGGTCCATAGTCTCTAGGGTAGGCTTTCCTTTTAACAAACACAGAGCTTCATGTGTTTTTAGGTAATGTTAACATTACAAACATAATTAGTATTTAGTAGACTCAAGTTTGAAATATATATAAATATTTAAAAGCAAATGCTCTTACAGTGAGGGAAAACATCGAAACGTGCACATTCAGGCGACTGGATGTGTAACCATGATCCAATCTGGTCAGGTTAAATTAAGGAGGTCAGATGGCAGTCGTTCCACTGTAATTACCTGATCGGTCAAATATTAGATCATGGTCAAGGCGGACCCCGGGCCCTCGTGCGCGAAAGCATAACCGGGACATTAACGCCAAGATGATTATTATTTATTTTATGAGCAAATGAGGGGTCCGATTCAGGCAGTAGAGCGACTGTCATCTGCCCTCCGTGATCCTGACTGGGGACCTGACCAGATTGGATATAGTTACACATACAGTCGCTTGAATGTACGTGCAGGTTTTCTGGTGACGTTTTTACTCACCGTAAGCCCATCGGTTAATATTCAACATAACTCAGAAGACGGTACATGGAGGTACTGGGGATCGAAAACGGTACCTTAACGGTAACTATCTTGCTTAGGCATATGCGCTTATTACACTCGGATTTTTGAAAAGCGGACCGACGCGTGTCTTAATATAAGTGATACAAAAATGGACCTTATTCTATGAGCAATACATTCCACTTTGATTTGCTCTCACGCTTTTTGATTCTGAATTCAGTCACTGAATTTGGAATGTGTAATAAACGCATTAGGCTTTGACGACCTGAGTGGTTCAGTAGTCAACATGCCAGTCAGCCACGCAAGAGGTCCCGGATTCGATTCCCGGCCGGGTAGAAATTTCAATGATGAATTTTGATATCTGTTATGGGTCTGGATGTTCTATGTATAATAAGTATGTATTTAAAAGTATATAAGTAGTATATCAGTTAGCTAGCACTCATAGTACAAGCTTTGCTTGGTTTGGGGCTAGATGGCGCTGTGTGAATTTGTCAACGATTACTTATTATTTTTATTTATTTATTAGCAGTCGGATATCTTAACCACTCGGTCACCGACGCTCCTTTTATGTTATCGTATGCTATGATGTATTACATTTTGTATGATATATTTTTATTTTTATTATGCTATGATGTATGACGTACCATGGTTTATGATTATGATAACAAAAATTGCCGAGCCGCTAGTGCGCAGGTGTGTTTACGCAACTTTTTGTTAACAGTTGTTTAAATATTTAAGTAGTAATCACAACTTTACCGAACTCATTATTCTTCATTGTCTCTGAAATATAATGTAGCAAAAGTGATAGCACGTTCATAGTGCTATCAGTTGGACATTATTTTATTTATTTATTTATTTAACAATTTATTGCACACAATAAAGAAATACAGAGATATAACATAGATATAACTGACACAACAGGCACTACTTATTTCTAAAAGAAATTTCTTCCAGCAGGCCTACAGAAAGGAAATGTTTAGCTAAGAAATGCAGATACGACGCGCACAATTAATGAATAATTATAAAATACATATGAATATGACTAATTTTTATATACTATATCAATAAATACATACATACTATACACTTAAATACTACTACATATCAATACAAATAAATAAAATTTATGGACTAGACAGGGACAGGTAGTGGTCTTTTACTCGCTTTTTGAATATAGGCAGTGACATTGTTAGTTCAGCTCCGTCATCACAAGCAGTCGTGGCCGAGCGGTTAAGGCGTCTGACTAGAAATCAGATTCCCTCTGGGAGCGTAGGTTCGTATCCTACCGACTGCGGCTAGGCACTTTTTTCTTTGGGCTCTGTTGGAGAAAGATTTGAAAATGATGTGTAAGTGGTGGGTTCGTACTATGACTTGTGAATTTGTTTATGTTGCCATGTATGCCATGAGTAAGTTTTTGTTTTGTCGACGTATCATATCGTCATCATCATCAGCCCATATATAGGAGGATCAGTGGCCGAGTGGTTAACGTATCCGACTCATAAGCGAGAAGAACCTGCTGCCTTATTTTAGCCGTTATCCCAAAGTGATCTCGAGCGCTCGCTACCTTAAGGCGAGTCAATACTATCACATGTTTGCCATATCAAAGCCTCGTATGTATAAAGGATTTGGTTAACTCATTTGTGTTTGTGTAAGTCATAAAGGGAGAAGTCCAGGCGACTGATTGTGTAACTATGATCCAAACTGGTCAGGTTCACCTGGTAGCAGAGTCACGGAGGTCAGATGGCAGACGCTTCCCTGTAATTATTTGATCTGCCAAATCCAGGGTCATGGTCAAGACGGATCCTGTGACCTCGTGCGTGAGAGCACAACTGGGACATTAACGCCAAGATGACTGTTTTTTTTTATCATTAGCCTATATATTTCACTGCATGAGCACCAATGCAGCCTGTCCTCGGCTTGTCGCATCCAGCATGCATCTGCAGCCACAAATCGTCACTCCAACTGACCGGAGGGCATCACTGCGCTACCCGACTCCCGGTCTTCACTATCTCAGCGTTTGTTCGCTTGTTAAATTCAGATTGCTAGCAATTTAATGTGTAAAAAATAACTATATACCTATGAAATACTGAATAGAATTTTTTTAATGAAAATTAAACCCGTGTGTCATTGAAAAGCTTTTAGAACACAGACCTTATCTCGGTACCTTTTCAGGGGTGTGATGGGAATGTGCCGATATTGATAAGTTTGATATTGTAACGAAATTTTTGATGTTACCCACATATTATATACTATTCGAAAGACGTTTAATAGTGACGACTTTTTAGTCATTTATTTATTGCTTCACATGGTAATATAATAACATTGGATCTTAAAAGTATATAGGTATCTCATGCGACCCAGTGAGTCCCTGTGAGTGTGTGTGTGAATTGTTTCATTGAGATCGATTCAGTACTTTAGAAAATATTTGACCATTTGAGGTCTTTCGACGTTGTTCTGTCGATTGACATGACATCACGCATCACGCGACAAAATGTAAGCGAGCGAACCCATACATAACAGCTAGTTTGCAACGGCCCAATCAGCGTGCAGCGGTAACTCGATCACTCGCTAATCACTCAGTGATTTGCATAGCATTCATTCGTTTTGTCGCCGCAGCGGAATTGCCGGCCGATTGTTCCGACTTGATGATGTCGCGCGTCCAATAATTTCGGTTTGACATTGATTAGGTGATTATTTGCGCCTGATTTGTAATTTGGCGTGTAAATTGTGGGGCGTAAAGTAATTCGTCGTACTACACTTTGAGGGCGTAGGTTATTATACGTTATCGAGTACAAGAAACATTCTACTTTAAACCGATAGTTGATCTTTAGGAGACCCATAAAACGTTGATCTGCCCATGCACACTCTGGCACAATTTTTTTTGTTTTCAGTGCTTCGACTTGACTTGGCGATAGTACTCACATATCCTCTTGTGTAAGTTCTAGAAGTATCAGATCACCATCTATAATTAGGCTAGAGTGAATAGGCTGTCCCTAGACAGGCATGCTCCATCATCGGCCGCATCGTCACTTACCACCGGGTGAGGTGACGGTCAAATGTCTGGCTAGTCAATAAGAAAAAAAAAACCACTTTCCACTTTGATGACTTCAATGTGTGTGAAAAGCGAATATACCAAAATTACTCTCACACAGGCACTAAAAAAATGTTTGTGCCAGGTTGTGCATGGGTAGACCAACATTTTATGGGTCTCCTTAACCTCTTCTATCGCTACAAAGTGGAATCTCTCTCGAGGGCAGGAAGATAACCGACGACGCCCTTACAGTCTTACAGTCAGTAGATACGTAAAAACATAATTTTACTTACTGTTAGAACATCGGTTATTTTATTTTATATCTATATTAACTATAGTAATCATGGGTTGTACAGAAATGCTATTTAAATTTAATATTACTTTAGCACTTCAGTGACAGTACACAGAGGCGTGTGTTAAATAAAAACTCCGCTCATTAAAGAGTTAGAACTGACCGAAGGGGCCCTTTATTTCGAGGGTACGCTTAGAAACTTTATATTTTGTAACAAAGGTTGGGCGGCCTTTGTAATGATGACAGATATAACCATACCGGCAGCAAATACGCCATATTGTTTTACAGCTTTTTTATATTTTTTTGACGACCTGTTTGGTCCAATGGTCAACATGCCGCGCAAGAGGTCCCGGATTCGATTCCCGGCCGGGCAGAAATTGAAATGATGAATTTTAATTTCTGTTACGGGTCTGGGTGTTCTATGTATAATAAGTATGTATTTAAGTAGTATATCAGTTATCTAGCACTAATAGCACAAGCTTTGCTTAGTTTGGGGCTAGATGGCGCTGTGTGAATTTGTCCACGAATATTTATTTATAAAAAACAGTAGAATACCAACATATTAATCCTTAAATATTATTTTTTATAAAAATGGACAAAGATCTCTCCCCACTCCTAGCACAGCAATCGACCCTGTGCCTTCTGCATCCATCGGCTTCCTACGACCTTCACGTCGTCAGTCCTTCTCCTGAGGGGCCGTCCAGTACGTGGTCGCCACTTCAGACCTTTTCCGTCCGATCGGCCAACGGTTCGGTAGGTGGCCTGCCCATTGCCATTTAGTTCAGTTTTGCGACTCTGGAGCCTGACATTTGACCGCTATGTGACAAATTTTACAAGTTTGTTAGATAGGAAAAGGGAAATTCCCTTGCTTGCCTGCAGTTCTCATGTGAAGACCATACATGGTTATGTTTTACCATTGTTTTTCCCGTAGGTGCTGACGAGTCCACGTAGTGGTCCTGGCAGTGTTTTAATACTTATAGCTACTAAGGTTTATTCGTAAATGCTTTCTCCTCTCTTTCTTCACATTTTTTTTATTAGAATAGCCAGGTATTTGACTGTCATCTCACCTGGTGGTAAGTGACGATGCGGCCGTTGATTGAGCATGCCTGTCTAAGAACAGTCTATTCACTCTCGCTATGATCAGGGAACACATTCGCAGGCAACACGTTCCATTCCTTAACCGTAAACATTATAACGGTGGAACTAAAGCGGCACGTGCTGTCGGTGGCCTTAGTTCTGTCACAAATATCTTCATTTCTGATCCTATAACGTAGAGAAACGAGCGTGGCTGAGTGATCCTACACCTTCGTATGAGGCTCTGGTGAAGCACCATATTTATACTTATTGGTACTGCTACAGTGTGAGTGCGCTTCAGTCTGATATACTTTTTTCATACTACTTTTAGTTTCTAAGTTAATTTATGATATAATATATGTGTGCTTCGTCATATTTTGCTAGTGATAATTTTAATATGTATAGAAAACCATTCTTTGTTGATTTAAGATCTGTAATTTCTCGCCTGAAACACAGGGTATCATATTATTATAGCTCAGGCAAAAAATATGTTTTTTTTTACATTTTACGTGTTTTTTACATCTAAAATTTAAATGTGTTTCACATGATTTAACAAACTTTATTATTATTATTATACTGGGAATCGAAACATCTATAGGTTGCCTCAGTGAGCACCATTGAGTCGAGTATTCCATTTGATATAGAAATAAGTTTTTTTCATTCAAAATCTACAGCTCAACAAACAAAAACTTGCTTATATTTTTCATAATTTTTTCCCCAGGTACCTGAGTAAGGTGTCGCCTACACCAGTATATTTAAATGTCATCTAATGTAATTGCAAATTACGACTCGCGAGCAAAACGATAAATGTGTCGGAGAACTTTAATTACCCAACCAAAGTAATTTAATTACACCCTTATAACGGGAAGAAAGTTTATCACATTAAATTATATTAATTGTTGATAAACTTCGGTCGCGTGACTTGGCGCCATTTCGCTGAATAGGTAAACAGTCACAATAAATTTAAGGCAGAACAACTGTTTGAGTTCAAAAATCGTATGTAGATGCCTATTGTTAGAGATTACTTTTACAATCAAACACACTTTCATAACAAATTCGAAATAATTAATACGTTCGCTGCCATTCGTTACTTGCTCTGTCACCATATTACGGCAGTAGAATTTTCCATACTAAATTATACCCGTCGTACACGTGTTAGTATTTAAATTCTGTCCTTATACGACACTACGCCCCGTGGCCGTTAATTAACGTCACATTTGTTCTAATTACCAACCTGTAGGCCTGATACGACACTACGACCTAAGATGCTATGTTTAACTGTGTATAGAACTCGTAACACCACAGTAAGAATTTAAATTAAATTCGATACTGCTGTACGTTCTTCCCAATAGTTCTACGCAAATGTATCATCGATCGACGTAGTGTCCGAACTCGTACAAAAAATTACTCTCACAGCGCATCATTTACGTCATCATCGCATCGTTCGTGTCATCGAACGTATTAATTAGCAATGAAAAATATCTGACACCACGTAACTAGAGTATCCGTCAACTATAGTAGTCACCCGAATATAGAGCTGTTCCTCATCGTCCATCGTGGTTATCACTACGTACTATCATTTACGTACTTTTCGGGTACATGTCAAATTAAAAGCTTAAAAGCAACACATAGTTTGCAATATCTTGGTGTAATTATTTTTATAGGTCTACAACTTAAATGGTATATCGCCTGCGGTAGGTGAGGTAGGTGGGAGGGTGATTTTTGTCGCGCGGGACAGTGAGCATTTTCTTCCGCGAAACGTCAGTTGATGACGTTCCTCGGAAAAATAATGCACACGAGATTAATCTTGTCCCAAGATTGAGTATAATATTCCGAGACGAGAAACCTAATCTTTGACAATGGCTTTTAAAATTAAATCTCGTTTTTTAATTCGGTGCAAAAAAAGTAAGTTTTTCTTAATATATTTTTTTATGTTATAGGGCAGACAAACAGGCAAGCGGGCCACCTGAAGGAAAGTGGTCACCGCCGCCTATGGTCATCAGCAACACCAGGGGAGTCACCAATGCGTTGCCCGCCTTTGAAGAGACCTCTAATATACCTCTTGAACTATCCCATGTCATAGTCCAAAGAAAACACACACAGGGCTGAGAGCTCATTCCACAACCGAATCGTACGAGTGAGAAACGTTCTTTCAAACCTTCGCATCATGACCAACAGAGGGTCTACGTATATTAATTTTATGGCTCACTTATGGCGATGGAAAGGGCTTGGAGTCTCATTGCGCGATCGAATCAGGAATGAGGAGATCCGTAAGCGAACTAAGGTCACCGACATATCTCGAAAGATTGCCAAGCGGGCAGGGCACATAACTCGCAGAACAGATGGCCCATGGGGCAGGAAAGTTCTCGAGTGGCGATCTTGTACCGGAAGACGCAGCGTGAGTAGGCCTCCCACTAGATGTGCCGACGATCTGGTAAATATCGCAGGTGTAGCTGAATGCGGAAGGCGCAATACCCATTGTGGGGACCTCTGGGGATGCCTATGCCCAGCAGTGGGCATCTTACGGCTGATATGATGATGATGATTTAATATGTGCATATGAACATCTAACTTTAGTTTCGAGACGAGAAAATGGGAGCGCCTCACAGCGCCTCTCCTTCCTCTCTACGGCGCACACTTTGGAAACCCCTGTGCTTCTATTAATTGTTTAGCAAACATTTATAAGCCTCCACCTCGGGATTTATCATCGGTAAATTAACCTCTTGTGCGTTATTCCGGGAGTCCGTAACAAAACGACCAACCGCGCTGTGCGGAGTCCGCGGGCGCACTGAGAAACGTCCCTTGTGCTCCCTGCCCCGCGCCCAAACCGCGCTCAGCCCCGAAACGTCACATGACGTCACCCATTCTACCCCCCTCATACCGTAGGCGATACACCAGTTAAGTTGTCGACCTATGGTTGGTTGGTTTGTGGTTTTGACTGGTTTAAACTATTATTTTTACAAATGGTGGCTATAGTTAACATCTAAAACCTCTAAATACCACCTACCAGTGTTATCCGCTTGATCATATCAAAAGTACCAGTTTTATAAATTTTCTCAATGCACTGAACAAACACAATGGAATCTGTAAGGAATACACTGGCTGAAATGATGGAGGTATTCAGCAGCAAGATGAATCACTTTCAAAAGGAGCTATCGACATCCAATAACCTTACTGATGAGATCAAACATTTGAGTAGTTTGATCATCACTGCACTGAACACACTGCAGCATCACGTCGGACTAATTTCTCACTGATTACAGATCTGTAATACTACGCAACGGATTTTAATGTGGTTTTCAACAATAGATATAGTGATTCGAGAGGAAGGTTTATATGCAAGAAGAATTATAGGTAGCAATAAAGGTGTACGCGAACGAAGTCGCGCCGAGTCGAATAGTACCTAATAATTTATCGTACTGACATAGTATGGTATCATCGTCACAGCCCATATCAGTCCACTGCAGAACTTACGGCCTCTCCCACGAAAGAGGACGTTATTGCCATAATCTTCACGCTCGGCAGGCGGGTTGATTATAAATATTACAATGGAAAACACTGCTGCCCATTTTTCAGTCTTTTGCCTCGAAAACATTTGTCGCCTTGTATGACACCCACGAGTTTAAGGGGGGTTGGTGCTATTCTACTTTGCCGGACACCACACGGCTAGTATGGTATAGTCTTAGACCATATACGGTATATGGTACAGATAATTGTGGAACATTAATGGCGTTGTCGTGAACAAGTCACGTGACTGCGCAAACCTTCAGTTTCCACGTCAAAACTGCTCACGAGGGTTGCCGGCCAGCGATCTTGCCGAAGCAGCTCGGTGCGTTTTCATCACACGAACGAACGCTCTAAGAACACGAACTCGCCTGTTGTGAAGTTTGGTAGAAGACTCGTTTTTCAGTCATTGTTTTGAATCGACTTCAATAAAAATGACTAATTTCGACTGAACGGTATGTTCCTCAATAATTTCGTCAATTGTAGATCGATTTTGAAATTTCTTTTCATGTTTTAAAGAATTGACCTTTAGGAAGCTCCCATCCCTAATCCCGTAGGCCCAAATTGCACACGAGTAAAACGGATAAAACCTAGCTAAAACTGAAATTCTGTCGAAAACCCAGCTTGTCCATAAAGTTAATTATAATTGCACATAGCCGCGATCAGCTGAGCGCGGCAATCGCCGGTTCCCGGAATTACAGCCGTCCATGAGCGTGCCCGTCTTGCCCCCATTATTTGCTGAGCAACTTAATGAGTCCTTTTGAAGTCGCAGCGTCTTTTATTTGAGTTTTGAAGACGTCAGAATTAGCCGCGTGCCCGTCTGCCGGTGGTAATTACGGAGGGCCGTGCCAATTATGGGACGGTTTGGTTTCGATTGCTGGGGCGGACTCGGCGGGGGGCGGGGGGTCTGGAATGCTTCTTCTATATTCGTCAAGGTATTTTGTTGCCGTGGGAGGCACGCGGAGACATGAACGTCAGTTGAGGGTGTGGGTGTGGGTGTGGCGATGCGAGTATTTTCTGAAGCTTGAATTAATGGGTAAAATTTAAACATTTAATTAAAAAAAATACCGACAGTGTTCAAACGTCTTTATTCTATAGAAAATTATGTTTTTAAAAATTGTGCGGAAACGCGATCCAGGCGATCGCTTCATCCTTATGTCGCGAATCTTCCAGCTATTCGCACGAGCCGCTTTGGTTCAATCATGCGTACGGCTATGGAATAGAACACGCCGCCTGCAAGTGTGTACCCTAATCATAATAATCTGGACACCTTCAAGGCTAGAATGAATTGGCTATTCCTAGACAGACATGCTCCATCTTCGGCCGCGTCGTAATTTACCACCAGGTGAGATGGCGGTTAAATACCTGGCTAGCCTAATAAAATATAAGAAAAAAAGAAAGATGAGAAAACTTTTGCGAATAAAACTTAGTAGCTATAAGTATTTAGATTGTGAAGGGAAATACATAGGAGTAGTTCGTATTTTTTTATGTGATACGTCAGACAAATAGGCCACCGGATGGAAAGTGGTCACCACCAAGGGCGCCACCAATGCGTTGCTCGCCTCTAAGGAGACCTCTAATATACCTGTTGAACGATCCCATTCCATAGTCCAAAGGAAACACTGTGGCTGGGACTTGGTATTCGTTTTGTAAATAGACATAGTGCATCAAAGACTGCAATCACAGCATGCAAATCCCAATAAACCGGTTCGTCGCAATAAATTACCAATATTTTCACGTCAACCTCCAGCCGTCCCTGTTAAAATTTGTCAAATTCAAGCCGCATTTTGTTTAAATGTAAGACGCAGCATTCCGCTTTGCCGTCACAAGGACCCCGACAGGGCAACGCGGGCTTTGACACGACCGCTCTCCTATTTTTGAACAGGTGCCTGTCCTCTTTGACGAGATTTTATTAAAACAAAATGCCAATATTCTGAATGGAATGTCAATTTGAATCGGCATAATGAATAATTAGTTACGGCTCGGAGTCGGGACCCTGAAAAGCAAAAACGTCGAAGTATTTCTTCGTTTCTGTTTGCCGTGTGTTTTGTGTCTAATTTTGGAGATATTTTGTGTTTACCTACTCGAAATGTTGTCGTCACCCGTGCGGTGAAATGGCAGGATGGCAAAAAATGTATCCTACGTGGCGGTGCTGCCCATAGTAAAAAGAAATTACGGTAGTTAGTAGTTTCTCTATGATGCTGCTGTAGATATGAATCTATGAAACCTCTCGTATTATGTTTAGTATTTATAAAAATGTTTATCGCTTGGTGGCGCTGCTGCAGGAATGTAGACTGTACAATCGCGTCTGAAATGGAGGCAGGCACCGCATCTGCTCCCATTAGGTTGCAACGTCCATAGGCTGCGGAGACTCAGGCATGCCGTAAGCTTGTTTGCCAACTTAGTGTTATAATATTAAAATTTACCAGGACGTCGGTGGTCACTTTATATTAGGTCGACCGTCCGTGTGCCTCACTAGGCAATAAACAAAACGAAAGTTGACAGGCAGCAAACTCCATAGCAACTCCCAATCTTCGTGTTGCTATGGAGTTGGCTATCTGTCAATTTTAGTTCCATTCACAGTCACGCGACAAGTTATCTTGTAAGCTCTCTACAAGGTATCTGTCAAATTATCCTGCCATTCCTGGTTTATTTCTGATTAAAATCTTCCTTGGGCAACAAAGGAAGATTTATAAATTAATACGCTATCTTCAATGTATAGTTTTTTCTGCTGTGATTTAGAATGTTTCTGCTAAAGATGGAAACTCAAGTACGAGTTTTGGAAACAATTAACTAGTTTCGGATCCGCAAAGACGTCAGCAGCTTACTAATTTAATTCGACTCTCGGAAACATCCAGCAGAGAGCATTAAACCAAACGAAATCCTCAAGAGTTAGCAAAATTGCGGATCAGTATGAATCTGGTGTGCTCTCGTTTGCTGAGATTATTATAAATGGTATTTTCCTTTAACTTTTATATGGAGGATGCTCGAGACTCACAGAGAACTGTTAGTCGCCGGTAACTCGCTTGCTGCAGGCGTCAGTCTCTGGTTGCATGATCTGTCGCTTTGTTTTACCATACTTGACGGATCAGATGGACGAATTGAGGTGACATCAGACTAATCGTGTACTGCTCGCCTTATAACGATGTTAACGATGATATACATGTGTAAAATTAAAGTAAAGTACAAGCAGGACCACAACCGATCGGCTGTAAATTAAAAACCATAATGTAAATTCAAATTGTATTTATTTAATCCTACAAGAACTTTTTACAATTTTATTTATATTACTGTTACAAACGAGCGGACTGATACGTCCACTCGACCATAAAGCTGTACAAAGGCTCTAACAAAGCACGTCGTTTTCATACAGCTCCTGTGAAGCTTTATTGGTACCTGTTCGGCCGTAGAATGCAAACAAAACGTACGTAATAACTGTAGAATTTGAGGGTAAGACCCAAACACTTATTGAGTCTATCAAAAACTCACAGATATAATAGATCATAACATATTACGCTGAAATATCTAGGTGTCTAGACTATATCCTAGCTTAATAACACTCAGTACTAGACAGCGCAAACAACACGGCTAGCACAAGTGAGCCCGCGACACATCTCACGCCGCGAGAGAGTGTTTCTCTTAATACTAAGACGAATGAGATAGCAGTAACTATGTCGCGCCTTTTCCCGCTAATCGCGCACGAGAGCATACTTGTGCTAGCCACTTTAAGTACTTGACTTAAAGTACTTTTAACCCTCCTCCGCTACCGTTTCCCAAACAGCCGACCGGGAAGCGACAACGACCCGGCCACTCGAAGTCCCGGGATCACAAACTTTAATTGCCGACCACATTAACCCGTGCCAATCGGGACACAGTCGATTCTTTAAAGCCGTCGTCGGGGTGATAGCACCAATTATCTTGGCTTAGTGTCCGGGTCCGCTTTTAATTGTGTTGTGTTGATTGGCCCGATCGGAATGCCTTGGCTTTTATGCCGTCGTACGAGCTCGCTCGGGGGGACCAGTTATGTGTTTAGTTGGTACTTTTAACCGCTTTTACTAGGAGCGGTTCCATTGAGCGGTGTTGGAGATGTATTATGGAAGATTGAATGACAGGGGTTCATTTTATAGCTACTAAGATTTTAATTTTCTAGCAGCTTCTCAATATTTTTGCTTCTCAATCATCACGTTATCATCACAGTCCATAAGTCCACTGCAGGACATAGGGCCTCTGCCACTAAAGGAAATATAAAATAGGAATTACTTAAAACCATTATAAAAGGCGCTACCTCCACAAAGAAGGCGATGGGGATGAATTACTCATATTGGAAATATCCTTCCCCTAACCCGCAGAGACTGGCGGTAAACAGAACTGGTGTATTATTAATAAGTAAAATACCAACTGAGCGAAGTTAGTGGAGAGGAGGTTAAAGGAATCCGTCAGACCTCAGGGAGCATAAATATACGGCTTATCGGGGTACCGCAGGGTCCATTACTAGGGCCACGTCTATTGCTTTTACCGCAAAAAGGAGAGACGATGTATGGCGTCTATTTTGGCGACTATCATCGTAGATGGATGGGAAGAAAGTTTTTAGCGTAATATTTAAAATATTGTATCTAAAACTTGATCCAGAATTTAAACGACTAGTATAAGGAATCAAAATTGTGATAAGTATAATTGTAGATTTTTGCCAAATAAAATCTATGTCTATGTCTATAATCGCTACTTTCCCTAAAGCAAAATTGTTGTCTTTAGTTCCGGAGATAATCCCGAACATTAAACAAATACCTACACCTTTTTATTCGAGATAAAAATTCTGTACAATCGAGTAAAATTTGTTATAATTTTGATATCGATTAGGTGGGTGATATAGCGATACCAGAAACGAACAGTACGCTATCTGACGGGCCCTTTAATTACTATTTACTCTTTATCTCAACATTTTTCGTGTGCGCAATATCTATTATTTTTTATGTTCTGCGGTAGGCAAATAGGTAGGTACTTGATGGAAAGTGGTCATCGCCCGCCTGTAGATATCAGCATCATCAGGGGCGTCACCAGTACATTTCCCACCTCTAAAGAGACCTCTATACCTCGTCACAGTCTAAAGGAAACGCTGTGGCTGGGAGAGCATTTTACATTCGAATAGTAAATAATCGAATAGTTCCATTCCGAGAAACGTTCTTTCGAACCATCGCGTGGACAATAATCCTTATCATTAACTGAGACGTAATTTCAAATACCGTAAAACCTTTCAATTACTGACCTCTACAGCTGAAGACGCCAGCATTAATTTCAACAAGGTCCACGTCAGCAGACGTCAAACTCTCAACAGGCCGAGTCAAGCCTTCGCTGCTTCGAGTAAAACACTTCCTAAACAAAGTCAGGGTCGACCTCTCCGACCCTTTGTACTAGAATTAGGAAGCTTCCGATTAATTAAACGTTAGAGGATATTCGGCGTAAGAGAAAGTTACTTTTGCCACAGCTTTAACTAGAGTAGGTTCGGAAGTTACCTATTTGGGGCATATTGTTTTGTGGCATAAGTGGTGAAGTTAACTAAGATTGACCGTGTGGTGTTCGGATGAGTAGAATAGCACCAACCCTTTACAGCCGTAGGTGTCGTAAAAGGCGTTAATGTTTTCGAGGCTAACAGTGTAGAATCTCCGTAGGCTGAAAATGGGCAGCAGCGCTTTCCATTGTTATATTATATTACACTGCAATCTCCAACTCGCCTTGCCTCGAGATTATGACAATAACCTCCCCTTTCTTGGGAGAGGCCCTAAGTCCTGCAGGAGACTGTTAAGGGCTGTGATGACGATCAACTAAGATTTACTGCTTTTTTCTGATTTTTTTATGTTATTGTGTGGATGCGGCCTCACATGGAGTATTGTTCCCATCTTTGGGCCGGCGAAACTGCCGACCTGCTTAATCCTCTGGACTCCGTACAGAGACGCGCCGTACGAATTGTTGACGATCCCATACAAACAAGCAAGTTAGAACCACTGGCTAACCAAAGGGACTTTGGCTCCCTGTGTGTGTTCTACCGGCTGTACAATGGGGAGTGTTCCGAGGAACTTTTCGATCTGGTGCCAACAGCACAATTCCGCCATCGCACCACCCGCCGTGGGCTAGGTACTCATCCCTACTACGTAGACCCTCTGTTGGACACCACGCGAAGGTTTGAAAGAACGTTTCTCGCTCGTACGATTCGGATGTGGAATGACCTCCCAGCCACAGTGTTTCCTTTGGACTATGACATAGGATCGTTCAAGAGGTATATTAGAGGTCTCTTCAGAGGCGGGCAATGCATTGGTGACTCCCCTGGTATTGCTGATGTCCATAGGCGGCGGTGACCATTTTCCATCGGGTGGCCCGCATGCTTGTTTGACTGCCGGATAACATAAAAAACAACCTGCAATGGAACATATCTGCCTATTTAGTGAGGAGTCTGGCTATTGGGCGAGGCGTTAAAACGCGACTTTCAGGCGACTGAATGTGTAACCATGATCCAATCTGGCCAGGTTCCCCTGGTAGGCTCACAAAGGTCAGATGGCAATCGCTCCACTGTAATGATCTGATTTGCCAAATCCTGGATCATGGTCAAGCCGACCCTGGGGCCTCGTGAGCGAGAGCACAACCGGGGCATTAACGCTAAGATGATGATGACATTAGAAAATTCAATGCATATAGAAGTGGCTAAAGAGCTGGATGATGAATCTTTGTCTAGAGGGTGTCTATGTTTGTACTTTGTATTGTATGATATTCACACAAGTCTAACCTATCCAAGGAAGGTAGTAAATTATAAGAGCCCAAAGCAACACCGTACTCACGCTTATTACAGCACCTCCCTCACTGCGCTCGCGGTAACAAAAGTTAGCTAAGTCAACGAGCGAAATTCATTCCGCTCAAACAAAATGTTGGCAAAGCGGGAACTTGCTAAAGCAGAGTGGGTCAAAGCGAGAGCCCCATCACATGTATCAACAGAGTTTGAAAGTTTTAAACTCCTTTGAATTCGGCCCGCGCTGGAAAAATGTTCAGATTTATACGGAGGCGTCGCGGCCGATCGTAGGGTGGCCCTGCTTGGGCGAGTTTTTGGATTCGTTGGAGTGGATATTGATTGGCAAGTATTGGTGAGGAGATAAATATATCTTGATGTCATGGTTGTGTTCTCGCGTGTGGGCTAGGGATTCGCATTAACATTTATCCAAGATTTGCTCGGAGCAGTGGCGCGGCTACCACCTGACCACCAAATTACGATTCACTAATACGAAAAAAAAATATGTTATAAAAAATATAAATAAATAGTATATCCGATGTCGCCACTCTTAGAGGAATATGAATAGTAATTAAAAACGACATATACAAGGTTTTTAAGCTACTTAGTGACAAATGAGTAGTAAGACCAACAATACTAAGTTTCGTTTCCAATCACAGCCCATAACAGTCCACTGCAGGACTTACGGTCTCTCCCACGAAAAGGGAGGTTATTGCCATAATCCCTATACTTCATGGGGCATCTGCAATACAATGGGCTTAATGACGTGGTACGCATCAACCGGCCACAACATTCCACTTGCTGACGAATAATGCCATTGGAAACCCAATAATTGTCTCGGTGTTTTGTGTACCTATTTAATTTCACTTTTTTTATGTATGTGTTTGTATGCGTTTTGTATTGCAAAATTTAAGTGTCGTCCATGTGAAATAAATGTTTGTTTCTGTCTTTCATTGTCAGTGTAGATCCCTAGCATTTTAGGCCATAGCTGTCAGAGCAAAGTGTCCGGGGTGTCAGAGGCAGCACCTCATTGGTGATACCCCTGGTGTTGCTAATGTCCATAGAAAGCGGTGACCACTTTGCGTAAAATCGCCTACTTGCTTGATTGTCTACCGAATAATTATCTAAGTTCTCATTTGCCTTATATAAGTTATCCAAAGTAGCAGACCGGCAAACAGTCCTAACGTCAAATCATGGATTTGAGATTGCAACTTTGCGATATGGCATAATTTTTTGGGCCAACTCTTCAGAGAGGGAAACTGTGTTTAGGGCTCAAAAAAGGTGTATTAGGGCAATGTGTGGCATCAAACCTGTGGACTCCTGCCAGCCTCATTTTAAATCAATGAAACTATTAACCTTTCCGTGCCTGTACATTTTGGAGTGTTGCGTATTCGTGCAATGCAACCCAAACATATTTAAAAAGAAGCCTGTAGTTGACTCCATTAAGCTTAGACCCAGAAACATTATAATAGAGACACATTGCTGCAAAACAGCAATGATGAGTAAAAATATTACTGAAATGGGTCCCAAACTATACAACAAACTACCAGAATTTGCAAAATCTCTGGATGTTAAAAATTTCAAAGTATTTTTAACTAATTTGCTAATTGATAAATGCTATTATAATATTAATGATTACCTTAGTGACATCAATTGAAGAAAACTTTGACATTTGGATATTTTAGCATTCTCTTTGGTAGGAATACATTTTATTTTTATTTTTTTAAGGGCGATGACATTATTTTAATAATTCAGATTGACATTTTTTTAGTGGCACTTTATGAAATAACTATTAAATTTGAATTATTATTACTTGACATTTTATATTTTATTGACATTTTATGGAATAATTAGTACATTTGAGTTATTATTATTTGTCATTATAATTTAATTATTTTAACTTAAGACATTCAATTTTAATTATTTGACATAATGAATTTTAGTGATTTGACATTTATTTAATTTACTTTTTAATTGTATTATAAACAATCAAGTTCATGTGAAACTTGTCATATTTAGTATGCTTTAAGGCGCATCATGGAGCCGCTACTATTATTATTTACCACCTTTATGTACCTGTGATGACTGAATAAATGATTATGATTATGAATAACACACAAACAAAAAAATAATCTACAGTTCGGTAAGAAGCCATAGTCACCCTATCTCAGTACGTGCCGAGTTTATTGCAACAAATCAAAAGTACCGCCTCTCAGGTCTTGAATAAACTGGTTCCGTCGCCGCCCGATATTACACGCGTGGATTTGAGAGGTTGCTACGTACGAGTACGTTATTGGTGGTTCGCTGTTGAAGTATACACTATTCAAAACGGTGCTGGTTTGCCATTTTATACCGTATTTCAAGGTGGGAGAGACGTGATTGACAGCTGCATCAGGGACAGTAGTGGACATTTCATTTTCGTTGCAGACCAAAGACTTCGTATACTCGAGTAGCGTCTAAACTCATCAACAAAGGTACGCAGCAGGAAACCCGGAACATACCCTTAAAATATGTGATAATAACCGCGATAGGTTAAAACATTACCTCAAAGAGCAAGGATCCACATCCACTGTTTTGAATGTGGCATATTGAAGAATGTATTATTGGTTATTGTGGAATTATGTCCTGAACAATGTTCTTTGGAAAACAAAAATGCTTTGGGACCCTTTGGGAAAAATGATTTTGGAGATCGGTTCAGTACTTTCGGAGATTGCCCGCAATATATGACAAAAACAACAATGGCCGTTACGGATTAGATTAGGTTTTCGGTGTTTAAAAAGTCGTACAAACAGCTTAGATACCACGTAAGTAACCCGAATAACTTATACTGATTGTGACAAATAGCTAATGAGGTTTGTGAATGAAACCTTACAATGGATAAGAGGACACAACGGATTTAGGGGAAATAATCGAGCTGACGAGTTGACCTGGCGAGGTTCCACTGCGGAGCATATTGGCCCGGAGCCAATTTCACCCGTGCCACTCAACTAGCCCGTAAACACCTGGAAGATGAAATTAAGATAAAACTTATCCAACTCTGAACATCACCGGGGGACTGTAGACAGGCTGAGGAGGCTCTATCAAAAGTAATCTTGGAGCATTACGATCCACACGCAAAATAGGCGCGAGTTCATCAATATGCGTACACGTATATCCAGAACTAGATATGATTGAATTAATGAACATTTTATTACATAAATACACAATACAGTCGGTACATATCGGTAGCAACAGAGAAAACAACAGGCGGCCTTATCGCTTAAAGCGATTTCATCAACCTTTGGGTAGCGAACTATCAACGGGATATGTTTATACAGAAACTGAAAGCAAGCCCGTTCAGCGAAATTACATGTTGGTGTACCTATATTTAAAAATACTAATAAAACTATAAATATATTAAAATACTATACATGCATACAATATTATCTACCAAATTATTTAGGGAATGGTAAAGTACATACAAAATAAATAAGGGTACCCTAGAATACGAAAATCAACGATGATAAGAAACCCGATATGATAGATATGCGGATATCCGGAGATACATCTATTATGTTAAGCGACGATGCTGTCGCGATCTATTGTCTTTTCTCATTGATACGTAGTTTAAATGCAAAGCACAATGTATAGAAGCAAATAGAGGTTAATCCACCCCTCGATCCCGCATTCTCGACAGTTTAACGTCGATCCTTCATAACTCGGCAGCTATATATAAATCGGCACGTCTGCCGCTCCGTCACCGAGACGGTAGGCGTTCGTCACCGGCTGTCAGTGGCCGGGAATCGAACCCATTAGTCGTGGCTGCGCGCCATTTGTCTGCCGCTTCCGTCACTGAGCCGGCGGGGAGATTTCGCATGATGTATTAGTGGGCAGCGTTGAGGTGTAGATGGAGACTTGGATACTTGGTATCGGATGTTTTAACTTTAACAAAAAATTGTGGAGATGAAAGAAAGAAAGAACGCATTTGAGGCACATGGACATCACGACACAATAAAAAATAAATGAGTAAATTTTTGTTTGTCTTTCTTCTGTCTTTGTCTTTATCTTGTCTTTTAAAATGCTGTTGAACAAATCTTTTACTTGTGGTACATCTCACCTGGTGGTAAGTGACGATGCGGCCAAAGATGGAGTATGCCAGTGTCTATAAAAAGCCTATTTACTCTAGCCTTGAAATCTTCCAAATCATAATGATTAGCTAACACACTCGCAGGCAACATCTTCCATTCGTTAAGCGTACGAATTATAAAAGTTGAACCAAATCGGTTCGCGCCCACGCACGGTATATTTCCCAACGGAAGCTGAGAATGTAAACTAATAGTACGAGTATTATTCAATGCACAATAAAATTTAAAATAGACGTTCATTTACCTACGCAAGCAAAAACCGTGGTCCTCAAACGTTACACCCAACCGTCACTCCACTTTAACGTGTTACAGAAATCGTTCCGCCGACAATCTGACTTAGCTCGTAAAGACTTTAAGCTCAATCATGGTGAGGCAAGACGTGCGTCAAACGCCGTCATAAAGACATCAGATGGAGTGGCCACGGACAGGCGTCAGGGACACGTGCCGACAATCACATCGCACTCGCTTCCCGGAGTGCATTCCTGTGTCTTTGTTTAAATAACCGCCGTTGGGCGTGATGGCCACTTTGTGGTGACACTGTTGACGGTTTAGAACGAGCGGTTAAGTGGGCAGTATTTTCTGGGTGAATAAGTGGCTGGAAAGATTGGAGTGATTTAGATGTATGCCTTAAAATGTGCTTTGATAATTCACACAGCGTAACCTAGTCCAAAGTAAGCAAAGCTTGTGTTATGGGTGCCAGAAAACTGGTAAACAATATAAGTTTATGTTTCTTTAAATACATACTTGTTATACATAACACCTAGACCCGTAACGCAGGCTGGCATGTCAACCAACTAAACTCAGGTAGTCCTAACATAGGAACTAACACCTGTATACAGAAACAATCAGGTGGTAGGACCCTGTCAAGCCTAAGGAGTCCGCCTGGGTGAGTACCATCGCCTTAACTATTTCTACTATATTTTTCCGCTAAGCAACAATGCCTGCATTGTTGTGTTTCGGTTTGAAGGATAAGGCAGCCAGCGCAATTACAGGCATGAGGCATTTCATCTTAGTACTCTTAGCGATAATGCATTTTTGTTGATGTTATGGGCTACAGTTACCGCTTACTATCAGAGGGGCTATCTGCTCATTTGTAACAGCGTAGAATTAAAATAACAATGTGCTCACTTAGCGGCTCTTTGCTAAGTGAAAGCACTGCGTTCAATACGGCACTATAATTGGCGAATTTAGCACGCTACCTTACAATTTGACGGACGCATAGTGCCGATCGCCACACAAGTATTGTCCGTTGGAACCTAGTGCGTTCGCGCGCACCGTGAGACCTCATAGTAATTCTGAAACCTTTCATTATTGCACGGATCGCTTACTTTTAATGTAGTCTATACATTATAGAAGAGTGGCACTCGGTAAACTCTGCCTGAAGACCTGAAGACGACAGCTGTGACGTCGAAATCTATATATATCGTCGGATACGTACGCTCTTTGAGGTGGTGTGTCCTGGAACAAAGCTTTAGCAGATGGAGCTATATTGTAACACTAAGATGGCAAACAAGCTTACGGTCCGTCTGATTCTACGCATTTACCTACCGTAGTCTATACAGGTTTGCAATACCAGGGGATCACTAACATAATACAAGATTAACCCACGGTTTCGGCGGCCGTAAGACATCGTTATGTAGAATCCATCTCACTGGGCTGCACCGCAAGAACCTGTAATACCTCAACGCACATAGTTCTCAGTCCATTCCTTTTTAAAAAGAGAACCGCATACAAGGGTCACAAAAGTGATTCCGCGTTTCTTGAAAACCCACCCGAGTTTGAATATGTTTCCTTTTAACATGGAATTGCATACACGATCCGCTCGATTGAGCCTTGAGCTGACCCAAGCTTGCTTTGAGTGCGTTGAGCTTGCCTTGAGCTTCGTTTGAGCCTGCTTTGAAACCGCGAGTCCGGCACGAGCTTATTGTTACTGATCTCCTTGTTGTTGACAACACTCAGTAGGTATTTTCCTTACATATATTATATAAGGTATATGTATTAAATAAAATCGTAATAAATAAAAATTAAAATAAAATATAATACATGTATTAAAATAAAATCGTTTCTACGTTTGTCTGACTGGCTGTATATCCGCTTACTCCTCCTCAACCATGATTAAGATGCGGTTTTCACTATTTATAACTTTAGTATTAATCCGCAATGAGTATCAGCCACAATTTTAATTAAGTGACTTTTCCATTAGCTTATCCATACGACCGTAAAGAAATTTTCTTAATATCTCTGAAACAAGAGAAGATATATGCATTAGAACACTGTCATTTTGGCATGCCTCATGACGTCATTCGACACCTGTGTAAATATTACGTAACACGTAATAAAAAGCTTATTAAATAAGCTCTTTTTCTTTGCGCTTGACATTTCCTTCAAACCCTGATTTGGCTTTTCAAAATAGACTTCATAAATTCTTTCACTGAGTTTCTGACAAAATGCGTTCAAATTTTATCAACTAACCTTATTTAACCATTTATTGTACACAAGATTGTTACAAAAAGTATATTACATAATATATTAGACACAACAGGCCAACTTATTTCTATGAAGAAATACCTTCATAATACTACCATTATATGATTTATCCTCATCGCCTCAAACATTAAAGGCAAATTGGTTTTGTTTCACCAACCTAATATCTATAAAATTACTATAAATAGCGATGGAATATTTATAATAAAAACCCAGCACAATTTAATGAACGGAAATTTCCAGCCAGCAATTTTAAAAGGGACCAAACGGGGTGGGAACGAAGCAATACAAAAGTTCTAACAAAAAAATAAGGTGTCGGGAAAACCATTATCTGACTAACCAACTAGCTGGCTGGAATTGGCCTTCGTTAGATCTGAACCAATTGGCTCTGCAAGCAATCTGAGTCGAGTGGAATCCACTGGAACCGTATTCCAGAGGTTTGCACTTCCACGAAATAAACTGGAAGTTTTTCCAGCGTCGCCTACGAGAGGCCTGGAAATGCCGGAGGTGAGAAGAGCTCTTTGGACGTAAGCTGTTTTGATCGGGTTAATTCTTATCGAGAAATGATAATTACTTAAATGGGGTCAATAGTCATCTGCTAATTTGGATATATAGACTTTGGCTAGTGAATAAAGTTCAAAATAATAAAATATGCTTGGACAAATTCACACAGTGCCATTTAGCCCCAAAGTAAGTAAAGCTTGTGTCATGAGTGTTACATAACTGATAAACTACTTATTTACTTAATTTTTTACAAATACTACACAGACCTTCAACAGGAATTACAATTCATCATTCCAATTTCTGCTCGGCTGGGAATCGAACCCGGGACCTCTTCTTGGCAGGCCGGGATGTTATCCAACTGATCCATTTAATTATAAAAAATTTAAATAGTTTATTTGTATCCTTACCAATTACTGTATCACATAACTGCCGCAAACAGGGCTTACCCGCTATAATTGCTGCCTTGAATGTCGCTATAGGCAATTAATTCCACAGAATCACTCGGTTAATGATCTACAATTGTGCCCACGCTCAATGGTGTGAATTGGTGTGTGTAAACGTTGATCTGAGAAACGGTGGACTTGTTATCTCCCTAGGGCTGTGCTTAAAATACAAAATCCTGCCATCATAAACGTGTGAATACGGGTTTCAAACAATACTTGTCTCAGTAAAGTTACAATGCGTTGGGTTCACGACTCTATGATTCAGTTTTGTCAGTCAGTTTTGTTCGCTACATTTCATTTTGACTGACACAAAGTCCCGATCGCCACTTAAGTATTGTCAGTTGGCCTTCGAGTTAAAACCTCGTGCGTTCTTGAGCGGACTTCATCTACGTTCATTACGTTTCTGAATACGGATGTCAGTGTAACTTGTCGGACGTGGTCTGGCTCTGTCTGAGCTCGCTTTGTAAACGCGGCGTTTTAGGTCATTCTCAGGACGACAAATTCTGAGGAGGGCAATTTATTATTTAGTCAGATTCGGACTGGCTATATAACCATGTTTAAACAATATTTTTAATGGTGTATGGTGGACAACCAGACAGAAGACCACCTGATGGAAAGTGGTCAATGTCGCCTAAAGAAATCAGCAATACTTTATGGGTCACCAGCGCATTGCTCACCTCTAAAAGACCTTTTACTTTTACACAGGTATTTATTTTTACAGTTTAGGTACAAAGCTTTTTAGTTTTATGAAATCGCCACTTTACCGTAAAATAACAGCTGACCAAAGAGCAAAGGCTGCCTTGGAAAACCTCACGTTTTTATTTATCGCTACCAACACTATTACTACATCAATGGATATACGAGTAGCTTACATAATTGAATAGTAGATTTGATTTGATCGCGTGACATCCTCTTAGTTCTATCTGATATGTGACACATATCACAATATAATTCAATGCTAAATTTGTATAAATCCTTCCCGGTACAATGTTGGCGAAGGCTTTGAATTCTATTTCGAGGTTTCTAACGAAGACTTTCTATTGAGCAATTCCGGTCGGTAACTGTAACTCGAGTATTTGTTATTTCTCAAGTGGTATTACCGACGGTGTAATGTATCGGTTTTGTTTTCAAAATAAATCAGCGTTGAATTGTATTTTCGGAAGTTTGTGTTACGCTCTCACATGTCTTTTTAATATATTCGCTCGAAAATTCGAACGAAATGGACTTGAATGAATTGTTTTTAATGAGAATTCGTTTTTACAATCTTGTCTTGTTTTCATATTTCTGTTTATAAGTATTGGTAAACTTTCTTTTTTTAATTGTTTGAACGCGTTAACCTCCGAAACTACTTAATGTCGAAAAGCTGTTCAGAATATCCTAGGGTATTTTAGCACCGGAAGAATAACTAAGTCCCGTGGGACGGTCCAATGTTTGCAGTTTCGAACTAAACGCTAGGGAAAACCACGAGGGCCGCTAGTAAACCATAACTATCTTTCAAATAAGAAAGTTTATTAGTTGGTACTTCTTTCATACAGAAACAAATAGGTGTATTAGTATTGTTCGTTGCAAAGTTACTCAGGAGAACTTATCTTAGAATAATTCGTGGATGGAAATCTGCAAACTCATAATAGTTTAAAGTACATCTCAATAGTATAAGTTCTCAAATGATTTTTTTATAACAAACTTTTATACTCATTAATTTGATACGTACTACTATTTGCGTTGTCCGCCTCAGAAGCGACTTCTAATATAGCGACTCCAAAAGAAAAACTGTGGCTAAGAGCTCACTCCACATCCGAATCGTACAAGCGGGAAACGATCTTTCGAATCTTCGCGTGGACAGCACTAGAGGGTCTATGTAATGCACAAGTTCACGCTTAGATTAGTAAATAAGTACCTTAAAATATTTAATTCTAATGACATATTTTATTTTAATTTATTGGATAAATAATTATTTATTGGGACTTAATGAATTTAATTGGTATTGAAAGTGACATTGAACTTATTATTTAATTTTTAATTTTATATAAATTTAATTTATTATTTAATCACATGTTATTATTGTATTGGGTTATTAATTATTTTAATTATTGAAACTGACATTTTGCATTATTAAATTATTATATATTATTGCATGCCTGATTCTGGCAAAGTGTGTAAGTCAAAAATGTTATATATAAGAACCAATTGTATACCACATTTTAAGCAGTAAAGACATTCATTCATTCATATTTAATTGGAATTGTATAGTGTCTCATGATTGGTTGACATACGGCTACCGATTTCAAACTTAACGTTGGGTATATAAACCCACTCGATTGAATGGAAAGGACTTTTGTTCCAAGCCAGACAGTTGATATTCGGCTGATCGATCCCAGAGGTGGCAGCAGTACTCCATGCATGATCGGACTTGTTCTTGATTTAACTGAAGCAACTGCTTTGTTGTGCTAAGTGAAGTATCGCACAATGTTTTTTAAATTTTTAACAACGTCCTAAATAAATACCTAATTTTATAAAGGATTACTTTGCGTATTATAATACACCTAATGTTTTAAAAATATTGCTTTCGTTTCATTATAATGTCCGTTAGAATAAGATTTTATTCTAGTTATCATCTTCCCTAATAAAACTCACTGTGCTTCAGGATCGAAATAAGAATTCGAAATAATTTATTGTAAAACTATGTAGGTACATTGTTGGTGGTATAAAATGACTTAAAGCAGAACTTACAACAGTTTATCCAAAGTCTTCTAAATTATTATCAAAAATAAAGATATTACAATTCTGATACTCATTATACATGTTGATTATTTATCCTAATACTTACTTCGCTGACTCAGCGACCCGAAGTGGATCTTGGCTTCCGACACAATAATTCGCCATTGGTCCCTGTCCTATTTATCCTAATATAATAAATAAATAAATATACTTGTACAAATTCAAATGGGAAGCAAAGCTTGTGTTATAGGTAAGATAACTGATAAAGTACTTAATACATACATACATACACATACACAATACACGTACATAATGTACTTATATTTTACATGTAATTAACTGCTGTTAAACTGTGAAATGAACTAATAAATAAATAAACTTTTATTTTAAATACATAATTATTATACATATCTACTTTGCCCAGACCCGTAACAGAAAATAAAAGGAGGTCCGGACAAACCAGCCTGTACGACCAATACCGCATTTTTTTATTTTCTACAGCGTTTACTATGGCGACAATTCTCGAATCGCTGTGAAAAAAAAGCTATGGTCATTTTAAAAAACTTCATTTTGTACTGGAAAACTCGGCGTACATGACATCGGTCATCGTCAAGTCAAGCAATACGTCATTGGAAAGGATTTTACTTTTCAACAATTTTTCCTGACAATTATTGATTCGCTGTGAGAAAAAAGTTATGGTCAATTAATAAAAACTTCGATTTGTACTGGAAAATTTGGCCTATATGATTAATTTATTTTGTTTGATTTCCTTTAGAATAGTAACTCCTACATATACTTCAGCCTTAGATACTTCATCATCATCTGAACGGCTAGTCCCAGCTTCGGCCAGGGTCCGTTTGCTCTGTCTTGCTCCTCCACTTCACTCAGTCTTCCTTAAATACAAATACAATACAATACAAAATACGTTTATTTCTCTCAAAAAAGGCCACAATATATAATATTATAAGTTTAGTATAAACAACATAAATCCTTTTGAGAGCTGGAGTCTGTGCTAGGTGAAAAACCTGTGTTACTGATCTCCAGGCTCCCAACCTCCTGTCTTTTTGTAACAAAGTTTGCTTACATTACATTATAACATTCTTTGATTGTGCCTATAGCTAAGAACCTACTTAAATTAATTTTGATAACACAAGTCTATATTCTGTACATGTGTGTGTGTGTGTGTTTTTGAGAGAGTGTGTATAAATACTTTATAAGCTATGTCCTGAACAAATAGCACTACCTCCATGAGATACCTCCGGGACATAACGCCAAGATGGCCAATACTAATTGGTATCATTGTCTCATGTTGTGTTGACCCCACCTATAGTGGGATAATGATGATTATGTTCGTGCTCTAGTTTATTATTTTTCTATTGAAACGTACTTTAGTATTAGTTTAAAATAAAGAGTCCTGTTTCTCAAAAACGTTGAAGTATACATTTTCGTAAATAAGGCTTTCATTACGTCTAAGATAACCAACAAACCGTTGGCCGTGTGGTGTCCGGCAGAGTAGAATAGCACCAACCCCTTACACTCATGGGTGTCGTACAAGGCGACTAATGTTTTCGAGGCAAAAGATCAAGAGTCTCCGTAGTCTGGAAAATGGGCAGCAGCATTTTCCATTGTTATATTTAAACAGTGCGATCTCCAACCCGCCTGCCAAGCGTGGAGATTATGGCAATAACCTCCCCTTTCGTGGGAGAGGCCCTAAATCCTGCAGTGGACTGTTACGGGCTGTGATGATGAACCAACAAACCGCCAATTTACGTCAAAACCTGCACCACCTACTTCGCAAATTGAAAAAGTGACCTCTTAAAAAACCACGGCCGGACTCGGCGACTTGCATAAACATGAAATAATTCGCCCGGAACGGTGTTCCGGGGCACAATAAATGTGCAAATAGCGCTATATCGATAAAAGGCTCTCGGTAAACAGCGACGTGTCAAAACCTGGCGCAGCGCCTGCAGGCGTTTCATTACGTGCCCGGACTGCTGACAGCCGAACACAGCGCTCTCTGGAGCGGAAAGCTACAGCGGATTTTATTTTGGAGCCGAATAGCGGATTATGATTTCCGACAGAACAAAATATGTTCATATAGGTTATTTACGTAGGACTTTCGTGGGAATTAATCGTTACTTGAATCTGGTTTGTCAACGCGGTTTTGATTATTTTTACCGAGTTGCATTTTCCATCTTTACCGTACCGTATCGTAACTTACCACCAGGTGAGTCTCTGGTCAATAGCCTGGAAGATATTTTAATTAAAAAATCCTGTGTCGCTCTTTCATTACTGTTAACGTTAGAAAGAGGGATGGGATACAAATAATCATGTAGTTGGGTTGGGTATTTTATCTACGTTGCAGCGAAAAACTTAATACGAACGGGTAGTAAAGGATCATATATAATCTTAGTCACCTCAGTCTCACAGTAACAATATCTCCATGTACGCTCAACTAAGATGAGTCACCTTCTCGTCTGTATTATTTACCAACCAAATGCCAATGGCCTGCGATGTGAGAATGCTGAAGGTCTGGTGAAGTGGAGGAGGCGAAGACAGAGCAAGAATACGAATACTGGCAGAAGTCAACGGCTCGAATGATGATGATGATTTTGCCCTACTAGAGCGACACAAGCAGAAGTTGTGCGTCACGGAAATGAAGATGCTGCGGGTGATGTGTGGAGCAGCTTAGACGTCCATGACATCGCAGACCACGAGAGGCCACGTTTTGCGCAGACCGGTAAATTACGTACCTGGGAACATATGCAATTGCTAGCTCAGACGTCGATTACAATGACATGAGTGTCAATAAACTCAACCCCCAAGGATGCCGAAGACCGAGTGAGGTGACCAAGAGGACTAGGAAGGCGCACCCCGAGACCTCGCATGACGCGCAAGAGCGAAACCGGGATTTAAGGCTAAGTTTTTTTTTTTTTTTTGTCATACGGTAGGTAAACAGGCAAGCGGGCCACCTGATGGAAAGTGGTCACCACCGCCCATAGACATTAGCAACACCAAGAGTATCGCCAATGCGTTGCCCACCTCTATAACACGTTGCTACCGTATAAAAATATTTCAAGACTTCAATTAAGACTCAAAAAGATTGTCGTTCACCACGACCGTGTGTACCGCCGCCACATTATTCAAGTTAGAAAGTACGGGCGGTACAGCGAACACGGGTCGAGTCCGAGATGAAAATGAAATAATATTAAATTGATAGCATTGTCTAATAATAAAGCTTTACTTAACGTCATGCGACTGTGGTGTTGGAGTTTGTAATTTATGTCGAGGGTGTTCGTCTATCACAGGAGGCTATTATTGGGTCCTTCTCTTTCTTGGTTTCATCAAAGGTCCTATGAAATTGGCGTTTTTTCGCAAGTATATAATCGGTTTTAAATTATACGTATGATACCTATCAAAATTAATAGGTACATGATTTCGAAAATAGAGTATGTTAAGATGCCGATAAGCTTATAAACTTGAATAAAAAATATTATCTTTTCTCTTTAAAGAGGTGTAATTTTATGATAAGAGCAGTTAACACAATAAAGTGGGATGCATCAGTTAGCTTAATGTACCTATAAAGTTTCATTGTAATCGGATTTGCCATTTCTGCTTGTATGAAAATTATACTTTTCGTCCATTTCGCCATACAAAACGCAAATTTCATAGGTAAGGACCTAAATTATAAGCCTATTTATTTGGGATTATTTGCTGATTCATTTTAACTGCTCATGCCTCAAACCCTGAAGTTTCGTTCTGAATGTGTGTGGAACTGTAGTATTACAAAATAATGGTGCTTTATGATAATGGAACCTTGGACTTGAATTAAAGATAGTTAAATTACGTACACGTGTAGTGTCCGATAGCACCCACCCCTGACACTCGTGGGTATCGTGAAAGGCGATTAATTTAGACGTAAAAGATGTAGAGTCTCCTTAGGCTGGTAAAGGGCAGCAGATTGACGAATTTCAATGAATATTTTTGTTGAACCTCGAGCACCTGATGTAGAACCAAAATGGCGGCGAACGGATTTTGATTGGGTTTTCAAAGTTTGGTAGTTCGAAGTTGAACTTAAAATCTACATCTAAATCGGTTGGGTAGAACCAGATATACAGCTTGACCTCTGCGTAGTATTTATTAGCTTTCATAAATTAGGGAGGTAATTTAAAATGGTCGTTCGGCAAAAGATAAATTGCTCTAAACATTATTTTCACGCGGACGAAGTCGCAAGCAAAAGCTATCCTAAATAAGAACCTAAAGCACCTAGACCCTACTAGCAACTATAACGATCCTTGATCTTGATGAATAATCTCCAGAAAAGCAGGGTCGCAAGCAAGTTGCGTAGTCGTGTAGTGTTGTCCAATACAATCCGATGAAAACACTCTTTTGTACTTTACTCTTCAGCATTTCCGATTATCTTGCTCTTCAACTGTTTTTTTATCCAAAGATTCGGGTTACAAGACATTTTTTTCTGATATTCTTCATCAAAACCAGTAAGGAGATACGCTTGTCTTTGTTCTGCGCAAGAAATCGATCTGATTCCGATATACCCGCGGGCTACGGCGTAATGGTTGCCTGCAAAGCCTTATTACCGAGCGAACACGAGCTATACAGGCCTTGTAAGGACGTGAACGTTGTGTGTATGTCTACAAAATGGATGAATGGTAAATAGGGAAATGCATGCCGGGAGTGGTTATAAGAAAGCTAATGCTAAAAAATTTGAGCACGGTGTCTTTTTTTCAAAGATTTCTTGCACGGTGTCTTCTCAAGTGCTGTGATTGGCTGCTTCTTTACGTGGCAGTATATCGATACTGATTGACCGACCGAGTCTTAACACCTCTCATAAAGGAGTCCCACGATGATGACAGTAATAACATAAGCTGGAATCCGGTCACAAGTCGTCAGGTGATATACGTAATCGGCGAACTAGAGGAGGTCGAGTATGAAAGAGGACCCCGATTGACCTGGGATGGTGACAGAAGCTGGGACCTCAACGATGATATAAATATTCCGTCACGGGTGCCAAACGGCTTCCGAGAGTCATCAACCAGTCTCTGAGGAAGAACTTGGTCAACCTTTGCCATCGGTATTTGGAGGCACACATAACGAGTGGCAAGCTCGATCAGGTGCTGAAGTTCGACTAGCTTTAAAGTGCAAAACTAATGCAGTTTGAACGTATATCATCGTCTTGACGTTTGAGTCCCGGTTATGGTCTCGCGCGCAGTTACAGTGGAGCGACTGCCATCTGACCTCCGCGACCCTGTTAACAGGGGAACCTGACCAGATTGGATCATGCTCTCGCTTACGAGTCGGATTTCACAACCATTAGGCCACCAACGCTCTACTCTGCGAGCGTTACTAACCTTGATTACTACCTAAACCCCGAGGTATTTCCACAAAAACCAACTTACCATAAAATCACAAGTTATTTAACTTCTCAAAGTAATTTAAGTATCGCAAAAACATCAAACGATCAATACAGAAATCTGTGCCAAGGATTTGAAACTTTCATTTTTTCCATCAAAGATTTTTATACAAAAAGGAAAAGTTATTCCTAAATATTTTGCCGTTGCAAAGAGCGTGGCCAAAGCGAAATTTCGTTGAAACTCCATAACTTTTTTACATGAATAATTAATTGCTCTATAACAATATTTGGTCAAGTGGCTAATTTCTAATTTATATTTGCATAATTCATATCCTCAGGTAGATTCAATTTGGAAAAGCAGGAGGATAAAGACAAAAGGTGGATTTTCGATAGAAATTTTGATGAGGTAATAGTCATTTGTTCAGGAAGAGAGAAAAGTTATTTTTTGCTGCGAGTGCAGATTTCCTACGCTGAATAACATTAACACGCTGTTACGAGGTCCTGGGTGCGATTCCCGGGAGAAATTGAAATGATGAATTTTAATTTTTGTCACGTGTTTGGGTGTTATATTTATAATGAGCTTGTATTTAAAAGTATATAAGCAGTTTATCAGTTATCTATAGCAACCAGCATAAGCTTTGCTTACTCTAAGAAATTTTGACTTTTTTGATTTTTTGGGGCTCGATGGCGCTGTGACGGCTTACATATCGGTATCGCGCCGCATAGTCACCGCTTGGCAATCGGACAGAAAATGTGCAGTCTACCCTGTTGGCGACACACGGCGCGGTGATTATCAGGTGCGGCACGACGACTGTGTTAGTGCGACATGATTACTATACGGGGATGATTTCTTAGATTTTACGAACCCGAGATACATGCACTGTGTAAGCACTCTGCACCTACATAATCTACCCGACAGATAAGTTAGAAAACTCCCGACGAGGCAGACCCTGGGCCCTGGCGTGCCGCGCGGGGGCGCAACCGGGACATAACGCCAAGATCATGATAATGAATAAGAACCTCAAGTTATTTCTAATAGGCATAAAACTATGTTAAAATTGCATCATAAGTTCGTGGTTTCAATAATAATGGCATAATTACTATGCAATCAAATCGTTTTTGATCGAAACCACTTCAGTGTTTTACTGCTCGAGTAAAATTTAATTCCATATAATAACACCGTTTGGTTCGCCATCGCCTCAATTAGTATTAAGAAAATGCAAAACGCAACATTGTAACCGGACCAGCTATAATAAAAACCCATCTAGTCATAACGTTACTATGGCGGGCTACGGGGAAAAAATGAGAAAAAAATCCGACCACCGCAGCAGCTGGATTGGAGGTCATCATATAAATGCGGCGATTATTGCAAAGGTCATGCAGAGGGTTTCCCTTCCCGTATATCTACTTTCATTTAGAGACGGGATAGGATTTGAATCATTCGAATGATCGAGATTCGAATCAGATTTTTGTATTATTTTATTTTATTTCAGGAAGACCAACAGCTTATTATTCTATTACCGACATTTAACTAAGTAACTGCTGAGACCTTGAAACGCCGTAAATACGCAAATATCGCTGATAGTTGCGTATTTTCGGCGTTTGCCGTGGAAACTTTGGGGCCGTGGGGCCCTGAAGCTAAAAAGTTATTCGCCAAATTAAAATCATGTTTAATTCGTTCCACTGGCGAGCGCAGGGCTGGCTCATTCCTCGGCCAACGTATAGGGATAGCCATCCAACGGGGGAATGCAGCCAGCCTTATGGGCACCATACCCAGCAGTGGCAGTGATTTAGGGGATATTTGTACATACAGATTTTTAGATTAGGGTTGTAGGTTTATTTTAATTTTAGTTAGATAATTAAGTTAATTTATTTAGTTTATAATTTGTTTGTGTTGTCCTTTTTAATATATATTTAATAAAGTCAAAACTAAGTAACTGAAAGACAATAATAAGTCCTTACCAATAGAAACAAAATAGGCTGGTAAACAGAGGTAGTACAATTTCAAGAAGTGTCGTCAACTTAAAGCTTTAAAAAAATTATGTATGTATACCAGAATCGATTTTTTGCCCTGGAAGGCACTCGGGTGGACGGTCCACCTGATGTAACACGGCCACCGTCATCCAGGACATCTGCAACCCAAGAGGAGCGGTTGTGGTACCGGTCTTTGAGGTACAGTCGAGTTCATTAATATGTAAGCATTACCAAGGCTTCAAATATAAGTGTACATGGAAGGGTACTTATATATCTGAGCAGATTCATCAATCAAACATATCTACATCTGCTCATATATATAAGTACCCTTCCATGTCCATTTATATTTGAAGCCTTGGCAATGCTCACATATTAATGAACTCGACTGTACCTGTCAACATGCCTTTTGAATAACAACATGTTTAATGTAAAGATGAGAAAGAGTTCGAGAGGAAGCTTATTCTATATCTTTCATGTGCGCGGTAAAAAGGAGCGTGATACCCTTAAGTTAGTTGGATGACAGGCATCTAGATTATGTGGACGATGGCCCTTATTGAGATGTGGTCATTCTAGAAAGTGGCCGTTCGAGGAATGTTGACATTCAAATCCGGATTGGATAAAACTTATCTATATTGAATTCGTGGTAAGTCAGATGCTGAGATAATTAGAGGTTTAAGAGAGGTAGGGCATAGCGGGGTATCCCGTTCGAATAGGAGCCGCCCGACTGGGGAAGTACCTCCACCTTACAGAATATCGCAGCTAAACAATGCTCTTTTAAATAGTATTGTGTTTCTGCCGGTTAGTAAGGCCTCCAGTGCTCCATGGGGTGAGGATTTGGGGAAACGTGGCTTTGGCAGTGGTAGGGCATTTGCCTTTTTGCTGGCAGAGCAACGTGTTATAGGGGTGGGCATCGCATTGGCGATACTATTAATGTTGCTTATGTCTATAGGCAGAGGTGACCACTTTCCATCTTGCCTGCCTACCGTATGACATAAAAAATAAAAATAGAATTTAATTGATTGCTTTATATTTTTTACAAGTTTTTGCTTTACTTGCTTAGTTGTTACTTATAAGAAAAGTTATTCATCGTTTTCGATCAATATTGATTACAAACGTTGGTTAAACGTATACGTGATTCAAATCGATTCGAATATTCTTTTCGATTCGAGTCACATCACTACTTTATACCCGTTCCCTGATCGTCCGAATTACAGTACCACAAACTTATCAGACCCGGCGGCCAAAACTGGAACTAAGTGTCGCCATATTGAAATGGCGTTTTGCTGTCATACAGCGCCGCCGTCACCAGGTTAAAAAAGTCTGTGTCACTATATAGCCTGCGGTGCCCTGCGCCCTATTATATTTTCGGCTATGTTTGTTTCCCTCTTGAGCGGAAGCTATGGAAAACCGGTGGTTATGGTGTTTTTGTAATATTGTTTTAGGGGAACGATCCGCGATTGTTTAACCTTGCACACGTGTGTCGTTAGGACGGTAACACGGAGGCTTTACTCTTAAAGTGGAGTGTTCAAATCTAATACTATAATCATCATCATCTCGACGTCATGTTCCGGTTGCGCCCCCGCGCGGCACGTGAGGGCCCGGGGTCCGCCTTCCTTCAAACATTACTATAATAATATACATAATATAATATAATATTTATTTCAGAAAATCAAATTTCATAGTTAGCACAATAAATTAAAAATAATAATTAAAAAGATTAAAGAGACCGTACAGGGTGCAAAATTCCAATTGACAATACGGATGACTGATACTGAATTCAATTTATGAACAAAATATGAAAATTGCTTTATAAATGTTACAAACATTGAAAACGAAAACTGAATGGCGTGTATCTCGCTTATTTTGAAGTTATTCAAAACGAATTTTACCGAATACTGAATCTCGTTTATTTTTGAGGATGTACAAAACTAATTTTACTATTCGACGACAAATAAAATCAACACGGCTGTTCATTTTTCTTTTCTATTGAGTGGGATCGGCACTATGCGTCCGTCAAAATGAACGAAATTGCTCAATCGTAGAGCCGTATTGAACTCAATGCGTTCAGTTATCATATGAACACTCAAAACGCATTAACGCTACTTTACTTTGGGCCGATTTTCAAATCCTCAGTTAAAATTATCCGTTGATAAAGTAATATACTGACAAAATCAAACAAACTATAATCCTTCAATTATAAATGAAGTAATGATACAATTTTGTTTTAGTCGCACAATTACTTATCAGACCGATATGTTTTTTGTGATGATTGAAAAATCGGCTCTTTGACAAGAATTTGTGAATACGCGTGTTTTAATGTAAGGCATTCATCTTAGTCCTCACAGTAACAACGCACCTGAGGTTCTGCATTTTTGTTGCCTGGAATCTAAATGCATGAATCGTAGAGATTACGGGCGACAGTTACCGCTATACTCTGTCTAAAAAGTCAAGCGACCGGGAAAATTATAAGATTTATCGAAATCAACAAGTAAACAAAGCTGATTGAATAGTAGAGACGTCCGTCTGTTTACAACAAGATAGTAGCCAAAAGATGGACGTCTTCATTATTCAAAATCAGGTTGCTTACTTTTGGATTTCAATCAACCTTCTAATTACTCTAGTCGCTTGACATTTTAGATAGAGTCTCCCATCATGAGGCTGTTTGTTTATTTATTTATTTATTTATTTAACAGTTTATTGTACACAATATAACAAATACAGAAAGTACAGATTAGTTATGACACAACAGGCGTTTGCTATTGCGTAGAAAATAAAAAGGATTTAATAATCATGTACGCATAATCATATACATATATACACACTCATGCCCTTATCGAAATAGACACAATTAAAGAGAATAGTCATAGTTTTGGCAAGCACAAAACTAGTTTTCAACGCTAGCATGCAACTATAATATTATTTATGGACAACCAAAAACTTGTTCCGTCCACTACCATCACCTAAAAAGCGGAAGGATTACCGAAGTCGTCAGAAGTTATAATCTTTCATAAGGTTACCAAGTCCGTACGAAGCGAACTTCGCCAAAATCTCGACGTTTCTTTCCGTTTTCTTGCGAAAAACTTCGGTCCCCGTCGAGTTTCTGTGCCTTTCTATTCCGGGAATTTCTTCCGCGCCCGGGAAATGTTATTTTAATCAACAAACCAAAAACTTAAGGACCTTTTACGGGGCCAAATATGTTTTTCTTTCTTCTCCGTGAGAGGCAATACAGTCGAGGAGCTGTGGGGACTCGCGTGTGATGTTTTCTCTACCCACGTATTAAAGTCTAGGTGTGTTGATGTTGAGTATAAGTGGCTGGTGTTCTAGATGTGTTCATGTTATGATATCAATTCCGAAAAATGGGATATTTTTAAATATTATAAAGAGAAAAGGTTTGTATTTTTGTTTGTAGTGAATAAACGGAAAAACGACTTCACTAATAGAATGCTACATTATCACTTAGCTACATAGGGAAAATAATAGGTTTCCGCGGAAAAGTTTATTGTTTACAGAGATCCTAACTTTGCGCGGGTGGAAGCCACTGAGAACTGCTAGTCCTGAAATAAAGGCATGTGATTCCTTGACAATTCTACTTTTATACTTTACTTAATTATGTTTAACGTATTTTGAAACATTGAAGTATTATGTATAATCATATTAGAGCCAATATCCCGCTTATCTCACGCGCAAGGGCCAATACCATGATCACAATATAGCGTCTGCCATTGGACCTCCGTGCCCCTGTAACAGGGGAAACGGACTAGATTGGATCACGGTTACACGCTAGGCCACCAACGCCTTAATACCTGGCTAGTAAGTAGCAAAATTGCCGGTGTGGTGTCCAGCAGAGTAGAATAGCACCAACCCCTTACACTCGTGGGTGTACAAGGCGACAAATGTTTTCGAGGCAAAAGATCTAGAGTCTCCGTAGGCTGGAAAATGGGCAGCAGCATTTTCCATTGTTATATTTAAACACTGCGATCTCCAACCCGCCTGCCAAGCGTGGAGATTATGGCAATAACCTCCGCTTTCGTGGGAGAGGCCCTAAGTCCTGCAGTGGACTGTTACGGGCTGTAATGAGGTAGCAAAAAAATATATAGGTATCAATGCAACCTTGTACTCCACACCGCCAGCTCCTAGCCTATAACAGAATCCATCCGCGACACACTCAGTCGCCAAACTCCGCCCAAGCCTCAACTTCGCCGCGACAACTCCCCCATTGTTTTACTGAGTTTTTGTCTGTTTATTTATTTTACCACACGCACTTTCCTCTTTTTATTTTCCTTGCTTCCTCCCCCAGTACGTGCTGTCGGTGCGTAGAAAACTACGAAATTCCCTGTAAGTAAGACATTTTTTATGTAAGCGGCTGAATAATAGAGATATCAGAAAATGTTATTGTAACTTTGATTTTGTCTTCGCTTTTCTGTTTATCGTTTTTTTGACTTCCTCCGATTGAGTTGTTTGCCTGCGTCTTTTTGTAATGGTGAATGTGTTTGGTCACAGATATTTCAATGGTTTTGCAGACAAGTATGAAGGCCCGTTTATTCCATTGCCGCCATGTACCAATGACTATTTTCTAAGTTAAATCAAATCAAATCAAATAAATTTTTTTTATTCAATACAGGTACATTCAAAATACACTTATTGAAAGTCATAAAATACCTAACAAACAATGAGCACCCATGTAATAATGCGCCGCGCGCGGCACCATCCCCGACCATCATGTATTATTAGAGGTCAGTGGATCAAACCCATCGATGCGTGAGTTTTATTCGTCTGTGGTCATGCCTCACATCACCATGCTAGACCGACAAAAAAAATAAAAAAAATATTGTCAATTAGAGGTGTCAATGAATGATGCCGCCCACGAGAACATTATAGAAGTACATACAAATTTATACAGTATAATGCATCATAATTATGTACATTAGTTGAAAACTAACCGATGCTCTTATCGTGAGTGAAATTAATATCGTGATAAAATCTGGTCAGGTTCCCCTGGTAGCGGGGTCTTGGAGGTAGATGGCAGTCGCTCCACTGTGATTACCTGATCTGCCAAATCCTGGATCATGGTCAAGGCGGACTACGGGCCCTCGTGCGTGAGAGCACAACTACGACATTTACGCTAAGATTTATACGGCCCGTTTATACGTCGCCGCTTACAAATCGCGTATGCGACGCGCCTGCCTAGTTACAGCGAAGCGCCCGACCAGGAATCAGGCCTAGATCGCGCTGCCTACATTATAGGCACGGAGGATGACGCGGTGACTAGGCGGGCGCGACGCGACGACTGTGTGGGCTACATACGAACACTGCGCGTTTGTTTACAAATAATAAAAAAACTTTCTGTCATTACAACCCGGTCGGCAGGTAAAAATTAGGGACCTTATCTGGACATCATTCCGATTTTAATGAAATTTTGGAACTTTGTTCGGGAATAGTGTGGGGTGTGTAATTTAGTTTTCGACCTCGAAGAGCCTGTTTTGTTCAATTCGATTATATTATCATGTATTATGTTCTATTCTGTGCTTGAGAGCGTCGGTGGCCGAGCGGTTAGAGTATCCGACTCGTAAGCCAGAGGTCCCGGGTTCGAATCCCGTTTCGGCCATGTCCCAATGACTGTTTTCTGAGTTATGTACATTAGTTGAACATTTACCAATGCTCTTACGGTGAGGGAAAACATCGTGATGAAACCTGCACATTCAGGCGACTGTATGTGTAACCATGATCCAATCTGATCAGGTTCCCCTGGTAGCAGGGTAATGGAGGCCAGATGGCAGTCGCTCTACTGTAATTACCTGACCGGCCAAATCCTGGATCATGGTCACGGCGGCCCCGGGCCCTCGTGCGCGAGAGCACAACCGGGACATTAACGCTAAGATGATGATGATGATGTTCTATTCTGTGCTCTCACGTGCCAGAGCCCGGGTTCCACCTTGACCATGAGCCAGGATTTTTGAGATCAGGTAGGCAACGGCTGCCATCAGACCTCGGTGACCCTGTTAATAGGGCCACTTGACCACTTTTGACCACGGTTACATATTAAATCGCCTAAATGTGCTGGTTTCCTCACGATATTAATTTCCCTCACCGTAAGAGCTTCGGCTAGTGTTCAACTAATGTACATAACTTAGAACACACACATTACAAATCTCTAGTAGATTTAACTGCCTGAACTAATTGATTTGTCATATTTGTTGTTATGTCTACCATAGAAAATTAAAAAAGTCATTGGTACATGGAGGCATTGAGGATCGAACTCGGTACATCTTGCTTACGAGTCCGAACTGCTAGCCATAAGGCCACCAACGCTCTTACATTACGCCGACATTTTGTTCTATTTGGTGCTCCTGAGACTTATGTGTGGGATTAATAAGCACAAGGCTATTAATACTATATATAGTGTAAGGAGTTATCAGCAGGTGGTAGGGACACAAAAATGGCCCGTTAGTTCTCTATTTGGTGGGCTCTGTCAGCCCACACTCTGCCTGGACTCCGCCTGGTTGAGTATAACAACCTTATCTACTTCTGTCGCCAATCAACAATGCTTGAAAATTCAAAATTTATTGATTGATTAGGACATTAAATATCTCTTTCAATCGTCAAAAAGGAGGGGTGTAGGAAAGTAGGAAGGAAGCACACAGTGACACTCTGGCCGGCCCATGGCAGCAGCGAACCCATCCCACGCCAGTCACGACCGGACCGTGCCCGGCAATGCCAGGCAAAGCCGGACCGCGCTTGTATTGTTGTATTCCGGTTTGGAGGATAAGGCAGCCAGCCCAATTACAGGCATGAGGTATTTCGCCTTAGTCCTCACAGTGACAATGCATGCACCTGCGGTTCTGCATTTTGCCTGTTGCTGCAACCGAAATGGATGAATCGTGGATGTTATGGGCGACAGTTACCGCTAACCATCAGGTATCTGCTCCTTTTTTATGCTGCTCAGTGACAAACAATTAAACATTTTAAAGGTTTTTACGGGGTCGGCAACGCGTGGGTGATGCCCCTGGTATTGCAAACGTCCATAGGCTGCGATGACTGCTTACCATCAGGCAGGCCGCAAGCTTATTTGCCACCTTAGTGGTATAAAAAAAGAAATTAAACAAGCACAGGCTCACCCAGGTGGACTCCTCAGGCTTGACAGAGTCCAACAACCTAAAAAAACTCCTTAGTCACTGTGTAGCATAAAAAAAGTTTGCACTATCGCGGTCTCACACTATTCTCAGAGCCATAACACGCTATAAAAGTATCTTTACAAAAAGCTGTCTCACGGAGACGGCAATAAAACTTGTAGAAGTATTAACGGCTCCCAATAATCTACTTTCTGATCGTAACCATTATTGAGTTTACATTTACGATCCCCACATCGTTCCCTCACGAAAACTCAATTTGAAATCGCTGTTAAAGCAATAATATCTGTGCAGAACGCCATTTGTAACACCTCGAGGCCAGCCATGAAATCTTCATACAGACGTGTAGGTATTGTAGGGGGAGTAAGGGCCCGTACACACGTTCGACAGTGCGTCGGGGGCTTATTGGCTAGCGAGTTTGACTTGTAAGCGAGAGGTGCCGAGTTTGTTTTCCAGTGCCGCCATGTATCAATTACCTGTTACATTAGTTGAACTAACCGATGCTCTTAAGGCAAAGGGAAACATCATGAGCAAACCTGCACATTCAGGCAACTTTATTTGACTTAACCATGGGTTCCATGGAGGTCAGATGGTTGTCGCTCCACTGTAATTATCTGATCTCCCAAATTTGTTGCGGCCATTTCTACTTTCCTACCCCCTCCTTTTTGACGATTGAAAGAGATATTTAATGTCCTAATCATCATCATCACAGCCCGTAACAGTCCACTGCAGGACTTTGGGCCTCTCCCACGAAAGGGGAGGTTATTGCCATAATCTCCACGCTTGGCAGGCGGGTTGGAGATCGCAGTGTTTAAATATAACAATGGAAAATGCTGCTGCCCATTATCCAGACTATGGAGACTCTTGATCTTTTGCCTCGGAAACATTAGTCGCTTTGTACGACACCCATGAGCGTAAGGGATTGGTGCTATTCTACTCTGCCGGTCACCACACGGCCATGTCTAATCAATAAAGAAATTTTGAAATTTGAATTTTGGACATTAACGCCAAGATCATTATTTTTTTTAACTTGCAATATTAACCACTCGGCCACTGACGCTCCAAACATTGCAAGTTAAATATGTGTTTGCCAAAAAAGGGGAATAGCAAGTGAAAAAAATGCGATAGCATCTTTACAAGTTAACTTAAAAGGTCTCAGTTCTGCGACGGTCCTTATCCAAAGGTCCTTAAAGTCGTAGAGATAACTGTCAGCCCCGGGTTAGTGATTCAACTTTCCATTACCAATAGTCAAAGGCGATAGTTGTCTGGGAGCCAAGTAGCCGGCAGCGATACCTAACATTTTCAGCCAATGAACAACTTTTTAAATTCTGTTGCAGTTTAAAAATAGATGACACGAAGAACCCATACAGACGTACGCGATTTCTGCGCGATTTAATAATAAATAAATAAATTTATTTTATGAATGAAAAAATAAAAATAAATAATAAATAATCGTGGACAAAATCACACAGCGCTAGATGGCCCCAAAGTTAGCAAAAGTTGTGTTATGGGTGGTAGATAACTGATAAACTACTTCATCATCGTCACAGCCCGTAACAGTCTACTGCAGGACTTAGGGCCTCTCCCACGAAAGGGGAGGTTATTGTCATAATCTCCACGCTTGGCAGACGGGTTGGAGATCGCAGTGTTTATATATAACAATGGAAAATGTGCTGCCCATTTTCCAGACTACAAAGACTCTTGATCTTTTGCCTCGAAAACATTAGTCGCCTTGTACGACACCCGTGTGTGTAAGGGGTTGCTGCTATTCTACTCTGCCGGATACCACACGGCACACAACACCCGGACCCGTAACAGAAATTAAAATTCATCATTTCAATTTCTGCCCGGCCGGGATCGAACCCGGGACCTCTTGCGTGGCAGACCGGCATGATGACCACTGAATCACTCAGGTCGTAAATCAATATGATGATCTCAAACAGATGACAAAAAAAAATGTCTGCGTAAGGAGATATCGCTGTTCCATAGCAATAATCTTACAATACTGACACGTGATTTATTTATTTATTTATTTATAACACTTTATTGTACATTAAAGGAGATCGTAAAAGTACAGTTTAAAACAATATAGGTACAAGGGCGGCCTTATCGCTGAGAGCGATCTCTTCCAGGCAACCATTTACACATAAACTTATAATAGAATATTAACATTTTAGGCAATGTACAAAATATAATACTAACATAAACAATAGCAACTACTTATATACATATCCAATAACATAAACAATACATAACAAATAACTTAATAATACAATAAATAACAATCCATTCCATATCTAGACTCAGGCAAAGGACCTCACTTTTGTAAGTCAAGGAGATGGTGCTTCAGTCTCCCCTGAATACACCTGGTGTATCAGAACACCTCACCTCACGGGGCAGAGCATTCCACAGACGCACCGACTGGACAGTAAAAGATTTGTCGTAGAAGATTTAGATACGTGATTTGTCCTAAATGTTTCTATGCTAATGACAGAAAGCTTATTTTATTATTTGTAACCAACCGCGCAGCCCTCGCGTCATGCCAGCTCAGTCATCGCGTCGCGCCCGCCTAGTTACCGCGACATTATGGTAGGCTGCGCGATTTAGGTGCGATTCTTTTCCAGGCATTACGCGGTGACCAGGCGCATGTGATATTTATGCCTTTAGTGTAAAACGTTACACGTGGTGAAAGAAAACTGAGCATAAAAATTGGAGGTAATCGATTTTATAATTTTGTTTTAAAGAATAGCGAAATTGTAATGAATTAATTATAGGGCTAGATTGTTAAAGTTGCGAGACAAGGTTAAAATTAAACAAATTTAGCGGTTCTCCTCGTGATACTTGTTCAACAAGACTCATATCCAGTTCACTGTAATATACATATACACATGCGTATATACTCAAGCTCGTATCCCATTGGGGTAGGCAGAGATTATCGAGTGCCACAAGCTACGATTTTCTCTCGACTCTTCCACATTCATACATGTTTTCATGCACTTACACCGGTTGAGGATACTCTGACATGCCCTTTGGAGATAATTTATCTGATCAGTATATTAATAGAAGCAATAAATAAAAATTTCGGCCATTTAACGTATCGGAGATAGTGTTCAGGTTTTTTATGCTACGCAGTGACAAACGCGTCAACAGTTTACTTGATTGTAAGCGGAAACTATCGCCTGCTACATGAAATCTAAGATTTATGCATTTAGGTGCATGCAACAAAAATACAGAACCGCAGGTGCATTGGCACTGGAATATTATTATGAAATGCTCATGCTTGTAATTGCACTGGTTATCTTATTTTTAAAACCGGAATACATCAATGCCAGCATTGTAGCTTGGCAGCAGAAATAGATGAGGCCTATCTACTACTAATTTAAATTTTCTTTCGTTACTTTTCGTTTTACGAAAATAAACACACAATTTGAAAATGACAATTATGATCGCCAAAGGAACCATGGCTTTACACGTAGACTGTCAAAGGTATCGCTAAATAATATCGGTACTGTCACGGGGCCCAATCGGTTCCCGGAACTAACCTACCAGTACCAGGATTCGAGCAGAAGACCTTGGTCAACCTTGCTTCACCAACGGTATTAGAAGGCACTTCTAACGAATATTGATATTATATAGCGTTCCGGCTCTGCCTGGCATTGTCGAGCACGGTTCGGTCGTGGTTGGCGAGGGATACGTTTATCTACGGCCATAGGGCGGTCAGCGTGTCATGGTAGCGTTTTTGACGATTAAAAGAGATATTTAATGTCCTAATCAATAAAGAAATTTTGAATTTTGTATAGAACTTTGAATTTTGATAATAAGTTACTTAATCCTTTATTATTGAACGAATCCCTATCAAATTATTGCTAATTATCTTCGTTTATGCTCAAGGGTATAAAAGCTCATGCTAAGCATATGTCAAGTAACTTGTAGAGCTGCCAATTACCCAAGACATCTAAATTATATCGAAATTTACAATCCTTACAAAATGTAAAACATTCCAGGAAACTAGGTTACTAAGCCAGTCTAGTTTCTATTAAGAATTATACCTCCACAGTAGCTTAGTATGTTTATATGAGACAGTGGCAGTAAGTCCTCGTGCGTATTACACCCTTGGGACTTTTCAAGAGCCGTGAGTGGGATTCTTTATCCGCGTGCTCGTTCAGTTATCTTAAGAGTGGCCTTTGTACGGTCTCAGACATTTTTTTATTAAGCCTTTTAAGGAATAATAAATAAAGAATAATGACATTTATTGCCACAAGACGCAACGACGCGAGAAAAATTAACAAATTTAAAATAATAATTCGAAAAAAAAAACGGCTAATAAGGCTGGATAGTTCCTTACTGGGCTTCTATTGAACGTTCAGTCACTCAGCGTGTGATGGGAAAAGCTGTATTTAATTATTTGAAAACTTAATGTTCAACGGCGCACTTAAAACGCCATAGCTTCATAGTGTCTCTACGTCCTAAGATCAGAAACGCTTTAAGACAACTTCAAGGCTAGAGTGAGAAGCCTGTTCCTAATATAGGTTTTAAGACTTTCGAAATATCGAGGTAAAAACAATACTAACCGTGGTAACAAACCCGATAATATGTGTAGTGAAAATGTAGCCTGTTCCTAGATAGGCATGCTCCATTTTTGGCTGCATCGTCACTTACCATCAGTTGAGATGGTGGTCATATCGACTAGTCTATTAAAAAAAGTACCGTTTCGACATGGTAACCTCACCGTAATTATTCCATTTCGTCATGCTAATGAATGAAAATCTACCACAGAAACGCACACTAACACTCGTATTCAGAAACATCACTATGGGGTCTTACAATTGTATAAACATTTGGTACAAATCGCGCAGAAATAGCATAGGTACGTCTGTATGGGCTTTTAGGCTGACGCCTTTTCATAGGTACACGGTGAAGTTTCAGTTACGTTTCAATTTTTTTCTGACTCTTTGAGGTGCATATCTCGTGTGAATGAAACTGTCTATCTAATTTTGAAACTGTTCTTCTTATAGGTATAAAAAATCATCGACTCACAATTCACAATCAACTCAAATGCACGAACGCACAGGGTTCCAACTGACAATGTTTGAGTGAAAATCGGTACTATACGGCACTCAAAATGTACGAATTTGACCAATTATATAGTGCGGAAAGTTAGACAACTATAATTATTGTTTGTAAATACGGTAGGAAAAAGGAAGCGTCGGTAGATGAGCGGTTAGAGTATAAGACTCGTAAGCCAGAGGTCCTGGGTTCGAATCCCGCTGCGGCCATGTACCAATGACTGTTTTCTTCGTTATGTACATTAGTTGAATACTAACCGATGCTCTTACGGCGAGGGAACACATCGTGATGAAACCTGCACATTCAGGCGACTGGATGTGGAACCATGATCCAATCTGGTCAGGTTCCCCTGGTAGCAGGGTCATAGCGAGGTCAGATGGCAGTCGATCCACTGTAATTACCTGACCTGCCAAATCCTGGATCATGGTCGAGGCGGACCCCGGGCCCGCGTGCGCGAGAGAACATCCAGGACACTAACGCTAAGATAGATAGATAAATTATTTATTGCTCACACAAGAATAACTACATTAAAAAGTTCCGACAAAAAACCATAACTAGTTGTGGGCAAAGGCGGCCTTATCGCTGTAAGCGATCTCTACCAGGCAACCTTTGTGTAAAGAACCGCTAAGGTGATTATTATTATTTTATTATTACGGGAGGAAAAAGGAAGCTAGAGAGTGTATTCTACACCTGTTCACAATATTGGTTTCATTAAAAGCCACATTGCCGGCTCTAGCCCCGCGATCCATTTCAGATGTCACACCAACACTAGGGACCTCGAATATGTAAATTTTAAATGGGGTTTTAGTCGATTGCAAATGAGGAAAACATTTACAATTCTGCAGCGTATTTTATAGGTAACTAGCGACCCGGTCTGGCTTCGCACCGATGTTGTCTATTATAACTGTAATGTAATTAAACGTACAAAGCGGAAGAAATTATCTAAATAAAGGTGAAAACCGAATCGAAATCCGTTGTGTGGTTTAAGAGAAGTTAGCGGATATACAAACAAACAGACAGAAAGCGACTTTATTTTATACTACAAGGACATATTTTAACGAAAAAAGAGGGGTGTTATAAGTTTGACATGTGTATCTGTGGCTTCATGGCATCGTTGCTCCCGAATGGATGGACCGATTTGAATAAGATTTTCTATAATATGAAGTCAGTTTAATCGAGATGCTCCTTAGCTTCGTTTCATTAAAATCAGTTGAGTAGTTTAGAAAATATTTGAGTATATGTAAATTTGGTCGGGGGCTATCAGACTTTTTTTATCGGTTGGGCTTGTATACCTACTATAATGACAATGAAAGGACAATAATTTATGAGCATGTGGAATGACGTTATGTATGTATTCAAGATTAATTATAGATGCGATTGAAAACAAAATACAGCTATGAACATAATGTTTTTAATTATCGCAGTTATTATAGCACATTTCAAAAAATATCGGGTTACTCGTAAACAAAGGTACGCGGTAGGAATCCCGGAACATACCTTTAAAATATAGCTACGAAATTCTAAAGTAACTCTACAACTTCATCATCTTTGAATAGCGTCGCGCGTCGCGTGTCAGCCATCCATCAACGTACCAACAAATACAAACTTTCGCTCTCTCTCTGTATAGCACCATACTGTTCCCGAGCCATAGAATGCCACAGCACTTTTGTGAGTCCGAAGCGTGCAGAATTCAGTTCGCAATGAATACGGGAAGAGCGTTAGAGATGAGTATCGCGTGTCATTTCGCTCAGGGCGGGGCGGTGTGGAGCTACGCAGATAGTTACGAGGAAAGGATACGGTACGAGCCACATACTGTGACTCGTAAGTTTGTATCTAGCTGTAAATGTAGAGAAAGAAAGAAAAGAAATACAGATGTTGACAATAAAAAACAAATATATTTCAAGTAACTTAAGACACATACAATTTGTTAGTAGGTAGATATAATAACATAATCTAATGTTAGTATTAAAGTAATATCTCCACTGCAGAGACGTGCAAGTTACAGCAGTGCCTCATATAAATAAGGGCCAGGACGGTATATAAAAGAAAATGAAAAAAAAAAAATACTATCGACGCCTAAGGTTAGTTCCTTGTGTTTCTACTAGTAGATATGTCTTTCGGACTCTGGGCGGAGCGGTGTGGAACTACCCTATGTGGTGCATGTTACCGTTCATTTATTGTTGTAGGTAGAACCTGCAGAGCCTCGAGCATCGGCGTAGGGTTGCGCGTTTGTCGGTTTTCTACAGGTTGCACTTCGGAGAGTGTGCGAAGCAGTTGCACGACCTCATTCCACCGGCCCCTTTCCGCCATCGGGAGACGCGATCCGGGCGAGTGCTTCATCCTTATGTCGTGGATCTTCCAGCTATCCGCACGAGCCGCTTTGGCTCAACTTTTATAATGCGTACGGCTAAGAATGCGTTGCCTGCGAGTGTGTTCCCTGATCAATATAATCTGGATGTCTTCAAGGCTAGAGTGAATAGGCTGTTCCTAGACAGGCATGCTCCATCATAGACCGCATCGTCACTTAACACCAGGTGAGGTGGCGGTCAAATGTCTGGCTAGTAAAGTAATAAAAAAAAAAAAAAGAATAGTTGAACTTTGTCGACTTGACGCTATGGTGGTTATACTGTGCTACTTTAAGCCCACAGGCAGATATACAGGTACACATTCAATCATTGACACCTACACACGCCAAGCTTAAGACACCTATCTTGTGCGCCGCGGGTTAAAAAAACTCATTCTTCATAAGTGAGTAATAAAGAGTTTATTCCATCTAGTAGGACTAGGGGTGGCACTGTGGAACCATTCGATGAATCTGCAATCATGCTTTCTGACACATACCATATCTACCAGCGACTACTCCGCGACCTCAGACCACAGATATCTCTTTCCATATCAATAACGCTTTATTGCATTACTGCAATAACGAATACATTTTTCGGGTAACATTTTCGGGGGACTCGACTCCACTCGATTGTGGAATAATAACATTATATCACCGACCAGAATAATGGTTCGTTCGCTCAGAGACCAGCTTTTGAATGAAGTGTTAGATGGGTTATGCATGAGCACATTCATGCCGCGACAATTCTTATCAAGAATATAGGTTGTTACTTTTATTGCTGATCTAAGTTAGGTACGTATTTTCGATGAAAGCTCCGAGCGTGCGTTTTCCATTTATTTGTAAGTGATGTATAGAACGTTATGGCTCTTTCGAAGGGGTACGCAATTGCTTTGGCTTGTATGCGAATCTGTGCCACGACATAGATGTATCGAGATACTATATCACGATAATTTTGACATGATTTAAATTAGTTCAAAATGTTTATGTGATATTAATATTAAAGCATCAAGGTTCGCCTTGACCATGATCTGGCAGATTGGGTAATTACAGTGGTGCGACCGCCATGTGACCTCGGTGACCCTGCTACGAGGGGAACCTGACCATATTGGATCATGGTTACAGAATCAATCGCCTAAATGTGCAGGTTTCATCACAATGTTTTCCCTCACCGTAAGAGCATCGGTTAGTGTTCAACTGATGAACATAACTCAGAAAAGAGACATTGGTACATGGGGGTAGTGGGATTCGAACCCGGTACCTCTCCCATTGAGAGTCGGATACCGTTCCCACTAGGCCACCGATGGTCCTCCAACACATCCGACGTAATCTAATACCATATCCATATTAATGTTGGTTGTAAAATGTAGTCACCAGAGCTATTTTTAAAATGTAGTGAATGTTTACGTCTGATCGATATATCGTATGTACCTTTATATCGGATAATTTTTTCTAACGCCACTTATAACAAATTGTAAGGGACTTAAGAATATTGGTAATATTTACCCTCACTGTTAGAGCATCGGTTTAGTGTTCGAGTAATGCACACAACTCAGAAAAAGTAATTGGTACATGGTGGCACTAGGAATCGAACTCGGTACCTCCCGCTTACGAGTCCGATCAACTAGCCATCAAGCCACCGACGAAATATTTTTACATTTCAATAAAAGCACAAAAATATCTTACGTTTTTGACGTTTATTATTCATAATAAAGTTTGACTTTCCTTGCGTGTCTATCGAACTGTAGTTCTTTCTTGGAAGCGGCCATCAATTTCTATTCAAGTTTTTATTTTGCAGTGGAAATAGCCAAGTAATAATCATCGACAAACTCTTTTGGAACTTGGATTTGACAGCCTGGTAGCCATTTGAGGTAAAAGATTGCGTTTCATGCGCTAACACGATTTTTATACCGAATATCCGATGGACGCTAGTAATGATGACGTGGCGTCATGCTAGGGGCGGGCCGGTGTCGATACTTAAGAAGTATCTACATATTACAGTTTAAATCACACCCTTAATAAAACTAAAAACATAATAATTTGTAATATTTGCAAAAATGTTTGGAAGGACAGGAGGATGAAAGTGTCTTTTTTATATAATAAATTGGGTAGTTATTTGGCCGCCATCTTCTTGTGTAAGCATCTATCATCTATATCTCCGACGCACATTTCTGTGTCAGATGAGTCCTCGACAGAATATTTTATTTCTGGCTAGTTCTATATCAGATCGTTTCATAAGAGAACTAAGAATAACAAATAATTTAAGAATTCCTCTTTCTTCCCTTCTTCCTTGTTCCTTCTGAAAACGCGACATTTTCATATTTAAGAGGGAGTTAATGGACTATGGACATTCGCAAAACCGTGGTAGTCGCGTAGGTATGCATTGCCGGCCTACTAGAAAGGTATATATTATGACGGTGCAGATGCTGCGGCTATTGATATATATTGCAGGGTTGGACGGATTTTCGTACAACTACTTTGATCTTCAAATCAAGGATAGATTCTCGTCGATTTGGCAGTTACGGGTGCTGAAGCTCTATAGACACATTTCCCGAAACAAAGACTCGATGGATAGATTAGTAGTTCAATGATGGAAAGCTAATTGAAATGAAAGGGAGCACGTAAGACACATCTCCAATCCGCTGGATCACTACCTTGCAGTGAGCTAGCTACGCAGAAAACAGGAAAAAGTGTAAGCATCAGACCTGCAACTCTTGGAAAAAAGGATGAAAATGAAGACCCCCAATAAACTTGAGACAATCACGCACTACTCTGTCGAAAGTGAAAGACTATGACGAGATAAGGCTTTATTGTTAGTCAATTCGGTTTCTTATACTTACATTTAAATTGTAAATAACTGACAAACTTATGGGGAATAAGTAATAATCTTGCCTGTACAGTCAAGCAGGCATTGTTTCTTGGCGGTTGATATAGTTATGTTGAGGCGATGGCAACGCTACTAGTGCTTGGACCGAAATTTTACAAATTTTACTTTATAGTACTATTAAGCCTACAACAACAAATTGTTCTATTCATTATTTATTTCACTATATGCTTGAATAGATTCACACAGCGCCGTCTAGCTCCAAAGTAATAAAAGCTTGATTATGGGTGTTAGATAAGTTATTAACTTCTTATATACTTTTTTTAAATGAATATATATTACATCATAATATAGTAACATTCAGACCCGTAACAGAAATAAAAATTCATCATTTAAATTTCTGCTCGGCCAGAAATCGAACTCGGGACCTCTACGTTAGGGTGTCCCGTCCGTGTATGAGAAAAAAAAAATTTCAAGCAACACAATCGCAAGAGGTATCAAAATTTGCGTAATTTTACACAGATTACGAAAAATGTAAAAATATTTTAAATATATGTGATCTTGAGGGCTCTACCGAACTTTGAAATGATGGGAATTTTAAATTTTTGCAGAATCTTTCCACTTGCTTAAAATAATACGAATTCAAGTTTATTTTATACTAAAATATAAAAATTAAAGAAATAAAGCATAAAAAAACAAAATAATCAAAATAGAGCATAATAATCAATATTATATTTTGATTGCATAGACCAACGAAGCCATCTCAAGCATTAAGGCCTTGCCACATACAAAGCTCGGCGCGAGCGCGGCGCGTTATTTGCTAGGCAACCATCGCGCGGCGCGATGGTTGCCTAGCAAATAACGCGCCGCGCGATGGTTGCCTAGCAAATATCGCACCGCGCTCACGCCGCGCTCGCGCCGAGCTTTGTATGTGGCAAGGCCTTTAGCGTCAGTAACACAGTAACACTATGTGAGGCCTCTGTTACCACAGATTGTGTATAACAAGGATAGTCAACAATTTCCAAGCTTTTATCTTTTGCCATGATTTGAAAGTTTTTATTAGAAATATGCTGAAGAATCGGGGGTGCAGTGAATAACCGGCGTTGCGTATTTTCCTGTCCCACAATAATGTATGTGTAATCTTCAGCAGAGAAGTTAATTTTTATAGTTTAAGTTTTAAGTTTTAGTGCTACTCTTAGCTTTTCTAGCTTTTTCTAGTATTAAGTTAAATCTTTGGTAGAAACCAAGCGGATGTCAGGCAAAACAGTTTCAGCAGATCGCGTCGATAAACATTATCTGTCACAGAGCTTAGCTACTTTGTTAGTTGGCTTTGCTTAATGTTTTTCTATTCGCTGTTGAAATCGATGATGTCGAAGGTCGTTTATGTCGGGGATGCCTTTGGTATCGAACATATTTCAGAGGAAGAGTCACGCACTATTCACAATTTGCAGAAACAGAATCGGTCTCTTAGGAGGCTTTAATTTGCCTATGCTGTCTCTTTATCATTCTAGTCCTTTATTTTTAATCAATACCACTCATTACCATTTTCCTGTCATTTATTTGATCTAACAATTAACTCCCCTTTTGATGAGAATACTTAGGTTTCAAGCTCAAATACAAACAAGATTCAAATAAAGTACATTTAAGAAGCAAATCTAAAAGCTTTATAGATAACTCTAACAACACTGGTTTCGTCATACGTTTTTTGAAACTAGATATAATTTCGTTAGCTTTTGCGGTATCTTTTCAAATTGAGGTAGGTTTCCATTCACTTATCGTGGTCAAATGATTTCAGGAATTAGGTAATTTGGGCATACTTCCGACTAGCTTTTTTGCCCGCGTCTTCGTCTGCGTAAAATTAGGTTAGAACGTTCCGGATCCGTTCCCGTGGCAACCACATTGAATCTGAGTTCCCCGAGAACTATAGTCTATGTAACCCGCTGATAATGAAGCTTTCTATGGGTGAAAGAATTTTTAAATCGTAAGTAGTCGTTTTTGAGCTTATCAATACAAACAGACAATCAAACCTCTCTTTATGATATTGGTATAGATTAGAATGGAAGCTTTGGTCCATATATTGTTGATATTTTCTAAAACAGTCCCAAATATTACTGAATTGGATATATTCTTTCTATTATCGGTACTTCCATTTCAGGTCGTTCTTGACTAATGAAATAGCGCTGCTGATCGTCAAGTTTTTAGTATGTTCTCAATACAGCGAAAGTGCCTCACGATGTCTCGAACTTATTATTCAAATAAAGTCACAAAATCTACTTTTTAACTGTATCACAACTGTACTACTTTAATGGCATAAAATTACTTTGGATTCGAAAAAACACTAGAGAGTAAAGTCCACAAGCCACAAAGTCCTCGAAACAAGTTGAAACGTACCACGTTACCTGCAACTTTGAATTTGAAAGTCCCAATCTGCAAATTCGAAGTCGCCGATAACATATTGTTGCATAAAAATCTAAATATCGTGTTTGTATTACACCTTAATAAAATAATAAGTGAATATTTTTTAAATTTATATTTAAAATAGGCTAGCGAAATATTACCTTAAATTTGTAAATTTTTCAAAACTTTGGCGATCTATAGAACCCTAAAGGTATAGTTTTATTTGGTTTTTTAAGTTGTTTGAGTAATCTACGATTCATTACGCAACTTTTGACAGGTCTTGAATTAAGAAAAACCAAAAACATATGTAATATAAATCTGAAATCTAAAGTAGCGAAATATCATAATTTTTCAGAACTTCAAAGATCGGTAGAACCCTAAAGATCAAATTTTATTTTATTATTTTTATTATTATGGTAATCTGCTTTCAATTACGCAAATTTTAAGAGGTCTTGCGTTAAGAAAATCCAAGAAAAAAATTCTCGGGACACCCTACTCTACGTGGCAGACTGGCAAGTAAACCAACTGAACCACGAAGGTCCTCAAAAATGCCTATCATATGCAAAAAAATATTTATGTTACATATCGATATTGATTCTATAACAAAGTGCCCATCACTAAAAGTGAGGCGCTAGCGCATATTTCCGCCTGTATGATAAATAGTGGCGGTGATTCGGTCGGATCGCGTAATAGTGGGCATTGGTCCACATTGTGTCTACAGTTGTAAGAACGGCTAGCAACGAGTTGGCAAACATTTTTGGACCCTACGTCTTAGTAATAGAACTTAAAATTATTTACTTGGTGTTTAAGTTCAAGAATACTATATAATTTATTTACCAACTCCTTCAACCGCCTTTAAACTCTATCCATTGGCGATAACCGTGTCAAAAGTCGCGTTAATATGTTCTACGAGCGTTATTATATTGTTGGTATTTAGCTTTGAATAAAATAGACTTGCTACGGACTTGATACCATAAGAGTTTTTCCAAAATGGAAATAGAATAAGAGGGAAATTAAATCAATTTCCATTCCTATAATGGAAACGTTATTATATTACTATATATAGGTATATATTTCAATGAGTCATGATCCTAACTGGTCAGGTTGCCCTGTTAAAAGAGTCACGACGGATAGATGGCAGTCGCTTTACTGGAATTACCTGATCAGCCAAATCCTGGATCATGGTCAAGGCGGACCCCAGTCCCATATTCGAGTGAGCATTAACGCCTATATTATGGACTAGATACTAAACTAAAATAAAATGTAAACAAACATATCTAAAGTTAAATCATACGTAAATCTCCAAGCAATAATTAAGGGAGGGCCGCAAGACCGTTTTCACCATAAGAGTAAAAGCCCGGGGCCGTGTTAATATTTCCCGGGGCTCCGGGAAAAATGCGGGATGGATTCCGGGATCGCGCGACGAGGGTCCCCTAGACGTCTGCCCGAGTTATGTAGAAACATATACATATGGACTTCCCAAGTAAAGTTATAGACGTTGGGAAATATTGGGGTCCATGCAGATATTTTTCCTTTTTACATTTGATTTCGGTGGTTGAAATGGATTTTGTGAATATATTCGTGATTAAAATCGAAGGGATCTCGACAATATAAATCGCATGTAATAGGACTCTGTCAAGCCTGAGTCAGACAACGATAGCTATTCTGTACTTTTGTTACATAAAACGAACTCTGAGCATAAAAGCTATTGCATGAATCATCCACTTTTTGTCGGTAAAGTAGTTAATTATACTTGGAGATAGTCAATTACTTTTTGCTAATAATAAATACGTTTTAAGTCTAACCTCGCTTACTTAATTTTGCAAGATACTCCGCATTCCATAATAAGCGTCTAAATTCCAATCGGACACTTTGAATATTTTATGGGCTTGTAAATGTAATCAAGAGATGGTTTGTAAATGTAAATATATTTTAAATATTAACTAGTTTTTAAAATATCGATGCCTTAAAACCACACATATAACCAAAACGAAATACAATAATCGAAATATTTAAATCCTGCGTCGAACCGATACAAAACGCAAATTAAATAACAATTTTATTTATATTTCCCCTAAAAATGTACCCCTAAATAGACATACATCAAATTGAGATGTTTTTTTATGTTCGCTTACAATTTTTCAATTTTGAATATCCGGGCTTATAGCGATAATCCTGGCTGAAAAACTTGGGATGCTTATTTGCGCAAAGCCTCCCGCCTCTTTTAAATTTAAACGTCATGGTCCGAAATTCTGGTGGGCTATAATGGAAAATGTTTACAGGCATTAGTTAGAGAACCTTGGATTAGATTTCGGGTAATTGCTGTAAAATAATTGTCGGTTTTATACCCACCCGTAGAACAACAAGAAAATTGTATTAGGCACTAAAACTGTAACAGTAAAGCCGGACTTTCAATCAGTGTGACATAATATATTATACCAAGCAGAACCGATGGCGACGGTTCTGGGAGATTTTAAAGTAGGGGTGCGTAGTATAGATTAGTATGTATGTCCATAGGCTGCGGTGACTGCTTACCATCAGGCAGGCTTGTTTGCCACCTAGTGGGATTAAAAAAACAACGTTTTTTTATCTCGGTCCAAGGCACGGAACGGCCATTGTTATCTAATCTCAAAAATGTTACATTGACATAATAATAAAACTTATTTACGAAAATAAACGAAAATGGTAGGTAATAATCAAAGTGTTGCGTAAGCCTCAAGGCTACGTGGGAAATAGGTGCATGAACCTGCCGGTATCAGGAAAGGGGCCCCGTAGGCGACTTAAAAAGCGATGGAGTGACATCGCTGAGTCGAATGCGAGAGCCAACGGTTTGCGACGAGAGGATGCCGAGGACCGGGCGAAGTGGAGAAGAATGAGTAGGAAAGCGGACCCCGGCAGAGGCCGGAATAAGTGCTAGGACGATGGTGATGATGATGTTGATATGTAATATTCAAAGAACACAAACAAATTGACGACCTGAGTCGTTCAGTTGGTTAACATCCGCCATGCAAGGGTCCCGGGTTCAATTTCCGTCCGAGCAGAAATTTAAATGATGAAATTTAATGTCTGTTACGGGTCTGGGTGTATAATAAGTCATCATCATCTTGGCATCAATATCCCAGTTGTGCTCTCGAGCATGAGGGCCCCGGGTTCGCCTTAACGATGATCCAGGATTTGGCGATCAGGTAATTACAGTTGAGCGACTATCATCTGACCACCGTGAGCCTGCTACCAAGGGAACCTGACCAGATTGGATCATGGTTACAAATTCAGTTACCTGAATTTGCAGGTTTCACCACGATGTTTTCTCTCACTGTAAGAGCATCGGTCAGAATTCAACTAATGTAGAGAACTCAGAAAAGAGTCATTGGTACATGGCCGCAGCGTATTCTAATATGATGGGACAATAAGTATGTATTTATAAAAAGTATTTGCATAAGTAGTTTATTAGTTATCTGACACCCATAAGCTTTGCATACTTTTGGGCTAGATGGTGTGAATTTGTTCAAGCATACTTATTTAATATAAATAACAAATAAACGTAACAAGAAAAAGATGTAAACAAAACTCATTAATAGTCAAAAACCAACTTAAACAAACACTTCTGGAATTCTAGTTAACTAGAACAGACTTCGTTCATTACCTAAGCAAAGTTCATGAACTCTATTGACTGAAAATTTGATATTTAACATCAAACTTTAGCTATCAAAAGTGATTATTAGTTTCATACTTCTTCCAGCTCATGGCTAAGTTGGTTTTCAAAGCTTTGGCTTTTCATTAGCAAAATATTGAGCACAATTTTCTTATTTTGGGGTTTCTTTCTAATATTATGGTGTTCGCCAGTGGAACATCCTTTTAACCTGTAGAACCTCTCAAAATCAGAAAATGTGCAGTCTTATGTTAGGTATGTTTTTAAACTATGATATCCAACCTGAATGTGAGTATGTTCCCTTAACATTATTATCCAATTTAATATAATGGTATACAAGAAGTCCTGCAAAGTATGGCATCACCGTCTGCTAATTGACAACCTAAGTGGTTCAATCGGTTAACTTGCCGGTCTGCCACGCAGAGGCCCCGGGTTCGATTTCCGGCCGGGTAGAAATTGAAATGACGAGTTTTAATTTCTGTTATGGGCTGTGATGGTAAGTCAGTTCAGACTGAGGTTATAACAGGTATGGTTTGGTAAATAATTTTGAACATAAAAAATAGGTTCAGATAATGTAACAGTAAAATAAAACAAAGGCGCCAATATCTGGCATTGGCACTCATTTTGGACGGTTAAATATTTATAGCTAGCTAGTGCAACCACTACAAACCTTAATATTTGTGGTTTTACGTAGGGCATGAGTAGGAAAGTAACATGACAGCTCTGAACTTTTCAATCTATCACATAATTAGTTCCGGTACACGCGAATGCCATTTCTTGGAATTATTGACTATAAGGTATGAAAGTTTAATTGTATGGTGCTCCCTGTGAAACGTGTTTCTCTGTTTACGTAGAGAGACCTACATACAGGTTATTTCAAATTGATAACCTAAAAGGGTACTGTGTGCATGTACTCATGATAACAAACAACTTCTACTAGGGCACCAACTCTGAAGTCGCAAAAAAATCAGCTGGTACATATGTTTTGTTACAAAATCATGGTCTTGTAGGTACATCATTCATAAAATTATAAATTTTTAAATGATAAATAGAACACTAGCCTTAGGGATATTAGCCATAAATGTATCTAAAAGTAAAGTTTAATCATACTTAAATAAACACATAAACTAACATTTTGCAAATATTATTCAAAAATAATTTGAATAGATATCCAAGCCTGCGCATAAATTAAACTATTTTATTCTTCTACATTAAAACCAGATCCACCTAAAAATACAACACGGCGCCCCTCAAAAACCCCAGGCACACGCACCGGAAAACATGTAAAAACTAAAAGATACGAATCGGAGAGTCGCGTTTGCAACACACCTCTCTGAGTCGTGTGTAATTCCTCATTCAGAGTGAGGGTAGTTTTTATCTCTGTTTGCATCCTATTTAGCTGCCCGGGCCACTGAGAAAGGAGTCAAAGAAACGGCCTATCTCGACCATTTGCACGTTCCTCGGCTAACTCCACCTCGACTGTTTGGACAGTACTCTGACGGACACAGGGTTGCCAAGCACACTACATTGAGAATTTTATAGAATAAATGAATCACCTTGATACCGATTTCTTTTAAAAGTTTGAGGTTTGTATAATACTGGCACATTCGTATTGACATAACTAAAATGGCATATTTATTCAATAAATTTGTGGCTAAAAAAGTTATATGGTTATATTTATCTTAAGAATGGATATAAATGTCATTTAGGCCCTTTGTGGGTATCATGTTTTTTTTTGTGTTTGCGTGTAGAGTGGGCACTATATACAGTTTGTGTGTGTCATGTAGAATCCCTTTCTTTATTTATAAAGCCTTTCATGGATGTCATGTAGTGGCCCTTAGTGGGCGCCTTAAAGCTCCTTCGTAGATTACATGCAGAGCCCCTACGTGCCCACCATGTGAAGTTTCTTCATTAGTGCCATTTAGAGTTTGTTCGTGGATGCCCTGTAGTCTTCGTGGGTGCGCGTAAAGTACCTTCGTGGGTGTCATGTAGAATCCCTTTGTTGGTGCGTGTAGTTCTTTCGTGGGTGCGTGTAGTCTCTTCGTTGGTGCGTGTAGACTCTTCGTGGGTGCGTGTAGACTATTCGTGGGTGCATGTAGTCCCTTCGTGGGCGCCATGTAGAGTCCCTTGGTGGGCGCCAGTCAGATTCCCATAGTGTATGCCATGTAGTCTTCGTGGGTGCGTGTAGAGTCCCTTCGTGGGTGCCATGTACAGTCCCTTTGTTGATGCGTGTTGTCCCTTCGTGTGTGCGTGTAGACTTTTCGTGGGTGCATGTAGTCCCTTCGTGGGCGCCATGTAGAGTCCCTTGGTGGGCGCCAGTTACGAGTCCCTTCGTGGGTGCCATGTAGAGTCCCTTTGTGGGCGAACAAATTTTTTTTTGTAATTGAAAGTTACAGTGATGCGGTGTACAGCTGAGCATTACTTCCTTATCTCAAAAATAATTCAAAAACATCCCCCATTCTTTATCAATAGTAATAACGTATACAACGTATACTACTGCACCTAGAATCGTAGGTCGAAGTATACTTCTGAACTAACTACGACAGTTCAAGACACCCCTATCTCCTTCCCCAGGGCATGGAGTTTCGTCGCCGTCATTAGCGAGCGCAGTCGCGGACGCAGTCATAAACATTTCATTTGTCAATCTGTGAACACGGCCGCTGACTGCCGTTTTGAGTGTGGCTGACCAAAGAATACGTAAAGGTCACGACGATAAACTACAACAGTATGGGTATAGGTGGCTTTCTGGTTAATTTTAGGACAACTTAGAATTTTGACATAGATGATGTTGAACAGTCTCGGAAGCCGATACGCATCCCGTGACGGTATGTCATGTAATATGTATTAAATATTGGAGATGTAAAAATATCGTCATCAATATCGTCGTCGTCGTCAGGTACCTAGTAGACATATATTGAAAATACGTACAAAGAAACAAAAATAGAGCAGTTATCACACCAATAATAAGTGCTCTATTAAACCTACAATTTCATTGAGAGTTTTCAGCCATAAGCCACAATGTTTAAAAATCACTTCAAGATTTCGACTCTCGTTCCTAAACACACCAACCACGTAACGCACACCCCACGTTTTCGCCCCAATCAAACATCAATCGAAACTTTTCGGCGGTCCGCCGCTTGAGCAGAAACAAAGCTCGCCGGCGAAACAAACCGAACTGAAAAATTCAATCTTGTCACATAACGATTCTGGTAGCGCGAACGGGTAAATAATCTTTGACAAGGTTCCGCAGAGGCGTGCGCGGAGCGAGTGGACGGAGCTCAGTTGCCGCCGCGACGTCGGCTCGAACGCACGTGCCGTCCGTACCGCGCCCGCGCTCCGAGTGACAGTGATCCCGCTATTACAACACCTAAAATACACCCCGAAAAATACAAGTGATTGTGCCAGTGTCAGTGGATTGCGATGTTCAGTGTTTGAGTGTGGCGCCGCAGAAACAACTTTTCAGGTACCCGCAGTGTTTTAATTTTCATGTGCAGATTGAGGTTAGGTTATCCCTTTGAATGCGTTATGAATACGACGTCCGCGCGTTTACGGGGGTAGTATTATTTTTTGGCGGTGGCGTGTTTTCGGCGATACGCAATGCAGGGTCACCGGTTTGTTCTTACGCCGATAAAAGCTATGAATCAGATTTTACGCTATTTTGAATAATACACCACGCTTGTTATTCCCGTATCCAATTTCCGCATTAATACCTTGTTGGGCGCCAATTTTCATTTAAAAAATTCTTTAAATTAAAATAAACGCAATTACGACACCTTCCACGCCTGTCTCATACAAAAGAGGAAACTAATTAGCCTTTAGCTGAAACTACGCCGAGATTTTCCCAGCTCTTGTATTAACTAATAAATTCTCAGCAGGTTAAGACGTATATGCAAATGAGGTTAAACTCTTGGCTGAGAAATTTTGCAGCTTCGTGCCATTGAAAAGAAGGCGGAAGTGCCTTTTCCAAAAGGAGATTCCTTGCTTTCTGTTTACATTTAATTCCCTCGGAATATTTTACGCCCACGAGTTAACTAGAGTTTATTTTAGTGTTCTTATCAAGAATACAATATTCCGTTGTCGAATAATATCATATTTAGAGAAAATAAGAAAGCATATTAACAAGAATTAAAAATCGACCTTTAGGTTTATTTTTATAATGTGATCCTTATTAATAAGATTTGACGATCCTAATTAATAAAATAATTAGTATGAAATCTAATTCTATTAATTATTTTACCGCCGTAGCTAAACATCTTCCAAGTGATCAAAGCACTATAAGGATGTTGGGAAATGGCTAATTAAGAGTAAATATAATCACAACTTATCTTTGAAAAACTGTGTACCATGCGGCTTAGGCTACGATTGACCCCAAATAATTTACAGTACATAGAGTCTCAAATTCCACTTGGGTGAATTTGCGGCAAATCAGCTACTTGTAGCACATTCTAATACAAAATTCTCTAATTGAACAAAGTATGCTATGCTTTATACAGAGAGGTAGTGTCGAGTACAGTACGTATCTATTCTAATCAAGGTCTCATGTCCAATTATAATATCGATCGAAAGCATTAATACAAAGAAAAATGTACTTCCTTAGCCTTTGAGCAATGGTGATTTACTTTGATTTGGGGGAAAATTAAGAGGACATGATCTAGTTCTGTTAGCATGCGGTAGACAAACAGGCAACCTGATTGAAAGTAGACCTCTGTCTGTAGATATTAGCAGCACCAGAGATATCGCCAATGCGTTGCCTACCTCAAAAACCCCGGTCACGTTGTCCTGGCAGCAAAAAGCCACGGGCCCCAAATCCCAACCCCATAGAGCATTGGAGATCTTACTCACCGCCAGGAACACAATACTATTTTAAATAGTATTCTGTTAAGTTGAGGTATTGCCGCGGTTGGGTAGCTCCAATTCGACCGGGATATGCCACGCTTTTTTTAATTATACGCAATTGTCATATAATCATAGTGGAAGCTTCGGCATTATACCTTCCGAAAGTTCATTATATACTACAACTGCGAAACAAATACAACGTATTTTTAGTACGACACAAACGCAAAGCATCGTTTGGTTAGTTTGCTAACTTGAAATGTTCAGCTAGATAAAAGTACGTCTAGCTACGTCTTGCTGACAGCTGAAGCATTGAAATTTCCCTTAAAATGTCTGAGTGAGCGCCGTTGGCTGTACTCCTCATGGCCCGTTCTACGTTCCACGTTCCTCGTCGTTTCCCTAATAGGACACCCTCAAAAATTCAGGCAATTAAGCTTATAAAGACACGTTTGAACATGCTCAAATTATTCACGAGATTCCTGTTTAAAAGGTATTCTTTTGCGAGTAAATATTTGATGGCAGTTTAGTTGAAAAGATAGGTAAACAGTTTAATGTGATAGTTTATATTATACGCCGGTTCAGGGTTGTTTGAGTTGTAAATAGTGAGTACATAGTAATTGTGTTTGTAGTTGTGCTATTTGTGATATTCCTTGGTGATTACTAAATTATAAGGCGTCGATAGAATAGCGTATATAGGGTCTCCATTTCTATTTATCTCTAGTAAAGGAGGCCGCATTTAGCAATAAAGTATTGTAATAATGTGTGCTCTTTAAAATGCTGCTGAACGTCCTTGTTATTTCGTTCTGTGATCTGTAATGCTTAAATTGCACAGTCATTGTATTTAGAAACGTTACGATGAAGTCTCACAGTTCCAACTGACAATATTTAAGTGGCGATTAACACTATGCGTCCGTCACAATGAACAAAATTGGGCAATCATGGAGCCGTAGATGAGTACCGTGAGAACCATAGTGACAACTAAGTTGTTCAGTTGATTAACATGATCGTCTGCCATGCAGAGATTTCGCGTTCGATTCCCGGCCGGGCAGAAAATGTAATGTTGAATTTTAATTTGAGATTCAAAAGAATTTCTGTTGCGGGTCGGGGTGTATATTTAGAATATATATAAGTAGTTTATCAGTATTCTGGCACCCATAACACAAGCTTTGCTTACTTTGAAGTTAGATAGCGCTGTGGAAATTGTACAAGGGTATTAAGTTTGTGAATACGGGTGTTTTCATCGTACTACTGTCACGCGTAAGACGTATATATAATTCAGTACACATTTTAATGTACAAACATATCGTATGGCACCCACGTCCGACCAATATACCGCCGCGGGATCCCTCTAATTTTAGGCCGGAATGGATGAGAATTTGGATGTTCTAATAAAGATACGCGGGGTGTCAGGCCTCGGTGCGTGCTCCACCAAGATTACTTTTGAATTCGAGTTCGACCCAAGTTGAGGGTGTTTCCTCCGGTGATTCTCCCATTGATATTACCATGCCAGAGGATCAAAACTTCGCACCACCGTAACCCCGCCAACGAGCCGAATATTTACCAGAATAAAAGTTCGCGCCGAAAAGAATATGTTCCAGGAAAAGTTTTGGGAATCCATGAATGTGTTTTCGACGGTGTGGATAGACGGCGACAGTTTTTTTTGAAGTCGCTTCGTCGAGTTGGATGATTGGGCTATGAATGTGATGCGCTTTTAGTTTTAATCTTCGTTTGATATATAAGTGGGCTTTTCCAATATTGAATTATTTATGGTACTCATAAGTGTGAAATTGATCCTGAAAGGCACATAGTATTCTATCTATAAAAATAATAATCACCTTGGCGTTAATATACTGTTTGTGCTCTCGCGCTTGAGGGCCTTGACCATAATCCAGGATATGGCAGATCAGATAATTACAATAGACCGTCTGCCATCTGACCTCCGTGACCATGCTACCGGAGGAACCTGACCATTTTAGATCATGGTTACACATTCAGTTGATTGAGATTTTCCTTAACGTAAGAGCATCGATTAGCTTTCCATTAATGTTCATAATTTAAAAAAGAGTCCGCAGTGGGTTTCGAACCCGGCGAAACTCGCTTACGAGTCGGATACCTTAACCATTCGGCCACCAACTCTCCGTCATAATATATGTAGGATGTAGGTGACATCTATATTAACTCAATCCAGAGAACGTAACTTAATTTGTGTCAGCATAAGAGAGACGGGTTTTCAGAATCCACGTATCAATTTCGTACAGTAGGCCCTTTAAAGTTGTTATTGAACAATAGGGGATTGAAAGATATTTATTAGGGTTCAGTAACAGTTCGAGAAAATGGTCACTTAACGTTCCCTCGGGTGCGGAACACTATCTCGCCTACTCACTTACGTACTTTCGAATTGACTGACGACGGTTTTTAACAAAGCATTCAGGACTCTGATCAATGGATAAGTGGGAAATTTAAGTTTTCCTTTGTAAGTGGGGAAAGCTTTTGTTGCGACTCTCTCTCTGTTTGTCTACTCTTTTATATTTCCGGCGAAACTCTATTTGGCTCTATCTGTTTATCCACCCTTATACCAATATTTTTGGCGAAAATGTGGCCACGTCGTGTGTTGTCTTGCATGAAGGATGAAATGTCAAAAATATTTTGGATAACTATAAAACATTCTACTTCATCAGTATTGAAGTCAAAGTATTTGAGTAGAAACTGTATGGTATGAAACAAAAGGGTTAAATAAAATACAACTTTCTTTCATTATTTTAACAGTGATTTACTGTCATCACAGCCAATATCAATCCACTGCAGAACTTAGGGCCTCTCCCACGAAAGGGGAGGTTATTGCCATAATCTCCACGCTCAGCAGGTGGGTTAGAGATTGCAGTATTATATATATAACAATGGAAAACGCTGCTACCCATTTTCCAGTCTATAGAGACTCTAGATCTTTTGTCTCGATAACATTAGTCGCCTTGAACGACACCCACGGATGTAAGGGGTTGGTGCTATACTACTCTGCCGAACACCACACGGCTAACACTTAACAGTAAACACGCTTAACAGTAAATAATTCTACTCATTTAAAAAGGTTAGTGACTTACGAGTAAGTAAGTAGACGACTGGGAAAAACTTAATAATTTTCTACTTTATCCCTCGGATAGTTTAACAGGCAGTTATATTTTAACAGCATTAAAACACTTTTCGTGACCCAGTTGATAACTTACTTAATTGCTTAGTTTTCTAGTGCTTTTACTAGACAATTTACTAAATTACTAGTGATTCCACTTTATTAAGTTACTAGTGCTATAAAATAAATTATACTCATTGTGTTGTGTTCGCTTTATGCTACGGCTACTGGTCATCAATATGGCGGCCCGGGGTCCGCGTTGACCAAGACCCAGGATTTGGCAGATCAGGTAATTACAGTAGAGCGACTGCCGTCTGACCTCCGTGAACCTGTTAACAGCCTGAATATGCAGGTTTTCATATGATGTTTTCTCTCACCGTAATGTACATAGCTCAGAAAAAGTTATTGGCACATGGCGGCACCGGGGATCCACATCCATTCGTCCTAATGATAAGCCGATCATTAGGACGAACCTATGTGGTAGTCTAGTAATTAAGTAAGTAAGTAAGTATTTACGGCTAAACAGAACAAGTCTCTAAAACATATGATACTTTGAGTCAAAATCCATAAAGGTCAAATGTACTCTTCGTCTAGTTACATTTCTCTTTTTGTAAATTTACATTTTAAGCCAAGTTCTCTAATTTTGGAACTAAAACTATACATATGCTTTAGACGGGTGCATATTTGATCGTCGAAATTCTTTGCGTATATAAATATATTTTTTTAGAATATTGTTTTTACCAAGATATAACTTCATCGAAAAACCCATTTTAGACTTGTCAAATTTCGTAGAAATTCAAATACGTAAATATTTTTCCTCTTTTATCTCTCCGATTTGTATCGGGATATATTCGATTCATCGAAAAACAAATTTATGTTTTACCCGCTATGTGTAAAAATTCTATCCAAATATCATTTATATTGAACAAAAACACTTCAGCACCGGCCAGAAGAAAATATTGTAATTTTCAGATAGAGTTATATAATTCCTAACATTTTTTACTATGGCGCCAAACCTGTGCCTACGCCCACCACCACTGCTATATACGTACCGCTGGGTATACAGTAGTAAATATCGTTATTCTAATAGCGCTATAACAACCGAACCATTGGGCGGACAGATTTCACGAATTGTTTGCTCTATCGGAAAATCGTTTTTTTTTGTTCTGTGCGCAACTTTTATAAATATAAATATGCTTGAACAATTCACCCAGCGCCACCTAGCCCCAAAGTAAACAAAGCTTATATACTTTTAATACATACTAAACACCTATGCTCATATGTGTTTCTTGTTACTGTAACTGATTGGTATTGTTATGTTTCATGAGCAATAAAGTGTCTATCTATCAATCTACCTAGACCAGTAACAGAAATTAAAATTCATCATTTCAATTTCAAACCATCCAAATTTCAAGTCCAAAAATGTATGAAACGTGAATGACGTCTTTAGGGAACGGCCTCCAACATGGGTATGTTACATAACGACTTCAAAGGAAACAAGCAGCTAGAGACAAACTACCCGCATCTTCTATTTCTGCTCCGGCATACGTTATTCCCCTCATAGCTCATTAAAACTTCGCCGGCAACTTCTAATTGGAAAAAAAGTGGGTAGCTATCGATTTGCGCTATTCGCGACAGAACTAGACAGGGATGCGACGAAGATGGTGAATACGAATACAAATAATGACGAAAAAGGAATTCAGTGATTGAGAAATACTCGTCTTACTAATTAAAGTCGAAAATATTCATCCTGTTAGTGAAAAACGAGGATTTGTAAGTGTTTCGGCGTCAGCATTCACTTGCCTTGTTACCTAATCTGCTTTCAAAAATAGGTGAATTCTTAAATAATTCAGAAAATCACTACAAGAGGCGATGAATTAGTGAAATACAATAAAGGAACATTTGTACACAGTGTTACCTTTGGACTAAGACTTAAGGTTCTTCAAGAAGTATATTAGAAAACTTATTAGATCAAATACAGACGTAGCCACATGATTTTTGTACTATTTGTTCAAAATGTTTATGGAATTTTGGTCTCTATGCTAACGACAGAAAGCTTATTTTATTATTTGTCAGCAACCGCGCAGGGCCCGAAGCTGTATAAAAATTGGCGAGCAAATTTTGTTTTAATTGTTAATTATCAAACTAATATCCACACGAATAGTCGCCGCAGCACTAACAATAGTCGGCGAAGAAAATTATTCGTAGAATCAGCAAAGTATTCGTATCCATTGCATCCCTATTGCTAACTAAACTAACAGCAAGGACGCACGAATGAATAATTGGATCAGAGAACCAAACTACACCGTCAAGAGAATTAGCTGTGGCTCTTCTTGCATTTTTTATAAACCCCAGTGTGAAAATATAAGGTGCCAGAGTTGGCCAGAAGTTTAATGTAAGAAGTTGTATGGGAAGTATGGGAAGTTCCGCTGATGAAATTATGCTTAATTGCTAAGCGATAATGGGGGGCTGTTATATGTGGAATTTGATTAATTGTACAAGTTTTGTGTTGCGTATAAAAGTTTGTGTATAGGAAGTGTTTTGTTACGGTACTTCGTTATGGGAATAATTCGGTTTCGTCGTTATAGGTCGACTATAACAGTATACTTGCCTTACCTTACATACCTATTTAAGTAATAAAAAATACATCATTAAATTAAGTGTTTTCTTCTCATGTAAGTGGCATGAATGAATGAATGAATACAGTTTGTAGTGAGTAGCTGGGCATGTATGTCTTTAGTGAGAATAAAGAATCTTTAACCATTCGTTTTATTTTTGGGATGTATTATTTTATGGTAGGTACAGTATTTATCTATATCCAACATATTTTTTATGTCGTTAGGTCTCTTTAAAGGAGTTTACATCCAAATTTGTAACACTGAAAATTGTGTTCGAAAAACTACGTAATTTTTTCACTTTTTCCGAACTGAAACGGCGGCCTATAGACAAAATGCTTTTATACTAAGGTAATTTACTTAAAATTCTTACCGTTTTTACTTTTTACACTTTTCCAAATTCCAAAAGCTTTAGTCGGGAGTATGTTGTCGAAGTAAGTTGATAGTTATCACAAGTAGTCTAAGCACATTTGGCAGGGAGATTACGGCAATAGCAACCTGGGGAATGACAGCAAGGACTTTTCCCTAAAAATAACCGATTTTGTGTTCGCGGGGAAAGTCTAGAATATAATACCTATCATGAAACTTACACTATTGCTATATAAACGAAGAATTTTACAAACACCGCTAAAACTGTCCGTATAACCAGCCAAGCGACCGTAAACAAGCGGCTACCACACGAAATGGATATTCACGTGCCACATCACTCCATTTTTAATTACACTCCCAACAAATCACTGTGCTTGCCCTGTGCCTGCCCGGAACCGCCCCTTGGCCCGCACCCCTGGTGAAGTTAGTATCTGATACAGATACAGATAGCGCTGAAAATGTCACGTAATTCTATAACGAAAATTACTTTAGGTGGGTCCGGCCTACTAGCCTACTTCTAGACTACCATTTTGTATGAAAAAGTAATTTGAATTCTCGCGCTCAGTCCATAAGCTGCCATAATGATCGTGTAGAAACACGGCAGAACCCGACTACATACATTTTTTCAATAAAAATACGACGTAACATTTTCGGTGTTCTAATATTCCTTCGTTCCACTAACGAAACTGTTAGTTGACTCTAATCTGTTAGTGACTAGCTAATCTCTTTGTGAGTAATACGTAACGACGAATACATCCAAATAATACACTTTTCGTATCGAACTTTTTAAAATAATATTAAGGTGACAACCATCCATACCGCTTGCCTGTAAGAAAGCAGTTTCCGAAGTCTATGGGCGATTGCAATACCAGAGGCATCACTCGTCTGTCACAGAACTCACATACCCTGTTAATATCTGCCGTTTTCTTAAACAACAACCGACCCTTTTGACCCCTTTCTGGAAGACCGCTGACCTCTCCAGGAAGTTCAACCCGAAGTGAATTTAGCGAATGTGCGAGAGGTAAACACAAAAACAATGTTATACAAACTCAATTTTTAATTACACCCGCGACAAATCACTGTGCACCGTAATAGCCTCGCCCTCCATTGTTGAAGTTGCTTGAAAGAATTTGACAGTCTCCCGGAGAAAAGGCCCGTAACTGATGGTGGATATTTAGGCGACAATTAGTGAAGCAACGGTGGCGATAAATCATGCCACCATTGTTGGGGAAGCGTGCCGTGACGCTCCTTGGGTGTTTTGAGGAATGGCACGGAAGCATGTGTTCTGCGTGGGGAGTGTGCCGGAAGTGGGCGAAGGAGTTTTGCGGTGTAAAGTTGGCTAGTCGAGCTGGGTGGAGATTGCTGAGTAGAGGTTTCGTGGTTGATGTCCGTGAAAATTGTAGTTTTTTCTATGTTATACGGCAGATAAACAGGCAAGCGGGCCACCTGATGGAAAGTGGTCACCACCGCCTATGGACATCAGCAACACCAGGGGAGTCACCAATGCGTTGCCCGCCTCTGAAGAGACCTCTAATATACCTCTTGAACGATTTCATGTCACGGTTCAATGGAAACACTGTGTTCGGTGTAATTTCTTTTTAAATTTCGCTTCTTTTCTGTTGTTGGGATGACGTTGTCGTATTTACAAACAATATTTTATTTATATGGAAGACAAACAGTCAGATCCCATGTTATGGTCCAAAGGGACCTGTGTCTGGAAGCTCATTCCACATCCAAACCGTACGAGTGGGAAACGTAATGTGTGTAGGCCTTAGCTGTAAGTACGTACTGTTAAGAATTTAACTTTACCACGATAACTGAGTTCCCCTTAAAAAAATTCACGCACTCCTTAGCAGCTTTAGAATAGAATCGCCACAGCACACTCTAACCAAACCCTCAGACCAGTATTTGTCCGTAAAATAATCGTACTTCCACACATAGTGGGTTATTAAAATCCTGCCGACGGCAAATTTATGCTGAAAGGGCAGAGGCCGGTCGTGGAGGGCCCTCGGTGACAAATCGGCTGAGAAATGCACGTTGAAACGTGGACAGGTAACGTAGTTACGTTCCACCTGGATGTGCACAAAGGTAAATCTGTGTTCTGCAGTGTTGTGTTAATGGTTTGCTTGCTTGAGCTAATACTAGCTTTTGACCGGGACTTCGTTTAAGTAAAATTCTGTAACGTCAAAGTGTGTACGTCGTGGACCCGTTCCCGCAGAAATACTTTGAATTTTGGGATAAATTATGGCTTATGCATTAGCGTATCTAGGGCTATTTTCCAGGGGGGCCTGGCCCCTGAGGTGGCCTATGAAGCCGAGTCAATCGCCAATGTACAGCCAGTGCTCATCCCATCCTGGGGTGGGTACCAGACCATTCTGGGGTGGGCCCGGCCTACCCGGCTCCCAACCTTCCTACGCCTATGGGCTTATGTGCTTTTCTGGGCACGTTACATTACTTCAAATTTCATTAAAATTCGTTCAGTAGTTTTTGCGTGAAGGCGTATCAAACATCTTTAGAAACTTTCTCATTTATAATTAGTGTTATAAGTTCAGGTAGTATCGCCATATTGCCATAAACTAAATCTGGGAAGCGGCTGACTCCTGAGATACAGGTTTCGTAAGCTTACTTTAGAAGTCAGAGCTATTTTTGTATTTTGTAATAGATTGGGTAATTAAGATTTAGATATAGGATAACAAAGATGAATTGTGTGTATCTTTGAATGGTTTATGGTTAGATCGACGTTGAGGTTGTTTAGGTGTCGGTCATAATCATTTCTTTACCTCAAAGCCGGTATAAGTGACACAAAAATGGACCTTATTCTATGAGCAATATATTCCATTTTGATTTGCTTTCACGCTTTTTGCTACTGAATTTAGACGACTGTATTTAGCCAAATATAATAGACGATGGTGAACACTTTCCATCAGATGAACAATTTAATAGATTTTTATGTCTAAACGCTAGAACACACGATCTAGTCTAGCACGCACGCTTTTTGTTATACACTCTATGTAGAACGTAGCGCCCAAAAGGCCTACGTGCAATAAACTCCTCGACTACAAGCCAAAAACCGCCTGATATTATCCCGTAGTCTAAAAGCAACCTATAAAATCTACCCTTGACCTACATTGGGCCATATTTTACCCCTACCCTGCAGTATGAGGCCCGGAAGCCTCTAGCTCACTAATAAATCACTACTCGGTAACTTTCACTACTAAAATACTCGTACGCCAATAATAAGTTGCGATGAACATTCGACTGGCTGTAACGAAGTGGCGCAAAGTTTTTAATGTAGTGCACGTGTGTACAGTAGGGGTACAGTATTTATTACCACGGTTAGAACTGTTCTTATAAACCCGATAACATGTGCGATGAAATTGTAGTGAATAACCACGAACGTCTTAAAACCTATTATTGACCTATCTAAATAAATAAATAATAAATAAATAAATATTCGTGGACAAATTCACACAGCGAAATAGGTTTTAAGGTTTTCGTTTTTTTGTCAAATAGCCACACGGTATTTTGTTGTTTTTACAAAAATAAATTCGTATACATATATTTACGTTTATGAGGATAAAATGTGTGAAATGATTATATTTTGGCGCACACCTAGAAACTTTGGATAATTTATTATTTTAATTTGCCATTCAGTTTAGTCTGATGGGCTTCGGTTTTAATAGTATAGTTAATGTATCGCACAATTTGCACACATTCTTTGCACGTTCTCAAATACGCCACAGGTCTCACGTTCCCCTTCACGATGAAAACACGTGGCACAACCAAATCAGTACGCAGATCAAAATACCCATCTAACACCAACAAATTACCGCAATCGTTCATAGCACCTACCAGCCACATACACCAAAAGCCGAGTTAATAAGCACGCCTACAACATCACGCGAAACGTACATCAAACTGGAACTGACTGTGACCTTCCTACGCTATGGCTTTGACATAGTACGAATAAATAGAGCAGTAATACATTTCGGCTGTGTATACTTACTGCCGCTCGGCCGGATTGATGTACAGCTGACAATCGTAATTTGTGTTACTGTTTATTAATTGCAGTAGGTATATTTTTTTTTTATGTAATTTTTTTTAATATCGTTTTAAACTACGTAAGTTTTAGGTTGTATGAGGTTCAATTAGTTTTAGTTCTTAATGCACTTATAAATAGTGCATTCACAAGTATTTTTAAAACGTTTTACTTACACGATGTCATGATGTGGCTTATGAAAGAACTTAATAATCAACAAATAAATAAAATACGTAAATTAACACTTAACCGCGTAGTCATCTTTTGGAGAAAAATTGAAGGTGTTTCGGTAACAGGCGCATTTTCGACAATAATGTATGAACATCTTCTACTGCTCCTCTTTCTTGTACTGTGGCTTCGACGAACGTTGTCGCTAATCGATGTTCACTCACCGTGCACAAGCGTATACCGGGCCCAATGGCTTCCTGTCGATAGAAGCACCGATAGAAGCACCTAATCGGTTTGAATATGACGTTCTTACTAATTAATTCCTGGATAAGTCGCTTAACTTTCCCCCCATTTTACTGTACTATTTTTTAAAGTTCGTTAAGAGATTAGTTAGTTTTACTTATGTAACGTAAGTTAAGTGGACACTTACTACTATTTTAACATTACATAAGTAGGTACTTACTTTAAATTTAACTATGTAATTTTAGACATAAGTTTTCTTGAATAAATTATTTATTTATTTATTTTTATTTTTATTTATTACCAGTAACAAGTTTGCGTTAGTATGCGTTCTCAAAGTACTCGTCTGCTAAGTGAACTCACTGCGTTCAATACGGCTCCATTATTGATGGATGCATAGTGTCGATTGCCACTCAAGTGTTGTCAGTTGTAACACTGTACGTTGGCGCGACTGTGACCTCATAGTAACGTTTCTAAATACGGGTCTTATGTCCATCCCCTTCCCCATGACTTCATTCTATAATGAAGTCATGTCATTATTTCCATGTATAGAATGGAGATTGTAAAATTTAAAAATTCTAAATTCAAAATTTATTTATTGATTAGGACATTAAATATCTGTTTCAATCGTCAAAATACGTGTAGGCCTCGGCCATTTAATTCGGTTCGTACGACACATTTACAAAATTCTTAAAGGTGTATTGTGGTCCTCTGGTGAGTAAGATGGCCAATGCTCAATGGGACAGCGTAGCTTTGGCAGTGAAGTCAAATAATTTTATTCAAGTTGGATTTTACATAAAACACTGAATCATAAGTGCTCCAACTCATTGGATAAAATATGTCATCATAAAAAATGGTTGCGGTACCGAGCCAGCAACGGTTTGTTTGGACCGTTGCTGTTGTGGTCAATACGGCCCGGAAGCAAACGCCGCGTATGGCTGGTGGCCTAGTTGCCAATGCCTTTAAAAGAAAAAGTATACGCCGCTCCGCGGACTGTCTGTCACTGTCACTATGACAATTGACTTACCGCTCGGGTCCATGTTGCCGTGCCGCATTGCCGCCAGAGAAACGTGTCCCTGGACTATAGAAGTAGGCAACGTTTAATACTCCTGGTGTCCACATGCGGCGATGACCATTTTCCTTCAGGTGGATCGACAACCAAATTGGCATAAAATCTGCACGATTAGCGTAGGTAGGTAAATTCTCAAGTAACTTACACAAACAGGCCGGAAGAGTCAAGTTTTGGACGTCTCCGTCTCTCCCTCAACCGAAAGGAATATCAAATTTTTTTTTATTCACTAGCAGATTTTTGCTGACCAGGACGAGCGGTGCTTTCTAAAAAAAGTGTCACAAAAAATAAAGCAGGCCCTAATCTTGTGCGTTTGTGCGTGAGCATTGCCCGCTGACCTTTAGCGGTTTGTATGCAGGGCTGTCGCAAGCTTGCAATGAAGTTAGGGTTGATAATCGTACCGTAATATAAGTCAATCGATATTAAATTGGTCCCATTCAAGGCCTGAAAGGACTGGCAACTGACCATTTGCCCGCATCGTCACTCATCACTATGTGAGCTGCACTTCAACCCCAATCCCTATGCTCAGAGGGCAGTCTGTTCGTTTATTACCACACACTCGAGTCTCCTCCTACGTGGAGGGTTTTGCCAAAAGCTCCAACTTTGGCAGGCAGGTTGGAGATCGCAGTATTTAAAATACACATCAGAGAACGCTCCTGCTCATTTTCTGGTCTAAGACATTAGTCGAATGTTACCACTCCCGGAGGGTTGGTACAATGCCGATTGTTTGTTACCACAAATTAAAGAAAACATCGAAATAATGAATAGGGTGTTCTTAGCCGTCGTAGGGTGTTTCAACACAGACCATATGAACGATATTTCTCACGGAAGCTTCTACAACATACGAAACAATGTAACTTCGAACAGGGAAAATATTTGAACTTTAGTATGGCGACAAAATATTTGCAGGGTCCACAGCTCAACGGCACGCGTTACAAATGACCTTGAATCGGCGTGCTCCATATTTCGGGGGTACGCTGGCACACGGCACGCTAGGGATGTGACGAGCCAACTCGGTTTAATCGAAAATCGAGTAGAAAGCGCACAGCAGTGCAATTTTTTCATCGGTTGGACTCTCGTCGATGGAGCAATCGCCATAACCTCTTCACTTCTTTTCTATTCACTTGCGTTCATTTTGTCTTTTACATCCTTCTAATATTCCAACCTTGGCCTTTCTATTCTCCTCTTTCTTTCATCGACAAAATACCGTTTTTATTGGATTTATTCAATTATACTGTGATAGGTCGAATGAATGACATCGTAGAAAATTATCTAACAAAATATACAGATTGTTAAGGAAAATAAAATATTATATCTCTAGCTTGTAACGGTTATTTTCAAAGAGACCGACCCAAGCAGCGATGGCTTGACGATGGCATTCGTGCCAATAAACTCATAACTAAAGATGTCAAAGACCGAGCGAAGTGGACAAGAAGTGTGAAGGTGGACCCCGGACCCTCGTGTGCGGCAAAAGTGCACAAGGGGAATTGATGCTACGATTATGACGATGTACGATTACATTTTATCAGAGCCACTTATCGAACCCTATAATTGTGAAAAACCTAATGAACAATTAAACCCTAAACAACATAATAAAATGTACAATTAAAAAAATATCGAAAGGTAAAAATTATTAATCACCACCAGTTGAGCTGGCGGTAAATTGCCTGGATAGTTATTATAGAAATAAATACCTCGAAAGTCAAAAGGTCGATTCAACAGTATCCATTGAAATAATATTAATCGATACAACAATAACTTAAGCGCATCCTTACCTCGGGCCAAATATCCGTCGGCCATAACTCTAACCGCAATAAACTGGAATAAACCGGACCCGGCTATGTCCTCGGATATGTGGAAACGCGTCAGTGTGGGGATATATGCAATTTTATTATTTGGCAACACGTATTTTGGGCTTAAGATGGACCGATGACCTTGCAAGGTCGTATGGATGTGGATGCAAGCGGTAAGGAACAAAGGAAGGAAGGATTTGTTCACAGTCAGTTTTCTTTATGATTGTAGGCATTGGGTGGAAGATTCAGTCATTTTATTATAGCGTATATTGAGTTACCGACTCTGGGTATAAACAACAACATTCAGTAATTTCATCAAAATTCGCTAAGGAGCTTTTCGGAGCAGATTAAATATTTTTTCGTGACGTAATCATGGCGTCGGAATGAATACCTCCGATCGTACGATTCCGACCTGGTTATGAACCGATTCTGTTTCGTTGAGGAACAGTATTACATAACCTATACACCATAACTAGGGTTGCCAACTTTATTTGGACCAAATATAGTATTTTTGGGTTTAGAAGTCATAAAAATATAGTAGGTAGGGAATTAATCAAAAATATATAGTAGGTTATCCAATAAAATGTAAGTACCTATATTATTTCTTAAATGTATATTTTCTGCGTTTTATTTGACTTGAGTTTGACGTCACGTCATACAAATGTTAAGACTCGAGATCGTTCTGAAACATTCGATTTGCATTAGGAAAATTTTTCTTTTGAGGATCTTATGGACGCGTTCCGTTTTGCACTAAGTGGTAATGTTGTGCTAATTAAATATAGTAGTTGTAGTTACGCCTACTATATTGTAATTGTTAATTTATAGTATGTAGACTCCTAATATAGTAGGATACTATATTATATAGCCTAACCATAATCGTCACAGGTTACCAATCGGCTTCCGAGACTGTTTAACCAGTCTCAGTCCCCAGTCCCCAGAAAAAGATCTTGGTCAACCTAGCTTCGTCAACGGTACTATACACATCTAACGCGTGGCAAGCTCATGTTTTTCCCTGGTCTAATGCAAACCAGCGTCTGTAGGGCCTTCTTCACACATGAAACTACACAAAATTACAGGCATGGGGCATTACGTCTTAGTCCTCACAGCGACAACGCACCTGCAGTTCTGCATTATTGTTACCTGCAACCTAAATGCATCAGTCGTAGATGTTTTGGGCGACAGTTATCGCTTACCATCAGGTGGGCTGTTTACTTGTTTTTTTACTGCGTAGGATAAAAAAAAAACATGATACTGTAAACATCAGCTAGTTTTCCCATAACTAAATTACGTTTCAGAGTAGTTGTAGCCTGAAAGCCAGAGTAGGCAGTAGCCTGAAAAGCTCTATACCTAAGTATTATGTAGTTTGCCTGCTCAGAAGTGTACGATACAATAACAAATCGCCCTATTCAAGGCAACAGTGACGTATTCCTCTCACGGTCGTCGAAGATTTGTCGCATAATAGCCGCATGGTCACACGAGACCAGGGACGTAGTCAGGGCTGTGTGAAGATTTGCTGGGGGGTCAAGCTTGGCAACCTGTTTTAGAAGAATAGGAATAGCTTGCAGTTGCACGGCACAGGAATTACATAGATCGTTTTATTTACAAAACACTTTAACTTTTTTAAATAATAGTGAGCGTATTCCCATCACATTTTTAACGATATTGTCATTCTTTTATTGATTTTCTTGTAAACACTTCGTACATTATTTCTTCGACAATGCATTATTCTTAGATCTAGCTGTATGATTTCTGTTAACTGTTTCAATTAAGTTTGTAGGGATTTTATAATTTTTTGCTTTGTATTACATTTTATTTTTATTTATTCTTTTCGGTAGGTATTGCATTTGTTATTTACACATTTTATAATTACTGTACTGCACATCACCAATTACTCACAAAAGTAAAACCATTTGCAAATGTTTGTGCATGAAGTATAAATAAATAAATAAATAATACGCACCCATTTCATCTACCCTCAATCCTGCTCTGTCAAGGCGTACAGCCACCACGGGGGCCCGTCCCGCTTTATTGCCTGTTTATAACCATGGAGCGCCTATCAGATGGCCGCAACTATGGAGATGCTCGTAAATGGTCGGCTGATATTCGTAAACTATCTACTTTGTTGATGTTACTACATGATATTTGAAAGCGTCGTGGTTTAATATTTATGGATTGTAGCAAGTATTGAGCATTTCTTGTATAACTAGCGGATCTAAATATTGTAGATTTAGCAATACTTACACTTACAACATTTGCTAGGTCAACAACTCAAAGTGGATCTTTGACTCTGACAGAAGGTCACGCCGCAATTGATCAGAGACGGCGGAAGTGGGACAAGTCGTAAGGAATTATAAAAAAAAGAAGAAAATGTCTGGTGGTGGTTTGTAGTGGTACTCTATGGATAGGTCTAGGTTTCCATATTCTGTCATCTTGTACAACTATTTTGAATACAAGTAATTTTATCAATAAATCTTCTACTATGCCGCCGACGGCTGCGCCATCACCTAAGCATGGCGACGTACAAATTTTCCATGTAAAATGTAACAGATAAAACACTGTCCATTCAAAAAGACACACTAGAAATTTCGTCAGAAGTTCCACTTAATGTTGTTGCTACAAATAATTATTTTTATTCTACTCTTATACGATTCCACTGTGACAACACGGCCCCCAAGCCTCGTGTACAACAATACACTAGACAGAGCACACAATCCATTAATTAAACGTACACGAACCACAATACTCATCGAGTCCATTCGTCGTCTCCATAACTCAGGGCCGAACTAAGTAGCTTTATGAATATAATATGAACGAGGGCATTTACTGTCTTTCGACTGTAGTTACGAGGAGAGCGGCCGATACGCCTTGGACTCGGCAATAAAGACGTGGTAACAGCCTTTTCGAATTCTATAATGCTGTAGTCGTTTCAACGGGGCCGGTTACGACGACTAAGTGTTGTTAAGAGTGGACTATTTAATTCGTAATTATCTTCAAATACAAAAAAAAACATCCTGGCGTTAATGACCCGGTTGTGCTGCGCATGAGGGCCCTGGTTTCGCCTTGGCCATGATCCAGGATTAGGTAGATCAGATAACTATAGTGGAGTGAATGTTTTCTAACCTCTTAAATCTGTTAACTGGTGAACCTGGCCAGATTTGATCGTGGTTACTTATTCAGTGAATGAAGGTGCAGGTTTCATCGCGATGTTTTTCCTTACCATAAGAGCATCGGTTATCAATCAACCAATGTACATAGTTCAGAAAAGAGTCATTGGCACATTACCGCAGTGGGATTCAAACCCGGTACCTCTCGCTTACGAGTCGGATACCTTAACCACTCGGTTACCCGCGCGACGATCCTAGTGACGACTATATATTTTGCTTTATCGATGTGTAGTGTTTGAAAGTAGGGATTAAAGTAACGAGTGTTAATAACACTAGATTTTGTCCGCAACCGCTGCGAACATTGAAATGAGATCTAGCTCTCATCTGTTTACATAGAAAGACAGAAAAAGTACTCCACACAATCACTTCGTCGCGAAATGGCTAAACAAGCTAACGGTACGAAAGGAGCGGATACGTCGCGACAAAAACGAGCCCGTTGAAGGGCCTCAGCGAGGCGCCGAGAGCAACTATCCGAAAACACTTTGCGTAATTAATGTATACTCGCATGACGAACGCAGTGGTCCAAGCGAAAGTTTGATACGTTGCATTTTAAGCAGCTCAAATTTTATAATTTTATCTGTATACGACTTAGTGATAAACGGTCAGACAGCCCAGTGAGGGCAACAGTTTTTGTGCTCGCCAGTGGGCGCCACGGTCGACTTGACACTGTCAAACGCCGTTCTATTGGCTGAAATCCAACTGTCAACTTAGAGCGTTTGATTCTGGCCAATAGCGCGAGGTATTTTGACAACGGATCTTACCGGCCAGTGGCGCCGTCTAGTGGAATTTCGAACTCCCATTAACACTCATTGAAAGTGCTAACTGTCGCCCTTAATACTATTACAACTAAAGAAAATTATACTAAGCGTATATAATCAAGGCTTGTAAAAAATAAGGTTGTATAGCAAAAGACGAAATATATAAATCGTTTTTGCACCGTTATACAGAATATAATTATCAAAATTCAGACGGATTTTTAGTAGAGAACAAAATACAGCAGTCACGGCCGGGTCTCTAAATTGAATAAAATTATTTCCAGTAGAAAATCGTGTAAGTTTCCAGCAAGTCTACATCTAACGTATTGACTCAAAACAGGCGGTCAGGTAACAAAGGTCTAATTGACGATAAACTAGTTTACACATATTACTGCTTAAACTATTTATAAAAAGATCGTCCTCAATGAGCCGTTTACAAGGCTCGCTTCCCTCAAATAATCGACTGGGGACATTACCATAATCTCTTCGGTGTATAGTATTGATATTTATCTTTATTTCGATGCAATTCACTTTAGATCTACTCATTTATTGGTATTGTCAGTGCTCCTTGGGACTGAACTTTAAAAATGTTATTATTCGATTTCTGGTTGTACGGAAGATAATTATGTAACTTTATATCCGCCTTTGTACTTCATCGTCCATGGAATTTAAATAAATAAATAAACTTTAGGTTAGCTAAGCACTTTAGCAAATATTAAATAATAACTAGTGTTTTAATGATGACAGTCACACATATGATTTGCCATATAACTGAAATAATAGCAAAAGATCATAATAATGTTTGAGTCTTTAGAGCGCGCCATCTATGTAAATTTTTGAGACTGTTCTTAAAAACGGCTTATTGATTCCGATGTTACCCATGACGATGCCCATGTCCATGATGCCATTACATACAGGAGTGAGGAAAACAAGCAAACGGCCTACCAAATGGTACGCTATCACATTACGCATGTTTGACAAATCGACTTTCCCCCACACGCTGCGTGGACGCTCGCACCATAAGCTCGTAACTTGAAGCGTCAAACTTGCGTAGCTAACGACGTGACTAAGCGTTGCTAAAAGCTTTGTTTCACAAAATTATTTCCATGAAACATAATCTTGCTAAAATGCTGAATTTGAACATGAGTAGGTAATTTTGTCTGCGTTGCGTGAAATGTGCTAAATATAGGGGAGATGACAGAGTAGACATGTGGTTGTACTTGTTGGAGTTATAGCAAGTTCGATTCTCATTTGATCTTGATGAGTAAATGGGTCTGATTGGGGTTACTTTGATATGCAGGTGCTACATTGATCAGTTACTTTTCTGTTATGCGCTAGGAAGTGTTTCTGCTGTATGTAAAAGATGGCTGACATACAGTATTGCCCCTTGTCAGGGTTGTCACATGTATGGCGTGCTTTGTTTTCATGAAAATAACACTGTATTAATAGAGAAAAGTGAATGATCAATGTAGCTCCAGGTCGTCATTCGGAAAATAACACAATGGGCAAAATTGCATTAAATACATAAAAATATCCAGCTCGACGTAAATATTATTCACATCAGATTAAACGCTAAATCTGTTGCCAACTTGCAATATCAGACCGACTTTAATGGATGGTGGGGCAGATTGATGCATCGCCCACATAGCGCGTCTGCCTTTGACCGATCACTTTGCAGATGAACGCAGATGTTTTTTGTGATTTTTACACAATAACATTATGGGTATGTTAATGTTTTTTAGTCGACAGTTTACAAATTACAATTTGTTATATTTGAGACTGATATTTATCTCTGTCGGAGCTTCGGTGTCCGAGTTGTTACGGTATCCGACTCTTAAGCGAGTAGGATCATGTACCAATGACTCTTTTCTGAGTTATGAATATTAATTGAATGATGATGATGACTAACCGATGCTCTTACGGTGAGGCAAAACATCGTGATGAAACCTGCACATTCAATGTGAACCTGCAAATTCAGTAACCATGATCCAATCTGGTCAAATTCCCCTGGTATCAGGGTCGCGGAGATCAGATGGCAGTTGCTCCACTGTAATTATCTAATCTTCCAAATCCTGGATCATGGTCAAGGCGGACTTCCGGCCCTCGTGTGTAACAGCATAACCGAGACATTAACGTCAAAAAGATAATTTCTCTCGTTTTACCAATCCCTTGTAAACTAGGATTAAATTTCGATTAAAAGAACATTTTGTATGAAAAGGATTTGTGTGGCTAATGATTACGATACAGAAAGGGTAGCTGCTATTACTATACAATCTGCCAGATACCTCCACTGGCTATACTGTGTACAATTCCTATCATGTAAAATTTGATAACGAGGCAAAGATTTTGTTGTACGTTACCCTTTGGACCGCTATCCGACTTGTTAGCTAGAAACGAAAACATAGACCGTTAAAAAAGTAACCCGTTAAAAAGCATATTACATAATCTTTGGCAGTGGTCGGTAGGTAGCACGGACCTGAAAAAAATACGGTCGGCCGCCCATTTGTTTATGTGCGTTCTTTGACACTGTTACTGATGTGACAGCGCGGGTTAAAATCAAACATATTTCCGGCGGATAGTCAGATCTAGAGCGACTTGCAACAAATTCATATACGTATTTATTGTAGATACTTAAACAAAAAAACACATTAAACGTCGTTCTTAAATGTGTCACGTACAACAAAACATATTGTCAAGAGATTGTCTTACCGTACATGCTTCACTTCTCTTTAGTGTAGAATGGTGTCTGTATTTTTTTCAAGTCTGGGTAGGTAGGTACAAAAATCCTTCGGCAAGCCCTCTAACAATGAAGGCTAAATTTTTAATCCGTTCATGTAAAATTCTTGGGACGCGTTCAGCTAACTCTTTTACCGCATTCGTTACTTTCTCCCTACCCGCAATTTCCTTAATTAAACAGTTTGAAGGATCCAGAGGAATTAAGCCACCGGCACATTCTTTATAAGTTTCATTCATAACTTCTTTAATTTCGCTCCGTGGATTACGGCCGTTGAATATTCCAGTCTTGGACTTAGGTTGCCAGATGTGGATTTATTTCTTTTTGATTTATTCTTCGATCTCAACTTTCCAAAAATCTTAAAGTAGGTCAGTTGCCGTGGCGGTTGGAGGTGAAAAATAATGGTAAAGTGTTATATAGCGCAGTTCATCTTCGCTTCATGAAACTTCATTTTCTTTTACAAATTAATGGGCAGTATTTGACCGCCTACTCATAAAGGCAATACAAAAATACTGCTGCCCATTTTCTGTTGGGTATTTTCAACACAGAGATTATGGTGCAGCAGTAGACTCTTATGGGAAATATCGATTTTGACAGCTAGCTGCTATTTTAACACGTTCATACTTGACCAAACGTCAATCATACCTGGTTAGAAACAACATGTGATCTGTTTAAACTGACTTGTCTTATTTGGTGAACAAACAATGCCCAAAATCACGACTTGCCGTATCAATCACGCTACGTGTATTGTGTATAGATGTTGAGAATAGAATCACATAGAATGTAAATTTCAACGAATACTGCTGCACATTATCCATTTGAATACATAATTTCCTTAAACAAATAAAACAAGTCAGTTTGGACAGATTATAGTTAGTCTGGCCTCGAAGGTGGCTAAACTAAACGTACTGTTTGGAAAATATACCAGCGATTAGCCGTTGGATAAAATATGATTAATTCATTCAGTGATTAGGTTTATGGTTGTGTGATACTAATTACAATAACTATATGGTACACCTACAATTAGTCTGCCTAACAAAGCACATAGTTACGAATGCGGGTGATATATTAGCCTATTGTCACGGTGACAAGGCGCGGGCGGGTCAGCATTTTTATAATATAAAACTTAAACGTACGAGTCCTAAATGTGGTATTTATCATGGGTCGTAGTTACCCGTTCGTGAGTTGTCCGCTAATTTGTTTCGTGTTAAATGGACCCCCTCCCTCCCTGAGTGCCTCCCTGCGTCCCACCGTTACTCCATCTTGATTTTATGACTTTAATGCAGGTACAGATAAAAAGTTTTGTCGCTTCAAACTTCGCAATCGTCGCGGTCGAGTTTAGTTTCGTTTTGTATTTTTTTTTCCACTTTTACTTTGACTTTTAAATTGATTTAGGAGCGGAGTGAAATGTTTTAGCAGCGGAAAAATTCGCTGTTTCGCCTTACGCAACGCAACGCTGTTTTGCTCGCGAATTTTAAAACTTAGTTCTAGATTAAGTCGCAGTTTTGTTTTGTTGGAGCGTTTTAATTAAAGTTGTGTTGACATTTTAGAGTAAACGACTAACTTAAAGGGTCTTCAGACTTCTGGCCAGGCACCTGAGGACTTTGAACCTCGTATTTTCTAGTTACAATCTCGCTTACTAATTAATAGGATGAATAAATCTTAAGTTATCAATATATAGTTTTTTAGTTTACCGAAATAAATAAGAAATAAGCTTTACCTGTTGCGATGTTATCTGTATGTCAATTATGTATACTATTTATTGGGCACAATAAACTGTGAAATAAATAAATAAATAAAATTATTCCCAATGCAGTTATTCCTGCAGGTATTTATTGTTTTAGATATAGCTAACATGAAATATGGAAACTAAAACTATTGCCTATATTCTCCAATATTTCTTTTACAACCAAGTTGATAACTTGCTTCTTCTAACCTAAATAAATAGCCATTCATCAACCATACCGATCCATCCGACCCACCATTGCTCAGCTTTGGCTCCAAGGCTAGTTACAATTCAAAATAATTGCATAAATTGTGATACCTCTGTATTCGCATACGTAATTTGTAAAAATGTGCCGTACCAATTATGTGCAGTTGAGATTTCCATAAAATAAATAAATAGCCAGTCATCAACCATACCGATCCATCCGACCCACTATCGCTCAGCCTTGGTTCCAAGGCTACTTAACAATTCAAAATTATTGCATAAATTCTGATACCTCTGTATTGGCTTACGTTATTTGTAAAAATTTGCAGTTGAGGTCTCCATAAAACAAATAAATAAATAAATAGCCAGTCATCAATCATACCGATCCATCCGACCCACTATCGCTCAGCCTTGGTTCCAAGGCTACTTAACAATTCAAAATTATTGCATAAATTCTGATACCTCTGTATTGGCTTACGTTATTTGTAAAAATTTGCAGTTGAGGTCTCCATAAAACAAATAAATAAATAAATAGCCAGTCATCAACCATACCGATCCATCCGACCCACCATCGCTCAGCCTTGGCCCAAGTCGGAACTAATTCAACCCGGCCGGGTAAAGAGAGTGATATGTTAATTACTAAAAGTCCACATAATGCAGACGGGTCACCCGCGGCGGGCAATTACTCCGGATCCGGTTCGGGCTAATCCCGGACCGGTCCGGTAATGATACAGGTTGGAAGTTCTTGGAGGACCTTTAAGGTTATATGTTCGATGCTTCTGAAAGCTTTTGTATGGTCCATATTCTCGTGTCTCTGTCCCACTGGGTGTGGTCGGCACAGTGTGTCGGTGGTGATGACTTTCCGTCAGGTGGTTCTATTGTTTATTTGTCTATCATCATAATTCCTTACATAAATCTCGGTCAAAGAAATAGGACATAGAGGTACAGAAGGAGCGTACTCACAGCTAAGTCACAATGTGTATTTTGTTTCCTTTTTTGATGGTGCATGTAACGTGTCCAAAAAAAAAACGGATATAAGTTGTCAATATGTTATGTATAACCACTGGGATTATCAAATTTGGTGGCCTTGGTCACTTTTTATGACATTGAGTCATTTGTATAGACTTGTGACAGCGTAATAGTGTAAATTTTCTATAGTTCCTTGAGTCCTTTTCATTGATTGACATAAAAAGTAGATACTTAAGTCAAAAGTTTTGTCTTCATTATTAGTGACCAGACACGAGATTGCAGTGTTTAAAGCTTACTACAGACAATGCTGCTGGCTATTTCCCGATCTACGGGATTCCTAGCCTTTGCCTATATTATGTCAGCCTGAGGTGCAGTCCTAATTGGCAAAGGTCGTGCGACCTTAGTCATCTGCCACGCAAGAGAAATCAAAAATGATGAATTTAAATTTCTGTTGTTTCTATGTAAAACAAGTATGTATTTAAAAAAGCATTTATGTAGTCTATCTGTTATCTAGCATCCATAGTGTAAGCTTTGCTCAGTTTATGTGCAACTTTTATTTAAAAAAATATATATTTTGGAATGTCTGGTAAAATGTAAAACAATAAATTCGTACTTACCGTAACTCCAACTTGATTCTGGCAATTCCATAGTCGATAAATACTTTCCAAATCAAGCAATTCCATAGCCTTCGGAATGCAATGAATATGCAGTTCAGTTAACTTCCGCAACCATTCATTCCATTCAATTAATACAGTTACAGTACAGTTTATCGGATCAAAAGTATCAGAACAGCTGTTATTGATCATCCATAATTTTTTTAGTGAATTGATTACGGCCGTTCGTGTTAGCGAAGTAACATTTTGACGTATGTAGTCATTATTTAAGGTGTCAAAATGTCAACATGTAATTTAGTAGAAGTACGAGTTACCGAGTCTAGTCTGTGGTTGTATAAAGTTTGTCGACGTTTAAATTGCTTCGAATAAATCTATAAATCAAAATATATTCATTTTTTTAAATACTCTGATGCAAAAAGGAGTGTTATAATATTCCCAGTTGGTAGTTGGCCTCAGAATGGGAAATATGATTCCCATTGGGAAATGGGACTCTTGGGTTGTGTGTCTATGGCTCCCGGACGGATGGAACGATTTCGATGCGGGTTTCTTTTTTTTTAAAACTAGTTCTTAGCGTTATCTCATTAAAATTGAACCAGTTTGGGAAATAATTCAGTGTACGTAGGCTTTCTGGTGGTGTTCCAGAATCCGTGGGTTATTTTTAGCTAGTCATATAACCAACTTTCAGTTATTAGTGATTTAGTATTTTCTTCTGTTTGATGTTCAGACACGTTAATTGAAATATCCTACTCAAGATACCAGTTAGGTCTGCGTGTAATGGAACTCGTCATTCCACAAAATTATTTAATGTTACTTATAACAACATAATAACACCTTGCACCGTATTTACAAACAGTATTTAACTTGACTAAGTGGTCTGCAAAGCGAGCACTGCGTTCAATATGGCTCTATTATTGGTCAATTTTGTTAATTTTAACGGACGCATAGTGCCGATCGCCACTTAAGGAATGCCCGTTGGAACCCTGTGCGTTTACGCGTACTGTTAGGCCTCATTGAAACGTTTCTGAATAGGTAGGTACGGGTGTACCCATGACCGTGATTACTGAAAAGTGACCGAAGCGTTGGTATAAAATGACAAGTAGGAAAACGCGATGCATCCAATAAAAAGTGTCAAATAAAATGTTTTAAGTTACGAATATGGAGAATTGAACTCCATATTCATAACTTATAGAAACAAATCGCGCAGGTTTTTTTTTTTTATAGCACTTAGGTAGCAAACAAGCTTGCGGCCTGTCTGATGGTAAGCAGTCACCGCAGCCTATGGACGTTTGCAATACCAGGGGCATCACCCACGCGTTGCCGACCTCGTAAAAACCTTTTAACTCCTTTCTTGAAGAACTCCATGTTGTACTCTCCAGGGAAAACCTCTCCAGGTAGTTCATTGCACAACCTTAGTGTGCGTGGGAGAAAGTTCCTTTGGAACCGCACAGTTCGCGACCAAGGCTCCAAGGTGTGAGGATGAACTCCCTGGTGTGAGGATAGAGATCAACAGCGAATGTCGGATCTACTTGGGGTCTGTGAGTCAGCGAAGTAAGTAAATATGGAGGCACATTCATTGTGTGGTAGGCACTAACATTCACGTACAGTTGTCTTTTCAGAAGAAGGAAATAGCCCTTTCCATCGTACACTAATAGTCATTAAATAAAGGCTTAGGCTCTGAGCTTCTCTACGTGATACGATCACAAATGAAGATATCTGAAGCAGAAATAAGGTCTATGATTAGCGGAGACCATTTATCGTTTGGTGTCGGCTTGCTCTCAGTGTCAGTCATGTTGGCCTTAATGTCCCGGCTGTGCTCTCGCTACGAGGGCCCGGGGTACAACTTAACCATGATCCAGGATTTGGTAGATCATGTAATTACAGTGGAGCATCTGTTATCTGACCTCCGTGACCCTGTTAACTGGGGAATCGGCTCAGATTGGATCATGGTCTGGTATGGAACACATTCAGTCGACTAATTGTTTAGGTTTCATCACGATGTTTTTCCTTACCGTAAGAGCATCGGTTAGTATTCAACTTATGTACATAACTCAGAAAAGAGACATTGGTACATTGATGCGAGTGCGCTTGCTCGTTTACCGCCCTATACGGGAACTACGATGCCACAGCCAGATACACATCTCCACACATACACAGGGCGACAGATACATACGTCAAACTTAAAACATCTGTAAGACATTTTTGGAAATAAGCTGTGCCTTATGTGATTGTTATCTTTATGATCATATTATTGTAACTTACATTGTGCACAATAAATGGGTAAATAAATGATAGTGGTAAAATGGTAAATAAACATCCCAGATTTTTTCCTCGTTGGTTAAAAAGCAGATAAATAGATAGATAAACACTTTATTGCTTATAAAACATAACATAACAAGCAGCTTCCATACCCACTAACCGTTCTACAGCGACACTTTCACAGGGTGATGTTTTAATTCCACGCAATTTGCGGTTGGCGGCGGCGAGGCAATTATTTCGGGCCGACTTTCATGGGTTAATCCCCGCCGAGCCTGTGACGTCACTAGACATCCTTAATCTGAGTTATTGTTTAATTCTCTTTTTAATTGCTGATGAGGATTATATGAGTATTATACGAAAACAATAGAAGGTTGGCGAAGGTACAAAGGAATATTTTATCATGTATTAATGTGTAAAAGATAAAGGTATATGTTTGTGTTTTTTGTGGTCAAGCTGTCGGACTAAGTGGAAAAAAGATTTGTTCGTCGAATTGTCGACCGACTCGTCAATGGGCGGACCACATAGTGGATGTCGTACCAATTTGTCGATTGTCGAACCAATTTGTCGATTATCAGATCGACTTGTTGATTGTCGGACCAAGTGACCTAAACAGGTTGGTTGACGTGCCTGTCTATCTCACCTGATTAAAAAATAGCTAGGAGTAGATTGTATGGTGAAACGCGGACATAGATTCAAGCCGAAATTTGAAAGTGAAAATTGCACGAATTACAGGCACACACCGGAAGCTTGGTAATAGGGTCCCGGGGAAATAAAGGGCTTTTGAAACGACTGCAGATCCTCAACAGGTACTTCTCTTTTGTATTGCGATTTGAATGAACGTATGTGTGGATTTACTAGCTAGGTATGTCTCCAAATACCTTTGATGGAGCATGTTTGAGCAAGGTCTTCCACAGTCGCAAAAGCCGATAGGCACCCGGTTACGCTATATTTTTTTATGGACTGTTATTCTTGTATGTTGCAGAGACATTGCCAAAATCGTGATCGTTTAGACTCCTCTAGTGAGTTAATACAAAACCGAATATTGTAATTGTGCCTTTTTAAATTGCAGTTTGTGGTGGTCGTGTGGTGACCGGCAGAGTAGAATAGCACCAACCCCTTACGCTCGTGGGTGTCGTACAAGGCGACTAATGTTTTCGAGGCAAAAGATCAAAAGTCTCCGTAGTATGAAAAATGGGCAGCAGCATTTTCCATTGTTATATTTAAACACTGCGATCTCCAACCCGCCTGCCAAGCGTGGAGATTATGGCAATAACCTCCCCTTTCGTGGGAGAGGCCCTAAGTCCTGCAGTGGACTGTTACGGGCTGTGATGATGAAACCGCAGTTTGTTACCATTTCATAACGTGACGTTGACGGAGCCCTGCAATACTCCTTTACGCTTTGTAAAAACACTAGTGAAATTACGACATCACTAGTGAACTCATAAAAGTTATTGATTTTATAGATATAAATATATACTTGGACACTTCACACAGCACCATCAAGTCCCAAAGTAAACAAAACTTTTGTTTTGAGTGCCAGAGAAATGATAAACTACTTATATATTTTTAAACACATACTTATTATACATACAACACCCAGACCCGTAACAGAAACTAAAATTCATCATTTCAATTTCTGTTCGGCCGGGAACCGAACCCGTGACCTTTGCGTGGCGTGTTTACCAACACCACTCAGGTCGTCAGGATTTAATGCCGTTCAATTGTATTAGTATTGACTTAATATTATCATATTTCTGGTTATATCAATGCGACATACTCCAGTTAGTGCCACGCAAGAGGTCCCGGGTTCGATTCCCGGCCGGGCAGAAATTTAAATGATGAATTTTAATTTCTGTTACGGGTCTGGGTGTTCTATGTATAATAAGTATGTATTTAAAAAAAGTATTTAAGTACTATATCAGTTATCTAGCACCCATAGTACAAGCTTTGCTTAGTTTGGGGCTAGATGGCGCTGTGTGAATTTGTCCACAAATTATTTATTTATTTATTTTATATTACTTAGCTTCATAAAACATTTTCAAGTTTCACAAAAATCTACTCAAAAAGGAGTGCCTACATAAAGAACCACAAATCCACTTACACGTAGAAGTTGCGTAATAAAACATTAGATATTCTGATTGAAAATATTTTATTCAAGAACTTTGTTTCGTAAGGCGTCCATTTTAAAATTTAAACGTGAATCTAAAGTTCACCGCAAATTTACTTTTCAATATTATAATCCAGAGGAGGAACTGTATTGATCGATACTTCCATGGCTTCAATGGCGGCTAATATCGATTATAGTATCTAGTTACTTCCACAAACATATCATCATCACAGCCCGTAACAATCCACTGCAGGACTTAGGGCCTCTCCCACAAAAGGGGAGGTTATTGCCATAATCTCCACGCTTGGCAGACGGGTTGGAGATCGCAGTGTTTAAATATAACAATGGAAAATGCTGCTGCCCATTTTTCAGACTACGGAGACTTTTGATCTTTTGCCTCGAAAACATTAGTCACCTTGTACGACACCCATGAGCGTAAGGGGTTGGTGCTATTCTACTCTGCTGGTCACCACACGGCCAAACATATAAAGGAACGAAATATATTTGACGACCTGAGTGGTTCAGTTGGTTAACATGTCGGTCGCCACGCACGTTGATTCGGGCGGTAAGTCAAACTGTCAAGGTGACAGTGACAGTCAGTCCAATCTGGGACTAATAATGTCTGGAAGGCACACCGGCTCAATGTTGCCACGGCCCGCAGCCCTATTTTTCTAAATGTTATTTGTAAACATTATTTTGTGTTTTATGACGTTCATAAGAGTTTTGTAAACCTAAATTGAATAAAAATTATTTGACTTTGACTTTGACTTTGACTTTGAGGTCCCGGTTTCGATTCCCGGTCGAGCAGAAATTGTAATGATGATTTTAAATTTTTATTACGGGTCTGGGTGTAGTATGTATAAAAAAGAAGTAGTTTATCAGTTATCTAACACCCATAACACAAGCTATGCTTACTTTGGGGCTAGATGGCACTGTGTGAATTTGTCCTATTTTTATATTTAATTTTACCCTATTATTGAATAATTTAATGTTTGTATGTTGGTGTGTCATATCGGTGTGCGGCGTACATTTTTGATTTGACACTGTTGTAATTATACGTCAATTAATTATCGTACAGGATTATTAAGTATAATTACTGAATATATTTTCAAGTTAACTCAGTTTATTATACTTATTACTCTACCGACTTTATTCGTTCCACCGTAAGGATTAGTATCGACTGCAACCGACGGTTGTTCGGCTCCAGCCGAATCGGATCCTCTGTTACTAGTTTAAGGGTTGCCGTTTTAGTGGTCTAAAACGCCATTTCACCACCCCTACTACACTAAATAAATAGTAACGTACCTTCTTAAACAACGGAGGCAGTTAGCGCCATAAAAAGCTTTGGAGACGTTTTTATTATCGGCAAAAGTGTATTCGCGAGGCATAATGCTCGGATCGATCACTATCACCATATTTATGACGTCACTCTCCACTCTGCGTCGTCTCCCGCGCATTTAGAATGTAAATAGCTGACACTTATCCCGCTTTTTGCCAAACATCCAAACAAATTTATTCACTGTGAGAAAAAACAGGGTGATATATCGATTTCGTCGGATCGGCTAGGAATGCTGGAGATGATGGCGAAAGGTTCGACGGCACTTCAAGTCAGTATATCTAGACTGTCATGGCAGTATATCTAGACTGACTGACTCATGAGTATCGCCCGCTATAAAATATATAAAATATCAATAATAAGTATGTATATTTTTCCTATTTACTAGGAGTAGTGGAGCGTTGGTTGCCTAGTGGCCGTCGGCTGCCAAATCCTGGATCATGGTTCACTAGAAATTTATCGCCAAGATGACAGAAGACTAGGCAGGCATTTGGCTGACGTTTCACCTATAATGGGAAACGATGATGCGGCCGAAAGTGGAGCATGCCTGTCTAGGAACAGCCTATTCACTCTAGCCTTGAAGGAGTACAGGTAGTACTGTACTGTTGGATGTATAGTATACCCATACTTGTGACGTCATATTGTTAGTGGCGACGTAAACGAGTTACTACGCTTCTGTGAATGGTTTCAGAAAGTAAAGACAGTTTTCACGTGTTTACTAAGCAGCACTCATTATTATATAGGCTTTAAGTCTTTCGTGGTTATTTACTACACGTTTATTACTGCACTTATGATTAGTTCCAACAAGCTTATTAAACTTAAGACCGGCCATATTGTAGCTCGGTTTCAGGGTTACCGTCATCCTATCCGCATTGAGAAAGATTGGATCTCCCTCCAGTTGTAGGCAGAAGGCACGTTCTCAAGCTCAGCCTCAAAATAACTTTTTTCTGGCAAACATAGATTTATTTAACCATCTTCGTATTTTTAATTGGGCATGAGAAGATTATTTTTCAAGGAGAAACATGTCTAAATTGGTTATATTCCTCGTAAAAAGTACATGTGTACATTGAACGTATCTACTTAAGTAAATCAACAATGTAGAAACAAATGCCCAACATTCCCACTAACAAGATCGACACCCATTACCCCTAACTCCAGGCACTTCGACCTGAATAAGGACGGAAAGAACCTGAGTTTTATCTCTAAAGGAAAGTCATATATTAAAAATCAGCCCGCGCGGCCCTACCCGCTTTATCTTACCAGGGAATCACGACAAAACTCAACGAAATGAACACGCATTATGGAACAAAAAGAGACGGGAGACGAGGCTAACGCGGAAAAACAACCCAGGCAAGAATCCTCGCGAATTGCAGACCTTTTTTTTGTTTATTCCACGCAAATATGCATAAAATATGTTTGTGTATCTCAAGGCTATCTGACGTTGCGCGCTCGTGTGTAGTTTGAACCTCATTGCGGGCCCATTCGGATAATAATCGTGATGCCTTAGGCCGACTGGGGCGAAGTTATGTAATTTTCTTGTGAGGGGAAAATGCGTTGGTAAGTCGTTAGGGAGTGCTCGTGCGTCTGAGATGATCTTGAAAATTGAGTGCGCCACTTGCGGAACAAGTTTAGGTGTTTTCGCGCGCACGTGGGCCGTGGCGTAGGCAATTTGCGTCCTGATATAGTGTTTATTTTAGAACGAGGGAGTGTTGTTGGTACGTTTTGTAGCTGCGAATAAGTGATTAACGGTGCTGAAATTGGTGTGGGTGTCTCGGCTTGTTTTTTGAAGATAAGTGTATCTGTAGAGTGAACGGTTACGGACTGTGATTTGGCGAAGTGAATTTTTCGTGTTCGGATCGACTCTTGGATAGGCTTTTCCTACGCCTCCTGTGAGACAAAAGTACGAGTTTCGTGTATGTATAATGGAATTGGAAAAATTCAAATGAGATAGTATCTTCTATGTGGTATTGAATCTGTCTAGCCTTTACAAACTGACGCGATACGGATATGCGGTTTGTAAATGGTAACGTACAAACGGGTTGTAACAAATGGATTCATCATCTTTTCTCTTTTACTGACATAATTCGTTAAATATCTGCTTTTTACTGCAAAATTTATCACCTTGGCGTTAATGTCCCGGTTGTGCTTTCGAGAACGAGAACCCGGGGTCCGCCTTGACCATGATCCAGGATTTGCCGATCAGGTAATTACAGTGGGGCGACTACCATCTGACCTCCGTGGCCCTGCTACCTGGGAACCTGACCAGATTGGATCATGGTTACAAATTCAGTTGCCTGAATTTGCAGGTTTCATCACGATGTTTTCATCATCGGTTAGTGTTTAACTAATGTACATAACTCAGAAAATAGTCACCCGATTCGAACCCGGTACCTCTCGCTTGCGACTTGGATACTCAACCGCCCGGCTACCGACGCTCTGCCAAATAGATGATTAATCGAAAAACACATCGGCACATAATGCCTCGAACGTTCGCGCCGGAATCGACAAAGTTGACCCGTGAAATCCCTCAAATTGCCAATATATTTCAAGATCCGAACCTCCCATGTACTCCCAATATTATTCCGGCGTAAATCATTCGCATAATTTCGTTGAAAGTTTGATAATATTTCACGAGGAATCTCCATAACGCTGTCGTGTACTAAGACAGAGTCGGAGCACTTTGTACATCATCGATTCCCAATTTGAGTTCTTGAATAAATTACCATTTTAATCACATTCCAACTTGTGCCACTCTATTTGTCGACTTTAGTTACTGTTATTTTGTTTCATTCCAAAGGCTTCAGTTTCCAGTAGTTAAATATTTGTTGTCATTCCCCAGTATTAAGTTGTTGTTAATCAATTAGTGTCGAGGAATTTTCCTTCAAAACAAAACTGACTCGTTTCGAACGTTAACCACTTTACGTTTGTATTTCGTTTCCGATTTTGTTTATTTCCGTTCACATTTATTTCTTAATTGGAGCATTGTTATTGTAAACGTTAACTGTTAAAAAGTGAAGAGCTAGTAGACATTTTTGTGTCAGGTAATAACTTTTCCGAATGCGTTGCTATGGACTTACATTTGCTGAACGCCTCTAGCTGTAGGTATGAGTATATATTGGGGCCCTTAGTTAGGAAAGGGTCTAAAACACTTATGTGGACAGGGCTCGGTGGGCTTCGCAAATCGAATCAGAGGTCCGGCCTCGAGGGCGCTCCATCCGCGACATAATTCCTTATTTGTCCCTCGGACTTTCAGCTCCCCACTTCGACGTTTTTCTCTACAGTGTCTGGACTTGAGGTTCATTTAGCTACATGTTCTTTGTTGTTTTGTGTTTGGACATAAATTATGTAAATACCTAGCAGTTCCTTTATTATTACACGATATCATACCCTTGTATAAGGCAGGGGTCTTGCTCTTCTTGCCAAATTGATGATAAATATTTTTCGCATGAATATAGAAGAATGATCGTTGCTTTAGACGTGACCGTGAAATGTCCTAGATTTGATATGAAACTTACTTATAAATAGGTAAAAGTGTATGTACATAGACGTCTCTGGCCATCCAGTTTAGTGCCATTACCTACCTTAAATATTGAAATTTTAAAGCAAAAATCCTCACAAACGAAAAACGGAAGTGATACAGCAATGATACTAAACGCTGATCCGTAAACAGCGGATAAAGTTGTTCCCCCCAATATTGTTGAATCTAAGCGGAATGAAATCATTGATACAAAAGTTACGGCAGCGGAAACGCCCGAAACAAACGATAAACCGACTGTCGGAGTGAGAAAACAACACGGGAGCCCTCCACGTACTGCGCATAAAAAGATCGCGATTTACCCGCCACCGGGCCATATTAAACGTCACGTCTTCCGAACAAGTAGGCAAAAAGGTACGCGTAAAAAACACCAGCGAAGTTCCTCCTACCTGGATCCGGTAGAATATTCACCGGGAACTAGTGATGGGCGATTTAAAAAAAGACATTCAATAATTATTCGAATGATTCGAACAGACTTGGAGAGTGTCGGTGGAATAATGGTTAAGGGGTCCGACTCGTCCAAGGTACCAGGATTGAACTCCAGTCCCGTTATGTATCAATGGCTCTTTTCTGAGCTAAGTACATTTAAATATTTAACACTTTGTGTTCTCACTTCATGATGGAACTCCATTATTATGAATTAAATCACTTTTTGTACACTAGTTCCACTTTATAATACAATTTTATTAAATTGCAACCGGTTTCGAATTACTCGAATTGCCTGAAGATGAGTAATTTGAAACCGGTTCCAATTTAATAAAATTGTGTTATAAAGTGGAACTAGTGTACAAAAAGTGATTTAATTCATAAGTACATTTAGTTGAACGCTAACCGATGCTCTTCCGGTGAGCATAATGAAACCTGCACATTCAGGCGAATGAATTATCCAATCCGGAGGTCCGATGGCAGTTGCTCCACTGTAATTACCTGATCTACCAAATCCTGGATCATGGTCAAGGCCGCCTTTACCATGATCCAGCTCTCGTGCGTAAGCACAACCGGGACATAACGCCTTGATGATTTTTAATTCAATGATTTAGAACCGACAATGGACAGAACATTTTTCATTAAAATTATTTCATTTACGATTATTTCATTCGAATGCCTTTTCATTTTAGGTAACGAATTATACTGTTTGTCTTCATTAAACTTGTTGTAAACTTACTGGATTTTCTTGCGATTTCCGGCGGCTTCGGCTTTATTGCCCCTCTTATGCGCCGTTCCCTTGGGATTAAATCTGTAAGTGGCAGCTTTTGTTATTTAATTACTGTATCTGCAATAGTTTTTCTGTTGGTATAAAGTCATTGACCGAGGTTTCCTGGGGACCCTGATACTGGTTGAACAGTTACGGCCCTATGACGGTATTTTAAAAAATCCTCCGTATGATATTTTTCATTCAAATATTTCGGACATATTACAGGCTATCATATTATATAGGCTCTATCACGATATCAGCTCTCTTTTAGAAGCGAATAGTTCGTAAGTGTTTCGAATAAATCGTTCACATGCGCCCAACACTACCGGGAACATATTACGGACTCCCGGCGCGATCTTCGGCCGAAATTAAACAAGTTATTGCAAGTTCAAAGAACGAGGTGGCGCTCCTCGGGGGGTTGTGTTAAGATTTGAAAGACATATCCCCATTCCCCACAGGGACAATTATCAAAGTTGATTCTGATGCGGTGTCGGGGATTTGGATCTGGAATTTAGGACAAGGGAGGGTCCGGATGACTGAGAAGATGTTTCTGGCCTCAATAACGGGGATCGGATGAGTTTAGTAGAATGATGCAATGTGAATATTAAAAAGAAATTATTAACTTATGAAAATGGAGTATGATGAAATTTTGCAATGTTAGCTAGTATTTATAAAGGGGTGGACGATTGTGATTCTAATTCCTGTTTATCAGCGATCGGTTTATCATTTAGCGCGATATTTCTAGAGGACCTTGACATTTTCGTTCAAATGTTGGCTTTTTACGTGCGGTGAATACCATCAGGTGAGCTTGGCTTGGGCTCATGAGATGGTGGCACAGCCCCATAACACCCACATACCTCTCTACGACATCCATTAGTGGTAAGGGTTAATTACAGGGAAAGCTATTTCACTACATAGAATGTACAAGAAACTCAAACAAAATCTTGATCAGGCTCATACCAATATCTACAGGCAAGTCTGTGGGTACCGACACGAACTCCAATATTGTTGAACCTGATTTGAATCTCGTTGGGAAGCAGTTACCAATCAAATAATGCCCCAACCGTTGTATTTGGAGCAAATACAAAAACAACTTTGCTAAATAAATACATTTGTTCGTACTGTTTCTCTCTGTTTGGTTTCAACATGACCTTCATACCGTAAATAATCGTATCGATATTCCCAAGCGAAGTAGCGAAGGTAAGTGCCTTGTTATGGACATTGGAGTTGAACTGATCATTTCAGTTAGCAATTTGTATTTGTGATATTGGATTTGGTATCTATAAGATGTTGGTATCAATCTCTACCTATATAATAGGGCTGCCGTTTTTTTGCCGGAGATAAAAGCGCGTTTATATGTCGCCGCCGCTTACAAACCAAACCGAAAACGTATAAACGCCGTGTGACCGCGTAGCCACCGCGTAGCGACCGAACAGAAACGCAGAAAATGTAGTCTACCCTATTGACACGAACACGATGCGGTGACGATGCGGTGAACAGATAATAATGTTAGAGAAAACCAAAATTGCATAAGCGTTTGGAATATACTGTACAGAAATCGTATACGACAGTATGGGCCCTTATCCTTCAACCGAATTATAGACTTATATATATGACTTGACGTCACTATATACAATACAATACAATCCAAATCCATGTATTACCTATACGTTAACTTAATATTTTACGCTTATATTTCTAGCTATTTTTCACAAATCCCCTGAACTCTTTCAAGGCACCCTTCCTAGCGTGACCCTTTATCTGAGCCAGTGACCCGATAACTCGCCTATGTCAACGAGCACCTAGCGAGAGATTAGCGATTTATTGATCCAAATTTGCTCATCACACTCTTTTAGCGGTTCGCAACCAGTTGTGAAATAAAAAGAAAGGTTATAAACTGACCCTGTCTACGGAAAGAATCGGGCTCTGAAAAGTACATACATATACATACATATCGTCATGTTTTTCTCCGGTAGGGGTAGGCAGAGACCCCAGTGCTCCACTTGCTATTGTCCTGCCTTCACCATCACAGCTCACAACAGGCCACTGCAAGACTCAGGGCCTCTCCCACGAAAGGGGCGGCTATCGCCATAATCTCCACGCTTGGCAGGCGGGTTGGAGATCGCAGTGTAAATACAACAACGGTAAACGCTGCTGCCCATTTTCCTACCTTTCTGAGGATCTAGATCTTCTGCCTTGAAAACATTAGTCGCCTTATACGACACCCACGAGTATAAGGGGTTGGTGCTATTCTGCTCTGTCGGACACCACACGGCCACCGCATTGTCCTGCCTTGCAACATACAAAACAAGAAAATAACCTTCGAACAAGGACACGGATGCTTAGGGGAGAACCGTGGTCGCATCGCTATAAAGAACTATTTAACTTTTTCTTTTTTGTCTATGGAGACAGACGGTCCATCTGATGGAAAGTGGCCACCGTCTGCAATCTCAGGGGACCGAATGCGGTGCCGATCTTTGAGGGACCTGTTGGTATGCATGCATTTTATAATACAAAGGAAAGATTTCGAGAAGGATCTCTTAGCCTAGGGCATCATGACTATAATGGTCCACAAATCCTAGAAGCTAAGACGGCATCGCACCATAGTAATCCTCTACACATATTTTCTAGTTACGCACTCTTCAGAGGCGGCCTTTTACGTGGAGTAATTTTGGTTTAAATTTTCTTTGACCTTCTAAATAGCCAGCTATGTGACGCCCATCCCGCTTACTAGGTAAGTTATTCGATGACTTCCAAAAGCACAGCCGTAGCTCAGATGCGATCGAACTCGTAGTTTATAGGTGTGAGCCACCTCGCGGCGGGTATCTCATTCGATTTATCAGCACCTGATAAAGCGGGCGTACACGTCAAAATCGAGTTCGCGCCTAAAAACCAATTTGGATTATCTGATTTGGGAGTTTATTTTTCTATCTTCTATATACGTAATATAGAGGACGAGTGAGAGAAAAAAATGCCATTTTTCCGCCCCAAATACTCCCCGCTTGTTTACCTCGATGAATTTTGAAGCGTTGGATTTACTTTGGCCAGTTAAAAATCGCGGATTTGAGCCCGGCTGTAATTAAAACAGAGGCTGAGTATTAGCCGGCTTTTTGTCCAAGGATGTGGTTTTCAATATTGGTGGGTAGTCGTAAATTGAATACTTTTGTGTACGTGTTTTAACCGTAGATGAAAAAAGATGAATGTATAGAAGTGTCACACATAGCTCTCAAACGGATAGCCGATTTCGAAACAGTTTTCTTTATTTGAAGGGCAGTTGCATCACGAATCGATGCCATGATGGCGACAATTTTATTTCTATTTGTTGCCCACGAAAAAGACAGTCTGTGATAAATTTGAAATTGATTGACGGCTAGAGTCTGAATTTTGTATGTGAAAAATTGGAAGTTTTTTTTATGTTATTTTACTACATGAATATTATTTGAAAGGAACCAGTATTATTACTCAGCAGAAACAATTTTCTCAAACTAAATATAGTAACAAATGATCGGCACAAGAATGCACAAGTTTGCATCTATAATTTGAAATTTTCAATCGATGAAAAGTGAACCCTGTGAGTCTTCCCTGTGATCCTCTTAGGAATAAGGTTACGTGCAGTAGACTCTTTTAGGAATTTTAGTGCTTTACTTTTTTTTTTACCTTTACAAATTTCTTGCATAGATAAAAAAAATTATCTACAGAAGCAGAGAGTACATACCGAGTTTCAATTCGAGACATAATGTCACAAATCTCTATAACACACACACTAATGCAAATGCAGGGACCAAACAAGGCAGCCCAGCTCATCTGCAGATACGTTATATTTGCTACGAATATCTACTCGTAACGAACACAAACAAATCTGTCTTGTATTTCGCTCGGGGTGACTTCGTAATTTTTTTAAACTTGTCCTTATAATTTAATATTGTCATAATAATAAAAGGTAATGTGCCTAGTGAATTAAACCAACGCCTTGATACCTACCACCGTCTTTTTTATCTCTCGAACCTACATACCGTGAATCGGCAGTGCTTGCTTTAGCAAAAAGGAGGGTTATGATTTTGACCGGTATCAATATTTATTTGTTGCCTCATAACTTCTAAGCTAAGTAGGTACCTACTTACTTAACGTTAGAAGCGTCTTTATTGTCCACAGGTTGGCCTATTGTGATTGACTTCAGTTAACTTTACAATAAATTGAATATGATGCTCTCTAAAGGACATAGTCATGAAAAAAAAAAATGGAAAGGGTAGGTACATTAATATATTAAACAGGCAGCATATTCTTTATTTTCACTAAAAATTTAAACCTATAAAAGAGAGACATTTCGTCATTTTTCAGTCAGTTAGATTATTGTTATGGCAGTCTTGGAAAGGCGACACGTGTGCGCCGTTGCAACAACGGCTCGCGCGACATTTGCGAGCGCGCAAATGACTTATTTATTAATGAGAAATTAAAATAACCCGAATTTGACTGTGAGGGTGACTAAGGTTATCTTTCGTCATAGAATACAAGAAACATTCCACTTTTTAGCAACAGTAGATGTTTAGTTTAGGAGACACACAGAACGTTCGTCTGTCGTTGCATAACCTGGACCAAAAAATTTTTTTTTTTGTGACCCTTTTGGCCTTTCTTTTTGACTTTTTGACCTCACATCCTTTTCTCTTTGGTGACTATATGCGGCTGAAAAGCGAAACTGCCAGGCGAATGTGAGGGACGTATAGAATCCACACAAGTGGATATGAAAGTGCTACCGTTACAAAAAGTTGAAGTTTAAGAAAAAAAAATTTTTTTTTTAACTAGTTTGTGCTCGGGCGGTCCAACGTATTATCTAGGAGGTCTCCTTAACGTCTACCATCGCTTTAAAGTGGAATTTTTCTAGTACACGATAACCTAGGGAAACCTACAGCGCCCTTACAATCTAAATCGAAAGTCACCATTATCCCCAGCAACATCAATTACAATCTCATTTAAAACGTAGATACACTTCGTTCTAAAACTGCTCCAGCCCGTTGGGTGGCCGATCGCTATCGAATCTCCACCGACGGTCGAGGGGCCGTCCGTCAGTCGATCGGCCACTATCCACTCCGGTCACGTAGGGTCCCCTTTTCGCGACCTGTTTATTGCTCGGACTATGGATATCGCACTGGCTCCCGGTTATTGGCTGAGAAGCAGTTGCGCTTTGGATGCATGCGGCGTTATTGCTGAGTTATATTTCGAGCTGTGGTTCAACGTGGTTTTATTGGAGAGGTATAGGTATTTGTGTTTTTAATTCCATATGAAAAATGATGGGTATTTTAAGTTTGATGTGTTTATCTGTGTCTGTGGCTTTGTGTATCTGTCTGTGGCGTCGTAGCTCCCGAACGGATGGATCGATTTGGATGCGGTTTTTTCTATTTAAAAGCCAGTTTAAACGAGATGGTTCCTTGATTTGTTTCATTAAAATCGGTTCTGTAGTTTAGAAAATATTTGAGTTTCAGTAAAGTTGGTCGGCGGTTATCCGACTTTTTCTGTCGGCTATATTATTAGGAGTCCCTTCGCCAGTAGGGTAGAATGCACGTTTTCGGTCTGGTTGCTACGCGGTGATTATGCGGTCATGACGCGCACACGTTTTCTGCCCGATTTGCAAGCGGCGACGTAAAAACGGGCTAACGGGACGCTATCAGTCCTGGTAGCTTCTGAAAAAATACTTGTATTTAGTACCAAAAACGTACGTAAAAGTGTTTTGTGAGGCAAATTTTTATTTATTTATTTCACATTTTATTGTGCACATGGGAACTTAACAGAGAGCCGATTAACAGATTTTTCGTTGCCAATTATACTCTGTTTCTACGTAAAATATGTAGCAATTACGACCAATGGAAATCCCAGTCGTTTAGTGGCCGAACCCTTAAGTGATCAAGGAAGTCTGATAGTGTTTTCAATATGTATTTCACTGGTTTATCGATATTTCCAATGATGTACAATATGGCTTATAAGGCTTGATATAGTCTACATTACATAGTAGCAGGTTTATGTCAGGAAAATTATTTCATGTAGATTATACGAAATTGTCTAGTGAAAATAATTTTATTGTGAATTCCTGATGGTATTCGTGATTTTTGTCTCATCTTTATGCACTTTTTTGCAATTTAAAATTGATTGCTCGAAATCCAACAGTGTCGTGATGATGACGATATATTAGAGTCTACGTGACAACGTTTCATAAATAGCGGCTTTTCCCTATTGACCGGTTTTAGTTTTCTTTTTTTATTAATAGTATACTAGGCAGACGTATCGATATAATTACTAAATATAAAGATAATGTTTAAATCAATCCGAAACAGCCATTTCTAGAAAGGCATGCTCCATCTTCAGCAGGTGATATGGTAGTAAAATATCTGCTTAGTTATTTGCTAAAAGTTTGCATGTTTGTAAGTTAAGACGTTTGGTGTAATCTCCAAACTGACGAATAGATTTGAATAACTGTTTCACTAATGGGAATCTACATTTTTCTCAAGTAACATAACATAACCTTATATCCCACAAAAATAACAGTCGAATTGGCACAGTTTCGAACTGCACTGAACGGTTATAGAGTATTCTACAAGCTGCAATACAATAGAGGACCACTAGTTACAAAAAACAATCTATCGACTTCTTATCGATAGTCGATGCCCCAACATCCCAGTACGAGGGAGTCAGACAAACAATAAATTCCAGATAAAAGAGGGCAAATCCTCCGATGGGTCCGATCTGGCCCTCCTGACCTCGTCAGATAAACTCCGATAAAGCGTACCGACAACTCGACTTTCGTAACTAAAGCTGGTACGTAAATATTTAAGAATCCAGTAGTTTTAACTAGCGTGTTTGCCTCACTATTATATAAAAATGTAACTTTAGTCTTTGACTTTGTTGATGAATAGTTATGGAACCTTATTAATTAATTAATAGGAATTTGGTTGCATTATTTTTTAAATATAATTTGACGACCTGGGTGGTTCAATGGACTGCCACGCAGAGGTCCCGGGTCCTATTCCCGGCCGGGCAGATATTTAAATGATGAATTTTAATAATAATGTATTTGAAAGTTTATATGTAGTTTATCAGCTGTCTAGCGCTCATAACACAAGTTTTGCTTACTTTGGGGCTAAATACGGGCAGTATTTGTTACAATTAATTATAGATACGTGTATGTGTATGATGTAGATAACTAACGGGCCCAGCATGACTTCGTCTTCACGTGTCGTCCCCCTACCTACCCTTTTTTTCTTGCTATAAACCTTCCTCTTGAATCACCCTATCTATGGAATACAACCGCATTAAAATCCGTGGCGTGGTTTAAAAGCTACATACATATGGACAGATGGGAAGCGACTTTGTGTTATACTATGTATAGACTTGACAAATTTGGTGAATCTTTTACCTTCTATGCTTTGTTAAAAGAATAATTCCCTTCGCTTTTTCACTCTCGTGATCAAGCTATATTTAACAAGTTGCTATTTAGGTACAGACTAGAAATGAGAACACCGCCATTTGCAGGAATAGCAAACCAATTTTTAGAAGCAACCGCGGAACTAGCAAAGTGCAAAGTTTGAGAACCGTTCGTTAGAAGGTTTCATGTAAACTTTCCTTTTTTGCATGAATAAGTTGTTGCAAACTTGTTTGATTCTGTACAGAAAATGTTTTGGTCGTGCAAAGAAATATTGCCGAAGTTTTCCCTACCAAATTATTTGTGGGTACACGGAATATCGTGTAGTTAGGTTTGGTTACACCATAGAGAAAATATTTACTAACGTAATAGAGGAGACACCGCAAGTATTTTCTTTGAACCACGCTTTGCGGTCCATGGACAACAGTGGCCGCAGTCAGTTCTGAGACATTGCGCGACGCGGACCAATCTGACAGTGGCTTGGACAGTTAGTTGGCTTGTGCATTAAAAACTGTACGAACCATTCGAGGGCCAAAAATAAAGAAAATGATAACATTTCATCGGTCATTCTATGACTTAGCAGCCTCCCCCCGCACCTCCCGCACGTGACAGGTTGGTACAATATTTTTGTTTGTGATGGCTGCTCTATTACGTTAGTACATATTTTCTCTATGGGTTACACAGATAGTTAAACTAAAAGTTGCAAGTCAATTATGTTCAACAGTTTGTTGATGATAATTATCGTCATTTTGTCGTTACTCCCGGTGACGCATCCCTGGGTCCACCTTCTTACTTCTTATTGTCCACTTCACCCAGTCCTTGGCCCTACTTGGTGATGAGTTGGTTGATACGCATGTCATCTTTAACGTCCTTTCCCTGGTGCTGGCTCTACTGTAATTATCTGATCTACCAAATCCTGGATCATGGTCAAAGCGGAGCCTCGTATGCGAAATCACAATCGAGATATGATTAATTTTACCTCAAAGTAGGAAACGACCACCCATCCACTAACAGACTTTTGCCACTAGAAGCATTTCTTCCTAAACTCAATAAAGAACCTGCATTGTTGAAATAGCATCAGCAATTATTAACAATTGCCCCAATACTATTTGCAGCACAGAACACCTTTGCACAGCGATTTGAGAGTGCTCGCGATACATTACGGGCTCATAGTCTTTTTTTTAAAAGCACTTACCTCCACTATAGATCGACCGGAATGGGAATCCGATTACGAACAAATCGGGTTTTAATCTCGTGTCTCTCGTCGCTGATATATTTCTATTCATTTTTGATGTATGTAGCGGCGGTGGCCTAGTGGTTAAACGGGTACCAGTGGTGGGTACCGGGTTATAGCCCCAATGCGGCCATGTACCAATATCGTACATGGCCGCTTGGCGTTATTCTTACATTGATGGAAAACATTGTGATGAAACCTGCACGTTCAGGCGACTGAATATGTAACCATGATCCAATCTGGTTAGGTTCCCCTGTTAACAGGATCGCGGAGGTCAGATAGCAGTCGCTTATCTGATCTGTCAATTCCTGGATCTTAGTTAAGGCGGACCCCGGGCTCTCGTGGGCGAAACTAGGATAATAACGCCAAGATAACGTATTAGGAGGAGTTACTGAAAAGCAACTCTTTAAATTTTTTTTTCCACAAATATGGGAAACAAGCTTACGGCCTGCCTATGTACGTTTGTAATACCACGGGCAGCACCCACGCGTTGCCGACCCCGTAAAAACCTTTTCACCCCTTTCTTGAAGGACTCTATGTTGTACTCTCCAGGGAAAACCTCTCCAGGTAGTTCATTCCAATTACAACAAGAATAAATTATACCCACGCAATACCCATGTTAATTCTCAGGCGTAAATTTATTTCAGTGTGATTATTCAAAACGATTTCCAGTCTCGCACTTAAAGCAATTGTATGCTGTCATTGGTCCATTCCGAAATAGCCCGGGACCACTGAAAGCGTAGAAAAACTAAATAACTTCATGAATGAAAGTTGCCAGCTGAAAAGACTGTTTCAATTCGCCATTCAGGGGCGTCACGAGAAATTTTAATTGGAACTTTCGTTTTGTTCAAGGCCCGTGTGCCGGTTATATAAACGGGTCGGGTGGTGGAAAGATTACGTTGGATACTTGTTCTATTTTAGGAGTTTATTGGTTGTTCACAAGAATTTTAGCAGCTTCGAAGCGATATACTTATACAACTCGGTCGGATATTCGTGTTAATTGCGGAAGTTCGTTTAGTCCATAGTATCGAAGGTGTAATATTCTATGTAGGTGTAATATTATATACTCGTACAACCGTGCAAACCTGGGGCGAGTGTTAGTATCCGCATAAAATTATAATAAACTGGCCATTACACTCTTTTGTTGAAATAATTTCAATGTGGAGAAACATATTTTAATGAAACCACGAGGATTTCCAAATCTCAAAAGAAAATAAATCACAAACGCTCACATAAATCTTTGTTATTTACCAGAGTGAATGTTCACTCAAAAAAAATCCCTCGCGACACCCCTACGCCAGCTCCAAGCGTATAATTAAGAAAATTACAGATGGCAACTAAAACAAAACCGGCTGGTAATGGGCGCCAGCGAAAAGGCCCTTTACCGTCGCTTTTTAGTTACTAGCGGACGGTAACATCTGAATGGTAACCCGGGGAAGCGATTCCGCGTTTAATTCAATTGGTCTGGTGGTAATGAAGCATTCTTTTATCTACGATATTGAGAGGCGGACTATGAAAGAAGTCTCTCTGAAACTGGATCGCGAATTAACAGGAGTAAAGCGAAAATAACTACGGACACATGCCGGAAAATTCTTAATTAAATTTGTTGTGAGTTCTACGACATTATTGTGTTTCTTGTTACAGTATTTTTATTTATTACTTTTTTACCGTTTATACCGGACAGAAAACGCGTAGGCGTCGTACCCGCGTAGTTAACGTGTAGCAACCGGACAAAACATGTGTAATCTACACTTGACGCGCCCACGACGCGGTGACTACGCGGGTGCGACACGGTTACTGTGCGGTGATGTCAGATTGGTGATTTTCAAATATTAAAATAAGCTTTCTGTTATTAGTATAGAAACCAACATTGCGCAAACATTTGGGACAAAACGTGGAGAAATCATGTATGTCTGTATAGGCTCTAACTTGACAGGTGTGTTTCAGTGTTCAACATCATCATCATCATCGTCCTAGCGGTTAATTCCGGTTTCTACCAGGTTCCGCTCTCATACTCTACCTCCTCAACTTCGCTTCAACTTCCATACGTCGTAAACTGAACATCGGCTGGTTTGTCTTCATAGAGTGCCGTTTTTGTCGCAACAAATTTTTTAGACTTTTAAGACTATTACATCCGATATTTGTAAATATCAGATTCTTAGGTAGAGACCTGCAACTAAATTCGTAGGTATCCTCAAGTAGCCGATGCGTATATCCGCTGACTGGTGTAGCTTTTAGGCGCTGATTATATCAAGTGTAGCCCATGCAGATTGTTAGAAATTTGAACAATTTTGAGTTGACAACACAACGCAACCTGTGTCGCCGACGCTTGATATAATCCACGCCCTTAAACGTTTTTTATCGCGTAATTCCTTAAGTAACAACTGATCGAGGCAACAAAGCCTCCAAAATAATTACGAATGTGGAGAACCTCATCAGAGAGCGTCATAAGTTACGGGCTTATCCCAGAGTCCGGCCGTAAGTAGCCTCCCGCAAACTCCTCCCCATTACCATACCGAACATCTGCGCTACAAACAAATATTGAAATCCCAAGTTAAAATGGAATTTTGATTCGATTTCTTAGCGGGAAATTATAATTTCAAATTAGTGGGAGATGAAAAATCCGGATCGCACCATCAAAGTTTCGAACTCGACGGGGTGGTTTAGGAAACACGCTTTTTTAACGCTCGGCGATATATTCGCTCGCGAATACTGTTCTGTGCGAATAAACTATTTATTTCTCTATTTAACAGTTTATTCTGCACAGTAACAGTACAATATTGTCTTCAAGAAAAACAACATAACAGGTACAGCTTATTTAATAAGAAGAATTTAACAGCAGAACTACGGAAGATACGGAGGAAAGGAAGACAGCGTGCCCCTTAATAGCTACATACATACAAACTATGTTACAAAAAGTTCTCAATGGGAAACGTTTTTCATAACAAGTTTTTACAAGCGTTCTATTTATACTGGATACCGTCTACGAGAGTACTTATCAAGACAAATAAAACGAGCCCAAATTCGATGGGTTTATAATGCGTTGTTTAAGAGTTCCTATGACCAGCTTCCGGCTTCATCACCATACCCTAGACACAAGATAAGGTTACAGCTTTTATCAATACAAAATTAGCGAGCTTAAATACGAGGGATTCAATAAAAGCTTGTAAGAAGAGAAAGCGTAAAGGGAAAGATGAGTGCGAAACCGTAGTAATAAAAGTGCCGTAAATAGGAACTAATATACCGCCAATAGGAAAACTGCCGAAGAAAAGAGATTAACGCCCTCGTCAGGGTTATTATTATCAATTGTTTCATTATCTCCTATAGACATAGACATAGTAATACATTATTTATTTTGACATCACAATACTCATAATACAAAACTCATTGAGCAAGTTACACTTGTATATCTAATTTGGTATATAGAAACAGTAGTTAGAAACTATCCAGGTGTAAATTTCTGCAAGCGCTAGTTTTCAAAAAAATATATATTCGGAGACACTCTTAATTTTTATTAATAATATAAAACTTAAAGATACTCTTAAAGTTCTTTTGCAAAACTTATGGCATATATCAAATTGACAATAATGATTTTAGGTAAGGCTAATAATTACTCTAAATTTAGTCGTTCCATATTTATTCCACGTACCTACATTCGAAAACGGTACGAAAAATGCCTGAAACTTGCTCCAATTCCAATCCACATTTATGAAATCGATAGATATACAAAATTATACTACTTATCATAATTGTTCCACATTAGCTTGGGCAGGCGATACCATAGAAATTAATGTAGAATATTTGATATTTTTATGTTAACAGGTCAGATATTTATTTATTTGTTGGAAAAAAAGAACAGCGTTCTGTACTATAAAATATAGAATACAATGAAATTCCAAATATTGTTCAGCCACTCGAATTGGACTTTTATATTTAAAATAGGAACATGTCTTTCGTGAAATCCTAATGTTTAAATTCAAAATTTCTGGACAAGAGGTCTTACCGATCTCCTACCAGCTAAAACACGCTACCATCAAGAGCGTGATAAAGCTACAATCTTTTAATAATGAGCTCGTGAGAATGTAGAACGCTACGTCATTTCAAGTTCTTTTTTTTATACCACCAAGGTGGCAAATGGCCTGCCTGATGGTAAGCAGTCACCGCAGCCTATGGACGTTTGCAATACCAGAGGCATCACCCACGCGTTGCCGACCCCGAAAAAACCTTTAAACCCTTTCTTGAAGAACTCCATGTTGTACTCTCCAGGGAAAACCTCTCCAGGTAGTTCATTCCACAACCTTAGTGTGTGTGGGAGGAAGTTACCGCATTCCGTCAGGTGAGCAGAGAGCCTAAGGTCGTTAAGGTCGTATAAAATTCCCACAGTGTTCCCGAAGAAGTGGCTAAATAATTCTATTTAAGTCTTCGTGTTAACTCTGAAAGGAACAACAATAATGTCCTGGCTGTCCTTCCGGCGTTCTCAACGTGTTTTATGAACAGCCCCCGCGAACGTGGAATTCAGGGTGCCACAGGGCCGTATCCAGTTGGGGGAACATGTCGGGTAATTTATTTGATTGTTGGGAAGAAAGCGGTGAGTTTTTTTTTTCATTTTGATAAAATACATGCGTGAGCACGGTACACGCACCGTGAGCAAGTACACGCGTATACTATAAGTTATAACTTTTACAAATGGAATTACATCCATTCGATGGTTAGTTGATTTGATAGTTATTACTCTTTTTTTACAGTTATCGAAATCGAAAAGCATGTCGAAATCTAAAATCTATGACAACAGTCATCATTTTCTTGTGTCCACTACATAAAGTAAATTTCCTACCGCACGCTCATAAAAGTAAACGAACTTTATGTCACGGACACAAGAAAATGATAACAGCTGTCAAAATAGGCTCCTTAAATCTAGAAACTATTGCATCGTCATCAGCATCAACAAGCCTTACGTAAAGTGAATGATCCTAATCTTTCTTGTCTATGGAAACTCCAATATGGTCTGCCCATAAAACAAGTCGCCTAGTATGACACTTGTAAGTGAAATGGTTGGTTGGTGCCACATTCGTCTTTGCTGGTCAGAACACGACTGACCCCTCCCTAACTCCGTCCCTGAATACACAGAGTACACGGGGCGAGATAAAATTCTTGGTGTCGGATCGGCCGAGTACAAACTGAGTTTTAATGTAGCTAATGTCAGAAGTTTCTTCGTATTTGTGTACTGGATGGAATTTTTCCAAAGGAACATCGAGGATATTTACAGTGCTCGAGAAATGAGGTTATCTTGCTCGGCTTAAGCATACTTGGTAGGAAAGTTGTGATGGGAGTGAATTTTTTTACCGTAATTGCTTTTGACGATGTACTTAAACTACATATTTTTAGACTTTCGCGACCTTATCTGCGTACACCTACTTTACCTATACCTACCCTTTTTTTCTTTCTTATAAACATTCCTCATTAATCGTTGAAAACCGCATTAAAATTCTAAGCGTACATAGATACATACACAGTGACAGACGGCAAGAAGCGATATTGTTTTATACTATGTATAGATATACCAATACAGGGAAGAAATACTAGTCTCCCCGTGAGGCTGCTCTCCCAATAGTAGTAAGTACTTTTTCGTTGAAAAACCAGCCAAATGAGAAGGTCAAAAGGCAGCCGCTGCTGGCCAGAAAACGGCCTGAAATGGTTGAATAACTCGTACCAGTCCCGAGAAACTACAACAAGTGTAAGGGTTTTAATCAACAACAAAAGTCGTTACTTCGGGTCGACTCGACTATTCCCCTCAAATCAAATTAAAGGATAGAAACAATTAAGATTCAGCCAAGTTCCCCGTCGAGTTTGGAAGTCAAGTCGATTTGAATTCGCAACCCCATCTGAAGATACGGTGCCCATTAGATTCTTTTAAACAATTTATGAAATCGTCGAGTTTGGGGCGCAAAATTTTGGACGAATTTCGCCGAGTTCCGGAATGAGTCGGTTTAACAATTAAGTTCGATGATCGCTAATTGCAATGGTTTGTTTTACTCGGACGGGTATTAGCCGAGGGGTTCCGTTTAGGAAGTTGCGATGGATTTTTGTACTGATATTGGAGTTTGGGAGGCCTCATAATTATTATTTTAAGGAAAGTCTGCAAGGGAAGTCTAGGCGTGTAAAAATTGTGTCGGTGTTTATGTTGTAAAATATTTTCTGATTAAAATTCATCTTCGTTTGAAAATAGAGTGTTAGAAGATGCACAATATATTGAAGTTTAAAATGGCAACTGAACATCTTAAATGAAGGACCCAAGTCAATTCTGTAGCTTATGAAATCAATTTGGCAATGAACCTCAATTACGGTTTCTCATTTAAGAATTTCTAACTAAAGTTGAGCAAGTCAGCTTAGTTTGTCCTAAACTTGCACTGGATTATATTTATTTCCCTGGCTTCAGTCTCTACCTCCCATTATTTTGGCCATCATTCACTGATCCCTCAACTCCGACTTTAGATACCTACGTGAAATTGCATCTGGTATAGTATGATTCTCGTCTGATACTAATACATACATTCATAACGTCATGCTTTTTTCCGTGGGGGTAGGCAGGGACCACATCGTTCCACATGCTATGGCCCTGACCGATTTTTCTCGTCTGATCGATATAATAATGCTCTATGTCGTGTGGTGTCCAGCAGAGTAGCAACAATCCCTTACATTCATGGGTGTCGTACAAGGTGACTTATGTTTTCGAGGCAAAAGATTTAGAGTCTCCGTATATCTAAAACACTACAATCTCCATCCCGTCTGCCAACTGTGGAGAATCTGTCCGATGATGATGATGAAGATGATACTTTTTTAAACATGGCTAAGTTTTTTTATAAGATAAATTTAAACATGGCTTAAATTTAAATATTGCTGGGTTACGTGGCCCGTAACCCAGCAATATTTTTCCAAATGAAAGAGTCTACAAATTTGTTTCGCAGTTCTTCCAATAAATGAACATCAAGTACAAAATACGCTACGTTGGCTTAGCAAATCGAAGACGGTACTCTCTCAAAGTTGGCGAACACTCAGAAACTCGTGATTGCATTCAATATTTCACGCTAAAAGTTCTACCTCTTAAGCAGTTCAGTCAAATTGATAATTAAACTGAAATCAAGTGCCTGTACAAGAAAAATAAATATAAATAGAAGGGGTTCTCCCAAATAACCGGCTCTGATGAATAGCTAACGAATCTCGAAGAGTTCGCGCGCGAGTTGTCGCCTCGTGATTGTTAGAATGCTAACTTCGTGTTTTATTTCTGCAAACGTTTTCTATTGTAGCACTCCCTGCCTCGCTATTTAATCCACTTTCAAGCAAGTCTGGGCTTGTTAGTGGATGTGGTGGTGTGATTTAATGAGTTCTTGGTCTGTGGTTTCAGTTGCCTCATTGTATAAGTTTTTCAGGTCCCACAGGTCAGTATTGTTGGGTCGATTGGGTTTGGTTTTGTGGAATAATGTGTAGTTTTAATTATTGAATTTTGTAGACACATTTTAGTACAGAATAAAATACTTTTATTTGTTACTGCTTGTAATCGCATCCGCCGCATCGTCACTTACAACCAGATGAGATGGCGGTCAAATGCCTGGCTAGTCGACTAAAATAATATTTAATTATATTGTTACGACTATATAAATAATTTATACGGTGACCAACATTCGAATTACATTATGTTTAAAACTCGAAGTATCGGGCTACACGTACACAAAGGTACGCGGTACGAAACCCGGAACGTACCTTTAAAATATGATTTGCATTATAATTTCATTTGCTTCATCCAAATTAATTTAGTTGACATTTTTCTAGGAATTTTGCAAAGAGCTGCTTGTAGTCAATATCAATTTTAAACAGAAGGTAACACGGTAAAAAAAATGATTTTTAAATCACTAACAATTCAAACAAATCAAATTTCAGTCTACGTGTATCATACTCTACTGGGAACACATTTACCATTGACCGGAAAGAAACGGCGGAATTCATATATCTGACGGCTTGTCGTGATGTCTCGCTTGTCACGTGCCATGATATGATGGGGAAGCTAATGGATCCAAAGGGAATCGTTTTATAGGAAAGCTACTCGTATATTGCTACGGATCATCCTCGTTTCCTGGTAGCGATGGTCGATTTTGAAGTTACTCGAAGTCGTTTCGCTGTAGTAGTTTAGTTGCGCTGTGTAGTGTGTTGGCTGTTTAGTGTCCAAAAGAGTAAAATATAACACGAACAATACATTTAGGTGCAGTCGAGTTCATTAATATGTGAGCATTGCCAAAACTTCAAATATAAATGTACATGGAAGGTATTGATGAACTCGACTGTACATAAATACCACTTCTACACGTAGACACATAAAAATAACGATGGGTAAAGATTTTATAAGTTCTATGACAGAAGATGTAAGGTAGGTTTGTCGTGCTTTTAGGTATGATATTGCTTTATATTTTATTACTTTATCCGACATTAACTACTTATATTCGTCTATGCGTCCATTTGTCTATGGGGTGGCCCGTAGAATGAATGTACTCCATACTGTAGGGTGACAAATCTAAATGGGTAGTATAATTTGTTCTTGGGTATAACGAGATCAATTGTAGAAAAAATTATAATTGCATGCAATATTTTTATAACTATCATACTATCTCTTATAGTTTCGGATTTCTGCACGCTGACCTATTTAGATTGTTAGATATTCAGATAGACTCGCTGTGCAGCACTAACACTTTCACTTACGGAAATTTCTCCAAGCCACAAATGTCTTACTTAACGCTGACTAGCTAGGAATTTCCTAAACTAGCTTCATAGACCAGAAAATGAATTAACATTGTGTATTGCTCTGTGATCTGCTCGCTGTGTGTTAATGATCTCTCTCACATATGTATATGTGCGTGTGTATGTTCAAAGCAGAATTAAAACACTTGTTTGTAAAATGATACAGGAGTTTGGGAGCCTGGAGTTATGTAACTAAATAAACTCCAGCTCTCATTAAGGAATGGTATGCTATGTACAATGTTACCACAAATGAACAATGTAGCCTAACTTCTGAGAGGAATAAATGTTTTTGTATTGTATTGTATAAATGATGTGCCAAAATAATCCTTTGACGACTAACATCTCCTCATCAAGAGACCGTTGGTAGGCCTCAGGTATGATGTCTGATAATAATTCGGAAGTAAAAGTCTGTATAAGTAATAATTATAAATAAATTTGCCTGGACAAATTCACACTTTGCTGTGTCTTGACACAATTCCCTAGCCTCGCATATATCCACAACTCTTTACCAGCGCTCTTTGCTCTTTAGTGGCGGTCCATAGTCTCTGCCTACCCCACCTGTGGGACACAGGTGTGAGATTTATGTATGTATGTATATATGTAAATTCACACAGCGCCATCTAGCCATAAAATAAGCAAAGCTTGTGTTAAGGGTGTTAGATAACTGATATACTACATATATTTTAAAAATACGTACTTATTATGCATAGTACATCCAGTCCCGTAACAAAAATTGAAATTCATAATTTCAATTTCTGTTCGGCCGGGAATCGAGCGCAGGACCTCTGCGTGGCAGACTGACATGTATACCAACTGAATCAACCAGTCTTCAGCATGAAGGTAGCGCCCGATTTTAGTAAGTAAATTGTTGCAAACACTAAACGCCTTCGTGACTAAAAAACCAACTAAAGTTCTCGTATCGTTCATAAGCCATACTTCGTCAAAGTGCAGTTTACAAATTGCTCCTGTCAAAGCTCGAACAAGCTTTGTTGTTGACTTTAATATTAAAAATGTAATAACTTGCTTTGTACATTCTCGACTCTATTTGTTATCTTGAATAAAAAATTAACTTAATAACGAGGTACATTTATTTTTAAATTAATGAAGTTTTTGTTGGAGGGAAGTTTATGTTAAATATCAAAGCTAGTCACTGAATGTAATTTTTTCAATATTTATCATGAAATTCTATCACGAAGAGGCAAAAAGACGACAAATAAAAAGGAGTAATTTCAATCATGTGTCATCAGTCATAATCACTTTCTAAAACATGTTTTTGGTCACTGTTATAAAAAAAGTATGAACTTCATAAATTAGGTACTCATTTTTTTATTTTAGTACAGTTTTGATGTAGATGCATCATCAATTTATTTTGATTTCTTGGTTTTAGTTTTCTTTTCGCTTGAAATACACACACATTTCATGTTGACGACGATAACTCATCGCCCTGGTTCCTTATTGTGTAATTATTCTGTTACTTTTAAGTTTCAAATGTTTTATTGGACCTAATAAAGATATGTTATGTACATAGCTCGAAGAACAGATGGCCGATGGGGCAGTAAAGTTCTCGAGTGGCGACCACGTACCGGTAGACGCAGCGTGGGTAGACCTCCTACAAGGTGGACCGACGAACTTGTAAGGATCGCAGGTACCAGCTGGATGCGGAAAGCACAGGACCGGTCTTTGTTGAGATCTCTGGGGGAGGCCTATGCCCAGCAGTGGGCGTCTACTGGCTGATATGATGAATAAAGATATGTTACGTAACTACAATAATAATTGTTATAGATATAGAGGATACGTGGGAAATAGGTGCCTGAATCTGCCGGTATTAGGAAAGAGATGCCGCGGAAGGCCCAAGAAGCGATGGATTGACATCGCCGAGTCGGACGCGAGAGCCAACGGCTTACGACGTGAGGATGCCGAAGAACCGGCAAAGTGAAGAAAGCAAAGCAGGAAAGTGGACCCTGGCAGTAGCCGGGATTGACCGCGCGGATGATGATGATAGACATAGACATAGGTCTACATAGACATAGCCATAGACATAGTTGTGACTCCAACGAAAGCCTCGCAATATCAAATATACTACGACGCAACTGCTCCACGTGCAAAGTCGCCGGTGGTGTCTACGGAGTTTAAAACTGGAATAAAAAGTCAACTGAAATAGCTTTATGGATCCGATTTATGGGCAAGTTTCGCGGAGCTCAGTCCGGTCACGTGATCCAATATTTGCTCCATATCGCGGCGTCTCGGGCCAACACCGGGCGTGGAATACGTAAGCTTGTGTTTAGATGGCTACTTTGGTACGGGGTGGGGAGGTGACCGCTGGTGCTGTTTAAGAATCCGTAATCATGATGTAGCGTGTGGTGTAATTGCTAACAAGACGGACTTGTAAGCGAAAGGTACCGAGTTCGATTGCCAGTGCTGTTGTGTAGCAGTAACTTTTTCTGAGTTATGGCATTTCGTTGAAAACATCGTGAGAAAACCTGCACATTCGGGCGATAAAATGTGTAATCATGATCCAATCTGCTCAGGTTCCCCTGATAATATTCACGCCAAATAAGATAATATTGACGCCAAGATGGTTTAATGATGATCTACGGAGCAGAGACGTGGTGCTTTACTATGGGCTTGGAAAACTCAACATCACAAAAATAGCTATTCCAAACATTTCTACACGCAATGAGATCAAAAATGACAATGTGGTCGCAGATGAGTACCTGTTTAAAAAGCCTATTCACCCTGGCCTTAAGGGAGTCCAGGTTATGTTATTTATTGAAACAAATAAGCAGGCAAGCCCGTTCCTTGTCCCTAAAATATCACAAAGACTCACGGCCCATACAATTTCGTTCATTAAAATAGTAAGTAGAACGTACGATACTCTTACTAAAAGCCATTAAAAAGAGATAATAGCCCATTAAACGCACAGTGGCCGCATGCAAAATAAAAATACCGCATCACCCAGAAAAGGACAAACGACCGTCCGTTTGTCACGCACGTAATAAAAGGAAAATGATAAACACACGTTGAAAATTGCAAGGGTCCCCAATAACCGCCAACATAAATTAAACAAGAATATGAAAACACCTGCGATCACCAAATTAAAATGGACAAGGGAATCCGTAATACCGGTGTCGATGTTGATTTATTTATAAGGGATTTGGGTAACATGCGAAAGACAAAGTAAACGCCACAACGATTTACGTGTACGATCAGCTTTAATTTCTGACCTTTATAAGTCGAGTTGTCCTTTTTTGTAATGTGTACCTTGTGTCTCGTGTTCGCAAACAATACTTGTTTAAGTACAATAGAGCTACAATTTGTTCTCACAATGCTCGTCTGCTAATTGAACGCACTCAAAGTTTTTTGTTTGGTCCGTGTTGAATTAGGGTAGAAACAAAAAATGGTATGAATCTCAGAATTAGGTACTTTAGATATCTGCTAAGCGGTCTAGACACAGGTCACGGAGGTTAAATGGCAGGCGCTCCGCTATAATTACCTGATCTCCCAAATCCTGATCAAAGCGGGTACCGGGCCCTCGTGCATAACTCGAGCACAACAGAAACATCAACGCTTAGGCGAGTTTTGTATACGACCTTTGTTCAATTCAATTCAATTCATTAATTCGTGGTACACAGGTTATGCAGTTGTTACAATTTTAGTAGATGGGTCCTCTGTGACCTGCCATCGGCATACAAATTTGGAGTGGGTAATTACAATTTAGAATTTAATTAATTTCATATACATTAAACATTTAACAATATAAAATTAGTCTTAAATAATCATTATAAAATTTCACTATTCAATGTCATTACTAATTAACAACAATTAAATATTTGTGAACAACAGACACGCACTGGGCATATCTAATGGCCCTGACCTTGAGCCGTTCTGGTGAGAATTGTAATTAAATGGTATTTGTTACAACTAATTGTAGCCACAGTGGTTGTTTTCACGTCAATGGCGGGTATGTGCTTTATTATCAAATGATTCGATCGTTGTATAAAATTATTGCGATAGTATAACATCGGTTAGTGTTATAGATGTCAATATTAATATTAAAGGTTCACAACTAGACATTGGCTAAAGTTTTCGTTCCTCTGGCATCTATACCCTCCTTACAACAGTACGAGGTCACCGGTCACCTTTCCTGGTGTATCGACTATTAGTTTCAGGAGCTATGTGATGTGTCCGTTCCCATTTAGTTTTACAGTTCTGCGTTAGAGCCTAACTTTGTGTTGAATAATTTAGTTTGATTATTTCCCATCTTTTCTGTACGCTGTTTATCAAGTCTGCCATAAAATTACAACTTAATATAAAAATACAACATAATATGTAAATGGTAAATGTACTCACAAATGCAAAATAAATATAAGTCGTCTTCAGTCGATGGTAAGGAAGTCGTATAAGGAACGACTTTAGAAATACAGTGGTTACTTTGCTTGTGCAAAAGCCGTATCCAGTTTCGCGTTGGCGGAAATAAAAATGGCAATTTTTTAATTTTCCCTCTTTGTTTGATTTTTTGTATCAGTTTATGTGGGCTGCATTGTATGGGTCTGATAGCGAAAATCGTGAATTAGCTATTCATGTGCCCTCGGAAACCATTTTCGAACCTAATATAAATAAATAATAATTTATTTTAGAGTTTAAGCAATTCCATATTAAGACAGAATGAAGACATTATTGATTTTAAACATTACAAATTGGGTTTCTCAGAAAAGGATGTCTGAAGGGTGGCACCGCATCTACTCTTGGTTTTCAGACGACCTGCACGACCTTTTGACCTTTCTAGTGACTATTCTATTAGGTAGACCGTCAATACATGTACCTGGAATACTCTATGTTCCTTTACAACGAGAAATAATATTGTGTTATTAAAATAATCCCACAGATTCATTTTGTACGCCGAAAGGCAGGTCGCAGCGGAACCTTTATATTGTATTGTATTCCAACAACTTTTACCTGTGTACCACAAATAAATACATTCATTCATACAAGCTCTACAGGGTTCCTACATTTTAGCAACAAATAGCTCTTGATCTCGGGTCTTGAAGCTATTTCTAAGAATGTGGTTCAACTATCGAAAATCGTATGGCTTCATTCATTTTTCATATTGTACGGCTTCACTCTCGACAATTGAGAGTCAACTCAGAGATGATATGTATGCACTGTATTTTATTTATAAATTTCTTGTTGACAGTTCGTAAAATGTAGCCTGATTTTTGTTTTATATATACATTAAAATAAAATGTTGGTTGTATTTAATATTTGTTGGTTTTATGTATATTTTAAAGTAAAAAAAATTCAATACCTACTTTACAATGCTTTAAACTACTGTCACGGTTGTTATCAGACATTTTAAAAGTACTTTAGCAGATAGATAGATTAACTCTTTATTGCACACAAAATTACAGGAAAGAACATTTAACAGGTCTATTTAAACATTGTGGGTAAAGGCGGCCTTATCGCTACAAGCGATCTCTTCCAGGCAAGCAGTTACTTATCGCCTACTTGGTTCACGAACAGCCAGATATTTCGGCACAGATGATCGCTCAAATGACGCAAGTTCTTCGAAATATCGAGCCACTCGTAGACCAATACACGCGGTAGGAACCCGAAAAATCTTTAAAAATACTTCACTATCAATTTTCTATTAGACATTTTCCAGCGGTAAACCTCTTGAGCAAGTAAATCTCCGAAGCATCTCCAGGGAAATCTTGCCCAAATTCGTAACAATCCAATACAGAAGCCCGCCAAAACTGCACTTCAATTCTCATACAACCACAGCTTGCACGATAAAGCAGTACAACAAACACTTCCGAAGATAAAACAGTACACTGTACTCGGATCTCTGCGGCCCATGAATAAACTATTACACAAAACTCAGCCAGTCGGTTCTGCTGCCAAGTTCTGGGCGTAAAATTTCCAAAAGGAATTAACCTGGACGCCAGACTCGCCTGGGTTGCGTCGTTTGACAGATTTTATTATGGCCATGAATAAATTTCGCCACTGGGACATCGCTGCCCGTAAATTGTGGAGGACGCGCGCCTAGCTTGATTTTGTATGAGACTTTATAGCGTGAAGATTAACACTGGCTGAGTAGCGAGTCCTAGATTAATTCGCGTTTGAGCTGTGCGCTTAATGCTGTGATAGCGTAATAAAATAAGACATCTGACTATGTTTGTCGATCTTACAGATTCTCGGCATTTCTAAGCATGTTTATTGTAATGTCCATTCCTTATGATGATAATTATGTTGCCAAGCTTTGCTTCCTGTTCAAACAGGCAGAATGCAAACTTGCTTGGCACCTTGATTTTTTGCAAAATTCCTTATATATTTCTCGAGTTTGACTTTTTGATTTGGTCCTGTTTCCGGTTACCACTATACTAGCATAATATATCCATATATGTATGTGATCAGGTCGGATGTCCGCTATTACAAACGTGTTATGTCAAAACCACAGTTTCAGAAGCTTTATTGAAAGAATACATACTAATGTAACAGCTATTCAAGTTGACTAAGTAGGACAACTCACGAAGTACGGAAGTAGACAATTTGACGAAGTTGACGAAGTGGAAAAGACAACGAAAAAGGAACCTGGACGACGTTCTCCTGATTGCTGCTCTCAGTACACTATGTGAAAGCCAGTCGCACACTAATTAATTAGTCAGATCTCGCAATGCGAAAGTCGTCACTTACAGTGTGTAGACACATACCGTCATGCCTTCTTCCCTAAGGGGTAGGTAGAGAACACACGACACAGCATTTTTGCTCCTACCAAAAAGGGTATAATGGCACCCTCCAGACTATCGAGGGAGGTTGGCAGAGAACACTCATGGCCGGCCGCCTGGATATGCTTTACTTGCAAGAGACCTAGGCGCCTACCAGCCGCCTACCTCTGCTTTGGGAGTAGAGCTCGTCTAGTCTAAAATGACGCGCCCCACTACTTAGTTAGTTGATTTCGATGTGTGAGTGCAAATATTGATAACGACACTTAATCTGTGTGGGAGCCAATGAACGACGCGTGCTCCTACGTTTGAATCTCACCGGCAACTGAATGACCAATTACAACGGCATTTGTAAATGTATTGCGTCCATATTTTAAACTTGCTTGTGTGCGTTAATGCGATAGTGGGGCGCGTCATTTTAGATTAGACGAGCTCTACCTATATATAGCCGGGAAGGCTTTTTAGGTTTCATCGAATGCGATGGAATATTTAAATAATTTCCAAGGTTACCGCGTTCTAAAATACGCGCAGAGCCATCTAGTGAGTAACAACTGTATCTCTTCCTTGCAGTGTCCGCGAGCGATGCGCGTACGCCGGCGGCCGGCCCGCGCGTGACAGCGCCGGCGCCATGACGGCCCACGTCGCGCTGTTCCTGCTCCTCTGCCTGGTGGGGGGGCACACCAAGACCTTGCTGCAGGATAAGCTTGGTGAGTGAATTAGAGAAATATATAAGAAAAGAACTACTATACTAGTAAGAATCTATCCTGCGGGGTCCTAATACTTGGTCGCGCTTTTTAAAGTCATTTCTATTGACAAAAGGAGACTGGCATTTATGGCTTATAAAAATGTATCCAAGAAAAGTACAGGCCAATAATATTACCTTCATAGGTTTTAAGACTCGTGATTACACTTTCATAGGCACATTGTCGAATCCGAAAAAGCGTGGATAGATATATCTGTCCTAAAGAGTGACTCCACACAGCGGCACCAGTCTACTCGTGACCATGACGCATGCAACTGCGTCGAGGTAAAAACAATACTAACCGTGGTAACAAACCTAACATTTAAAAATTTTCTTTAACGAGTTTCGTTTTATGCGTACTCTTGCGGTCCATTTTATCCGTGTGGTTTGCCAACATAAGCGTTTAAACTTTTTGCCGCTTATAGGAACGTTTCTCATGGCACACTCTGAGCGAAGATTAGCAACTTAAGACTGCCAACCATGTCGTTAAATCTGACGTTCCTCTAAACCAAGTTCAACTCTATACCAGCACCATCCAAAACGATAAGGCAATAAATCGTACTAAAACTAGATTTACCTCATTCCCGCAACCTCTTACAACGTTAAACTGTTACCCAAAACAAACAACTGCAATAATAAAAACAATTACTCGCGAATCCGTCTCGGCACTCGAACCGTTCCACACCAATGCAGTCACAATAGGGTTAAGTCCGCCTCTAACTCAGTTGCTTCGTCGACGCTTAGGTAAATGCACTGGGACATTGTCGCCACAAGGGGAGAGTCCGCTCGAATAAGCGAGCTGATTTTATCAGGTCTCCAGGGCTGTTTGCTTTAGAGCTCCAAGCCTCACTCGAGTCTATTAAAAGAGTATAATGTTTGAACTACGCGGTGTAGTCGATTGAATATTCGATGAGGTTCTTTAAAGTAGCGTTTGTTTATTTTTATGAGAGGTTACCCCACCTCTCATAAAAATAAACAAACGCTAAGGGTGTGTCTATGCGGTTAGAATTGGAGTCGTCCGACTGGGAAAGTACTTCCTCCTTACAGAATTCTGCAGCCAAAAAATACTGTTTAAAATTATATAGTGCACCTGCCGGTGAGTAAAGGCTTCAGTGCTCCATGGGGTGGGTATTTGGGGACATTTGCCTTTTGCTGCCGGAGCAACGTGTCCCGGGATTTTAGAGGTAAGCGCCGCATTAGCGATACGCCTGGTCTTGCTTGTGACTATAAGGACCGGTGACCACTTTCCGTCAGATGACCCGCTTGTCTGTTTGTCTACCGTATGTCATAAAAACAGAGCCTGACATAGATTCATGCAGCTCTACATAGGAAACATCTGAATGTTACTTGCGAGTAAATTTAAACTATTAAACGAAGATTGCGAAACGATTGAAAAACATCAGTTGCGTAACAATTTCAATTAACATATTTGAACCAAAGACAGACCTGTGTTATCCGCGAAGACATACAACATAGAATTCCGAATCTGACTGACTGAAATATCTTACTGACTATCTCAGAATCTGTCGTACTTTCCTTTTTTTTGTCGTGCTGAGTATCTGTCCTACATCGCCGAGTGCAATTCAGAGCGCTTTCAAGGCGTTTCAGTCAGGTGGTAGGACTCTGTCAAGCCTAAAGAGTTCGCCTGGATGAGTACCTGTGAATGCTTGCATTGTTGTGTTCCGGTTTGAAGGATAAGGTAGCCAGCGCAATTAGAGGCATGAGGCATTTAATCTTAGTCCTCACAGTGACAACGCACCTGGGCTGCGATTCTGGTACGGAAATCGTCTCAGTTGCAGTAACATTACAATTGCATCGCATGGCAAACGTGTGATTGTTAATCAAATGACAGATGATGAGTTGCAACTTTCATGAGTTCGAACTTTTCCACAATTCGTTTTCTGGTACTTTAGTTGCATTATGGTTTTATATGGCTGTTGGTACTCCAATAAATAAATAAATTACTAAGTAACATCTTTCTTAGTTGTCAAACTGCCTTTAACTCTGCCAACGAAAACGTGTCAAAGGTCGAACAATGATTTAACTGCAATTTAATTGGGACGATGCTGGGACTGACACGATACCTCGACGTAGTTAAAGTAACATCACAGTTACATTGCAACATAAATAACAACTGCATTGCACACCAGAATCGGTACCCTGCGGTTATACATTTTTGTTGAATTGTAGACGTTATGGGCGACAGTTACCACTTACTATCAGGTGGACTGTCTACTCGTTTGCCACTGAGTAGAAAAAAAAAAGTCACGCTTCAGCATTGCTGCACCAGCCGAGCCCTTCACATTAAAGCGTCCGCAGTGTGACTTAGTCGCTAGCGACTGCCAAAGAGGATATAAACATCCGTGGCTCGGTCGCAGACACCCAGCCGCGCTACTACAGCGCTACAAAAACGCCTATATGCCAAAACACTCTTAAACCGTCTTCGGAACAAAACATCGGTTTTCTTATATACCTTTGTGTGTAAATACTCTTGTATAATACCTTTGTTCAATCCAAATGGTGGGGGAATAACTGTTCTCTAGCTGGTGACTGAGAGTCACCATTCGTACTTAGCTTTGATCGCTCGCTCGGAATTTTCCGTGCCTTTTTACGCCTCCAGTACAGGGTCGGAATCAGGGCGGTGCCACCCCACCCAGTGGTGGGGGTCATGCTATTATTATTATTTTGTTGTGTTGTGTAATAGGTTTTTTTTATCTGTATGTCTTAAAGGTCTTGTAAGTTGATGTGGTGTTTTTGTCGTGCGAATAAATTATATTGCAATGAATTGTAATTGGATCGTAATAGCAGCTCGACGGCAGTTTTAATAGTAGCAGAGTACCAAAAACGCGTAAAACTGCCATTAAATAAATAAATAAATTATCGTGGACAAATTCACACAGCGTCATTTAGCCCCAAACTAAGCAAAGCTTGTGCTGTGGGTGCTAGCTAACAGGTATACTACTTATATACTTAAATACTTATATTACTATATTTTAAATACATACTTATTATACATAGAACACCCAGACCCGTAACATAAATTAAAATTCATAATTTAAATATCTGCCCGGCCGGAAATCGAACCCGGGACCTCTTGCGTGGCTGACTGGCATGTTGACCACTGAACCACTCAGGTCGTCAAAGGTTGTTGAGCTGCGATTACGAGCCAATTACATTTCAATCGCGCGTTTAGTAAATTAGCGAATTTGAGGTTTTGGTCGAGGGTGGTAAAAAATCCATCAAGTCAGCCCTTTGACCGTGTGTCTCCTTTGGCAATAAAAAAACAGCGAAGCCCTTTCTACCTAACACCTTCATTTCGGCGAGAGTCATTTCACATCTATGACTAAAAGGTTGAAACTGCTTTGTCTTACCCCATCATCAAACCTTTTCGGACCTTACATTGAGCAAAAATATGTTAAACAAAAATTAATTTCACAAAGTAATATAGCAACTATTTCCCGCTGATGATTAAAAGTATTTTATATTACCATCTCCCAGCTCTTCGCAAAAAGTTGCCGAGAAAGGTGGGTGTAGGCAATAATTTCATGTAAAAGTTATGACCCCAGTCTGTGTTCAACTGGAGATATAAAGCAGATGGTCTTTACTGCCTTTGCAGAGTGAAAAAATATACAGAAAATTCTAGTGTTTTATGTATGAAGGGTTCTGCAATAAAATATTTTATTAACGCAACCATAGTTTGGTTGGGCATGAAACGACAACGGTGGTAACGAGGTAAATATCATACGTACGTGATAACTTTATACTTCATGTTTAGAATATTTCTCTTTCTATTTTTTATTTTTTTAAACTACCAAGCGTTTGATGCCTGATGGTAAGCAGTCACCGCAGCCTGGACGTTTGCAATACCAGGGGCATCGCCCACGCGTTGCCGACCCCGTTGTTCTGAATTCTTGTAAAAAACAATTGTAAAGGATTAACTTAGCAACATCAGCACGGCTTACACAAGTGTGCTTGCGATATAGATCATGCCAAGAGCCCTTGTTTCCTTTTCTCAATATAAGAGTTAGTAATGTCTGTGTCGCGTCTCTTGTCCCTTGACGCGCGCGAGACCGTACCTGTGCTTTTTTTTTATTAATAATATTAGGCTTGCATTTGACCTCAACTCACCTGATGGAAAGCGACGATGAGGTCGAAGATGTAGCTATTATTACTCATAGTATTCACTCTTGATTTGAATACCCCGAGGTTATACTTATCGGGGAACAATGACTCAGACTAGCCGCTCAGGGGTCTCACAAATATGTTAGCCACCCCAAATAATCCAAAACATGTTGCTCTGCCAGTAAATATGTAAACGCTAGGCGCCTTCACTGCAAAATCCTCGATTTTCCATTGAACACTACCTTACTCACCGGCAGAAACACAATAGCACTTAAAATGGTATTGATTGGCTGCGGTGTTATGTAAGGTTGGTGCTTACTTACCCAGACGGGAAGCTCCAATTCAAACGGGATATCCCGCTATAAGAGCTGTCTTATGACGACCTGAGATGTTCAGTGGCCTGCCACGCAGATGTCCGGGATACGATTTAATTTCTGTTACGGATTTGGTTCATTAGTTGTCTAGCACCCATAATACAAGCTTTGCTTACTGTGACGCTAGATGGCACTGTGTGAATTGTCTAAGCACATTTATTTATTTATTTTAACTCTCCGGTTGACTGGTAGAGAAAGCTATGAAGCTTTAAGTCCGCTTTTGTACGTAACAGTGCATGAAGTTTTAAATAAATAATAAATTGATTTAACTCAAAAATATAAATGTTTACTTTATGGCGCTATGAGAATTATCCAAGCAATGAGAATTTATCTCATAAATATAAATGCGTCCTTAAAAAAATTGCCATCTTTCATACAGAACGCTACTTTTTTAAACTGTGCAACTGTAAAAACTTGAGTTACATTTGCGATTGTCTTTTATCGTACTTCAATGCGCTCGGAGCCGTAACACGATCCGTTTACGACTCCACAGCTTTTTATGTGAAACTAGCTTTTGTCCGCGGAATCTTCTGTGCAGATGCCGTCGTAAGTAATGGGGATAGAAGAATAGCTACTATTCTAGTAAACGCGGGTGTTCAAGGGTTTTTTGAACAGCTGTAATTTTACTGAATGTAATTACAAATTAAAGTATATGAACATGCTGCAGTTTTACTGACTTTATTTACAAATCAAAGTATAAATTCCGTAGATACCTCTCCACTAAGAATTATTAAGAATAATTGCAACTAGTGATACCGTGTGAATTAGTACACCTTTTTTGCCTTTGAAAAGGCAAAACGATGTTACAAAGTATATTAAAGGAGCCGAGACCTAATAGTCCGCCTATTGCTATGCTATATTGATGTTTGCTAAGTTTTATAGAGGAATCTTACGCCATTTACTCTGATGGCTTCATCTAAAAAAACGGGCACTGCCCTACCACTTATTCCCACCGCTGCAACTTATGTGTAGCCACGGCGGATAGGTAGACCGCTGTCGTCGAAGTCTCGGCGCGCAGCCGGTGATTGGACCCAGTATCTGCAGTGCCGCATGACTGACCAGCTTGTCCTGACCAGCTTGTCACCGTACCAGACCAGCCAGGAAAGCTTGTCCACGCCCAATACTACTGTAGACACTTCCGAAGCATAGAATGAGTATTCTTTATTTACTTCACTCATCACTCTATCATTGATAATTCCAAGTCCATTGTTCGTCAATAAAACAAATGAGTAAATAACGTGACACATTAAAAGTGCGATACAAATGAAAATATTGAGATAACAGTTTGAATGATTATCACGTACTGTTAATAAATTGGACGTCGTTACTACAAGCTGTGTTCGCGAAATGTATTTGTTTTAATATATGCGTGGTCACGCCACGGTTATTCTACTTGTGCCGTTTACAATGTTACTCGGCCACTGTGGCACGCTAAAATAGTTCTAATTGCGAACTGTTAAGGGTGGTTGGGACCGTAAACTGTTACCGTTGTAAGCGGTGCTGCAATGCCGCAGAACGACATCGGCTTTTCAATACAATGCAATAATTACCGCGGCCACGGTTTTGTTGCCATTTTAAAAGCCATTCTCGATATGACAAATCAGTAAATGCGATTTCGGTGTTGTTTCCTTTCAGTGTTAAATGGTTAAGGCCCGTTTATACGTTGCTGCTTACAAACCGGACAGAATACGCGTCGTGCGCGCATATTCACCGCGTAGTAACCGGATAGAAAACATGCATTGTACCCTACTGGCGCGTAAACGACGCGATGATTACGCGGGCGCGGCACGGTGGCAGTGCTGTGACTATGAGTCCGCTGCGGGAACATTGCTAACAGAAAATAAAATAAGCTATCTGTCATTAGAACAGAAACCAAAATTACATTAACATTTGGGACCAACCGGGCCGAAATCCCTTTCACCCACGCAGGTACGAAATAGCACATCGTGTACGTCTGTATGGCCTCTAAAGGCTTGCTCGAAAGCATAGTGTACGAGTAATTTGCGATATTGGTTTGTGGCTTCATTCCGCTGCAGCTGGTACTCTTTTTAATAAGTTACGTGTTTTTAAACGATTGCTATCGCCGTCGACGTTAGAGTAGTTTGCTTTTTTATTATTACTAGGCAGGCTATTGACCGCCATCTGATTATTTTTATGTTTCTATGGCATATTTACGCGCTTATCAATCGTACGCTGGTCAGATTTTAGTACACTTTGCCTGCGAGTGTGTTCCATGATCAATATAATAAGGAGGCGTCCTTCAAGGCTAGAGTGAATAGGCTGTTCCAAGACGGGCATGCTCCATTTTCAGCCTTCGGTCAAATGCCTGTCTTGTCTGATAAAAAGACAACAATACATTCGATAATATTATTATTCGGCAAGACTCTGTCAAACCTGAGGTGTCCACCTGGGTGAGTATCACCGTCGTATATATTTTTGCCGCCAAGCTTCAATGCGTTTTCAATTCACCATTGTATAAATTATAGCCAACAGAACAAAAAAATATCATGATCAGTCAAGTCGTTCTTGAATTTTACCGAGACTAAGGAATATCAATTGATTTTCATATCAATACATAGTATAAAACAAAGTCGTTTGCCGTCATCTGACTTAATCTATGTATCTATGTATGTATCAATATACGCTTAGATCTTTTAAACTACACAACGGATTTTAATGCGATTTTCAACAATAGATAGAGTGATTAAACAGGCAGCTTGATAATAACTAAGAAAATTAAGGTAGATAGGGGTAAAGTACGTGTACGCGAACAAAGTCGTGCCGGTTTCACTAGTATACAGATATTTCAGTAGCCTAATTAATACACATCTACGTCGGTGGCTTGTGGCTACGAGATGTGCCGAGTTCGATCCCCAGTGCCGAGATGTACCCATATCTGTGTCTGAGTTAGTTGTAAGTAACTATCCCATACTTCTACAGTGAGGGAAAACATCGTGAAAAAAGCTGCCAATTCAAGTGACTGAATGTTTAGACTTGACCCAATTTTGTCAGGATCACAGAGGTCGAATGGCAGTCGCTCCGCTGTAATTACCTGATCTGCCAAATCCTGGATCATGGTCAAGACCCGCGCAAGAGTACAACCGGGATATTGATACCAAGACGATCAAACGAGATGTATGAAGAGGATTATGGATATAATGCGAGGCTAAGGAGACAAGTCAGGACAGAGCAAAATAGCGGTCTATAGTCTCTACTTACCCCACCTGGCCGTGTGGTGACCGGCGTACAAGGCGACTAATGTTTTCGAGGCAAAAGATCAAGAGTCTCCGTAGACTGGAAAATGGGTAGCAGCATTTTCCATTGTTATATTTAAACACTGCGATCTCCAACCCGCCTGCCAAGCGTGGAGATTATGGCAATAACCTCCCCTTTCGTAGGAGAGGCCCTAAGTCCTGCAGTGGACTGTTACGGGCTGTGATGATGACCCCACCTGTAAGATAGAGGCGTCAGATTTATGTATGGCATGTATGTATGAATATTACCTCCAATAAAACCATCTGATCAACGCACCGCACTTAAAACCAGTCGAAACCCGCACCTCTACCCGAAAGCACCCGCAAGTGGCTTCGAGTCTTGCACTTATATCATCCTGGAGCAGAATGGAGCTTGTTTGCGTTATGTTGTTTTTACGAGTTAGCAGATAGGGCTGATGTATGGTCCCGGATTTGCGGTCCCCTCCCTCCCCCTGCCCCCCTGCGGCCTTCCCGTCGCTCATAAAAGTAACAATGTGACAGGTGAAGCGCCCAGAGATAGTGGTTTGGATAGCACCCCGTTTATGGCTCGGCGTATGTTTTTCCCCGAATATAGTAGTAGTGACTTGTTTGGATGGAGATTGGTTGGTTTATACGTTGTTCTGTAATAGCTGTGGTGGTGTTGTGTTTTTATTTGTACCGGTAAAGTGGCAAATGACCTTGGGGCCTGTCTGGTGACGTCAACATACCACATGGACGTCGCAATAAGACAAAAATGTAATTCCGGCAAACTCTTATTCGACAAGATTTTGGGGGTATCACTCCTGTGTCGTCAATGATATGAGAGAGACTGCAAGAAAACATTGACAGGGTATCACAGTGGGGCCGAGAAAATAAACTCTATTTTAATGTTGCTAAGTGTCATGTAATGACATACAGTTGAGGCATTGTCGAATATCAATATGAAATCGACAACCATAGCCTCTTACGGGTTTCAGGAGTTCGCGACCTTGGGGTTCACATGACGAGTGATCTTACATTCCGAGGCCACATCATTGATATATGCATGAGGATTTTTAGGAATTTGGGCTTCGTGCTGAGACAGAGTAAGGATTTTTCGAATCCAACCACTCTGAAGGCTCTATACAATGCATTAATTAGAAGCAAACTGGAATTTAGTGCAATTGTTTGGAATCCTCATGAGGCAAAGTACATCAGTTTGATGGAAAAACTACAAAATAAGTTTACAAGATACCTCTACTTTAAATTGTATGGAGTCTATCCATTCTACCCGCTAATGTAACCAACACTCTTCTTCGATATTTTAAGTTGGAGGTTCGACGAAATGTTGCGTTAGCAACCCGGAAGTACTGTAGTCCTTGAAATTACTGGTACCAAATTCGAGACTGCGAAGGAATTGTAGAGACGGGACATTTGCTACCCCGCAGTGCAGAACCAACTTGCTTTTTAACGCCCCGATTACAACAGCACTTAGAATAATAAACGAAGCAGGAAAATCGGTTGATTTGTTCCACTGTTCAATTCAAAAATTAACGAGACAGTAATTTTTGCAATGTGTAATGTAAACGGAATATATATAACATAGAATATTAATTAATTAGTTATTAATATTAGTAATGATAAAATTGTATTGTGTGTCAGACAAACTTTATAAATCAGGACAAATATAAAATTAATTAACATTAACGTCAACATTATCGCATTGGTTGAGCTGTAATGATAATGCTTGCAATAATAAACAAATAAATAAATAAATGTAAAGCCAGCGCCCCAACTACACGCCCTAGGGTAATTTAAGACTACACGACTGACTTGAACTCGATTATTTCGTCATCACCGTCAGCAGGTGACAAAAACCTTTCTCGAACTCTTCAACTGTTTTCTGGGTTGTATAGATCGATAGGTTATATTAGTACTTTAAATCATCATCATCATCATCATCATATCAGCCGAAAGACGCCCACTGCTGGGCATAGGCCTTCCCCAGAGAACTCCACGAACATTCAATGGCCGACGAGATGGTCCCACCTCGTGGGACTACCTCCTCGGCCTACCCACGCTGAGTCTTCCGTACTACAAATACCTTTTGTAAATTTAATATTGTGTCTGTTTCTTACATTTTTGAGCCATTCTACAAGTAAAATTAAAACAGGACGTATGTTTCCGTAGAAGAGTTCCACGACGATCGGTTTATGTTCGCCGCATAGCATAATTCTTACTTTCCGCGACCCATAAAGAGATCAAAGAATAAATAATGACATTGTTACTAACCCTATTTTTAGGAAAACACTCAATTTCTTAAACTGTACATTGAATTTCATACATTTAGCTGCCCTATAATTATCTACCCTTTCATTATAATAGCAGATCACTTAATTCGTAAAGGACAAGAACAGAACAACCCTTTGTTCTGTTGCTACAAGCCTGCCTATATTCACATGGCCCTTATTCCCCAATTACAAACTTGTTCGAGAATTTTCGAGAAAGGGCTCCTACTTTCGGAACAAAAAGAGAAACAAAGACTTTAATTGTCTCTCGTTAAACAATTCCAGAATGTTAGCTCTCAAATGTCTCTACAGTCGAAGTTACGTTATTGTGTTTGCGCCACATTGGATAAGTTTCGTGTAATTTTACTTATTTCATGTGTATCTTAATAATCATTTAACTCTGAACAACATCGTCCCTTATCGCGCCATGTTGAAATGTTTGTGCCTAAAACATATGGAACCTTCCAACCAACCAACCTTCTGAAAGAAAAACAAAGTAGATAATAGATGGCAGCGTGCTTGCGAGACCTATAACGAAAGTTAAGCATCGCACTCACTGATAACTGGATGGGTGATAGTTTTACAATTTTGAGGCTAGTCGAACTTCAGCACCGGAACGAGCATTGGGTTCTTCAAAGGGCATGTCTACAGGTACCTCAAAGGCCGGCAACGCGTCCGCTGCCCTTAGATTGCAGATGTCCTGGACAACGGTGACCGCTTTCCATCAGGTGGTCCATCAGTCCGTGTGACTCTACGGACATTTAAAAAAACGAGCTCGCCTCTCTGTAGGTATGCCTCCCAATACCGTTGAGCAAGTCTTTCGCTGGGCACCCTGCGTTGAAAAAAAAAATATTCGTGGACAAATTCACACAGCGCCATCTAGCCCCAAACTAAGCAAAGCTTGTGCTATGGGTTCTAGATAACTGATATACTACTTAAATACTTTTAAATACACACTGATTATACATAGAACACCCAGACCCGTAACAGAAATTAAAATTCATCATTTCAATTTCTGCCCGGCCGGGAATCGAACCCGGGACCTCTTGCGTGGCAGATGTTGACCATTGAACCACTCAGGTCAACTCAGGTCGTTGAACAGTCTCGGGACCCGATTGGCCCTCCTTAGACGTACGCCTAAGAAAGGTTGACGCGTTTGCTGTACTAAATTATGCTTTGCCTTATTACAAGCAAAGTCGCGAGCAAAACTCGACCTTCACCTGCTGCAGATAAGGGAGGGAAACAAAAAAAAGAAAGCCAATAAATTCACCGGCCAACTGAAAAGGGTCGCGTGGTATCAAGAGAGACAGATAATCTTTGATCTAAAGCGTACCCCGATCTAAATTCTGCCTAGGAAACAAATTCCATTCTTTTCTGTACAGAAGATATTGTATTGTAGAAACCTCGGGGCTAGGCTTTCTTATAAATAAATGGGCAAATTCGTTTTGTAGGAATGGTCTTGTTAACTTTATTCTCACTTTATCTAATCTTAGTGATATTGTAATTGGGAAAGTTTGTATAAGTGTTTCTTACTCCTTCACGCCAAAATTACGGAACGGATTTTGATGAAATTTGGCAGCCCGGAAGCTTATAGCCCGAAATAGCATATGAGCTATAATTCATCCCGAAATTCAATGTGGTTGTGTGTGACCCGCAGGGAATTTTACGCGGGTGAAGTCGCGGGCAAAAGCTGGTATTTAAATACATACTCTAATTTAAACACATGCACTGGTTTCCATGGAGGTCGGCCCAAGAAGCGCTGGCTGAATGGTTTTAAAAGTGACATGCGTGTTAACGTACTGATAATTAAGGTTACCAAAGACTGAGCAAAGTGGACTAAGAAGAGCAGGAAAGCGGACCCCAGGTCTGTCGCGCAACCATGATAAATCCTGGTTGATGAGGCCAAAATGATGATGACTGGTTTCCATGGCCTAAGTGTCATGGTGAAAGCTTTACACATGATGTGTCAAACCAAACGCATATGATTAGCGATTTCTTAGGGACCGTTTATACGTCCTCGCTTACAAATGATGTACGCGTCGTTTCCGTAGTCACTGCTTAGCACGCAAACAGGAAACGAGCCTACTAATTGGCGCAGACTGTGTGGGCAAAAATAAGCTTACTGCCATCAATAAATAAAAGTAAAACCAATAACAGTACTATCGCTGTGAGAAGTCAATAGCAAAATAGTCGTTTTCCGCATCTGTTTGTATATTCGGTAACTCCTAAACCACACAACGGATTTTGATACAGTTTTCACTGTCAGTTAGAGAAGTTCTTCCGAAAGGTGTATATAGATAATACATGGGCGAAATGGACCCGGGTCGAAAGATAAATCAAGCGCGCGTTGGAAGATTAATAAATTATTTTTATCAATTGTAAATATATTACTTGAGCCTAAAATCTACAAAAATGTTATTATTCGAAACAGTACGTACATAACTCAAGTATCTATAGATCTCAATCTCAAGATTCGTTGTCAGAGTATTTAATCAAGGCAACTTAAAAGCTCCGCCATAAATAACTTTGGCGCGAGTTTAAAATAAGCGAAAGATAAAATCATTTGCGCCAATACTGAGTTGGATGAAGTCTGTTAATCAACATCGGTTTCCAGGTCGAACTTGGTTGAAATTTTACATGTTCACTTAATTGGAATAGGGAATAAAATTTTCGTGGAGGCGAAAGTGTGTCAAGGATTTTAGGTTGGACTCGCGTTTGGTGGAAGTCTTTTTACCCAGACGCAGTACGTGGGCGTTATTTGTTGTATGTTTGTGCATCTGTTAAGCTAATTTAAACCGATTAAACCGACTCCAATTGGCCGTGTGGTGTCCGGCAGATTAGAATAGCACCAACCCCTTACACTCCTGGATGTCGTACAAAGCGACTAACGTTATCGAGGCAAAATATCTAGTCCCCGTAGGCTGGAAAATTATCAGCAGCGTTTTCCATTGTTATGTTTAAAACACTGCGATCTCCAACCGATTATGGCAAAATAGAGGAGGTCTTCTTTCGTGGAAGAGGCCCTTAGTCCTGCAATGGAATGTTATGGGCTGTGATGATTATGATGTTAAGTTAATTTAATCTAGAAAGTCCTAGGCGGACTTCACTTTTGACAATAATCATGTTGGCGTTAATGTCCCAGTTGTATTCTCGCGTACAAGGACCCGGGGTTCATCTTGAACATGGTACTTTGAACATGATCCATGTTTTGTCAGATCAGGTAATTACAGTGGAGCAATTGCCATCTGACCTCCGTTACCCTATTAACCTGACCAGATTGGATTATGGTTACTCATTCAGTCGCCTGAATGTGAAGGTTTCATCACGATGTTTTCCCTCTCCATAAGAGCATCGGTTAGTATACAACTATCTCAACTCTACGTAACCGGACTTCACTTAATATATTCGAAACGCCTTGACCAATATAAACATTTGAGCGAAAAGAGTCAATTAAAAGTTTTGGAGTGGTAAGACATAACGGCATATTCCATTCGATTTGGATCCCGACTGTGGAAGTACCTCCCCTCCACCTTAGAGAATACGAACACTGTAGCTAAACAATATTGTGAATAGTATTGTTTTCCTGTTGATCAGTAAGGTCTAGTGTTTTGATGGGGTACCGTAGCTTTGGCAGTGGAGGGCGTTTCCCCGTCTTTTAGAAGGGAATGAAATGAAAACTTAAGATAGGTACCACATTACAAGCCCCGGAATGTCCCGGAGTTTTAGAAGTGGGCAACGCATTGGTGTCACCCCTGGTGTTACTAATGTTGAGTGGTGAGGCTCGCTTACCTGATTGTCTACTGATTTAAATACTGCTTATCACCACACGGATAGAGCTATTGTTTACTTGTAATTTATACAATTTCAGGCTATTTACGCTAAAGCATACGTATAACCGTAAGAACCTACAACGTTGCAAACTTCGAACAAGTCAACCGGGTCGTTTCCACCCGAAGTTTCGAGGGCCCTGACCGCATGACGCTGCGACGGTTCTGAGGGGCCCGCCTAATGTGAAAATGAATTATGACCCGTCCTAATAGTTGGGTTATTAAATCAACGTCCTATGTTTGTCTACTGGCCTGAACAACCGATCGTATCTTGGTATGTTAACAATGGACGCGTTTTGTCGTGACGCGTGTCAATCATGGCTGTTTGTACTGGGTTTGTCAGCGGAAATCGAATTGTAGAATAAGCTTTATGAATGGAAAGGTTTTCCATGGAGAATTGAACATGTAGTTCTTTAGTACATTTTAACGTAATACGTCTTTAAAATCACACTGAGTACCAAGTCAGAAAACTGGACTAGTAGCTGTTAATACTATTGGCCTAGGAAACACGAATCTAAAATTCGAAATCGGGGGCCTGGGGTCCGCCGTGACCATGATCCAGGATTTGGCAGGTGTCAGGTAAATATAGTGGAGCGACTGCCATCTAACCCTGCTACCAGGGGAACCTGACCAGATTGGATCATGGTTACACATCCAGTCGCCTGAATGTGCAGGTTTCATCACGATGTTTTCCCTCAACGTAAGAGCATCGGTTAGTATTCAACTAATGTACATAACTCAGAAAACAGTCATAAGTACATGGCCGGAGCGGGATTCGAACCCGGTACCTCTGGCTTACGAGTCAGATACTCTAACCGTTCGGCCACCGACGCTCTCAGAGACAGACATACATATACGCTCTTTTTTTTGTGGGGGTGGTTAAAACTTCTCCACATAGACACGCGGATAAAGTCGCATTTACGTATAGTTAGCAACATCACCATTCGCGAGTAGAAATTTGCTAAGATCATGTAATTGGTCAGGTAATGTAATTCGTACATTGACCTGTTACTACCTGTCTCTATTGCCCCCGCGTAAATATATTGCATCACGTTCACACTGACTCAGGGGCTGTCCTAATTGGCAACGGTCTTGCGACCATGATCGTACGACGGACGTCGCCCGACCAATAGGAAACCTCAAAACCGCCCGTCGCACGACCTTGGTGGTTCGCTCGTTGCAAATTAGGACAGCACCTTAAGGACGCTAATCTGTGTGAACGTGATGCATTACATTTATGAGGGTAAGACAGAGACAATTAGTAATAGGTCAATGTACGAATTTGTTTCTAATCCGCGACAGGACTTTAACATAGCACGTTAGCAGCTAACGTCTCGCATCAAAGTGCCACTTTCTCCCTTTTAAAACCCCTTTGCCGGAAAGCCACGTCACCCAACCACCTCTCTCAACTAGCGGAATGAGCTACATGACATAATGACGTCACATAACATTATACGTGATAAATGACCCGGCTCTTGTGTGGAGCGCTGACGGTTGAAATTAGAGGTGTAAGTGGACTCAAACCTTACCTAATGGTTTATTAATCGATTGGAGAACGACAAGGAATAAGTTTTTATACTTCAACGTCTCTAAGTAACATGACGTAATAAAGGATAAATAATGCAAAACGTAAAAAGCCACAAACGTAATCTGACCCGATAACAGAGTTGTGGTGACAGGGTGAGTTAATGGCATTTACATGACATTTTAAAATGGTGACTATTGGTTCCAGTTTTGACCACAGGATCAGATAAGTTTGTGAATTCAATTGTGTAGTTCATTTTGACGGTACTAGTATAACACATATACGCACACACACACACACATGAACGCACACACACACACAAATAATATAAAAATAATACAAATTCGTGATAATTATGCCCTTAAAACTTTTATAAAAGTTTATAAAACTTTTATTTATAAGTTTGATTCTCGTTAATTTGTAATTACCTGTTTTGTTTTTTCTCTTTAATTAACATTTGGGTAATTATTTCCAACTATGTATGAACCGTGGAATTCAATAATTGTTACTTTGGTGTCCTGTACTTACTTAGGCTTCTGCGACACAAGATAATATCTTAGTGCAGAGCCTACCGAAAAAGTGTTCTTAATTTATGTGTTAAATGGAAATAAATATTTTTTACTTTACTTTACTTATTATATAGAAACGTAGAAAAGGTGCCCGAAAATTTAACTCTCAGATTGTAAGCGCTACAAAAAACTACGGCTGAGAAGGCAGTATACGTTACATTTATTACGACTTCCTTTACGACATAGCCTCAAGAACTACTCCGGCACAAGTTCAACGTGAAACAGCCATTCCAAACATTATCTCGGATCAGTCGCCATCAAAATTTCCAATTTACGATCGCGCCCAACTTGATTCCGTGACGCCAGAATATAACTTGCGGGTATTATCCGACTGCGGCCTCTCTACTCTCTTTCGGAACTCTTTTTGTGCGCAATTCAATATTCGAGAAATCGGCTATCGGTTTAAAAAAACGAACAGAACTGAACGTATCGCATAAATTTACATGACAAACGCTCCACGGTTGGGGCGGTCGGGGAAATACTTTTCCCTCTGAGGGAAATATGACGACCTTCCTTGTCGATGGAGCTTCCCAGGTCTATTTCCATAAATAATAAATAACTGCCGAGGACCTGCGAGAAGTACACCAAGAGGTTATGTCCGCGAATTTTTATCCACTTATCGGAAGTTTTATCGTGGTGCGAGTTGTCGGTGCCGTGTCGCTCGTTTGTGCTCGGCTATGTTCGGGTCGTCTCGGAGGTTGTGTCTGAGATGTGCCTTAGGGCCTACACGGAAGGTTCTTTTCGCGTCTTTCGGGAAGAAAATTGGGTATTGAAAGCGAGGTCTGTGGATTTGTTATGTTGCAGGTTGTTTGAAAATTCGTTGCGAATGTAGGTTCGTCTTATAGTTAGTAGAGTTTCCGGATATTTGGAAATGCCACGCTGCGTACGGCTCTTTACAATATTTCAGCTGAAACGCGCACAATATACTTTGGACCTGAACTGGAACACTGAAACAAGTATTAATGCTGTCAGATCCTTTCTTATTATCCAGCACTTTGTTACTTTCTAAAATTTTCACAAGAACTCTAGGATTTATTCCCTTCCATCAGTATATATTTACTTGACTCACAAATAATTCCTTTTGCATCTAAAAATTTAGTTTGTAAAAGGAAATCTGGAATATTCTAGAGTAAATAAAAGCGACTACATCTTGCTTTTATCCCTTTATATTTTAATGGAATTTCCTGGTGGCTTTCTACTTATTCAGTAGCTTTCAAGGAAAAGAAATAAATTAAGAAGGCTCCTAAATTAATATGACTTTCTTACTCAGATTACGACAAAAGAAACTTGAATACTTTACAAAAGGCAATCTAATAAACTCACCCTCAATATTAAATAATAGCAATTTACAGACATTGAAATAAAGTCAAGGGTAAGGCTCGGAAAATCTTACACAAATAGAAACAAAAACGAATTAGGTGTGTTACAACTCATTAATTTATTTCACATTAAAATATATGACGGATTATAAAGTTTTCCAAAGCTCTACAAATCGTGTTTCAGGCCAATGGGGATAAAAATAAACAAAAACCGTTGCAGCTGGCGTTAACTTTGTACCAGACTAGATAGAATACAGCATCAACCAAACCAATCATGTCGTATATGTAAAACAAAATCATTATCGTTTCATTTGTATCACGTAATCATTTGTCGACCTGAGTGGTTCAGTGGTCAACATCAACAGCCGGTCTGCCACGCAAGAGGTCCCGGGTTCGATTCCCGGCCGGGCAGAAATTGAAATGATGAATTTTAATTTCTGTTACGGGTCTGGGTGTTCTTTGTATAATAACATAGACATAGACATAGACATTATTTATTTTGACATCACAAAAATCCATAAGCGTTTACATAATATGAAAATTTTAGAACAAAATAAAGTAGGTACAAACACACAAACACAACAAATCATGGCATGGGAACCAATGCGATGCCAAAAAAAGACCCCAGCTCAGCATTAGCTACAACGAATGCTGCAGCGCTGATTTTCAGTGGGATCTTGACGGTAAGGAGAGCTGCATGAAGTACACAGCATATATAAAATAAATAAACAAATGAAATATATACGTATTTAAATTAAAGTATACGTGTAAAAAAGGACAAAGTTAATGTGTTTTAACGAAATATAATTAATTAATTAAACACTATGTAGGCACATACATACGTATTTAAAAAAAACAAAAAGTATATGTATAAGTAGTTTATCAGTTATCTAGCACCCATAACACAAGCTTTGCTTACTTTGGGCGATGGCGCTGTGTGAAAATTCACGTCCACGATTTTTTTTTTTTATGTCATACGGTAGTCAAACAGGCAAGCGGAAATGGACCTGATGGAAAGTGGTCACCACTGCCTATAGACATTAGCAACACCAAGAGTATTGCTAATGCGTTGCCTACCTCTATAACACGTTGCTCTGGCAGCAAAAGGCAAATGCCACTCCACTGCCAAAGCCACGGTTCCCTAGATCCCCACCCCATGGAGCACTGGAAACCTTACTCACCGGCAGAAACACAATACTATTTAAAAGAGTATTATTTAGCTGCGATATTCTGTAAGGTGGAGGTACTTCCCCAGTCGGGCGGCTCCAATTCGAACGAGAGACCCCGCTATGCCCTACCTCTCTTAAAATAAATTAAAATAAATTCTCTTAATAATTATTTATTTATTAAAAAACCGGCACCTTCATAGGTAAAGACCTAATATTTGTTACTAAGATTGAACCCCACGAAGTAACTGAAAACATCTTTGTCATCAATCTTTATTGATCACGAATAATTACTAGGTACCTTATAACAGTGCTATTCACTGGAAGAGCAAGCAATCTAAATCCGAAAGCGGCAATTAAAAATAATTCTGTTCACCGTCTATCTATAGCTAACAATCCCGTCACTAAACCGGGGCAACCCGCTATTAATTACATAGCCCTAATCACTGTTTAGAAGTGCCACGAAGTTTGCAATTGTTGATTACGGAATTACGAACAGTTCGGGCCATTTCTAATTGTAATAAAGCCGTAATTGCTAGGGTACCCGGGCCCGCATTGGTGGCTCCTACAACTAATTTTATAGACGGACAGCGTTTGTTCGCTACGAGTTTGCGTTGTGTTTGTCTATAAATAGCTAGGTGGTAGGGTTCTGTCGCGCCTGAGTCCGCCTGTTTAACCATACGTGCATACGACTTCGTCCGCATCTGAGTGGAGAGGTTTTAACCTCCTATACAAAAAAGCGGGCTTATATGTAGGTCTGTCTATGGAAGCTTAGCTCCTGAGCCTCCGTTTTCGATTTCTCTATATACAAACCAGTTTAATCTAGTATTTAGCTTTGTTTAAATTTTTTACACAACTATGGTGGCAAACAAACAGGCGGGCTACCTGATGATAATGAAATTGAAATTAAAAATTTTATATTGAATTAGTATTACGTTAATTAATCTCTTTTCAAAAGTCAAAAATCTAACGGAAAACAAAGGGAAAGTCCCAGGCAGCCCGCCGGCGCTCACACCCGCACGCACCAAGCCTACCCGCGTCGCCCCCTGAGCTCGAAACAAATAAGTAAAAAGAATGTCGTCTGTCTGTCAGTATGCCGCTTGCTTGCTGGCGATGGCTTGCTGATTATGTTTTATCAGATGGTAGGACTCTGTCAAGCCTGAGGATTCCGCCTGGGTGAGTACCTTGAGACAACAAATGCTTACATTGTTGTGTTGTACAATTATAAGCACGAGGCATTTCAAATTAGTCCTCATAGAGGCAACGCACCTGCCACCCTTTTGCGCCTTTTAACCATGCACTAGTAACATGTAGAATTTATTTTATTTATTTATTTATTTGCCAACAGATTTACACTTTTTGTTATATTAAATATTACACGAAAAATCGTATACACTTAAATGTAAATCCAATAACGGGCTAACTTACGTTTACAATAGAATCGATCGCTCTTAATTAAAAATAGGAATGAGCTCCTTTCCGAAGGCTGTACTACAGCAAAGGGTTCTTCAAAAAGCATTTCTACTGCCTTTTAAAAACTGGCACGGCTAACTCTCCCCGTAGGTTCCAGATGTCCTGAACGACGGTGGCTACTTTCCATCCTGTAGTCCTGAGTTTTATGTGAATTATGAATTTCGAAATGAATTCTAGACTGTTGTACACTTTCACCACACATATTATCGGGTTTGTTACCACGGTTAGTACGTTAGTATTTCTAGACTGTTGTGTTTTATTACGACAGACACCGTTCTTCATCAAGTAGGCTGTCTACTCGAACCTATACCTCTATGTAGTATTTGTATAATATTGTGTACTGAAATCAGATTTTCCTGTTGACGCTTTTCCGTAGCAAATAAAAACATCCCTAATTAGCTGTTTACGTAGAACTACATAATATTCTGTTACGGAAAATACCCGTACACAAGAGAGTTCGAATTAAGGAAAATATCGATATTAAAGTATTACGAGTCGGCAGCCGATTTCAATTTCAAAGCATGACTCTCCACGTCAAATTCAGGTTTTCGAGTGCTGTCATCAAGTTGAATATTGTGTGTCCTAGAAAAAGCGTCTTACGATCTATGGAAAATCTAAATATTTCAAACGAAATTAATTTTAACTAACTATGTTTTTTTTTTGGCGTTTGACAGACTTAGCGTTTGAAGCGGTTTATGAGAAAATGTAAAAACATGGCCGAAACGAATCAAAGAAAATTTGAAAAAGAAAACTATAAAGGAAAATTTTAAAACTCGAGATTTCAACTACGCATAACAGAGCGTCAGTGGTCTAATAGTAAAGGTATCCGACTCACAAACGAGAGGTACTGGGTTCAAATCCCACGATTGCATATGTACCAATGACTCATTTCTGAGTTATGTACATTAGTTAAACACTGACCGATGCTCTCATTGTGAGAGAAAACATCGTGATGAAACCTGCACATTCAGGCGACTGAATGTGTAACCATGATCAAATCTGGTCAGGTTCCCCTGGTAGCAGGGTCATGTAGGTCAGATGGCAGTTATCATCATCATCATCATTCATCATCACAGCCCATAACAGTCCACTGCAGGACTTCGGGCCTCTCCCACGAAAGGGGAGGTTGTTGCCATAATCTCCACGCTTGGCAGGCGGGTTGGAGATCGCAGTGTTATACAACAATGGAAAACGCTGCTGCCCATTTTCCAGCCCACGGAGACTCTTCGATTTTGTGCCTCGAAATCATTAGTTGCCTTGTACGACACTCACGTGTGTAAGGGGTTGTGCTATTCTACTCTGCCGGAAACCACACGGCTTACACCAGATGGCAGTCGCTCGAGTGTATTTACCTGATCTACCAAAATCCTGGATCATGGTCATGAAGGACTTCGGGCCCTCGTGCTCAAGAGCACAACCGAGACATTAACGCCTAGATGATTATATTTTTACCCAAGACAAGTCAAAAAACACATCGGTATTTCATGCGTCTTAACCATAATAAAGCTATCTCAGAATCTGTCTTCAAAAAGTATAAAAAATCAGAAGCGACAAGTAAGCAACGTCGAAACTAGACCACGGCACCGAATAAAGTTGCTTAATTCCATACATTTTTCAGGTGGAATTAATGTTTAATGGATTTCTGGTGTCGCGTGCGGCCCCAACCTAACGTTTATGGGGAATTTATTAAAATAACCCATTGTTAAGTTAGTGCATATTGTTAATGCCTAATAGTCGTTAGCTGGGAGGTCGGCGAACCTAAGTTTTTACAGGATTATTTAAGGCTGGGTTACGTGCCGAAAAGGTTGCTGGCATAAATCATAGTCATATTATTAAGGTCTAATACTCATGGTAGGGAAGAACCCCTTATTTTTTTAAAACCACTAAGAAGATGATGGAATTCTACGTACGGGAGACAAGTGAATGGCACAAGCATTGACAACGCACTGGTTTATCCTATCATTTAGCGGGTGGCAAACACAGTCGCCTACTACTCTTTGTATATCTATAACTAGGCGCGATACACAATAGGAATCAAACAATTTTGCGGCCTGCTATAAAGATAAAAGAATTATGTTTTCGTTTGTAATGAATAAACTCAAATATTATTAGATCGATTCAAAACGTTATTTTACAAATGCATAGAATGCTGTATTATCACTGAGTAACATAGGCTACTTTTTATCTCGGGAAAATAATAGCTTCGTCCGGGTAACTTCATTGTTTACAGAGATCCGAAATGCCGAAATGGTGAAAGCCGCTAGGAACGGAAAGTCTGTACATAAAATTAATCCATTCCACATATAGACGCTCTGCCAAACTATATAACGCACTAAATAAACTTTTAGACGTTCATTCTAAAACTTACCACGAATGTAAAAATGCCGTACAAACCTGGCTTACATTAAAAACATATACGAAATTGAGCTTCTACTTGAGAACTAACTTACATACACACACCACACACATACTCTCTCTCTCTCTCTCACACACACACACACACATACACACATTCAAACTTTCATATGTTCATGTTTTGTTATTGTTTCTTTTCCTATTAATATCTAATATAAGTAGAGATAGAGCAACTACATTGTTACCATAGAAGAGCGGTGTCTTCTGACACAGGCCTAGCCTTAAAGGAGACATCTGCCACTAGTGCTACAGAAATTGTTAAAATGAAATAAAATATTTATTTATTAATTGTTATTATTTATATACTAGACTACAAAAAGAAATCCCACCAAAATATTGACTGTAAAATTTGTTTAGCTAAGCCTCGAAAGCTCTTAACGGTTTCACTGAAAAATTGGCAGATCTCATGAAGAGCCAAGCTCCAAAGAATACGAAGATTAGAATATTATGTATGTATTTGGCGTCAGCCGTGGCTTATGCTGAGTGTGGCCCCGTTGCACGTCTCCTTATGGCACAGGTAACGAAGTAACGATAGCATTGTCCCTTTCTCATTGTTTCTTGTATGCTGTATTATGACCTAATGCACTGTGCCATATGTGAGATAGATGTTATAAACGATTTTTATTTTTTTATTTATTGTGCACGTCGTATCTGCATATATTTATCATATCCCTCTTTTTGTAGGCCTTCTGGAAGATATTTCTTTTTAGAGATAAATAGTTTGTGATGTCTAATACCTAATTCGTATAGTACAAATTTCTTTAATTTTCTTGTGTACAATAAATTGTTGAATAAATAAAGAAGCTCAACTCTTCAAACCCTATATTTCGGTCTGAAAGTACAGCTTGGCCGTTTCATAGATTGAAACGTTTCAATGATCAACTGATGACAGCTACCCGCTATCTTAGGTCCGACCGACGACATCAGCCCTCAACGTCGCGTCAAGCACAGCATTCAGCCTGTGTGTCATGCAATAGTTCTGACTACAGTGAGCGACTGTGACGTTATTTATTTTTGTTTCATTTATTTCATTTGGTATGGATCCCTTTGTTTTGGAGGGAAAAACGTTTTTGGCCGGCTTTTCAGTTTGAAGTTTTAAGCGACATCGATGAAGCAGTTTTTTACTAAGGTGACTGACAAGCCTACGGCTGCCTGATAGTAAGCAGTCACCGCAGCCTATGGCCGTTTGCAATACCAGGGGCATCATACGTGCTGCCGACTCCGTAAAAACCTATTCACCCCTTTTTTGAAGAACTCCATTTGAAATATACTTGTAAAATTATAAATACATAATTCAGCTTGTGATATTTTATTTATGTAATTTACTACCTTTAGCCTTTGCCCAGCAGTAGGATGATTCAAACTGATATAAATAAATAAAAAATACTACCTACGATAACTCTTCTATAGTATTACCACTAATGAGTCCAACTATTCCAGTTGCTGTCATTTTCACCATACAAAACACTCATTTCATAGGTAAGGACCTAATAGGATATGTATGTATAGTAAAGAAAAGCCGTGCGAATCCGGGGCGGGTTGCAAGTTAGGATTTAATGCAGAAAGGGGAGAAATCCCTATGATATTAAACGCTAATGGTAATGCATTAAACTGTCGTTTTATGTATCATTTAGCTTATGGGTCGTAACATGAAAGGTGGTTTGCATTCAATATTGTTTAGTTTATGGGGGTAATTATTATTTTTATTGACGATATAATTGGTTGACGAAATATATGTTTGTTTTTTATTCTATGCAGTGACGAACGAGCAGACAGCCCACCTGATGGTGAGCGGTACCTGACGCCTGTAACATCTACGATTCACGCATTTAGGTTGCAGGAAACAATAATGCAGACGCGCAGGTGCGTTGTCACTGCAAGGACTACGAAGAAATAATCATAGTTTTTGAAGTGACGGTGTGGTATTTATTGTAAGGCCGCCGCATCAGGTTGCTTTTCTAGGACGACGGTAGCCACTTTCCAACAGGTGAATCGTCTAACCGAATGCCTTCTTAGAAAAAAGAGCTTAGTAAGTAGCCAAAGTTGTGAAGAATATATTTTCTATTAATGTTTATTCTTGAACCAACTGCTTCCATTACAGTTAGTTAGAACATGTTACCACCGCCATCCATCTCGGTGCAGAGCGTAAATGCAAAAAAGACTACCTCAGTAACGAGCGACAAAGTAAAAAAACATCTTTCTCGCACTTTTTTCTCCAACAACTTTCCATCTAGGTGTGATACGGGGAGGCGGCATTTTTTTATTATTTTTCCTGAAAATTGCCAAGACACAGCTGAACTTCCCAGACTGTAGTGTGATAAAGAACTCTCGCGGAACGGACTAACTTCTGGAAATATGGAAAAAGTTCGCATCCCATGTTACAAATGCTGGCTGTGTGCTTTGAAAGTGATATTTTTTAATGCATAGTCACGTGGCCCATTCAGTGCAACGTGTGTAATGATGAAGAATGACTGATTGAGAAAGAAACAACAGTAAAATTGGCCATGCAAGCCCTTCAGTGGACTTCAGCCACAGCAATGATTGTTTTCTCTGGTCTACGATATGTTCCTTCGAGTCAAGTGACTGGCTGAATCGACTAGCCAGCACCCGGTAAAAATATCTCCAAAAGTTGCCGGTTCGACGATGCCGCGGCGCGAATTGTATGACATTTATAAGTGTTTTATTTGTAAATATTATTTTATAATTAAGTATTTATTTAATTTTTATATTGTTATTAATACCTATATAAATACATAAATAAATTTATAAAACCCAAATTGAATAAATATATTTGAGCTTGAACTTCAACTTGCAATTATCGGAGGACATTGCCATAATATCCACACTTGGCAGGTCGGAACATCTGCTACAGTTGCATGGTCTGTATCTATGATAATTAGTCCTTTACGACAACGTTAATGGATGGAGTTAGTGCTAGAGTCCAGCCTGCAAGTCCCCACACGCACTACTTCCCTAGAACGTCCATCAATACATATTATAAAACAAAGTCCCACGCCGCGCTTGATTGTCTGTTCGTGATAAACTCAAAAACTACTGAACGTATTTTCATGCGGTTTCCACCAATAGACTGAGTGAATCATGAGAAAGGTTTAACTGTTTAGTTTGTTATGGTTTTATTTATGTATTTAAAACTTCACGCACATTACAGTACAAAGGCGGACTTAAAGCTACGTAGCTTTTTCTACCAGTCAACCAGAGAGCAATCACCAAAAATGTCAAGACGGTGCAACAAAAAGGAAGAGAGAAGAATATTAAATAGATTAAACGTAAAATTAAATATAATTTAGTTTTAAGTAAATTAATTGAAATTGAAATAAGAAGAAGAATCGGGCGCCTTTTAAATAAAAAGCGAGACAAAATTAAAACGAGAACGAGTTGAATAGGCATTGCATTAGAAATGAACGGGAAAACATAAAAAGTGGTCCACGCGAACGAAGTCACGGGCAAAAGCTAGAAAGGAGATAATTTTGTTCGTTCTTCAACACTTTTTAGTCGTCGATTGCTGGTCTTTATCGTTTCCTGTTTTGGATTATACCACATTTTTTAATCTTGACGGGTAAAGTCTAGACAAAATTCGAAAATTGTAACAAAAAAGTGAAATTTAGTATCTCATTTATAATTTATGTAGTTTATTAAATATATTTTTTTTAAACTATTGCGCACGTCTCATCCCCTATAATCTATAATGTCTCTCTTCTATAGGCCTGCTGGAAGAGATTTCTTCTTGGAAATAAGTAGTGCCTGTTGTGTCGTCTTTAATTTTGTAATATTTGTATACTATATATTGTGTGAAAAAAATTTTTAGAAAATAAAAATTAACAACAGAAAACTAAATTCGTCTATTTTAAATCCTTTTACGATAGAACGGGTCAAAGGAAGTGATAGCTCTGGTATACCAAACGTCCACGTAAATTTACAACTTACAACTCAACTTCCAAATGTAAATAATGCCCATCGGCTACTTCTTTCAACAGCATCATCTCTGTTGCGCACTTGAGAGTCAATAAGATGCCGAAACTGGGCGATATACAATTTTTACCGTTGACTCTTATATATACCTCTGGAAGGTTCAATTTCGAGTGTCCTGCCATGTCATCTATAACCGGGTAACATCGGAGTATTCGCGAAGTTGAAAGGAAATAAAGTTATCGTTATATCGGAATCTTGCATTGTGGACAGCGGACGGTGTCAAATCTTTTGCGGTGTGAAAGTAGGATACTTCCGTTGCAAGTTTAATAGTGTCATATCTTGTGTTATACCTATAACACAATAAGAACTAGCCAAGCGTTTGACCGACATTGCACTTGGCGTTTTTACTAGTAAAATGAAGATAAAATTTGTTGATGATATTTTTTATACTACGTTGCGGCAGACAAGCAGATAACCTCAAGACCGCCTACTAATAATAATAATAATCGTGGACAAATTGACACAGCGCCATCTAGCCCCAAAGTAAGCAAAGCTTGTGTTATGGGTGCTAGATAACTGATAAACTACTTAATTAATTATATACTTTTTTTATATTTTTAAATACGTACTTATTATACATAGAACACCCAGACCCGCAACAGAAATTAAAATTTATCATTTCAATTTCTGCCCGGCCGGGAATCGAACCCGGGACCTCCTGCGTGGCAGACTGGTATGTTGACCATTGAACCACTCAGGTCACGGATTCATTGAATTATAATTGGATTGCAATCACAGCTTAACGGTCACTTGACATGTTTTTTGGTATTCTACTACTGTTTTTAATGGCGCGTTTTTTGGTATTCTGCTACAATAGAGCTGCTATTGGAATCCAATTATAATTCAATTCAGCCTTATTAAATTAGCGGACTCTCTCATGGTGTGAAAATAAGGTCTCTCGGAAACGAGTCATTGGTACATGGCGCAGTGGGATTCAAAGCCGGCGCTTTTCGCTTGCGAGTCAGATATCTTCACCGCTAGGCCACCGAAGCTCCTCACGTCATAAGAGTGGTCATAAGTCACACATTAACTTGACTTGCATACAAATAATGCCTTTCAGCTTCACACAGCAATAAACTAACCCTTCGTAGATAGCAAACGTGGCAAATGAAAAGCGTATCTTAACAAATACCATCGTAAATAATAAAAATAATAATGTGTTTTTGTCACGCAACGCACACATTAGTCGGACACAAAGTACTGTATCGGACATGGATTGGTCATGTTTCGGTGGTGCCACCGTAAAAATTGTAATTTGATAATTGCTACTGGTTATAATGACTGGAATTGATTTCTAAACATTCATTTGGGGGTGTTTAAGCCTTAGTATGTTGCTATGGTTGTTGTTGTTCTGCTATGTCTTTATGGTTCGTCGTTTTATATTTGATTGGTGGTTTCAATGATGAATGGGCTTGAATAAATTACTAATCGTGGATGGTTAGTACCCAGAAGGACTGAGGCACTGTCCTAATTGTCAACGGTCATGTGACCATGGTCGGCGGCGGGCGGGTTTGAGATCTCCTATTGGTCGGGCGACGTCCGACGTACGGACCATGGTCGCACTACCATTGCCATTTAGGACAGCGCCTGAGTGGTAAGTAGTACTAATGATTCAGAATATATTGAAAAAGCTTACAGTGCATTATGCATATATTGCGGTATGCCTTTGTCGGTCCGTAGTATTAGCGTAGCATTATCTACGAACAGCTACGGAACACAATACTTATAAAAATATCTTGATATACTAATAATTGTAGACTAACATACATAATAGGTGCATGTTTTTGTCTCAAAGAGTCATTGCAATGACTTCAGTAAAGTATTGTGCTACGCCGTAGCATAGCCGTAGCAACAGGCTACGAAAAACGACTCGCATGCACTGTGTAGGTACACAATATCTGCATACAAAATGTACAGTCGAGAAACCTGAATACTTAGCAAGTTGACGTCAGTCTAAAATGGCCGAGCAACTATTTTCTGACGTGTGGTTTGAAATTACGGTGGTACGTTCTTCATAACGCACTAAATGTAGGGGTCAGCTAAAAATCAGCGCTGTGTTCTACTACCTACAGCATATGCTGAGCTGAGCTCTAGTTCGGCATGAGACTACAATATTTAACCTAATCTATGTTAGTAAGAAATATTTTAGTTAATTTATATTGTAGAAATTGCCAAATAAATATTATGTCTATGTCTATGTCTATAAAAATTTTATGTTTTTATTTCCATTCTTTCTAAGGTTTGGCCGTTTTAATGTATATTTATAGGCATCAAATTGGGCGTGAAATGGATTTCCATAATAATATAAAACAAAGCAATGAAAAAGAAATACAACAAAATTACAAAACAACGCCATCTAGCGGCGAATTGTGTTTTTTTCGATGTATCTGCTTTGTTTTATATCGTGAAGCTATGGGAAATCATTTAGGGCACCATTGAATACATTAACTAGAATGAAAGAATGGAAAAATAAATTTAGTATGGGTGACGAAGCACCTCACGCGATATTTCTCGTAATAATACGAACAAATTAAGACGATCAAACTACTAAACATTTAGTTTCCCCGACCACATATTTATACAGCCGTATCTCCTCCTCTGTGGTGGAGGGTATAATGGAAGATTATGGAATCTTCGCGCTTGGTAGGAAGAAAAGAGATAACTGTTAAAAATATTCAATAGAATAGGCTGCTGCTTATTTTTTTCCTCCACGAAGACCCAAGCTGGTGTGCTTGAAGTCAAAGGGGTTGGTTGGTCCTATTTTACGGGACCTTATGAAATTCCGCTATTGAATTGTGACAATAACGGTAATATTAATTTTCATATTAACAAATTTTTCAATTTCTTGGAAATATATGATCTAATTACAATAAAACTTTGTAGGTTTAGACAGACAACATTTAGCTAATTGGCGCATATAATTTCATTGTGATAACTAACTTGTACATAAAATTACAACTGTTCAAATGAGCAAAATTGACAACTAATGAAAGGGATATTTTAAAACCCTTATAAATAGATAAAACAATCCTTTTTATGTAATTTTAAGAACTTACTGGCATCTAAACATACACTATTTTCGAATCCAAGAATGAATTTTTATCTACTATGTACCATAAAATATATTTGAGCAAATGTATACTTGCGAAAAAAATGCCTCCATCAAATGTAATTTCAAAAGCTTATAAAAATATATACATTTAAAAGGTTTATTAAAAACTTTATACCTTTAAAACGTATTTTAAAATTCCATTTTCATAAACATCTATTATCTAAAGATCTGATCAAATACAGATTGGTATCATCATGCGCTCTGATGAATTTATAGCCAAAAACAAAAAATCGCGTGTAGCCAACCATATTTTAGCAAGCTTAAAACTTTCTAAAAACCTCCCATAAGTTTTTATGAATAAGACCGAGTTATACATGGAGTTACATAATATATGAGTGCTAAACATATTAAAACGATAGGTACAATTATTTCTGTTGTACGTGGAATATTTGTACCTATCGTTTGCATACATTTAGCACTCCATCCGGTTCCCGGCTTTATACATATATTATGTAACATCCTGTATATCGGAGATAGCTATACACAGAGGAGAGATAAAATATAATAACATAACATAATAAGATAATAGTTTTTCCCCGTCTAGATTCGAATCAGTGCTCCGCTGTCATATAAACATAGACATAGACATAGACATGATTTATTTAAACGTATTTTATTAAAATTAAACATTCATGATTTTTATGTACTGTCTACATTCCACAAATCTAAATTCCACCTAGACCATTACTCTGTTGAGTTCATTAAAAATCCGATTGTATTTCCACACGGTTAAGTTTATTTTTGTTTGTTTATCCATCCGTCCGATCTTTCGTACGGACGAGAAGCATTGCGATTTATTATTTATCCCGCGACTGCTCTCAAAACTTGGTAGCAAATTCAAATGCTTTGTTTTACTCAGTGAATTATGGTCTGTTCCAAAAGATTTATACAGTTAATATATTTTGCGGTTTTCCATTCAGATAATAATTGTGTAATTCTTATTTATTGGGCCACCGTACACTAGGTTTCGGGATTTATTACGCTCCGGTGACAATTTGATTCCTATCGTTATTTGAAGTCCATTCTCCTCTGGAGGTACATCTCCTATCCAAAATTAAAGTCGCTTGCAGCATCTGTATGTATGTATTTTCGCTTCGTCGGATCCGGACCACTCATCGGATTTTCATGCAGTTTTCACCATTACACAGAGAATTTTTGTCGCACGGTTATACGTATATTACATGCATCTTATAGTAAAGAAAAGCCGAAAAAATCGCTAACGGGCAAGTCGCTAGTTGTGTGTAAAAATTCAGACTTCGTACGAATATGATACGTGACGTCGAATTCGTTACATCAAATACTGCGTCGTCGTACATAACTTGAAAAGTAGTCTGTCGACTTACTTCTGTATGGATTTTCATATTAGTTTTTCAAAGTCATCTATTGGGCGTTAAACTGAACAGTTTAACGCCCAATAGATTCTCTGTTTGGAGAGAACTCTCCAAACAGAGTTAAATCAATGCGTGGTGGCCTGGGACAGTAAATACAGTCAGTTTTTATGTAGCAACATAAATATAAGACTTTTAACAAATGCTTTTTCGCTCACACAATACCCGCATACGCTACGCTATTTGACATATACTTTTTGTAACTAAAACTGGTTTGTCAGAAAAATATTTTACATACATAATAATATATATAACATGGAACTGGGCAGGTCATGTTTGCCGCATGTCGGAGGAGTTATGGGCTAAAACCGTTACAGTTTGGACACCCAATTCTCGGAAACGACGTCGCGGCAGACCCAAGAAAAGGTGGGCAGATGAGCTGCGGGCCTTCGAAAGTGACTGGCAGACAGTGATTGGCACTTGATTGGGACTTGACTGAGGCTTATTATTTATTATGATACCCTTTATGGTGTCAGATAGCATACGGCATAAACGCATTTTAAACGGACGAAGTCGCAAAGACTAGTTTTATAAACACCGGTTTTCAGAAATAAACACAATTGGTTTTTTATTAACATATTTCTGGACTTCTGTGTTCTTAATATACTATGTCTGTATTACTCAAAACTCAAACTAAAAGACTTTTTTTATGCTGTACTGCAGACAAAGAGGCAAGCAGGCCACCTGATGGAAAGTGGTCACCGCCACCTTTGGACATTAGCAACACCAGGGACACTACTAATGCGTTGCCCTCCTCTGAAGATACCTCTAATATTATACCTCTTGAATGATCCCATGTCAAAGTTCAAAGGAAACACTGTGGCTGGGCTCATTCCACATCCACTTGGAACGTGCGTCCAAACCTTCGCGTGGACACCAACAAAGAGTCTATGTACGAAATAGGATTAATCTCATTTGAAACGTCAAAAAACTACAGAGAAAAGAACAAAGCCGTCTTTAAACAAGCTCATCCAGGCAGAGAACATCCACTGGACAAGAACTGAAACTATAAATGTACAGAACAGTTTCCATATTCGTATTTCCGAGTCATCCTTTGCAATTCTCCCGCTGTCAACCACCGAGACGGGCCCTAATGCAATCCGGAAATATCCGGAAATTCCTAAACTGACTACAAACTCTCTGGATAGTTGCAAAGTGGGTGCACTCAGCTCCTATTTCTGAAGTGTTGTCCATCATCTCTCTTACTAACAGGTCTGTTTCTATAAATAGAACTGATCGATTTTGAGGTATTAGGATAGACGTGTTTTTACCAACAAATTCGACCACATGGACCAATTTCGTATCCTTGAGAAATAATGTTTTAAATGAAGGTGGTTAAATTGCGGTGGTGGGTATAGCGGCGGTAGAGGTGGATATAAAATATCTTAACACCGTCTTTCATTCTTCCGCGCTAAGAGGGGTGAAAGTGCTGTCACTTCGGGAAAAAAAACAATTCTCGAAAACCACAATATTAAAAAACTTATATTAAGTCACGCGTCGATCCGCTTTTCAAAAATCCGAGATACAAAAATGGACCTTATTCCATGAGCAATACATGCCGCTTTGATTTACTCTCACGCTTTTTGTTTCTGAATTCAGTCACTGAAATTAGGAATGTGTAATAAGCGCATTAGTCTTAGTTTAGCCAAATATTTAATTTTTGCTAAAAACGGCCAATTTTACCATAACTTAAATGTTGTGCGAAACTAAGAATTTTCAATATCGGTCCTGTAGTTTCGGAGATACCGGGTGTGGTATAGAACCGGGGCTAAAATTAAAAAATAGGAGACAATTACCAGTAATTGAAACATTAAGTTCCTAACTAATTCTTCTTCTTATCGAGTCGATGGATTAAACTCTGACTTATAGTCTAAGAGCCAGCTTAAATCTGACAACACATATTTTACGGTATCTGAAATTTCGTCCAGTGAGACTTCTATACCCAGTAAACAAGCAATGGGTACTAGCTAAGCCCGGCCGCGGTAGGTTTGGGGTCCCTCAGGTGAGTCAGGTATGAAAATTAATTAAATTTTTAAAGTATTTTACGGTTTCTGCCGTTTTAATATGTTATAATATACCTCTAGAAAAATTGAAAAATAATGATGGCTGCTGATTTTAAAGGTTGCAACATCCTGGCAGCCACTTTTCAAAATTCGAAAAAAAAAAAAAAATTTAAAGTATTTTACGGCGTCTGCCATTTTAATATGTTATTTATTGAACTATTTTAAGCTAATATTGAAAATGGCTGACATATTTTCCGGTTGTAACTATCCGGTTTACAGCGAAACATTACCTGCAGTCCGTATGTCCACAGTTGTAATTTTTACATTCGTAAAATTTATAACATTAAAATTATATTAGTAAATGTAAACAATTTTAGAAATATACAATTAAACGAACACATCTACTACTTTAAATGTGCGTAATAAGGAAAAAAATGTCCATTATAAGGCTGTAACAAATATAAAATTATTATAAAGATGTAAAAAAAATCAAACATTAATTAGATATATTCATTATTCATATCAGAATATATTTATTTTTGGAAATAATCTATAATGATGAAATAATGATAAAATATTTTATAATTAATTTTCATCTTCGGAATCATCTCTAGAAAGTGACAAGTCATCTTCATCCACCAAGTCAGATTCTGTAAAAATAAAATACAAATTTTTAAATAAGCAGTTGTGTGGCTTTATATAGAGCATATTGAAAAACAAAAATATTTGCTAATGTCATCAACTTAAAAATGTTAGTTCTTATATGTAAAATATATAAAACAAGCCAGCGAGTAACTTATCTTGTAAATTTCACTTTTCAAACATTTTATTATTATTATTATGTGTTATAGGTTAATATACAAGTAGCATTTCTTCTGATATGTCTATACAACATTGCAGTGCTGATAATAGCTTTTACTTCCATAACACATACTACAGTTTAGTTCATTGAATAATTTTATTAATTTTGCACCAAATGTCCATTTTGTTTTTAACAGAAGGGGCGGTTACCTATGAGAGCCTATAGCCCCATGTCTGAGAACCAATTCCAACTATTCACAATTCACAACCTTATGGTATGGCAAGTGATAAACCATATTAGTCTTAGATGGTGTGCGATTTATCCTTGTGCTGTGTCCACGCAATGCTTCAGCACCTTTCATATTAAACATTCGATGAAAGTAAAGCTTGTGAGTCTTCCAGTGTGGTGAGGTTCGATTCTTGTTGTCTTTCCTCATATGACTTTTTCAGTGCTGCCGGTATCTTGGTGTCTCTTCCCTGCACACTCTTGAGAACAACAATGTCTTGTAGAGAGTTTTAACACTTCTCACCTTAGAAAAAACAGTAACAGACGTAATCACAGTGTGTGTATTAAATTATTCATTTGTTTTCGCATATGGATTTCATGTTGGCGATAAAACGTATTTTCATCAGCCGCATAAACTTCGGCGAACATCCTCCAAGCAAAATATCGCCTTCCAGACATTTTTGGCACGACAATAATAACTATCTCCAAACGAACCACGTGTTTTCTAAGCATAGATTGCAGGTAATGTATCGCTGAAACCGGATAGTTACAACCGGAAAAAATGTCAGCCATTTTCAATATTAGCTTAAAATAGTTCAATAAATAACATATTAAAATGGCAGACGCCGTAAAATACTTTAAAAATTATTATTTTTTTCGAATTTTGAAAAGGCGCTGCCAGGATATTGCAACCTTTAAAATCAGCAGCCATAATTATTTTTCAATTTTTCTAGAGGTATATTATAACATATTAAAACGGCAGACGCCGTAAAATACTTTAAAAATTTACTTAATATTCATACCTGACTCACCTAAGGGACCCCAAACCTACCGCGGCCGGGCTTAGCTAGTACCCATTGCTTGTTTACTGGGTATAGAAGTCTCACTGGACGAAATTTCAGATACCGTAAAATATGTGTTGTCAGATTTAAGCTGGCTCTTAGACTATTATACTTTATTCGCCCAGTATTCGGCGACGCATACAGCTTTTGAACTGGCCTCGAACAAGTCCTCCATGGTACAAGTTTTAGGGCACGCCGAGCATGAAACGAGGTGGTCCATAGTTTCCGGAGATATGCCACAGTCGCACTGAGAACTGTCATTTGTATATCCCCACCTAAAGAGATTCTCTTTACATCGGCCCACCTCGGTTCGCAGCCTAACTAATTAAAATCACTACTTAACTGTTTTTTTTAACAATCGTAAATTCAATGGTTAGTTCACAAAGGCCTTTGCCCAGCAGTGGGATGATTCGGGCTAATATAGATAGATATAGATAGATAGTTCACAAAACTTGATCGTGTTCATTCTGCATCGTACTTATTCGGAGCTACTCGGAACGTCTCGTTGACATTTTATGGGTTGTATTGGCTGATATTATCTTATGCCCTGTACCATGACATTGACAATGTTCGTGATAATATCGTTTTGCAATAATCACTGATTATGAATCACTTTTGTTAACTAGAATCTTTTGAGAAACAATACCAATACTCTAGAGTCTCTATTTTCAATATTAGCTTCGGTTCTAGACCACACACTATATACTAACTCACAAACATAAAAACTTTACCTGTTTACAATATCAATAAGTGTAGACAAGTCTAGATCTCTTAAACAGCACAGCGGCCTTAGCCAAGAGGTTTCGTTAATCTACAATCGTTTGTGGTAGAAAAAATGTATGGGATTTGACATAAGCTAACGTTATCTGACATAAGCTAACGTTTGTCGTAGAAATTCATGGCCCATAGACAATTCGCGTACTTTAGGTGTACAAAGGAGGTGGATTGGCGGATGATCTTACACAATCAGAGTCAATGTAGATGTTGAAGTAGTCAAATGTCGACCTGTCAATTTTTTACCATACACGCATCACGCAAGCGGAGCTGTCAAAGTTGGCTAGACCAGCTGATCTTTCTATTGACTAATATGTTGTATCGTATCGTAAGCTTTGCAAATTTTACAATGCACTTGCACAACACAAAGTATTTTCATTATAATATGCTATTAGCTAGCGGATTAAATAGCCTGAAGCACGCAATATACGCCTTACATTTCACGTATTCTTGGCTTCCTTAAGAAAGATTAGCCTCTCCATAATTAGTTTATAGAAGACTAGATAGTTCTTTGAAAGTTGGTCTTATTTAATAGTTGAATTACGCTGTTATGCCACGTGTTTGCTGAAAAATTTGAACAAAATCGCTTTTTTACATACTTCTCATTTAGGGCCGATTTTTCAATCCTCAGTTTAAATTTATCTGCCCGATAAAGTAATATACTGTCAAATTAAAACAATATGTAATCCTTTACTTATATATGAAGTAATGATAGCATTTTATTTTAGTCGCTTCATAACTTATCAGACAGATATGTTTTATCTGAGAATTGAAAAATCGGCCCTTAATAAATTATGTTATTTACTTATTTTCTTTATTGTGGAAACCATATAGCTATAAAATTGTTTATTAGAAATATTACAAAGCTAGTTTGTACATTTAAGCCAATTGGTTTACAATTTTTGACTCGATAACATAAGTAAACTATCATCATCACAGCCCGTAACAGTCCACTGCAGGACTTAGGGCCTCTGCCACGAAAATGGAGGAGATTGTCATAATCTCCACGCTTGGCAGGCGGGTTGGAGATCGCAGTGTTTAAATATAACAATGGAAAATGCTGCTGCCCATTTTCCAGACTACGGAGACTCTTGATCATTTGCCTCGAAAACATTAGTCGCCTTGTACGACACCCATGAGTGTAAGGGGTTGGTGCTATTCTACTCTGCCGGACACCACACGGCACACACAAAGTAAACTATATTCATAGAAAATACAATGAAATCTACTATACTTTTATGTCCACAAGAAAAATTAGGCTTGAATATATTTTTGTTAACCATATAACTGACAACCTTTTCTCTTCGAATAACTATGTAAATCGTGACTACTATCATATTCTATTCCGTCTATACCGACCGGATTAAACAATCTTGAGATTTTTTCGAAACCATTGGCACGTGTACTAAAGGAGTCGGTAGCTCATTTAAATTCCTGTTCATTTCGCATAGGGAATATTTATCCACGTGCCCCCGCCCCCACCTTCCCCTTTGGGTATGGACCTTGTTCGACATTAAATTGGCCCTGGCAAATAATATTTTGTTGGCAATTTCGCCCTCCAATTATTTGTCACTTTCGTGTTAATCTCCAGGGAAAATGTAGTAATGTTCGCCTCATTTCATTTGGTTACGGGGTCGGCAGTTAACAAGCAAGTTATGTTGTTGGGAGGGTATTATGTTTTTTCCGTCTACCTGTGATGTCTAGTATTATGATGGAAGGAATCGATTTTCTTTTATAGGTGTAGGGGCAAACGGAGCTAGTACCGAATAAGCTTTCTTTAATGGTATTCTAAATAGTAGTATAGAAGTTTTGAGACTTTACCTATTTTAACTCGTGAGAAGGCACGGGAGCAAAACGTTCGCGTATTTTCTTAGAATAAAGTTTTATATCTTATAATTTTAAATGATAATTAAATAATAAGTTTTATACTTGATATTTAAACTGTAGTGTACTAATTCGTCGCTACGGTGATGTACGCGGCCTCTGTATGGTGCAGTAGGATCGGGTTATATGTGGTGAAGAGCCATCTGCTCAGAACTCAGCGCCCGGCACTGATACTTCTGCACCTACCGTACCACAAGCACTGCAGCCCTGGTGGTACTTGCTGGTGTCTTGCCCGCGGACCTACCGCGCAGACCTAGAGGTGGCACGGACGGGAAAGGTGGAAGCAGACCGTACCGAGCTGGAGAGGAAGGCAAAGAGAATATGCGCGATGAGCAAAACGCCGCACTTTGCTACATTTCTTGCAAAGCCACCACATCAGAAACTCGCAGCAGACAATGGCGCGGTAGTAGTCAGTAGAAAGAGGAAGAAAAATTCTGATGGTACTGAGAAACACGCTATGCTAGAGTCGCTAAGATCGAAAAAATTGGCAATATTTTTTTCTTTTATACAAATAAGTCAGCTATTGCCATCTCACCTGATGTTTAGTGCAGTCTACGGTGACGCATACTTGTCTATTAAATACACTCTTCGCAATATGTTCTTTGCGTAAGTAAAATGCTCATAGCACGCCTTCTGAAAGGTTAAAGTTTTAATTAACACATTGAGCCTCAGGTGCGCAGGTAACAAACACAAACAATAACTTTTCTCTTATTATAAATTTCTTGGCACTCAACCGGTTAAGAAATATATAGAGTTTATGTTACCATGGGTACTGCTAAATATTTTGTGTGATGAGCATGGATATATAAATATAAAGATATGCTTCACAGAACAAATACCTCTCACCGTTACAATATTACATAAAATGGCGCAGTCTCTTATGCCACAAATTTATTTGAACCGGTGACAGTGTCACTGTTGTTGGCAATGACATAACATTTCAATATGGCAACACTTAGTTCCAGTTTTGTTTTTTAACACATTTACTACAAGTTTTTATTGATATGTTGACTGCTTTGAAGCTACATTACATAACGATATTATTGTTATTAATTAATTTGTATACTCATCTGTTATCTATTATTATGTATAATAATATCATTTCCGCGAAAACAAAATCAACAGTTTTATGCCGCCGGTGCAAAGCCACATCGTGCGCATACTTATAAGTAAGACGGCCAAATAAAAAATAAGCAGATGGCGTGCATTGAATTTGATTGAACATACCAACTAATCATGGCCGGTTAATAATTTAGCAATAAATACTGAAATATTTATTGAAAATGCTAAAAACATAAGTTTTACAAGTAATACATTATGTTTGTTATACTTTACAGAAAAAAGATACTCCATTCTTGTTTCAAAAATACTCAAAGATACTCAATCAGTGCATGTGTTTCCTACGCATCTCGGCATTCTTAGATTGTAAAGTAACGACCATTCGTTTAAGTGGCCAAAACGTCACTGAGACGACGTTGGAGCGCCATTGCGACGACCTGAGTTGTTCAATGGTCAACACGCAAGAGGACCTGGTTCGATTCCCGGCCGGCCAGAAATTGAAATGATGAATTTTAATTTCTGTTACGGGTCTGAGTGTTTTATGTATAATAAGTATGTATTTTAAAAAAAAGTATTTAAGTAGTATATCAGTTATCTAGCACCCATAGTACAAGCTTTGCTTAGTTTGGGGCTAGATAGCGCTGTGTGAATTAGTCCACGAATATTTATTTATTGCAGTTTTAGCTCCAATTAAGTGATGTCATTGCCTTTGTACAATGAACGGGTCCATTACGTAGTAGTCTTTGGTGATGAGAGATATAAGTGAGCGAGAGGAGAGAGAGAGAGAATGGAAGAGAGAAAAGAAACCCTACCGTGGTGACGCTAGATGAATGGGATAATGGCAGGCAAATGCTGACGTTACCATGGGTACTATTGAGTACTGCATTGTGAAAATGAGGTTATACCAATGATAGAAGCTATTTTTACTCCAGTTTAAACAGTTCAGTTGTTTAAAAATTGTTATTGTATGATCTAAGTAGACTTTGTGGGTGGTTTTCTAATATCTGTTAATATGTCGTCTATAAGTGCATTGTACTGCTTAAAAATAGAAATAGAGGTACAGTTTCGATTGTTCAATTTACCATCTACATAACATAGAATTTGTGGTAAGAGGTATTTACCTCAGCCATATAAGAAATAAAGAGAAATCTGGGAATAACATACTGACGCAAGCAATATACACGCATATACATGGTCACACACGCACACATTGACGACCAAACTCTTGGTTGCTTTTGACATCCAAACTACGTCATGGTTACGAAACCGGCCTCATGTCACTGTTGACAGCGCGCCATATTTATTTCTTATTTGATCTAAGGTATTTTCATACAGATAAAAGCCGGCTTATCTTTATTTTTACCTTTTCAACAATAATGTATTAAAGTAGCACTTTGTAACGTCTCCATAAATAATCATTCGACAATAAAGCTTTACTTTTCCAGAATAATCCGTCTCCTTCGAGGAGCAAAAAACATAATCTCGAACTAAAGCGGAGACAAATAAAAAATATATTTTAAATCAAAATGGAAGCTAAATCTCGCGGATTTGGTAACGGCGCCGCTGAAACATCATGAAAATGTAATAGGACCTGGAGACTGAGAGATAAGAACGCATTATTCCAGCCCAGAGGTTCTAGAACCATCTTGTAGAAAGTCGAAGAAGAATAAAATTTAATATCCAATAACTGTGCCCAGTCGCCTGAAGTAGAGGACGGAATCAAAATTAAATTTCGCTACTGCGGTCAGTGGACACTGGCTGGAAATGCAATCTAATAAAAAGTTAAGAAATTAAAAATAAATACTCTTTCGCTTTTCAAATGATTCTCGAAAATGGCCAGGATGCACGAATTACAGATAACGTTGAAAGGGAAACGAAATTTCGAATTCCATTTCAAATTTTTAAACATATCAGGAGGCACGGAATCGTTCCGAGTATCCGAATACCTAGTATAAGAATCGTCGAATGTCCAGCGGGTGGAGAGCGCCCGAGTCGACGAGCACGCAAATTCCAAGCGCGGGATTGCTCCACCAGCCTCGTCCCGCGCAATATGCATTGTCCGGAACAATTCCGGGACAATTCCCGGATAATTCCGGTACAATTTCGTGAGCCGGCCTTTGTTGTTTTTCAATCTTCGCAATTCGAATTTTGAATAAAAGCTGCTTGGAAATGCAGCGCCGTCTGATGAAAGTCGGTTATTGAGTTTCGGAGAGGTATTGCTGCGTTTAAAGGTGTGCTAGATCTTTTAGATATACAGGCGATATATATTTCTTTATCTTTTCTAAATAAGAGAAATTAAATAGTTTGTTGTGTCTGTATTGATGCCTATTCATCAATCTAGGCCGAAGGGTTGAATTGGTTTAAACATGACACACGATTTATTAAATGGTAGGACTCTGTCAAGCCTGAGGAGTCTGCGTGGATGAGTACCACCGTCTTATCTATTTCTGCCGCCAAACAACAATGCTTGCGTTGTATGTGCATGACGCAAGTCCTCACAGTGACAACGCATCTGCGGTGACAGTTACCGCTTACCATCTGGTGGACTGTCTGTTCATTCGTCACAGTGTAGTATAAAAAAACACGAAGAAGAGGATGAAAAATCTATGATTTTGGAGCACATAGACATTCACTACACATATTATCGGGTTTGTTACCACGGTTAATGTTATTTTTATCTCGATATGTCGACGCAGTTGCATGCGTCACGGGTTGACTCACTCACAGACATTACAAAACAGACACTTTCCTTACGGAACGCGTCAGCTGCCCATAAAATATACGAACCATCCAAAAATACCGATGAACACCACTAATGAATTCACAATTACGAAACCACACAAAAATACACCTTCCCACCCCAAATACCACACGCCTCAACGAAACATAAGCAACATATTTATATCGCATATTACCGAATTCCGAATATAACTCGAGGCCCTCCAAAAAACAGCGGTCAAAACATGGGAATTATACCGTATTGCGGTGATTTATTCATGGCAAGACTCGGGGACGGGCGGTATTCAGCCGTAATTTGGCGAATCATCTTTTACCTGTCGTGATCAATCTTTATTACTGTGGGCAGGGTGTTTTCTTTTGCGTAAAAGCGTGATACGGTGTCAATCAGTGTCGTGATTGTTAAATCTGTCCAGACTGAATTGTCTTATTTGGTAAACAAAGAATACCCACGCACACTAAGGTTGTGGGATGAATTATCTGGAGAGGTTTACCTTGGAGATTACAATATGCAGTACTTCAAGAAAGGGGTGAAAAGGGCTTTACAGGGCCGGCAACGCGTGGGTGATGCTCCTAGTTTTGTAAACGTCCATAGGCTGCGGTGACTGCTTATCATCAGGCAGGCCGTAAACTTGTTTGCCACCTTAGTGGTATAAAAAAATTAGAGAACCCTGTGTGTTCGCGCGCACTCCTTACAGTCTGAACCTCATAGTAATGTTTATAAATATAATAATCATTCTGGCGTTAATGTCCCAGTTGTACACTCGCGCACAAGGGCCCGATCGAGATCCAGGATTTGACAGATCATGTAATTACATTGGAGAGACTGATATCTGACCTCCGCGAGCCCGCTACCAGGGGAACCTGACCAGACTGGAGTTACACATTCAGTTGCCTGAATGTGCAGATTTTATCACGATATTTTCCCTCACCGTCAGAGCATCGGTTGGAATTCAATTAATGTACATAACTCAGAAAAGAGTCATTGGTAGATATCCGCACCGGGATACGAACCCGGTACCTCTCGCATACGAATCGTATACTTTACCCTCTCGGCCACCGACGCTCTGAATACGGGTGTAAATCTGCCTGCGTGCCAACTCCGTCGCTCAGCTCACGTTAGTATAAATATTCCACACCTCCACAACCTAGATGTCGAATCGTCTAAATCCGTGCAAACGAAGATCACAGGGGCTGCAACCTGCGTTGCTCGCACGCCGTTTAATTATCCTGGCGAGAAGTGAGACCCGTCAAAGGCCTCGCGGGACAATTACCGGGACAAATTGGACCGCGACGGGTTGTGCAAGCGGGGTGTCCTAGGAGCAAAACTGGAATTGGTCGGTTCGGTTTTAGAGGAAAAGGTTGTGCTAGAAGTTGCGATTGTATTGCTAATGTTATTGTCTGTGGTTTTTAAACTGTATAAATTTTTTGTTACGGAAAAACTTCATTGTAAGTTTTTAGAGTGTTTTCTGATTATTATAATCTGGACGCCTTCAAGGCTAGAGTGAATGGTCTGTTCTATCTATCTATAGTTCGGCTTCGTACAGCATCATCTCCGCACGCACGTGAGTAAATGCGAAACTGAGTATCATGATCAAGCACACAACTATCTCTCACAAATCCTAGTGGGAGATAATATCTGACCTAATTCGAGTTAGTGGATTTCACTCAAATCTCAATGCTATCACCGAGCTAATTGCTGTATAAGATTCTGTACACATACTCATCATCATTATCATCATCACAGTCCATAATTGTCCACTGCAAGACTTAGGGCCTCTCCTATCTCTACACTTGGCAGACGGGTTGGAGATCGCATGTCATAATTATTTTATTAGCCTGAGTCATCCCACTGCTGGGGAAAGGCCTTTAAATATGAATATAACAATGGAAAAAGCTGCTGCCTATTTTCTAGCCTACGGAGGCTATAGATCTTTAGAGACACATTCTACAAGAAAACAGTAATTCGATTCGACGGCTAAACTATAGGAATGTCAGACTAATCCTCACATTTACAACGCATATACCGTTCAGCCTTTTACGTGTAGTGAGCAAACATTTGGCGCGTCAAAGCCGCTTTCCATAATGTACGAAGAAATCAGATACCCAAGCCGAGTAAATGAACTTGTGTCGCCTCGTAACGCTCTCGCCTCTATGGCTTCGAATACCAATAAACGCCAATAATCGTTTTACATAAAATCTAAGCCTTTCTTGCCTTTAGCCGTCTCGTTATCGACAGGCACTCGCTGCCCGTGTGGTGTCCAGCAGAGTAGAATAGCACCCTTACACTCGTGGGTGTCGTACAAGGCGACTAATTTTTTCGAGGCAAAAGATCTAGTCTCCGTAGGCCGGAAAATGACTTGCAACATTTTCCATTGTTATATGATTAACACTGCGATCTCCAATCCGCCTGTCAAACGTGGTAATTATGGCAATAACTTCCTCTTTCATGAGGGAGGCCTTAAGTCCTCCAGTGGACTGTTATGGGCTGTGATAATGACTCGCTGACCGCACCAAGAGCGGCCACATATATTTTAAATAACAAGACCGTTAGCTGAAAGCGGACTTAAGCCACGACTATTTTGGCACTTTGAAGCCGCGCTTCAACGACAAAGGCTTACTTGACCGGACATTTACAAATGGACGTAGGAAAGCGTGGCTTCAAAAGTCAAAGTGCAAGCGAGAGGCAGACCTAACAATGTGCTAGTGGAAAAAAGACGGCTATACGAGTGGAAACAACGCTCTGCGTCCATTTAGCAATGCGCTTTTTGTGGCTACTCGTATTTAAAGACTCTTTGATTGGTGAATGGTTTCTTTGGAAAGTGAATGAATTGTTGGAATTCATTTTGTTGGGATGAGCAGTAATTAAGCTAATAGGTCATTCACCTGACAGGTTTCTGCGTAATTCAATATTGTACCAATGTTCGGTTGAATCTGATCTACTCAGCCCCTAACTAACTACTGCCCTTCTACTTAACGAATACCCATCTGTTTTTGTCGGAGGTTAAAAAGTATTTTTTAAAGCAAAATACCCTGTAAATACCCTATGCTGTTACTTGTATCATCTTGGCGTTAACGACACGGTTGTGCGGGAGCACACGAGGGCCCGGTGTCCACCTTGACCATGATTCAATATTTGGCAGATCAGGTAATTACAGTGGAGCGACTGCCATCTGATTTCCGTGACCCTGCTGCCTGAACCTGACCATATTGGATCATGGTTACAAATTTAATTGCTTGAATGTGCAGGTTCCATCGCGATGTTTTCCTTCACCGTAAGAGCACGAGACAGGTACTAACACTTGAATAGGTAATTTGTAAGTATATTCGATATTATTAGAATGTTGTGCAAGTTTCTGCCAATCATAATTCAACAATGGGTCGGTTTGAAAGGTTTTATTGCTGTATTTTCGACACACCGATCGGTATAAGTCCAATTTTACTTTACAGGGACGTAATAAGGATGGGAGATATCGAAAGAATGCAACTTTAAAAAAATATTTTCACTTCCATTCATTCATATCATAATAATATTATTTTCAGCGACGTTTTATGCATTCTTTTCATTATTGCTGTGACACAATTTACTACTGAAATCAAGGTAAGATTTCGTTCTTAGATTTCAGTAGGACCTTAGTAGCACTAGTAGCTATGACTAGTAGATAGTTACTTATCATTACTCAGTCACCTTCCTTTCTATCCTACCACAAAATCAAAGCGTACCTAATCATGCCAGTCTAGTCAATTTCCCTAAAGTTTTTTAAAATATAACATTTATTTCAGAAAATTAAATTCCATAGCACAATAAATTAAAAATATCCACGCAATACAATTAAGCAATAATAATTATTAATAATAATAATTTTTAATATTAGTTATTTCGTCGAAAGCTATCCACGGGAAAGTCTGCGACACAATGAACATATCGCTGAGTACCTCGTCTACGCAGCCACGGCCACTCTGACAAGAGTGGATGTTGACAAAGACTAAGACGAGGATACCTTCAAGGCTAGAGTGAATAGACTGTTCCAAGACGGGCATGCTCCATCTTCGGCCGCATCGTCACTTACCAGCAAGTGAGATGGCGGTCAAATGCCTGTCTTGTCTCATCATCACAGCCCGTAACAGTCCATTGCAGGACTTAGGGCCTCTCCCACGGAAGGGGAGGTTATTGCCATAATCTCCACGCTTGGCAGGCGGGCTGGAGATCGAAGTGTTTAAATATAACAATGGAAAATGCTGCTGCCCATTTTTCAGACTACGGAGACTTTTGATCTTTTGCCTCGAAAACATTAGTCGCCTGGTACGACACCCATGAGCGTAAGGGGTTGGTGCTATTCTAATCTGCCGGTCACCACACGGCCAACTGTCTTGTCTAATATAAAAAAAACAAGACCATTACTTGACCCCCCAGTCCCCGCCTGGATACATCCCTGTGCCCTTGGGAGCTGACGATCAATCTTAATTATGCATAAAGCGATATTTTCGTTCCTATTTCCCTATGTCAGTCATTGTGATAGACGCTGTGCGTTTCGTTGCTTTTATTTAGGGAAAAAGCAATGTTTATACATTGCAGGTGTTCGTTTTATTACTTAAGTTGTCAATTCTATTTAATAATTGTTATTCTCGGTGGCGAAATCATTGTAGTCCTTATACTTCTATATGTATGATCTGTCCAGACTGACTTGTCTTATTTGGTTAAGCAAATTATGTGTTTAAATTGGTAATGTGCAGCAGTATTAGTTGAAATACACATTCTATGTTTCTTGTATAATTCAATACATAATGTAATTATCGTGATTGATATAAGTCGTAATTTTGGGCATTGTTTGTCCACCAAATAAGACAAGTCAGTTTAAACAGATCATTTTATATACATAGTATAAAAGAAAGTGTTTCCCACTGTCTGTCCCTATATATCTCTATACGCTTAGATCTTGTATCGCTACGAAAAGTCGAAGTTTAGGTCACTATATTTTTTTTTTTGTGCCAAGCTGTGCACGGGTAGGCCAACGTTTTGTGGGTCTCCTAAATGTCTACTATCACTACAAAAAGGAATTTTTATTGTACTTGATGGCGTAGCACAACCTACGGCACCCTCATAGTCTATTGTGACCTTAAATCGTCATTACCATCATCTTGGCGTTAATGTCCCGGTTGTGCTCTCAAGAACGAGGGCCCGGGGTTTGCTCTCACCATGATCCAGGATTTGGCGAGCAGGTAATTACAGTGGAGCGACAGCCATCTGACCTCCGTGATCCTGCTACCAAGGGAACCTGACCAGATTGCATTATGGTTATAAATTCAGTTTTATAAATTCTGAATTTGCAGGTTTCATCAAGACGTTTTCCCTCACCGTAAGAGCATCGGTTAGTGTTCAACTAATGTACATAACTCAGAAAATAGTCATTAGTACATGGCCGGAGCGGGATTCGAACCCGGTACCTCTGGGCTTACGAGTTGCATACTCTAACCGCTCGGCCACCGACGCTCCTTGTTTATTGTGAACTTAAATTTAGTCGGGTAAAATAAGTAACTTCAATTTCTTTATAACTGAGCTGTTGTGAATTACTAATATAAACACAATTACAATACTAGCCGTACTTCTTGCTTAACACAACCGTTAATACCCGCAATCAAGAAGCATTTTCAAGAACCAGTTAGACTTAGTTTCAATTTTCCTAACCAAAACCAGTTATAACCGGCTACGTATAACTTCTTCCTAACCACTTACCGTGGGTAAACCGAGTTCTAACAATCGTGTTGAAATTGAAAGGAAAGTAAACTCGCGACCAAAGCGCTGAGCCGTGTCCACAAACCGAGTTGGTCCTTCGAGCCGGATATTTAATATTACAATTGCACTTTATTCATACCGGTTACCGGTTGCCACAGCCGCATTTGTGACGGCTTAGTGGGTTACAACTAACAATTTACCGGGAAAATTGTATTTGACAAATTACTTCTGCCTACTTTGTTTCGGTGAATTGATAATTGGTATTGTTGCGGAATTCTGCAAGCCAACTAGGAATATGGGGAATCCAATTATTGATTTAAAAAAAAAACATTTATTCCAATAAAATAACGAAGGCACAACAACAAATTCATGAGAGCTAGCCACAACTAACAAGAGTCTTACAGAACTAGGTATGATTGGTCGCCCTGATCCCTAAACTAAGTAAACTTGTATCTTAGGGATCAGTGATCCACCGAACGGAGACTAGCATCTCTACACTTAGCCAATAATTAAATATTGGTACAGATCAGCACTTTATACTAAAAGAATTTGTTACATTTATTTATTTAATTTAAGTTTGAATCATCCCACTGCTGGGCAAAGGCCTCCCCCTCTTCTTTCACAGTTCGCGATCAGGTGCTACGGTTTGCCAGTCCCTTTTGAATTGTTGGTACTCGTCACTCCATATTTTTTTGGATCTGCCGTAACGTTGTTTCCGGGTATTGGATGCCCAGTTTTGGCCCGACATACGGCAGATATGACCGGCACAGTCCCACTTCAGTTTTACTCGCAGCTACATCCGCGATCTGTGTTTTAGAGAGTTGCGTGGAGTTTCGGATATGATTGATCAATTTAACTCTTAACATGCTGCGCTCCAAGGCGTGCTGGCAAACCCCGAATTTTGACTTTTGTGCTTAAGTCAAAGACCAAATCTGTGCCTTGTAGGTGATATTGGTGATATCGGGATAATACCTAAACATATCGAAGATATTTCGTTTTAAAGAGGAACATTTTCCTTCATATAATATTTCAAGGACCAAAGGCACCACCAGGCATTATCAATGCCACGTGATATTTCTTTGTCTTGTCTCACCTGGAAGGAGACAAATTGGCTCAAATCAACAACCTTTCTAACTCTAACCTGTATTTTGAGGTATTGGTCATCAGCTTGGTCTTCGACATATTCATCTCGAGACCAACCTCGAGGCTCGCGGTGTTAAGCTCATGTAGCATTTGCTGTATGTAACTCACTGACTGTGGACGCTAATAACTGGATGTCATCAGCAAACCGGAGATTGGTTAACCTCTTATCGCCCACAATGATGCCCCCCTGTCTCCCACGCTGGAGCGAGCTGCCGGAAAATATTTTCCTGGGTACTATTGAAAAGTTTGGGGGAAAGTGGATCGCCTTGCTTAACTTCTCTCTGAATTACAAATGATGGTCCCTGTATTTTTGGTTGGAGCGCTGCCGTGCACTTAAATTTGATTTGCAATAAATTAGTATATGTTGTTTCAACTTCATGGCACTCAATTTCTGAGAATATGGATTTATGAAAGTTACTATCGAAGCTTTACAATAGTCGACGAAAGCTAGGTAAAGGAGTATGTTGATTTCTGAGTGCTATTTAATAATGATGTGGTCTCTGCGGGGAAAACGAAACGTGTACTATCGAATCTTTACAATAGTCGACAAAAGCAAGGTAAATCAGTACTTTGAATTCTGAGTGCTATTCAACAATAATGTGGTCTCTGCCTCAGGGAAAAGAGCGTAACGTTATATATACGTATTTGTAAATTATACATTACCGCCTTTGCATCAAGGGTTAAGAATAAACACTACCTCCTTACCTCCCTTACCTCAAGACGCAAGTCCCAACACAGGGAAATCCGTGTAGTTTGTAACTGACTGCATCACGGAGTCCTCCAATGCGAGGCAGCGACTGAATTGTGTTCGCCCGCTGCTCCAGGCTTACGCGCTTCGCTGGATTACTGCGAAGCCACCGGTATTTCGCGACGTTGCATTTTATTTTGATTACGATTACCTGTGCATTTTTTGCGGGTGTTTTTACTTCGAACGGTATTGTACACTTTGTTTGGTCGTTTTAAACAGTGGTTTTGATATTCTGGTGGTGTAATTTTCGATAATTAATTATATTGGCCGTGTGGTGTCCGGCACAGTATAAAAGCACCAACCCTTTACACTCATGGGTGTCGTACAAGGCGACTAATGTTTTCGAGGCAAAAGATCAAGAGTCTCCGTAGTCTGGAAAATGGGCAGCAGCATTTTTCATTGTTATATTTAAACTCTGCGATCTCTAACCCGCCTGCCAAGCGTGGAGATTATGGCAATAACCTTCCCTTTCGTGGGAGAGGCCCTAAGTTCTGCAGTGGACTGTTACGGGCTGTGATGATGATGAATTATATTATGCTACGTGGTAAAAATTTTTTTAGATCTGATGGTGAGCGGTATCTTTCGCCCATTATTTCTACGATGTAATGTAAAAGCGGAACTGAGGACTGAGATGAAATGCCTCATGCCTGTAATTGCACTGGCTACCTTATCCTTCAAACCGAAACACAACAATGCAAGCATTGCGGCTTGGCGGCAGAAATTGATAAGGCGGTGGTAGTCGCCCTGGCGGACTTGACAGAGTCATACCACATGATAAACTGAAAAATTTGTACTCTAATCAGCTTAAATTGAGATATGAATTCTGATTGAAACTTTTGTTTCTATTTCAGGTAAGATGGAGTTAATTACCTGGTGGAGTTGTGAACGATAATCACAAACTATCGTAAGTTACAGTTCCACAAGTCTTCAGAATTCTCGCGTTCTCCTGACTTTTGCCCGACTGCCAAGAAGGGTTATGTTTTTTCGCGCGTATCATGTATATATGTAAACTACATTATAACCTCGTATCTTCTAAACAGTTCGATGGATTTCGACAGTTAAGGTATCGTTAGATTCGTCTCAAAAACCCAAGTTATCTTAGATAAGTATTTTAAAAAAATAAAAAATGTTGAATTCTGGGCGCCATATTCTAAAGTAAAAAAAATGATTTTTCGATACTGTTAACCAACTAAACCACACGTTGACGACTTGTCAACATAACAAATACACAAAAGCATAAACAGATATTGGTTCATATTCATTATACTCGTGATTGCAGGTCACCATCTACGCCCACATTATCCTTTTATTTCACAAAATTTACCAACAACTTAACGTAGACCAAAATACTTCCGAAATTCTAACCGAAATTGCAAAGTGATATTTCAAAGTAGGCAAGCCAGCGCTAGTCTAATAGCTTCACCGTAGTTTGCGAGGTGCAACCACACTACTCTTTTGTGGTAAATACGTACAATGATATTCAGCGAAAGTGTCGGTGGAGCGCAGCACACATTTTGTTCAGGAATTGTGTTGGATCCTTCGTATTTTACGGCGTTGTGCATTTTGCATCTGCCTTAGAGTTTATGAGAGTGATGTGGACTAGTTCTGAGTAACTGGTGGTGGTCTTGTTGGCGTTAATGTTCTGGGAGAGCCCGGTGTCCGCCTTGACCATGATCCAGGTTTTGGCAAATCAGGTAATTATAGTGGAGCGACAGCTGTTTGACCTTCGTGACTCTGACAGCAGAGGAACCAGACTATATTGGATCATTGTTACACATTCAGTCGTCTGACTGTGCAGGTTTCATCACGATGTTTTCCCCCACTGTAAGAGTTAGTATTAAACTAATGTACCTGCACAACTCAAACGAGTCAGAAAATAGTCATTGGTACATGGCGGCTAAGGTAACGCATTGGTAACTCCCCTGGCGGTGACCACTTTCCATCAAATAGCGCGCTGGCCTGTTTGTCTGGCACAAAACATTAAAAAATAAAAGGCCATCAAACGGTCTAAGCGTATTTATTATTATTAAAAATAAATTATAGTCTGGTCCCTGTGGAATGCAATAAATTTAACTTCGAATTGATCGATTTACTTAGAAACGAGTAGGTTAGCGGAATATCGTAAAACGGACGTCTTCCTTGGTATACCTCAACACGTTCCAGCTACAGAGCTCTTAAGTCTACCAAACGGAATTTAGTACCACTAGTCGGGTAGAAGCACAGCCTATCCGTGCCCATTGTCTCCATTGTGCCTCACAGGAAATCCTCTGGAACCAACCCCGCCGCGATGTATGGAAATGCTAAATCACATTTGTACAGAACTACCGCTTTGCTTGTAAATTTTATTGCCCCACTGTTATGAGAACGCGGCCCTGGGAATTGGTTTCTTGGCGTACACGCTGCGAGATCGAAAGTTCTGGATTGTTCATATAGATTACCACTGTGACATCGCACCTGCGAGTCTGCAATTTTGTTGGTTGAAAACTAAGTGTATGAATTGTAGATGTTATGGGTGATGGTTACTGCTTATCAGGTGGATCAGGGTGGGCGCTTGTTTGCTTGTTTGTTATTGAGTGAAATAAAAATAATTCGACAGAACAAACTCAAACAATAATGTACGGTCGCGTTCATAAGCGTAATTTATATACATAACGCATGGGTAACGCACGACGGGAGTATGAAAAAGGTTTGTGAGGGCTGCAGCAAGTGGGACAATTAAGGCTCAAACGCATTTGCACTGCAGGGTGCGATTCTCTAATAAATATTCTAAACCGCAACGATGAAATGTAGGATGTTCTGTCGGATGACAACAATGTTTTAATAGAAATTTTCGCGTTGCTTGGCAACCTGACCACGATCTGTCACTGTTGTGCACACGTCTTTAGAGTATAACATAGCTGCACTGCGCGACTCGGCGCTGCAATGGATTGGACGTACCGCGTCGCACCACTCTAGCTCCATACAAACTCATCTAAACCAACCTGTCAAGCCGCGTCAGCGTAGTGGCAAGACACACTGATGCAGTGCGCCGCGCGACGTACTGCACGATGTGGCATTTGTTGCACGCCGAGTTTGTATGCAAGTACATTGCGTTATGCTGACAACTAAAAATTGTACGAATTTCTAATGCGTCGGCGACGCAACCTGCGTCAGCGCGCGCATTAAAAGTTCATACAAATTTGAGTTGAAACTTGTGACAGCATTAGAGACCGACCAAACCAAAGCCCAAAAACGCTGACACTGCGATAACGCCAGCTGCCGAACTTAAAACCGTTGTAACTCCGTTGAAACAATGAATCCTACAACACTAGTTCCTACAGAGAAATTATAGCACTCGTCGAGATCTGAATTTCAGGTGACAGCTGTCAAACTTAAAACCATTATAACTCGGAAACTACAGGTCCTAGAACACCAGTTCCTAAAGAGAAATTATAGCACTCGTCGAGATCTGAATTTCAGGTGACAGCTGGCAAACTTAAAGCCGTTATAACTCGGAAACTACAGGTCCTAGGACACCAGTTCCTAAAGAGAAATTGTAGCACTCGTTGAGATCTGAATTTCAGGTGACAGCTGTCAAACTTAAAACCGTTATAACTCGGAAAATACAGGTCCTTGAACACTAGTTCCTAAAGAGAAATTATTGTACACGTCGAGATCTACGTTTCGGATGACAGATTTGACTTTGACAACTGTCACCTGAATTTCAGATCTTGACGAGTGTTATATTGTTTTTTTAGAAACTGGTGTCCTAGGACCAATAGTTTCAGAGTTACAACCGTTTTAAGTTTGACAGGTGTCACCCAAAACGTAGATCTCGACGAGTACCATCATTTCTCTTTAGGAACTAGTGTTCTAGGACCAATCGCTACTGAGATAAGCGAGAGAGATGAGATGGGAATAGGGTGTAAAAATTTGCTACTATAAAAAATGCTTTTGTGAAACTTGTCGAACAAATCGCGTGGACAGCTCGCGTTAAAAACCCGACGCAATCGACTATTCGCGGCGTTATCACAGCGATTGCGTATTTTAAGCTCCGGTTTGGTCGGTCCTTAATAAACCTGCGTCACCGACGCAACTTGCGTTACCGACGCAACATGCGTCGCCGACCCAGCCTGCGTCGGCGCGCGCATTAAAAATTCATACAATTTTGACTTGACAGCATAACGCAACCTGCGTTGCCGACGCACCTTGCGTCGCCGACGCTTGGTATAATCCTCGCCTAAATAATAATAAGTAAATAAAACAAATTTAGGCACACTTAATTTATCCCGAATAAAAGACATCTTTACCACCGGCCCCTGTCTATCATTTAAATGATAAATTAGTCAAAGACTTCATCTTAAGTAATAAGCATTAAGTATTCACAGAGTATAATAAATTCCTCAAGAGTTCCATCAAAATTGTCAATAGGGGCTGCTCCGGGGTCCATCGACTAGATTTAACAAGCCTTAACAAGCTCTTTACCGGTATTAATTATATTCGTTATACAGAGTGTCAGTTAATATTAGCGGAGACGGCGACGCGCCTGTCTAATACTTTCCGATATTCTTTGATGGAACATAGCTTAAGCCAAAGGGAACTTAATGCCGTTCAGTGAGGTAGAGATTGCGAAATTCTGGATCACAGTCATGGCGGACCCCGGGCCCTCGTAAGAGCACAACCGAGACATAACGCCAAGATGACATACAAGTTTTAGATACATATATCTGGATGACGGGGATGAAATCTGTCTCATAGTCGGAAGGTGTGATGGCTAAAATGTAATGGACCAACTAAACAAACTCCCGTCTAGGCGGACTCATCAGGCTTGATAGAGTTCTCATAATTATAATTGTTCACTTTTTCATTTTTTTTGTTTTTTCTTTGTTAATTGATTGGTTTATTTAATTTGTATTCACACGGTTTTATAATTGTAGCTAAGGAAGAGCGAGATCTTCCAACACAGGCTAATAAGCTTAAAAGAAGATCTCAATCACAATAGTTTTAAGAAAATTTGTAAAAAGAAAATAAACATTTTTTTTTATTATTATCATCATCATCATATCATTATAGCCATAGACCATCCCCTGAGATCTCCAAAAAGGTCAGTCCAGTGTATTCTGTATCCACTTTGCACCTGCGATCTTCACCAGATCGTAAGCCCTTGTGGGGGACCGACCTACGCTGCGTCTTCCAGTACCTAGTCCCCACTCAATAACTTTACTGGCACATCAGCCATCTATTCTGCCACTTTTTTTTTTTATACCACTTAGGTGGCAAACAAGCTTGCGGCCTGCCTGATGGTAAGCAGTCACCGCAGCCTATTGACGTTTGCAATACCAGGGGCATCACCCACGCGTTGCTGACCCCGTAAAAACCTTTATAATAATTCCTATATAAATATAAATAGTCTATACTTCATCTTCTCTTCGAAGTCTTGCAAGTGACTGCAGGTTCAAAGCCACGCCAATTATTGCGTCGTCGAAAAGCAATTTGCGGCACTCAGACGCACTCCGGCTGAGGAGGTGGAATGAGAGAAAAAAATGGCGACCAAGCCCTCCCTTGCATGTAAATTGAGTAATTACTTTCGTAGAGTACTTATAGGGAACTACGGTGTTATTAGTTCGGTTCGTTTAATGGTTGATTGAAATAGTAAATAAAATTTAATATATTAGTTTAAAATTTCGAGTTTCATCATCGTCTACGTTGTACAGCAAGGTAGTGAGTGTGCATTTAAATAAATCGCAAAGAAATATTATGAAGGTAAAGCATTAAATACTGTGAAATTAAATGATTTTTTTAAGTACAATTCCTTCATATTCTCGCATAGTCTAGGAAACCTAGATCACTTTTCTCACAATGACGTCACCGAAATATCCCTTAGCACGACAAGGAACCTTACCGTCTATCATAAAATAAGCCATAAATAAAGCCATTCAACCATACCATCAAACTTAACTGCATAATATAGTAGCATATAACGATAAAGTTTACGTGGTTCATATGAAACTGGAGTATAAGTCAGCGCTCATTACCTTCTCTTGCGTGCGGGTAGGAGAAAAATTATACTATAGTATAGAAGCCGGCGTTCGTTTTATATGTACAGTTGAGTTACTACCATAAGGTGAAATAGGATATATTTGGCACAAACGGAAGCATTATTTTGTAGAACATTATTTAATCTTGAAACTTGAATGTTTCACTGAATACAGTTTTGTGGTTAATTTACGTTTTAACACCGTTATTCTAGAAATGCTATGTCGATAATGTATGAGAGGATTTTTAAATGAGGAAGAGGCAAAAGAGTTGTGTCAAGATCGTGAGTAACAGGCTCTTGATAGTCTGTGCCTACCCCAATTAGATACAAGCATGTATATGTATGATTTGTATGTTCTGAGAGCGATAACACCGTACTCACCGCTATCGCCAAATGGTGAGCAAAAGGACAACCACCTGCAGAGGGAACAGACCCGGAGCTGTGTTATATATTGTATTGTACTCGGATGTATGCTAGGTGTGCGTTTATTTAGTAACTGGCTCCTAGACTATACTCGACAAAAGTATCGTATTTGCCCCACCGCGGGGCGTAAAAGGATAATTACTTGGAGTGGTTTTGTATGTTACATGGCGTTTTCAAGGGAGTAACCGGTTGATTTCTACTGTTAAAAGAAGAAGAAAAAGTACCTTACATATATTTTGTGTTTATATAGTTTTGTAGTTTAGAATTACCTATTTATTTCTCTTTATTTACTCCGAGACGAAATAGTTTTTCATTTCACTTTACTCCGGAAGAAAAAATTCCCAAGTATACTTTGGAATGTCTTCACACACGTCTTCACATGTCTTCGAAGAGGTCTCAACACAGTTTCATTCTGCGACTGCTATCCAACCTGTCTGCCAAGCACGAAGATTATGACATAGCACCTGAGATGTGACATTGGCATATTTCTTACAACTTAGCAACATGAGGGTCTGTTACCTATTGCAACTAATTTAATTATTATTATATAGGTTTTAAGACTTTCGTGGTTATTCACTACACTTTCACTACACATATTATCGGGTTTGTTACCACGGTTAGTATTGTTTTTACCTCGATATTTCGACGCAGTTGCATGCGTCATGGTCACGAGTTGACTGGTGCCGCTGTGTGAAGTCGCTCCTAAGGACAGACATATCGGTCCACCCTCTTTCGGATTCGACGATTACCCTCACTTTGAACTCTCGAACCACTACCATTGTTACTCGCTTGATTCCCGCGACATAATATCGAGGTAAAAACAATACTAACCGTGGTAACAAACCCGATAATATGTGTAGTGAAAGTGTAATTATTATTAATTTTATAGATCTATAAAATGAATACCGTCACAGGCCTTAACGGCTCAACCAGTCTTAGGGTCCCCAGGGGACGACCTGTGTCAACCTCGCTTGGCCAGCGGTATTAGGAGACACACCTAACGAGTTGTAAGATCGTTGCGGTGCTGAAGTTCGACTATCCTCAAAGCACGAAACGGTCACCCATCCAGTTCCTGGTCATTTTTTAATTTAATTTATAATAATTAATTATAATTTAACAGTTTATTGTTCACACGATAGAGCATACAGTTATGTAACAGAAGATTATGACACAACAGGCACTGCTTATCTCTAGCAAGAAATCCCTTTTATTAATCTCTTTTATTTTATTTATTTATCCGGCCACTGGACCAGTGCCGCTTATTCTAGGTCTATATCGACGACCTAAGTGGTCCACTGGTCAACATGCCACTCATCCACGCAAGAGGTCACGCGTTTGATTCCCGGCCCTTCTGAATTTTAAATAAATAAATAACTCATTTATTATCACTAGAAACGTCACAACACAACATAAACAAAAAAAAGAAAAAGACATATACTCTAACACATAAATTACAAACAAATTGTTGCCATTACAAAAATGTTGAGTTTGCATTGCCGTGCTGTGGCCCTCCCAGTTGATAAAGGGACCTCGCTCGGCATGATTTTAATGATGTATTTTAATTTCTGTTACGGGTCTGGGTGTTCTATGTATAATAAGTATGTATGAAAAAGTAGTGTGTGTCGTACAAGGCGACTAATGTTTTCGAGGCAAAAGATCAAGAGCCTCCGTAGTTTGGAAAATGGGCAGCAGCATTTTCCATTGTTATATTTAAACACTGCGATCTCCTACCCGCCTGCCAAGCGTGGAGATTATGGCTATACCCTCCCCTTTCGTGGGAGAGGCCCTAAGTCCTGCAGTGGACTGTTACGGGCTGTGATGATGATGTAAAAGTATATACGAAGGGACTTTGGCTCCCTGTGTGATCTATCGGCTGTACAATGGGGAGTGTTCCGAGGAACTTTTCGATCTGGTGCCCACAGCACAATTCCGCCATCGCACCACCCGCCGTGGGCTTGGTACTCATCCTCACTACGTAGACCCTCTGTTGGTCACGACGCGAAGGTTCGAAAGAACGTTTCTCGCTCATACGATTCGGATGTGGAATGAGCTCCCAGCCACAGTGTTTCCTTTGGACTAGGACATGGGATCGTTGAGGTCTTTTCAGAGGCGGGCAACGCATCAGTGACTCCCCTGGTGTTGCTGATGTCCATAGGCGGCGGTGACCACTTTCCATCAGGTGGCCCGCTTGCCTGTTTGTCTGCCGTATAACATAAAAAAAAAGAAGTATATCAGTTAGCTAGCACCCCCATAGTACAAGCTTTGCTTAGTTTGATTTTTTATTTATTTTACATAAAAATATCAAACATTGCCCATAACTGCAGATACTATACTACCAGCACACACATACCTAACTGGGCAGGGCAGTGGGGCGAGGGGAACCCCCGTAGAGGGATGTAAGTTACAATAATCACGCGTCGTTTGTATGCAAATCATGTTACGCGATGTATAATGCGGCAGTTTTCAGCTTGCATTCGATGTTAACGCGATACACTGCCGCGCGTACATCATGTGCTGCTTGTGTATCGTTTGTTAACCGGCAATGGATCTCGTTTGGGTCATTTGAATTGAGCAGGAAAATGTTTGGGATTTTTTTTCATATTTACGACGCTACAACCTCGGCTTCGCTCGGGTTTGTTCGGCTTTTTTCTACTATAATATACATGTATTATTCATATTATAAACATTCCGGAAGAAGTTATCTAAGTTATGGTGAAAACCGCATCAAAATCCGCTGCGTGGTTTAGAAGGAGCTATCGGCAATACATACATACAGACAGACAGACAGACACGGATAGCTACTTTAATTTATACTGTGTAGAAATAGATGTTGTAACTGACTTTTCAATCTTTTTGTACTCAACATTAATTAGACCAAAGCATATCTTATTTAATTACATCCCGATTAAACCAAAACGAAATATCAATATCAGCTTACAAACAAAATATTATGTATCCAATACTAATATAAAATGACAAAATGTCAAACAATATTCCGTTGCAAAAACATTCCAGTAACGAACAGGACTAAATAAGATCGAATTACAAGGATATAGCGTTTCCTTGGAGTATATTTAACGACATCTGGCCCTAAGCGATATTAACGATATTTATTTGATGTACATAAAACAATCGTTATGAGAAAGACTTGTGATGTTGGCGTAGTCTCTTATTCTCTCTGCGTTTTTATTTGTTCGCACATACTTTTTTTGTTACCTTATCTTGCTGTAAGTTTAAATAACATGAGATCATTTATAAAAAAATAAATAAGATATCCAGCAAATTGGGCTCAGGGCTTCGATTCTGGTACGGAAATCGTCTCAGTAGCAGTAACATTACAATTGCATCGCATGACAAACGTGTGATTGTTATTCAAATGACAGATGTTGAGTTGCAACTTTCATGAGTTCGAATTTTTCCACAATTCGTTTTCTGGTACTTTACTTGCATTATGGTTTTATATGGCTGTTGGTACTCCAATAAATAAATAAATTACTATGTTGCATCTTTCTTGAAAACGTGTCAAAGGTCGAACAATGATTTAACTGCAATTTAACTGGGATGATGCTGGGACTGACTTGATACCTCGACGTAGTTATAGTAACATCACAGTTACATTGCAACATAATAACAACTGCATTGCACACCAGAATCGGTACCCTGCTATGTTGTTCCCTAAGACAACATCTGTGAGCGTAACGATGAAACATGACAGATCGTGGCCAGGTCGCCAAGCAACACGCAAACTATTACTGAATTATTTTTATTCACCGACAGAACATCCTACATTTCAATTTTGCTATCAATGGTGTTTTTGAGAGAATCGCATCCGCGTTATACAGATGCGTTCTCTATATTTTGCGCCCACTGTGAGACCCAAAGAAATTGGCCATAGAGCCATGAGCCTGCTCGTAGCTGAACTCACAATCTGTATTTGGTTTCCTTTTTTAATTATGCATATAAATTGTTCAAAAGTGACGGTTATAAGCTGTGAAATATCCCTCTATAACCACTGCTGTCAAATTTGGTGGCCTTGGTCATATTATTGTACTAGCTTATTACATAACATTGAGTTGGTATAGAGTTGTGACAGAGTGACAGTGTACATTCTCTATTAGTCGAGGTTCCATCCAATATCATTGGTGAGACCTCATAGTGACGTTTCTATATACAGGAATTTTACCACAAGCCCCCATCGATTCAACGGTACACGGCGTGTACAAAAAGGAGTGACACTGTAGAAATTTTAATAGCTTGAGGCTCCATCAGTGGTCTATGTTCAAAATCTTTGGTGACGTTTCTGTGTTTCTGTATACGGGAGTTACCCTACAAGCCCCCGTCGATTCAACCGCGGTATGCGGCGTGTACAAAGAGAAGTGACATTGTTGAAATCTCAATAGCTCGACGCTGCATCTATGTTATATGTCCAATATCTTTGGTGAGACCTCATAGTGACGTTCCTGTATACGAGAGTTACCCCACAAACCGATTCAACCGCGCTACACGGCGCGTGCAAAGAGGACCAGCCGATAGAAAAGAACCGTTAGTAAGTACGACAGAACAAGAATGAAAGAGCAATTTCGGGGGCGAAACAATTCCGAAACAAAGCCATTTGTACGCCGCAAACATTTGCATGGGCACGGTGGTTGTCAAGTTAAGTGTAGTTTGTTTGGTGGGCCGTGGTGGGAGTGGGGGGCGGTGGCGGGTCAACGGAAGGGATAGCCAATTATTTAATGATAGGCTTATTGATTACGTAGTGATAGAACGCTTGATAAGATCGTCGGTGGCCGGTTAAGAGGTCCGAGTCGTAAGCGAGAGGTGCGGAGTTCGATTAGTGACTTTTTGAGTTTAAAAGAAAATAATCGTCCCGCTTATACACTCGCGCACGAGGGCCCGGGGTCCGCCTTGACCATGATCCAGGATTTAGCCGATCAGCGGGGCTATTGGCTAACTCAGTTGACAACTGTATTTGACACTAGATAATTCTACACCACGTCATCTACGTTGAAAACTGCCAATAGCGTCTACCTAATTAGAGTAGTGTCAGATTTTTTTATGTCAAATTCAGATGTCCACTGAGATAGCCGATAGGCCCTCAGGTAATTTTCTGAGTTATGTGTACATTAGTTGAACACTAATCGGTGCTTTTACGGTGAGGGAAAACATCGTGATGAAATCTGTACATTCAGGCGACTGAATGAAAGAACGACGCGGGAACGTGTTAACAGAGTCAAAGAGTTACAAAGTCAGATAGCAGTTGCTTCACTGTAAAATTCTGGATCATCTTGATGGTCGACCCCGGGCCCATAAACCAACTGCCATAATTACAAATATAAATAGTATATGCAGATAATTGTGGCACAATTTATTGTACTGTCGATGACTCAAAAGTGAAAAAAAAATAGATTGATCTGTGTATAATAACTAAGGTTACCTACTTATAGGTGACTTTTGGGTCGGCAAACTGAAGGCCGATAATGCGAATAGGCCGAAAATTTCGCATAGTGTTTATCGCAACGCAGGACAGCCCAAAAAGGTGGAAGACGCGGGAAGAGACGCATACCCAGCGACCTGGGCTAAGATAAAGATAATAGTTATGTCTTTTTACATCGACCATTTTTCATCAGGCATTTCCGTATGACAAACAAATCTGATGGGGCTCTGCCAGAACATACGACTGTTGGTTTTAACGTAAAACGTCTACCTTGGCAGCTTTGAGACGCTCTCGAAACTGCGTCGCTCACTCAGCGCCGGATATTGGAATACCCACGTGTGGCCTATAGCCCCCTCTTCTGACGATAGCTGTGATTTATATTTATTTCTGGTTTTTGCACGGGCCGAGACCGATATATTTAATTTTATAAGAATAGGGATAAAAATATGTACACATATACACAAATAGAAACACCACAACACAAAAATCTAAATACCTAACGCAATTTGGAAAACGTTACAACATTTTCGAATACTTTTTACAGTTTATGCTAATTTATTGCGCAAATTACAACTTTTTTTATATGCATCGATTGTTGTAGACAAACTCAATTAAAATATATTAGCAAAAATCACCGTGTGAGTCGTGAGTTGCACTGAATTCAATTGTGCGAGAGTGCGCGTTTCGTTCATTCAATGCAGTGCCCCTCCTCCCCCGCCGCCCCACCCCCTCTAACCCAAATTCAAGTTCAAAACAGCTACATATACCTAAACTAAACAATGACACTAGACTCATGTTTTTAAGACAGACTAACAGTTTTGCAGTTACCAGTGCAAGATATATATACCATTTTGCTGCGGTCCATTCTAACTTGGTACTCCGTATCATTTTAAGACATTTCACGTCAAAATCCGCTCTTCTCGCCCTCGCCGAACCCTTACACCAGCCCCCACGCAATAGATCGCGGCGCCGGTATCGCATTCGCATCTCAAATGCTAATGAAGCCGCCGCCAAACACGGCTGCACTACCCGTTCACCGTCGGCACTAGCGGGTAATGAGACCCGTAAAAGCCACCGATAAATGAGATCCAGTGAATTAAACCTGTACCTAATAAGTTGTGCTCGAAGTCTCTTATCTGGTTTTTAGTGGAAGCCCGACCGGAGACCAGGAGATCCGCTGGAGCCTCTCAGTAACTGTATTAAGTGGCTACAGCGGGCGGTCTTCTTCGATAACGCCAGGATTGCCAGCAGGTCCTTTCTCTCAGGCCCTGACCCTCGACCGTTGTACCTCTATCCAGATAAACCTTACTCTCTTCTATTCTGTTTTTAAATATGTATTTATAGTATTATGCTAGGTATATAAATTTATCTATAGTTTTATTAGTATTAATTATAATTACACCACTATGTCTTTTTGTTGAACGGGCTTACTCTCAGCCTATTTCCTTATCATGCACTTCTGTCAACAGTTAACTACCCAAAAAGGTTGCCTGGAAGAAATCGCTTTAAGCGATAAGGCCGCCTGTTGCTTCTCCTGCTGTTAATTTAAGTTACCCATTGTATACTTTTGATTGTGCAATAAAGCGTTATTCATTCATTCATTCATTCACTCTATTGTCGAGGGACAAACATTTGGCTCGACTTTGATTCTGTGTTCCCTGATCAATATAATCTGGATGTCTTCAAGGTTAGAGTGAATGGGCTATTCCTAGATAGGCATGCTCCATCATCGGCCGCATCGTCACTTACCACCAGGTGAGGTGGCGGTCAAATGCCTGGTTTTTTTAATTGTAGACTATCCAGGCATTTAGGCAAGCTAAATTAAAAAAATATCATCATGCCGTTAATGTCCAGGTTGTGCTCTCTCATACGAGGGATCCGCCTTGACCATGATCCAGGATTTGGCAGATCAAAAAATTACAGATTGGATCACCATGTTTTCCCTCACTATAAGAGCATCGGTTAGTATTCAACTAATGTACATAACTCAGAAAAAGGTCATTAGTACATGGCCGCAGTGGGATACGAGTTCGGAACCTCTCGCTTACGAGTCGAATACCATAACCACTAATACACTAGGCCAACGCTCTTCTCCACACCTTCATAAAAACCCCAAAATGAATTCCTAAACATTTTTGAGTGTGTAAAACCATACACAGCCACAAGATTAACAAGCTTAACTGATTGAAACTCGCGAACAAACTTCCACAAAAACCTTTGGCCCCATATTCCTTGCGGGCGGACCCATATTTGTGAAGCCCGGAATATTTACATAACAGCATTATCAATTCGAGAGCGGGTGTAAAAAGAAATCGAGGAAAGGCCCTCCGAAATACCAACAAAGAACGGTGTCCCAAATGTCATCTTCATAATACTCGGAGCGTTATTTCGGCCAATCATGTTCTGTGAACGTAAAAACGCTGGCAGATTTTGACACTTGCTTATGGCGGGTGACAAATCTGTGTGCATAGACGTATTACAATGCGTAGATATATATTATGTATTAATATAGTATTATGTTGATTTTATTCATTATAGGTACCTATTAGTATGTATAGAATATTAAGTATGTATTTAGTTATAGTATGCGGCAATACGGCCAGCCTTTTGGGAACAATTCCTTTAACAAGGGACTTGGGCAAGTTTTTTATTTGTTAGTTTTATTTTATAATTTAGTATTAGCTTTATTTAATTTATTTCCGTCATGTAAATATTTCTTTTAAACATAATAAAAGTTTAAAAGTTATAGTATATAATTATTGTGTGTTGCGTATATTTATTTACATCTCCCATTATGTAGGTCTGCCGGAAAATATTTATTTTTAGAGATAAGTAGACATCAAACAATCTCCCATCGACTCTGTGGCTCTTGCATCCATTTGCTCCCTTCAACGAGAATTACATGATTTGAAAAAAGAATTATATATTAAACTGCAAAGCAATTGAATAAATTTGATAAAAAGTCATTAAACATCATACGTACATAAATTTGTCATATTGCCGTACATGTAAATACCGCATACATTTCTCGCTTTCGCCGGGTCACCGCCCACCAAACTAGCACCGGCCGTTCAATGTGCTCGTCCCGCCAACGATTTCCCTGGCCACTCTGCACCTAATTGTTCAAATTAAAACGTTGTTATCAACGTTGACAGTCGGGCTTTAGGCATCGCCGGTTAATTTTGACGCAATTATTTATCGTTTAGCAGGGCGGGACAGGGGCGGCGTCAGGTCCGAATTCGATTCAATAAATAATCACAAAGGAAGAAAGACAATGGGAACAATGGCTTTGTTGGAGCTGCCAGCGGACGGTTCCGCGGCACAATCGTCTTTGATTCTCGCTGGTTGCTGGGCCGGACTTGGGAAAGAGTGTTGGCATTGGCTGTTGGAGTGTTGAGCATTGGTGGCCTAATGGTTAAGGGGTCTGACTCTTGCCCCGAGGTACCGGGTTCGAACCCCAGAGCCGCTATGTAACAATGACTTTTTTCTAAGTTATGTACATTATTTGATCACTAACCGATACTCTTACGGTAAGAGCAAATATTCAGGCGACTGATGGGTAACCAAGATCCAATCTGATCATGTTCCCCTGTCAGATGGCAGTCGCTTCACTGTAATTACCTAACCTGCCAAATCCTGGATCATGGTTCAAGGCGGACCCCGGGCCCTCGCGAGTGAGAGCACAACAGGGACATTAACGCCAAGATGATGATGATGTTGACATTTGACTATTTTGTACTAGGTACAGCCTTTGTAGACACTCCAGGCAGGCGTTGCCACTTTATTTAATATAAAGAGAGGACATACGTAATGATAGACAGATATACTCTTTATTGCACACAAAATTACAAAAAAGAAAATTTAACAGGTCTATTCAAACATGAATTGCTGACTTTCATCTGGTTGCTGCTTAACGCACTTGCACTTATCTAAATGACTACTAGGTACTATAAATATTAAATAGTTTTTTTTTTTTTATTTTATTAGGTGTTTTACTATTTTCTGTTCTGTTTCGTACTATTATAAAAATCACTTATAATGCTTTATTTTTATAGGGGTAGCTGAGACAACAATGTTTTAAAAACGAAAAATAAATTAAAACTGCAGCAACTTCTGACTGCACGATCAGACCCTCCCCAACGCTGATCAAAAATAATGTCCCCACAGATTATGTTTAAAGAGTTAAGACTACATCTCAAAGTAGGTCAAGCCTTTGCCGAATTAATATTCGATTAGCGGGTCCACATTTCCGGGGGGTTTTATCCCTAACTCCGGCCCCGGGCGGTCCTTTGAGGTGGCACCTACAAACCTGGCAGTATTATCAGCGGTCTATCAGGATGATTGACACAGGCCTCGCCCAGTGCACGAAGAAAAATATGGCTTTCAAGCCTTTATTAAGATTGATGAGCAGCCACGGAGCGGTCCCCCCCCCCTTTAGCATTTCGCAAATATCGCCATGTCACTTTTTTATTCGGATTTATGGATTGCCAGCGATCTCGTCTTTATTGTTTACGGTTACGGAAGTGGCCTGGTTTTTTTCGTCGCCTTAATACCTGAACAGGATTATTTCAAAATCGGTAGGATGGTCAGGATTTGGTAGGAAACCCGGAAAATGCCTTTAAAATGTGTGATTTCAAATTAATGATACAAACGATGTATCGTGATAATAAACAACTTTTGCTTTGACATCAACTCTGAAATCAGCTGTTTCATACAAAATTCTAAACGAATTCTGTCAAAATGTAAGTAATACTTGATTCTTTTGCGATTTCAGCGTCATTGCCATAGAAAAAATTGTTTATTATCACGAGCTTATACACATACATACGGTACATATGGTACCCGTTTGTATCATCAATTTTGATTTCTGTATGTGTAAAACAATTCGTTCCTATTGTTGAATTCAAGGTTACAGAGGAGAAGGGTTAGCAGTTCATTGTTACAAGTTCAATTGGAGATGACAGGAACATTCCTGCAGATTTGAAGGTCAGGGGTTTGACCTCCACAAGACACGGATATTGATTTATCATATTTGAAACTAGATATCAAGAGTCAACCGGTTCACGGTCAACCTCGAATTCGTATGCGTAAAATTCGGCTTTTTTTTTAACTACCAGTTGGCCCGGCGGGCGTGACTTCGTTCGCTCGGCAGTTTCGGTTTTCAGGCACATCAAAGTCAACATTGGTGACTATAATGTTGCTGAAAAGCGAAACTGCCTGTAGGATGTAAGGCAGACCGTTATTTTTACTTCTAGAACCCAGAAAAGTCAAAGTTTCCTACGGTGCCCTCACAGTCTAATAAGGATAAAGCATTAGCCCGGATCGGGTTTCCCGATAGCGGAAAGTGGCCGACGGAATGAGGTCGTGCAACCTGCTTCGCACACTCTCCGACATGCAACCTGTGGAAGATCGACAGACGCGCATTCCAACTTATAAATAAAATGTCAATAAATATTATAACAAACAAGTACATCGGAGCAGGTTTGCCTAGGTTGGAGCTGTTGATTATAATAAAATAGATGGGGGTAAATCGAAGGCACCTTATATTAAGGGACATTATAGTAATTTCTTGTAGTAAATTACCATATCTCTGGTATGAGTGAATTGTCCGGAATAACCCTGTTTCTGTACTTTAACACTAGAAACTTAGATAACTAAGACAATCTTACTAATAATATCATTGCGTAACTTTTACAAAGAAATGATAAATAAGATATAATAATAAGAAATTATCGTTATACTTATTTAGGAAAATTTATGAACTGGGTAAATAGCATGTTACAAAATACCTGCGCCTACACGTTAAAAAATAGACTCTAATCATAACCTAACCGAAAAAAAGTAGGCGCCACGACAGACAACCCTCGACCTAATTTACTTAAACTCAAATATCGTCTAAACTACACAATCGATTTTAATGAAACAAAGCTAAGAACTATTTTTATTAAACTGGCTTTCGAATAGAGAAAACCGCATCCAAATCGATCCATCCATTAGGGAGCTACAATGCCACAGAAAGAAAGATAGAAAAGACATTTTTTACATATAGCACACCACGACACAATAACGGACAGATATACAAAGCCACAGATACACACATCAAACTTTTAACACTCCGCGCGTTAAAAATAAGGCGGAATTTTTCGTCGCGAATTAAAAATAAGGCTTTCCGAACACTTCCGCAGTTGTAATACGAATTAGCCCCGCGTAAACGGCTGGAACAAATAAAAGTGAATGCGACATTCTGTTCCGGGACCGAGGCGACGTAACCCTGCGTACCAGGGTCTACGTGACCGCATTTTTCCCACCTGGGAACGCGGTGCCGAAAACAATATCGCTGATTGGTATGTGTCAAACTAGGCACCGAAGTGTTTTATTAGCGAGATAGCCGTTGAACGGGACGCTTGTTCGGCTATTGCCTTTTTTTGCGCGGGAGTTCGCTATATGAAGTTTGGGAGTTTTTATTGAGTTTGGTTGGCAGAATGTAACTGTTTGGTTTTTTAATGAATGGTTAAAAGGAGTGGTTTTTTGAATGGTGACTGGTGTCCTACGGTGGCAGAGAAATTCGAAGTAACGTACAAAATATAAGAATTAAAAAAAATAAAAATAAAACTAATAAAACATATTTCTGCCTGCCCATTCCTTGTATTTAATTTGTGTATGAGGCATCCTTGATTGCCTTTTAATATGATTATTATTTATTCTTATATCACTACTACTTTAAATTACTAATAAAACGTGAAATGTGAAAAATGTTGGATAGCTAAATTGCTAAACTTTAATAATTTGGTTGATTTAGAAGTGTGTAGTTTGGCGCCATATTTCTTTTCCGCCCGCACGCACCTTCCGGCGATGAGATAGATTTCATACACATCATATGGATGCCTGGCATCCAACGAACGCGCAAACGTAAGTACATCGTGTGCCCATTTACCACGTACAATATATGGAAAACTGTACTATTCACGATCACCAATACTCTTTTATGTCCCAATTTTTTATCAAGCACAAATATTTCCATATCTACAAACAGCACACTCGCTTCTTTTACCTCTTCACAATAAAACAAAAAACTCCAACACTATTAGCGAAAAAAAAACACAGCCAAAAAGCAGACGCGAAAACCGTTCCGAAATATCGCTGGTAGTATCAACCCTCAATGCAAGCGCAACAGTATCGGGGCTAACGCGATTAGCCGGGCTGTGCCGTCGAATATTGGCAGAATAGGGTTAAAAATAAAACTTTATTTTACGGAGATACGTTATTGGGGTCAGTGGGGCGCGATGGGTTATTTTTCACGGTGAATGTGGGTCGGGTGCATGTACGGTTAAGGGCTTCGATTCTTCCGAAGTTTGTTTGAGAAGGGCGGATATTATGCTCGTAAATATTGTTTTTGGTGGCTCTGTGTGTGACTTGTTGTTTTAGGGAGGTAGGTTAGGACGGTGTACCATTGCTACGGTGACTGCTTACCTTCAGACAGGCCGTAAGCTTGTATGCCAACTTAGAGGTACAAAAAAATTGTGTCTGAATGCGTAAAAAATAAAATAAATAAATAATCGTGGACGAATTCACACAGCGCCATCTAGCCCCAAACTAACCAAAGCTTGTACTATGGGTGTTAGGTAACTGATATATTACACATATACTTTTAAATACATACTTATTATACATAGAACACCCAGACCCGTAGCAGAAATTAAAATTAATCATTTCAATTTCTGCCTGGCCGGTAATCGAACCCGGGACCTTTTGCGTGGCTTTGGCGTGGATAAGTTTGACGCATTGGCCCAACTACTGTCCAATCGAGCGGACTACAGATATGCTGAGTGTGGCCCCACTGCACTCTCCACACGGCACAGGTAACGAGGATAGAGTATCTGTTTTTTTTTCTTTTTTCGTTTATGTCTCTGTTTTCTTTTTCTTTTTTTACTTCACCAATATTTAAGAATTTTGTGCTATGTGTAATAGCGTAATAATGTGTTTTACTTACTTACTTTTATACTAATTACCTATCCGATAGAAAAATGTCGGACAACTACCAAGTATGTTTATAATCAAATATTTCCTACAATACTGAACCGATTTTAACATTCGTGGTCCGTGACCACAGCACACCATACAGCTTCCAACAAAGACTGCCAAAAAAATAAACAAACCCTAATGCAAAAGCAAACAGAAAACACTTACGAGCGAGTGTTACAATACGGCCACATCACAATATTGTTCAATACACGGCCCCACTCAAGGGAGCATATCCATAAAAAGTGGATTTATTCCTTAAGAAAGTAATAATATCATGGACGATGTTACTGGCAGCTCACGTCTTACGCAAGTCAGCGTGGGTGTAGCCGTCGGTGTGGGGGAATTTTCGTCTTGCGAAAGATTTGATTTGAAAGTGCCAGCTTGGTATGGAAAGTTATGGTGTCGTATAGCTCGATTGCGGAAAGAAGGCGGGCTCCATGTAAACGAAGTTTGTCCATAATTTCCATATTAATCAATTAAGTTTTGTAAACGCTATTTGGGAACCCATATCATTGAGCTGCTGTTGCGATCCAACTACAATTTAATCGAGTCTTAGTTAATTATTACAATTTAATCGAGCCTTAGTAAATTAGCCGGACTTGAGGCCCTGATAAAGTGGAAGTGTGAAGTGTGTAGAAGTGGTGGGTGTTGTGTGTGTGTGGTGTAGACAACATTGAATTTCTCTATTGACTCTGATTGTAACTTTATAGACAATATACCCCGATCCGGATATTACCCTACTCTCATTATGTGAATATGTACGACCTGAGTGGTTCAATGGTCAACATGCCGGTCTGCCACGCAAGAGGTCCCGGGTTCGATTCCCGGCCGGGCAGAAATTGAAATGTTGAATTTTAATTTCTGTTACGGGTCTGGGTGTTCTATGTATAATAAGTATGTATTTAAAAAAAAAAAAAAAAAGTATTTAAGTAGTATATCAGTTATCTAGCACCCATAGTACAAGCTTTGCTTAGTTTGGGGCTAGATGGCGCTGTGTGAATTTGTCCACGAATATTTATTATTTATTATTTATTTTAAAGTATCTGCCACATCAATAAACGGTATTGCGCCTTCCGCATTCAGCTACACCTGCGATCTTTACCAGACCGTCGGCACACCTAGTGGGAGGCCTACTCACGCTGCGTCTACTGGTACATGATCGCCACTCGAGAACTTTCCTGCCCCATAGGCCATCATTATTCTCAGATATTAAATCGCACGGCCATATCTTCGTAAAATATAAGCATTTTGATTGAAAATAATTTCGTGTACCTACGTTAGGAGTAATATTCAGAAGCTGATTTGTTGTATTAATTTGTCTAGTACCTAGTCGGTCGTTATATTTTCGTACACAACACAATATTTATATTGTATTGAAATACCATGCAACTAATGTTAGCAACGCAGCAACCAAGGTTGCAATTCACTTTTTTACTTTTCAGCTTCATTTTCTACAAGCTTGAGTTCTTCTTATAGGTTTTGTGTCTGTCATTCGAGGCAATCAATCAAACAACAATTTCGGGTTAAAATATACAAATAGAAATGGTATTAGTATTTCCTAATGCTTTATTTCTGACACTTTACTTTGACAAGTCAGCTCTAAGTCGCGGTTTACACAGAAGGCGTGCATAGGCGTCGCGTCGCGGACATTTTGTCGCCTCGAAACATCAAAATATACAGCTTGTTATTCTTTAAGACAACATCCGTAAATGCAATGACGAAACGCGACAGATCGTGGCCAGGTTACCAAGCAACGAGTAAATTTCTATTGAAATATTGTTATCGCAGATGATACCAAAAAGAACATCCAACATTTCATAATTGTTCATTGTTCATTTATTGCATAAATTAAAAATTTACATGTCCACTTTGTTAATAATAATGCGATCAAGGATGTTTCGTAGAAACTCGCACCCCAGAAGAGGCAGAGACGTGTAACGCGACGAGAGGGCGCGTGTTTGTGGCGGATAGTGAAACAAAAACGACGCTATGCAATATGTCTATAAGGTTTATTTTACTTTTCTTTTATTATTCGCCTCCGTCACGTGCCTGCGCCGCGTCTCTTCTGTATAAAGCGCGTTTTAAAGGTTAGTTTTTTTGTTCTACACCTCCAAAGGCTTTTTAACACTGTTATTTCAAACCTGCATGCCAAGTGTGGAAATTATGGCATATCTCCACAAATTTTAATGTAACAAAGCTAATAACCATATTGAATAAACAACCTTTCACATAAAGAAAATCGCATCGTAATCGGTCCATCCGTTCGGAACTGCGATGCCACAGACTACCTCCTCATACTACACATCTCTACCCATACACACGCCAAACGTATAACCCCCTAATTTCAAAGATACGTTTATAAAAACACAGCTATCCAACACAAACAATAACGTATCAGGAATAATGTACGAGCTGCGCCGCTGAAAATCCGCGCTGCATTCACTGAGGAAAGTCAGCCGTTCCCCTAACATCTTGGCCCACATCGGGCCGTGAGTGGGCATGCCGCGAGTGCCAGTCGAGGGGCATCGATATGGCACAGAGCAAGCAGAAACAGATACGATATGGCGTTTTGGTGCTTGTTGTAGTGGGGTAAAAACGTTGGGAAAACGGGGTTGGGATATACATTTGACGTATGGCTGGGTGAGTCTTTTTTACAATCATGTGTTTTAGAAAACGTATAATGTTTTACACTTAAAGTACCTATGAAGAGTGACATTGTTGTCTCTAGACAAGTTATAAACGTTGCTAATGTTTGTAGTTCCACATAAATCCACGGGACTTCAAAAATTAAACGCTGTCTACCAGCCGCCTTGCCGACCGTCATTCAACTTTTTCTTTGATTAATTGCTATAGGTCAACTGAGAAATAATGTTCTTTCTGATCCCTCCTGATGACCACCTGATTATGACCTGACACTGAGTTGTCCAAGGTCTGCCGCTGGGGACCTTGATACTAATTGAACAGTCGCGGAAATCGATTGGCTTTGACGGTGTCTTACCAATGTATCTTCCAAATATGGATAACAGAGATTGATTATTACCTTGTAGCTGGGAATTACCTTTTATTTTAATATAACACGTAACAACTTACCTAATGCACAAGAAATTAATCATCCTCAAGACATCGATACAAACTTACATCTTCAGCGTCAATAATCACAACCACTTCCGAACCGCGGCACTTGAAGATGCCCAGTCCAAGTACCCCATCTGATAATAACCACTCTTTGCCCACTTCCATGTGCGTGCGACCTAATTGCGGGCACTCTCGATAGTTTCTGCCTTTGTGTCGAGTGTTTAGGGGAGCAAGGGCATACCGTGCTTTATCTTGCCGCCGATCCGCAATGCGTAGCCACTCCCCTCCCTGAGGCACTCGAATTGAGTGCCGCGTCTATTATATTGGGAGAAATAGCCGTTCTTTGACACGGGGCCGGTGTAATGGTAATTAATGTCGGCAGATATGCTTTGTTCTAATGATTGTGGGTGATAATAGTATGGTTATGATAGCTATGATATGTATTATTTATAAGTTACAGTTATTATTTATAGTCTTACAGAATATCGCACCTAAATAATACTTCTTTAAATAGTATTGTGTTTCTGCCGGTGAGTAAGGTTTCCAGTGCTCCATGGGGTGGGGATTTGGGGAACCGTGGCTTTGGGCAGTGGAGTGGCATTTGCCTCTTTGCTGCCAGAGCAACGTGTTATAGAGGTGGGCAACGCATTGGCGATACTCTTGGTGTTGCAGATGTCAATAGGCAGTGGTGACCACTTTCCATCAGGTGGCCCGATTGCCTGTTTGCCTACCGTATGACATAAAAAAAAAGTTAGACTTGTATCGAGAATAAGGGCGTGACTTGCTATCAGTTGATCCAATTGCTCATTTACTTTCCTCTAGTGAATGAAAAAAAATGCATTGAGTAGAGTTTGAACGGCGATCTGCTTATCTTTAATGTACCGATTTTGGAAAAGGTATAAAGGATACTAAGGCGCTGTCCTAATTGGCAACAGTTGTGCGACCATGGTCGTGCGACGGGCGGTTTTGAGGCCTCCTATTCATCGGGCATTGTCCGTCGTATGATATGGGATCGACGCGATGTAGAAGTATTTCAGAGAGACCCAATTTCCACTAAAATGTATTATTTTCTTATAGCGCACAGGTGGCAAACAAGCTCACGACCTGCCTGATGGTAAGCAGTCACCGCGGTCTATGGACGTTTGCAATACCAAGGGTATCACCCACGCGTTGCCGAACGTTCTTAAATAACTCCATTTTGTACTCTCCAGGGAAACCTCTCCAGGTAGTTCCACAACTTTAGTGTGCGTGGGATAAAGTTCCTTTGGAACCGCACAGTTCGCGACCAATATGACTCTAAGGCGAGGATGAACTCCCTAATGTCCTAAGGAGTAATGTAATAATAATACTTGAATGTCATTAAACTAAACATGACTTGGCATTTTCGCTCAATCGCCGTGTGCTATTTCGAGCGAGTTACGCAAAGTTTGAATTTAAATGAAGCATTTTATGACTAAGTAAGTTATGACAGTAATAAAATATTATTTCAGTCCAAAGCACTTTGCTGCTCGAGCACTTTAGTTTTGATTGAGTTCAAAGTTGTGGTTTAGAATAACTGACGAGTCTTTTGAAGATACCTATACATAATTTGGTTGATTCTCAGAAGTCAGAAAACGATTAGTATATTAATCAGGGGGCACAGTAGTGCCTCCCGCCAAGCCGAGCAGACAAACACGGCTGTACACCCTTTTATCGTGTAACAATATGATGACAGAATACAAGATGAAATTATTGCATACCCAAAGGCCGGTGCTGTGCCTTCCGCATCCAGCTAGTATCTGCGATCTTTACCAGGTCGTCGGTCCGCTGCGTCTTCCGGTACGTGGTCGCCACTCGAGAACTTTACTGCCCTTCGGCCATCTGATCTACGAGTGTTTGTGAAAACGAGTTTCAATTTGAAACCGAAAGGCACGCCTGTCTCTTATTCCTCCGATATTTCGTCATGACCGAGAAGATATATCTCTCGCATACGAAACGAACGTCGAACGGTCCGTAAATACGACCCCAGCGTTCTCCTTGTAAATTATTACTTTCGGAGGTACCTACTCCGCTTTATTTGTGACTCGGAATTTCCTCACGCGCCCGCTGTAAAGCATCCCGAAAAACTTATCGACGAATTTCCCTTGCCATCGCGAGCGGTGGAATTTTTACAAATGTTTCCTTTAGTTGATGTTTAATATACTGGGGATATGTTGTAAAATAGAAGACGTAGTAACCAGGATAGAGAAAGGAATGCTGAGCTGGTTTGGTCATGTGGAGAGGCAGAATGAGAGGAGATGAATTAGAATGATTATGTGGCAGAAGTGAATATTAAGTATTGGATGGCGAATATCGAGACGAACATAATGTAACAGTCTGACCCTTAGGCCAAAATATTTCACGCGAAAAATATCCCACAAATATGTACTTCGAGTTCGGAAGTCGATACCTTTTCTTAAATAGATTATAGGTTTAAGTTAAAATTAAACGGCTTCGTTCAAAACTGATCGCCAGTGCTGCTAGAGTTTCGAAATGATATTATTCGTAAATATTTTGTTAATTGGAGTCCATCGAGAGCGAATCTTTCTAAATTGAAACCAACGCCACCTGTAGAATTTATGACGAAGTTTTACAATATTACGTTAGCAGCGTCATGTAATAGATTGACCCCTAGGCCAAATTATTTCATGCGAAAAATATTCTACAATTACGAACTTCGAATTTGGGAGATGATACCTTTTTTTAAATAGATTATAGGATCAAGTTATAATTAAACGGCTTTGTTCAAAACTGATCGATCACTGACGAGTTGCGAGAGATTCGTAATTATTTTGTTAGTTGGTGTCCATAGGGCGAATCTTTCATATCTGTTCCGCAACTAACGCCATCTGTAGATTTCGATAGATACGATTTGACGAGGTCGTTCAATATCACGTTAACAACGTCATCTATGTGCGGAGTATGGTAACTGTTATACAGTTCTCTCATGTTTGAAATGTGTTTATCTATTATTTGAGTGTTTTAAAATTATCTTTGTTTTAATACTTATAGGTTTAAATATTTATAGGGTTGTTGAAATCAAAAGAAATCATGTCAATGTGTATGGCTGTATGAATATAATTTGTGGCCACAAAGCTTAGAGAAAGAAAAAAAAGTAAGCATGAGGCCTACCTCCTAAGGTGGGGTGGATTGATAGGCAAGGTCGAGTCGACACGAACCGTCGGGTTCCGTAGCTGTCTTTCACTATCCATAATTTAAAAGACGAGTAGTTTATGCTGTATTTAAACATATTTTAGGACAGTAAATGCATCTCATTTTGATGTCATTCAATAGGTACCGATTAAAGAAATGTCTGGTTATCAAATAGGTACGTCGCGAGTAAGACTTGTTGATTGAGGGGTTTTCATGTTTCGCTGAAGGAACCCTATAAGGTGGCGTGATCGCTGTGTTGTTTTTGTTCTCGAGAGATCGACAGATTTTTGGAATCGATATATAAGGGAGTGGAAGGTTCGATGGAGGCTTTTTCTCTGTTCAACAGTCGACGAAGGCGGACGTCCAGGCTTTTTCTCTGATCAACATTCGACGAAGGCGGACGTCCGGGCGGGACGTATTCAATACATTTGGGGGTTTTTCCACTCGAGCTTTAGCTTCGAGGCAGTAGATTCAGTGAAGTACAAAACCAGGTATGTTAGTGTTCTAGAACAGTGATGAAAAATACTAATTGTTGTTTTTGTTTCAGGGACCCCTTGGCAAGGCATTGCACACCGCCCTTGCTTATGCTTTCAGGTCCTACTAAGGTTGAAGACCTTAGGCCGTTTGATTCGGACAGCAAATGGCTGGATGTTACATAATATTCCATTATTAACCTTTTGTTCCGATTGGAATTAAGTAATTGCCTAGTATCTTTCTCTGGAATTTTTGTGTGACATTCATAGATCGTCTGACTCGGAATTTAGGCACTACGAAAGGATCTGGGATTCGTCAAGTGTTTCCACGCAAGGTTGCAAGGCCCTCGCCTTCGCTTCCCAACAGTAAGCCCCGTAGTGCCGAGGTTCCGAGGTCTTGTCACACAATGTATTCGGCATGTCCCCAGGCAGTATCATGTCGGATATTCTTAGAAATAGGTACAACTTCTGGCTACACTGGTCAGACCCACCACTGACTGGCCCAGGAGACGATAGGGAATACACCTTAGTACTTGGTTGAGCGATCTCGGTCGCTATTCCAGTGCTGAAAGTTAGGTTTAGCTAGTCTTTATTCTAGTTATGCATAGGACTTATGTATGGGACACTTACATCACACTTACACAGTAAACGGGAAATTTATTTGCACAATGAAATGCTTAGGCTTCGACTATTGGGTTAAAGAAAGGGGAAGGCCCAAAAGTAGTTCACTTAGGTTATCTTTTAAATAAGCAAAAATCAACTCATCAAGTATTGTAGGAATTCAGGCGTGGACTAATATATTCTTATATCGGTATATATCCACTAAATAATCATTAAATCTGTAAAATAATACGGAATTCCTGAAGAGATTTGGTTACGGAGAATTGTATGAAATACGATCGATCTAATAGTGGTAGCATATTTCGCCACGCGTTCAATAATTAATGTAGCTTGTTTAGAGAGTGTTCGACTTTACCGCGGAGTCAACCGACGGTCCCGGGTTCGATCCTCAGGGCGGAACATCATAAGTTTTTAAAAATGTTTGTTTTAATTATCTTTTATGAAATTTTAGACGCGTCACATTTAATACGGTTATTAATAATCGCTTATACGTACTTCAATCTTAGATTGACCTTTACTAAATTATCTAAAAGTAACGCGGTAGACGGCTTCTGTTTTATACTATGTACAGTTATTATAATCCATTATTTGAAAAGGATTGAAACAATTACCGTATAAATCAGTGTAATAAAGGAATAGCTTTGAGAGAGATAGAGTGAGAGATGAGCGAGAGTGAGTGCGTTAGATGTACTAAAGATTTTCTAGTCCGAACGGATTTAGGGGCGAGAAATTAATTTCATAGATTCCTTCGTCATCAAACAGTATGTAGGTACCTACGTGAGAAAGACAGAGCGTGCGCTTTTGGTCTATAGTGTAGATGATGTTAGTGAGTATGTTGGGTATATGAGTGCGTGTCAGTATTAGTATGAACGCGATTGTTAGTTGCCTTTAAGTAAATTAATAAAGTTGTAGGCCATTATTTGTATTAAAACAAGTAGGCTATTAGGAGTTGATGTGTTCTCACATCTTGAGAATAAATTTATAACGAGTATTTATTAATTCGCAATTTTGAACGTTTAGGGCTGTTTGGAATGAAATACTTTAGAAGTGGGATGACTTCATTGAGCATTGTAATTTGGATTTTAAATCCTTAAATTATTTTATTTGTAACCTTAATGTATAAATATTACTTTATGATATTTATAAGAGATGGCATGGAACATGATTTTGATATAAAAATATTTAGTATCCTTCTTTCGGGTAGCATACGTGACAGATCGGGTTTTATGATTGGGGTCCTGTTGGAACACCAGTATTTTAGGGCTTAGTCCGCGCAATCCATTTATGGGTGAGTTGGTGTTATGGTGATGTGGAGAGATTACGGTCTTGAGATATCATTATAGCAGCTAACCTATCTGAATCTAAGGTATGTTGCGAAAACGTCCTAAAATCAGTCTTTTCTCTTCTAAATCATCTTAGAGCTTAGTCCGCGCAAGTCAATTTTTGGGCGAGTTGGTGTTATCGCGATGTTAATAGATTGCGGTCTTGAGACATCTGGATAGCAGCTGACCAGTCTAAACCTAATGCATGTTGCGAAAAGGTTCTAAAATGTATTGGCAAAGCTGGAGTCCGCATAGACAAGCTTTTGGGTGTACCGTTGTTATCGTGATATTGAGGGACTTCGGTCTTAAGATGTCCGGATAGCAGTCTGTCAATCCAAATTTATTGCACATAGCGAAAACAGCGATGTTAATGTTTGTTTGTTGTTTTGATGTTGAGGAAGCTCGCTTCCAATATAACGAGATAGCAGTTAGTCTTTCTGAATCCCATGGTCTTTGCAAGACTTTTCTAGTACTTAGTGGTGTGCCGATGGGACAACTTTAATACGACCAAATCTGTACGTTGGGATTGCTTAGGATCAATGAATAAAGTTCATTGTTATTGACTTTCATAACTAGATGGTTCAACAGTATACAGATCCCTGATACAGTTGCAACATCAATAATATTCTATAACTAGAAATAAACTTTGGAGCTACTTTTCTATACCAACTGGAGTCTAGCATTTGAAATATTTAATTGAGAGTACCTGAAATTACAGGCCTCAATTACCAGTTGTTTATTACAATATTAATTATTTTTATAACTAATTTAAATTAGCCTTGAGCTATTTATCGATACTGAAGATATCTATCATTTGTACAACTTACTTACTTGGGAGATTTATATGAAGAACTTGATGTGATACATCAAATACATTTGGGACTACCAATTGAAATCATGATCCTGTTCGCCTGTTATTGTCATATTATTTCAAAGATTGAGTTTAGTACCCGTGAGATGTTTGGCTGTGTGAGAAGCTGGCCGCTTCGTTCCTCACATGTAGGTTCCATTTCCGGAGCGGTGGTAGCACTACCTTACGGACTGACCTATGGGACTCTATCTCTTTCCCTTTAATTATTACTAAAATATTGTGGCTTTAGCCATTTGGAACAACACCATGGTTCTCTGGAACTTATCCATCACTGGATTTTGAAGATAATTTTACAACCTGAAGACTTTATTATGCATAATCTGCATTTGTGTATGGAGCACTCTCTCCAGGGCTAACTGCCGATTCTATACTATTCTACCTATACTATATCTGTGCTGCTGAATTCGGGCCCTTTATTGTTGTCGAAGGAACACTGTTGTAGTCCGCCTTTGTATGCTTATGGGGTATCCAAATCTACATCGCCGAGTCTATTGGACCCTGCATACGCGATTGACTCAACCTGTGGTGTATCCTAAGACTTGTTATTATGCTCATGAGTAAGCTCTGGTACATGATATACGTATCTACAACAAGAAGATGTGGAGAGACCTGGAGTAAGCTACATGCTTTATTAAATTAATCACACCTACAATTATTATCTGGATATGATCCACAGGCATTGGATGTTGTTGTTGTGCCCTCTTACATTATATATTATGATATATTAATTGACTTGACAAAGACCTAGAATCTTGTGCCATCTCTTAAATAAATATCAGGGTAGGATGAGGATGTCTCTGGTTGACTCATATAGTAAGCTGCGGAGTGAAGCATGGGCTACGAGTAGCGAAGTTCATGCTGGAGTCAGTTACCTGGCTTTGGAGCAGCTTACCCCTCCTCTAATGAGGGGGGCCCTGTTTGTTTCCCTTGGACGTAATATCTGTTTGTTTCCCTTGGACGTAATATCTGTTTATTTTCCCTTACACATAATATCTGTTTATTTCCCTTAGACCTAATATATAAATCTGATTTTAAATTTAGCTATAAAACTCTTGGAAAATTAATCTCTAGTATATCTTCTTTTGTATTTATTTAATTATATAATTTCATACCTGTTTATACTTCTCCACTCTAAAAGCATCGGGGTTACTAACATCATAACGTGGGGTTCCATAGACGATCACAAATGGCCTTATTTAGTTTAAAACGTTAATAATAGATTCTATAGTCTTACGGTTTAGAAATGGTAGTTTTGGAGCTTAGGTTTCAGTGTGAATGAGCGTGTGTGTGAAAGTATGAGAGAGTCTGTTTTGCTGAGAGGGCGAACGGTACAATTTGGTGCCGTGACCAGGATATTACCACTGCTATATCATCATCTGTTTTATCATCATCATCACAAATATAATCGTCAACTGTGACGATATTTATACCATAAAAAACTTGTAATTTACACGAGGTTAGTGGCTTTCTTCAAGAGAGCACAATTTGTTGTTCGTAAAATGGAGAGAGTGGAAGTATTAAACAGGTTATTCCTAAAATTATGAGCAAAATATTTGTAAATCTTCTATATTGACATTATTTTGTATTTCTGTCAGAGTAATGATAATAAATTTACAGCATTTCGGACAAATCAATAAGTCGTTTAGGATGTTGCGCAATTGTCGTTTTTAGGCCCAATAACAGTTGAATTGTTTTAGAGGGAAAACGTGTGAAACGGTTTTTCGTATAAATTGCTATGAGTGGCCATCATAGTTATTTGGTTTAGAGAAGCCGTAGATCGCAACCCTGTGAAATAATTTTCCTGGACAGGTGACCGAGTAAAGTTAGTTTTTAACTTATTTAAACCTAGTACAACGAAAATGTCATCAAAATTTACCAATTATTTACTTCATCGATCTCAATTACAGGAACTAGGTTGTACATGCTTTTAAAGGATAAGGAAAATAGCTCATATTAACACGTAAACGTTTACAGGATTCACTCGCCTTACTTATCATTAGAGAATGTGTACATGTATGATTGTGATGGAATGAAGTTGGTACTAATTTAACTATATACAAGTTGACTTTTAATTACTTAGGTATTTGAAAAACACGTAATATTGTGACACCAAAAGTTGTCATTAACGTCTTAAAATTCCTAAGGTGACCGACGGCATTCATAGGGTTAGCAATTCATTCGTTCCTTATATTTAGGTAGGAGGTTTGTCTTAAGCATATATGCTTTTTAGGTATTATACGGTTCCTTGCGCCTGTGAGTTCCGAGTATTTCTGGATAGTTCAAAAAATCATTCGTATGATCAGTTCTCAATTAATAGGAATCCTAGCGATCGTAATATACTTTTTAAGGTTCGCAGAATAGTCCTACCTTATAGATTTTCCTCTTGAGTCGCACTGTCTGTTGTTGGGGACCGCGTTGGGGTCGTTGCGTGGTTTGATAGTTACTGCGTTGCGTTGATAGTTATTTTGTTGTGTATTAAATATGTATGGAAGTAGCGGTGAACACTTTATTTCCATTATCTTGTTGTCTGTTAGGTGAGAATAACAATATAATTCAAACATAAATAAAGAAATACCATCAACGGACATTTTTACGTATAGGTATAGTGATTGTATGGGGGCCGGAGTTACTTAACGCATACGAGAGATGGCGCTACTGGTATTTATATCGCGCTATTGACGCTTGCCATGACTTAAGAATATATATAATCGTAAAATTGGAGATAACTTTTATATACAGGCAAAATGCGGGGTGGAGGAGCTGCCAATTAGTGGCGCTAATCCGAAATATATCGTATAAAAACTTGAGATTAACGTCATAAGTTTTATAAATTATTTACTCGTAGTTAGGCAAATAAATTATTGGTGCATTTGTGGATGTTCCAACACATCAAAGAAAAATAGGTACATAAATCTGATGGTGTAAAATTCTAATAATTTCTAACGAATAGTCTCTTATAAGTTATATCATGGCTACGTAAAAATAAAATAAAAAATTATAAACAAAATCTGCATAGGTAATTTAAAAGCATTTAGAAATGCAATGAATTTATGCACAAATATGTTTAATGTTATATGTGGTCACATGTTTGTAGAAATAGCAAAGTTTGTAGTATAAAACACACCACTTCAATGAATCTTAGGTGCACGCGCATCATAGGTATTTCACGTATTTTATTTACTTTTCGTCGCGTTGGCTAGTCTTTACTTTGCTTGCTGTCTGTCACAAATTACAAAATATTATCTGTGATTTAATTTTGCTTAAGTAATGAGTAAGGTAAAACCTCTAATCACTTTTGCAGCTAGTTCGCGCGTTGTAGTCTTTTTCTTGTCCCCTAGTTTGCCCAAAATATTGAAACTAACGAAAGTCGCAAGACATAGAATCGTCAGCAATCGGTGAACAAAGCATAAAGCGGTGAAGAATACTACATACACTCATGAATCACGGGTGGATTGCAGTTTTGTGTGCGATTCGAATGTGTCTTTAAAGCTAATTTAAATAGGCACTTATTAAACAATACTTTAGGTACCATTATCTGAACATTCGAAATATTTTATGATCCTGAACTTCTTAGACATGCCCAGAATTGAAGAGCCTTTGACCTCTATGTAATTAGGCTATGCTGCCGTTTATTGTTGTTTGACTAAAATCCATATTAAATTTTATCAATTTTAACATTATTAGGTATAAACATTTTTAACATATAGGTAATAAAACTTCATTATAATAAGTTTACAGATGCAAATCTAGACAGGTCTGGAAGGTTTCTTTTTATCCGCACGGTGTTTCTGGTGTAAGCTATTGTGCTGCCCTCTATAGTTAACGCACGCTCTCTATGATCTTTAAAAATGCATTATTTGTTTTTCTCTTTTTATTTTGCTACTTGCGCAAAATGTAGTGGTGGACCTGGAGCTGGAATGGGTTTACCCACCAGTCAACTCGACCGCGACGTGTCTGTTTTAACGTAATCTGAATTGCAGTTCGTCTGACTTAACACATTTGTGTAACACAAGTGTAGGTACATGTTCATTCAAAATAACTGAAGCTTACGACTAGGGCATGAAGTGACTTAAAAGTAGTGCCTTGGTATAAAAAAATTTTGTTATTAGCAAACTAAATCAAACATAGTTAAATATTTATGATAATTTTATAGACAAATAAACGGTTGATCGAAAACTCGGATAAACAATTGATTAAAATTATACCTTGAAACATTTTGGTTACTTAAGAAAATATTTAGATAAATAGTACTTAGACGAATTTTTATTCGCTTTTAATGTTCATAAAAATTCAGGGGCGATTGTAACAGTCTGACCCTTAGGCCAAAATATTTCACGCGAAAAATATCCCACAAATATGTACTTCGAGTTCGGAAGTCGATACCTTTTCTTAAATAGATTATAGGTTTAAGTTAAAATTAAACGGCTTCGTTCAAAACTGATCGCCAGTGCTGCTAGAGTTTCGAAATGATATTATTCGTAAATATTTTGTTAATTGGAGTCCATCGAGAGCGAATCTTTCTAAATTGAAACCAACGCCACCTGTAGAATTTATGACGAAGTTTTACAATATTACGTTAGCAGCGTCATGTAATAGATTGACCCCTAGGCCAAATTATTTCATGCGAAAAATATTCTACAATTACGAACTTCGAATTTGGGAGATGATACCTTTTTTTAAATAGATTATAGGATCAAGTTATAATTAAACGGCTTTGTTCAAAACTGATCGATCACTGACGAGTTGCGAGAGATTCGTAATTATTTTGTTAGTTGGTGTCCATAGGGCGAATCTTTCATATCTGTTCCGCAACTAACGCCATCTGTAGATTTCGATAGATACGATTTGACGAGGTCGTTCAATATCACGTTAACAACGTCATCTATGTGCGGAGTATGGTAACTGTTATACAGTTCTCTCATGTTTGAAATGTGTTTATCTATTATTTGAGTGTTTTAAAATTATCTTTGTTTTAATACTTATAGGTTTAAATATTTATAGGGTTGTTGAAATCAAAAGAAATCATGTCAATGTGTATGGCTGTATGAATATAATTTGTGGCCACAAAGCTTAGAGAAAGAAAAAAAAGTAAGCATGAGGCCTACCTCCTAAGGTGGGGTGGATTGATAGGCAAGGTCGAGTCGACACGAACCGTCGGGTTCCGTAGCTGTCTTTCACTATCCATAATTTAAAAGACGAGTAGTTTATGCTGTATTTAAACATATTTTAGGACAGTAAATGCATCTCATTTTGATGTCATTCAATAGGTACCGATTAAAGAAATGTCTGGTTATCAAATAGGTACGTCGCGAGTAAGACTTGTTGATTGAGGGGTTTTCATGTTTCGCTGAAGGAACCCTATAAGGTGGCGTGATCGCTGTGTTGTTTTTGTTCTCGAGAGATCGACAGATTTTTGGAATCGATATATAAGGGAGTGGAAGGTTCGATGGAGGCTTTTTCTCTGTTCAACAGTCGACGAAGGCGGACGTCCAGGCTTTTTCTCTGATCAACATTCGACGAAGGCGGACGTCCGGGCGGGACGTATTCAATACATTTGGGGGTTTTTCCACTCGAGCTTTAGCTTCGAGGCAGTAGATTCAGTGAAGTACAAAACCAGGTATGTTAGTGTTCTAGAACAGTGATGAAAAATACTAATTGTTGTTTTTGTTTCAGGGACCCCTTGGCAAGGCATTGCACACCGCCCTTGCTTATGCTTTCAGGTCCTACTAAGGTTGAAGACCTTAGGCCGTTTGATTCGGACAGCAAATGGCTGGATGTTACATAATATTCCATTATTAACCTTTTGTTCCGATTGGAATTAAGTAATTGCCTAGTATCTTTCTCTGGAATTTTTGTGTGACATTCATAGATCGTCTGACTCGGAATTTAGGCACTACGAAAGGATCTGGGATTCGTCAAGTGTTTCCACGCAAGGTTGCAAGGCCCTCGCCTTCGCTTCCCAACAGTAAGCCCCGTAGTGCCGAGGTTCCGAGGTCTTGTCACACAATGTATTCGGCATGTCCCCAGGCAGTATCATGTCGGATATTCTTAGAAATAGGTACAACTTCTGGCTACACTGGTCAGACCCACCACTGACTGGCCCAGGAGACGATAGGGAATACACCTTAGTACTTGGTTGAGCGATCTCGGTCGCTATTCCAGTGCTGAAAGTTAGGTTTAGCTAGTCTTTATTCTAGTTATGCATAGGACTTATGTATGGGACACTTACATCACACTTACACAGTAAACGGGAAATTTATTTGCACAATGAAATGCTTAGGCTTCGACTATTGGGTTAAAGAAAGGGGAAGGCCCAAAAGTAGTTCACTTAGGTTATCTTTTAAATAAGCAAAAATCAACTCATCAAGTATTGTAGGAATTCAGGCGTGGACTAATATATTCTTATATCGGTATATATCCACTAAATAATCATTAAATCTGTAAAATAATACGGAATTCCTGAAGAGATTTGGTTACGGAGAATTGTATGAAATACGATCGATCTAATAGTGGTAGCATATTTCGCCACGCGTTCAATAATTAATGTAGCTTGTTTAGAGAGTGTTCGACTTTACCGCGGAGTCAACCGACGGTCCCGGGTTCGATCCTCAGGGCGGAACATCATAAGTTTTTAAAAATGTTTGTTTTAATTATCTTTTATGAAATTTTAGACGCGTCACATTTAATACGGTTATTAATAATCGCTTATACGTACTTCAATCTTAGATTGACCTTTACTAAATTATCTAAAAGTAACGCGGTAGACGGCTTCTGTTTTATACTATGTACAGTTATTATAATCCATTATTTGAAAAGGATTGAAACAATTACCGTATAAATCAGTGTAATAAAGGAATAGCTTTGAGAGAGATAGAGTGAGAGATGAGCGAGAGTGAGTGCGTTAGATGTACTAAAGATTTTCTAGTCCGAACGGATTTAGGGGCGAGAAATTAATTTCATAGATTCCTTCGTCATCAAACAGTATGTAGGTACCTACGTGAGAAAGACAGAGCGTGCGCTTTTGGTCTATAGTGTAGATGATGTTAGTGAGTATGTTGGGTATATGAGTGCGTGTCAGTATTAGTATGAACGCGATTGTTAGTTGCCTTTAAGTAAATTAATAAAGTTGTAGGCCATTATTTGTATTAAAACAAGTAGGCTATTAGGAGTTGATGTGTTCTCACATCTTGAGAATAAATTTATAACGAGTATTTATTAATTCGCAATTTTGAACGTTTAGGGCTGTTTGGAATGAAATACTTTAGAAGTGGGATGACTTCATTGAGCATTGTAATTTGGATTTTAAATCCTTAAATTATTTTATTTGTAACCTTAATGTATAAATATTACTTTATGATATTTATAAGAGATGGCATGGAACATGATTTTGATATAAAAATATTTAGTATCCTTCTTTCGGGTAGCATACGTGACAGATCGGGTTTTATGATTGGGGTCCTGTTGGAACACCAGTATTTTAGGGCTTAGTCCGCGCAATCCATTTATGGGTGAGTTGGTGTTATGGTGATGTGGAGAGATTACGGTCTTGAGATATCATTATAGCAGCTAACCTATCTGAATCTAAGGTATGTTGCGAAAACGTCCTAAAATCAGTCTTTTCTCTTCTAAATCATCTTAGAGCTTAGTCCGCGCAAGTCAATTTTTGGGCGAGTTGGTGTTATCGCGATGTTAATAGATTGCGGTCTTGAGACATCTGGATAGCAGCTGACCAGTCTAAACCTAATGCATGTTGCGAAAAGGTTCTAAAATGTATTGGCAAAGCTGGAGTCCGCATAGACAAGCTTTTGGGTGTACCGTTGTTATCGTGATATTGAGGGACTTCGGTCTTAAGATGTCCGGATAGCAGTCTGTCAATCCAAATTTATTGCACATAGCGAAAACAGCGATGTTAATGTTTGTTTGTTGTTTTGATGTTGAGGAAGCTCGCTTCCAATATAACGAGATAGCAGTTAGTCTTTCTGAATCCCATGGTCTTTGCAAGACTTTTCTAGTACTTAGTGGTGTGCCGATGGGACAACTTTAATACGACCAAATCTGTACGTTGGGATTGCTTAGGATCAATGAATAAAGTTCATTGTTATTGACTTTCATAACTAGATGGTTCAACAGTATACAGATCCCTGATACAGTTGCAACATCAATAATATTCTATAACTAGAAATAAACTTTGGAGCTACTTTTCTATACCAACTGGAGTCTAGCATTTGAAATATTTAATTGAGAGTACCTGAAATTACAGGCCTCAATTACCAGTTGTTTATTACAATATTAATTATTTTTATAACTAATTTAAATTAGCCTTGAGCTATTTATCGATACTGAAGATATCTATCATTTGTACAACTTACTTACTTGGGAGATTTATATGAAGAACTTGATGTGATACATCAAATACATTTGGGACTACCAATTGAAATCATGATCCTGTTCGCCTGTTATTGTCATATTATTTCAAAGATTGAGTTTAGTACCCGTGAGATGTTTGGCTGTGTGAGAAGCTGGCCGCTTCGTTCCTCACATGTAGGTTCCATTTCCGGAGCGGTGGTAGCACTACCTTACGGACTGACCTATGGGACTCTATCTCTTTCCCTTTAATTATTACTAAAATATTGTGGCTTTAGCCATTTGGAACAACACCATGGTTCTCTGGAACTTATCCATCACTGGATTTTGAAGATAATATTACAACCTGAAGACTTTATTATGCATAATCTGCATTTGTGTATGGAGCACTCTCTCCAGGGCTAACTGCCGATTCTATACTATTCTACCTATACTATATCTGTGCTGCTGAATTCGGGCCCTTTATTGTTGTCGAAGGAACACTGTTGTAGTCCGCCTTTGTATGCTTATGGGGTATCCAAATCTACATCGCCGAGTCTATTGGACCCTGCATACGCGATTGACTCAACCTGTGGTGTATCCTAAGACTTGTTATTATGCTCATGAGTAAGCTCTGGTACATGATATACGTATCTACAACAAGAAGATGTGGAGAGACCTGGAGTAAGCTACATGCTTTATTAAATTAATCACACCTACAATTATTATCTGGATATGATCCACAGGCATTGGATGTTGTTGTTGTGCCCTCTTACATTATATATTATGATATATTAATTGACTTGACAAAGACCTAGAATCTTGTGCCATCTCTTAAATAAATATCAGGGTAGGATGAGGATGTCTCTGGTTGACTCATATAGTAAGCTGCGGAGTGAAGCATGGGCTACGAGTAGCGAAGTTCATGCTGGAGTCAGTTACCTGGCTTTGGAGCAGCTTACCCCTCCTCTAATGAGGGGGGCCCTGTTTGTTTCCCTTGGACGTAATATCTGTTTGTTTCCCTTGGACGTAATATCTGTTTATTTTCCCTTACACATAATATCTGTTTATTTCCCTTAGACCTAATATATAAATCTGATTTTAAATTTAGCTATAAAACTCTTGGAAAATTAATCTCTAGTATATCTTCTTTTGTATTTATTTAATTATATAATTTCATACCTGTTTATACTTCTCCACTCTAAAAGCATCGGGGTTACTAACATCATAACGTGGGGTTCCATAGACGATCACAAATGGCCTTATTTAGTTTAAAACGTTAATAATAGATTCTATAGTCTTACGGTTTAGAAATGGTAGTTTTGGAGCTTAGGTTTCAGTGTGAATGAGCGTGTGTGTGAAAGTATGAGAGAGTCTGTTTTGCTGAGAGGGCGAACGTTACAATAATCACCACCAAATCGGATATATTTTAAAGAAAGGACACATCATAGGTGGAAGATTATGGATGAACATTACAGTTAAAGGCTTGGTGAAAATGGAGAGGGGTCTAACCGAGGATCTGTACAGCTTAAATTGTCTTTTTTAAGTCAATTGGTAAGCGGGCCACCTGATGGAACATAGTCACCGCTGCCCATAGATTTAGATATAGATTAGTAAGCTAAGGGTATCGCCAATGCGTTGCTGATATCAAAAACTCCAGGAGACGTTGCTCTGGCAGCAAAAAGGCAAATGCTAAGACTCTTCACTGCCAAAGCCACGATTCCCCAAATCCCCACCCCACGGAGCATACCGTACTCACCGACAGGAACACAACACTATTTTAAATAGTTGGAGGTGTTTCCTCATTCGGGCGGCTCTAGTTCGACCGCATTATCCCGCTGTCTGGTGTCTACTTACCATCATACCGTTTGATCAAGTGGCATAATTTATACCACTTAGGTGGCAAACAAACTTACCGTTGCCTCGTAAGCAGTCAACGCTAACTAAGGACGTTTGAATGATAAAAATAGGCTTAATTTAGGCTAACTGACCGTGTGTGGAGAGAAATTTTGAAAAGACGACATGCCACATGTCGGTGTGTGGGGTTAGTTTGGCCTGATCAAACCTATTTAATCACTGGATCGAGCCTCATGATTCTTCGGGCAATTTCGCCTTCATTCTACTCGAAACAATACTGAAAGACACGGATGGAGGCGCTCAACAAATCAGCGATAGAGCGCAACTCCTCACAGCGCCATGGTTATTCATTATCCTGTTAAAGGCCGTCGCACAAATCGGCGTTGATGGCTAGTAATTATGTGTGGGGCGGACCCAGAGTGCCGCTTGAGTGAGTAGTAACACCGCAAGGGCACTCCACGATGCGATAACGACGTAATAAATAATCTGTATTGTGCACATAAATACGGTTATTAGTGGGAAGGGGAGTGGGGATGGGATACATGTACCGTTAGGTGTGATGCTAGAGAACAACCCGCTGTGGTTGAAGGTTGACCTTTGTAGTACTACCGCTGAGGAATGGAACACGTTGCCTGCGAGTGTATCAACCTCCTGGACACGTTAGAGACTCGAGTGAATAGGCTGTTCCTAGACAGGCATACTCCATCTTCGGCATCGTCACTTACATCCAGATAAAATGCGGTCAAATACCGGACCAGTTATTGTATAAAAAATTTGAGAGCACAAAATTTTGTTGATATTTTGGAGGTTAACCTTCGAGTTCTTGGAAATGACAGTAACACATATTAGTATGCGAAACCATCCTCGTGAATGTGGTAGAAGCGGAACAGATTTGTCAGGACCGTAGCAAGTGGAACAATGTGGTTACTGCTTGCACCCACTGGAAAGAGACGTTACGTTTTTGTATGTACTTTGAGAAATTAGATACTTCTAGTGATATTTCTAGGCAGCTAAAGTAAAAGGTATGAAGGTTTTTACAGGTAACTGCATGTAACAGAAATTTTATGAAAAGGATTAGAAATACCGTAGACTAGCATCTAAGCCATTTACAATATTTCTACGCTTACAAATCATGTGCTGATCTTTCAAATTTGTCGAATTTGTGAAGAATTAGACAAGCAGAAGTACACATAACCGTGGTTTAGGGGCAGCGGAGGGGCATTTGCCTGTTTGCTGCCAGAGCAACGTGTTCTACACGCATTGGCGATGCTCCTTGTGTTTCTAATGTCTATAGGCAGCGGTAACAACTCTCCATTAGCTTGCTTGTTTGCCTACCCTAAGACAAAAAAGAAATATAATCCGCTTCACATCTATTACGCCAATTATCCGAAAGCCTTTGAAAAAACCAGATACTACCCCCTCATGTTCTGAGTCTATTCATCCACAAGGGCTTAGTTAATAAAACCTCTTACTATTGAGTACACAGGACGGATTATGCCCCAGCCCTTTCCAAGGTTAAGACCCCTAAGTCGCTCTAGCAAACTTGGAAGCGACCCGTTGCAATAAGAATGAAGAATTATCCCCCCAAAGCTGCCTTAGGGACGGTATACGGGCGAGTTTCGCCATTTACTTATGATTTTAAACATTTATGCTCGTGTATTGGCTTAACTTATGTGCCAAGTAAATGAAACATTGTGTTTATTTCTCCGTAAACTATTTTGCCTCTATTCTATCAGAAATAAACTTTCTTAGAAACGGAGCGATTTAATTTACGATATGACGTTATTCTATCAAATATTTTACTTGTCTAGTGGCTTTATTTCAAAGCACTATCAAAATACTTGAACAAAAGGTAAGACGACTTATAGAGATGCTTGTAGACTCAATTGTTGCTTTCTTGGAAGTGCTGAACTTTATTCGTCGAATATTTAATGCCTATCAACTTGGAAGCCTTCAAAATGCAAAATTAATTTTATATTTTATACATATTACGTTGAAATTTCAAAATGTTATGACTAGTTTAATAATTTTCGTCTGCCTACGCCGACTTCAGTTCAACCTTTCTCCTATCTTACCTTAGGTACCTTTTCCCCGGAACTTCTTAGCATAACGACTGCAAAGCTTATTTGACGAAATGAGTGGCCCAGCTGGTTAACATGCCACGCAGAGGTTCGATTCCCGGCCGGGAAATTGAAATGACGAATTTTAATTTCTGTTACTGATCTGGGTGTTTACATGTAGGTATACTAAGAATGTTTTTAAAAATATTCATCAGAATTTAAACAGTTTTCTGGCACCCACAACACAAGCTTTGCTTTCTTTGGGCCTAGATGGCGCTGTGTGAATTGTCTAAGCTGTGTATTTTTTTTGTAACATTTCTAGGTACTCAAACAAATATTTTCTGCTTAAACACATTATTGATCATCTTGTGTTCACGTTGTGTTAATTTCAATCATCTAAGTCTACGCCGAGAGCGAAATAGAATTAAAACACCGAGATAATGCGGGATGACTCCTCGATAACATTATGCTGGCGACAAAAACTTAGAGCCCCAACCAAAATTTATTATAGCCGAGTAACCCGCTTCTTAAAGCGCTAAGGCGATTATGAATATTAATTACTGTCCATGAGGGGGTCTTGCTAACAAAAACAGATGCCCCAATTGTTCTGCGGGACTTTGGAGACCGTTTAGATGTTGCGATTATACTGTGCAGATACGGGAAACAAATATAGCGCGATGCGAAATAAATTAAAAATGAGGATGGAGGTAAAGAGGAAGATATTGAAGAACAATTATGAAGTAGGTATAGATAATAAGAATTTTTAACATATTTACTTTTTTATGTGGAGGTAGTAAGTACAACGCCCATGCTGTACCTGAAAATGGGCCACTGAATATCTGAAATACGCTTCTTGCGCCTCTAAGCGCATGCTGAATGTGTACAAATTATGCTGGCCGCCGCGGTACCGACAGTGGCATTGGAGACTACTCATTGTTTTAAATGATTTATTTTTGATATTTTTTTCTTTATCTATTATGTGACTGTTACTGTGTTGTGGTGTGCTATGTGTAATAAATGTCTCTTCTTTCTTTATTCTATTACATAATATAAAACAAAGTCGCTTCCCACCGTCTGCCCTATGTATATAGATACATATGAACATAGGTACGATTAGATCTTTTAAACTACGCAACAGATTTGAATGGAGTTTCCAACAATAGATAGAGTGATTCAAGAGGAAGGTTTATATGTAAGAAAAAAGGGTAGGTAGGGCTAAAGTAGGTGTATGTAGGGGTAGGACGCCACGCAAACGCGTCGCGCCAGGTCCACTAGTAAAGTAGAAATATAAAAGCGTGTTCAGACGACGAGATATATAAAAGCATAGACATTTCGTTACACGAGTTTACTGTAACTTGGTCATATACCTACCCTTTCACCATCATGTGATTTAGCGATCAAACGATAACCGTAAAGGGTAAAGTAGAAAGATTAAATATGTTTGCTTTCGACATTGGTTACAAAAACTCATTCCTAGTTTAAAAGTCAGATTATCTTTGTGTGTGATAGCTTTCTTTATCAGGTTGTAAGACTCTGTCAAGTCTAAGGAATCCGCCTGGGTGAGTACAACCGCCTTATCTATTTCTGCTACAAAGCAACAATGCTTGCATTGTTGTATTCCGGTTTAAAGGATAAGGTAGCCAGCACAATTACAGTGACAACGCACCTGCATTTTTATTACCTGCAACCTACATACTTGAATCGTAGATGTTATGGCCGACAGTTACCGCTTACCATCCGGTGCGCTGTCTGCTCGTAAATTTGTTGGCCTAGCATAAAAAGTCGTCAGCAACTACTGTAAATGAATAACATTGAATGATTGGCAATCAAGCGTCCCAGTAACACCTTATAAATACCGTATCCATCTAATACTATGCCAGGTTTACGTTCCTTTGTACAGTTGTCTGTTACAAGCCAACTGAGAGCATCACAGGTTAATTGGTTCGGATACGTTGACGGCTCACAACACAAGCTTTGGGTTTGATACGGATTTCGTGAAACGTGCGTGTGGGCGGTGCTTTAGATTAATTTTGGATGAAATATGTATTTATAGGTTTAGGTAATAATAAGATACACAGATATATAAAATAGATGTAAAAAACAGTCATTAGACCTGTGATTATCTACGGTACAGAGTGCAGCATCTACTAAAGAACATTTGAGAAAACTACATTCGACAGAAATGCGCATGTTACGCTGGTCAGCGGGTGTCACCCTTTTGGACAAAGTACGCAATGTCCACATTCGTTACGAAGAAATTCATCCCCGAGAAGGTTAGAGAACGCCCCATGCAATGGTATGTAATGTGCTCCGTCGCCCCTGTGGTTAGCCACAGGGTTCAAATAGCTCTAGATTTGCCGACGACGACGCACGGCCGCGGGAAACCCCTCGCTACCTCCTGGTCGACGACGTCCAACTGGATCTGAAGGGCAATAATATTGACGCCACTATTGCTAAGGATAGAGATCAATGGAGAGCTGACCCCAGATAATGAGTAAAGGCGTAGGAATAGAAGAAGAAAAGACGTAGTAATAAGTTAGGAATATTAAGGAAAGTATCGCTTCTTACAACTGTGTCTAGAAACGGTACTATGAGGTCTACAGTGCATGCAATCGGCACTATGCGTCCTACAAAATGAACGAAATTAGCCAATCATTGAGCCGTATTGAGCGCAGTGAGTTCAATTAGCAGACAAGCGCAGTGAGAACTCATAATAACGCTACTTCACTTAAAAAATTATGGTTTACGAATGCGGGTATAATTACTGAAAGCGTCTGAATCGGTAATAGGAATTACATTTAACAATTTCCAGGCCAATTAGAGAATCAGTTCCGGTTCCATTCTTCGTTGCGGTATCTGTGAACGCCCCCCAGTAATGAAGATAGATAAGGGACGATCATCCCTTACCGCATCCTCAGCTGAGCTGGGAGGGGTACAGTCGTAGCGAGGTCTGTTCGAACTAAATAACCTCATTTACTTTATTTGAAATTATTCTCTCTAGATTACGTTCTTTTTTATTTCTGTTGCTAATATGTTTAACATTGATGGTAAAAATAATCAACATCTTCATTTTAGCGTCAATGTCCGTTTTCCTGCGGGCGAGGGCCTGGGGTCCGCCTTCACCATGATCCTAGGTTTGGCAGATCAAGTATTTATAGTAGTACAAGTATTCAGTCGCTTGAATGTGCAAGATTCATCACGATATTTTCCCCCACCGTAACAGCATCATCATCATAAATGTAAGAACCTCGTGCTTGTCAGTGGGGCAATCGCCATTTCTTTTTGGATAACCTCTTACCAAGTTTATTTCAATTAATATTTTCTAAACTACAGAATCGATTTAAATGAAACAAAGCTAAGACACATCTCAAATAAACTGGCTTTTAAGATAACCGCATTCAAATCGGTCCATACGTTCGGGAGCTACAAACCACAGACAGATACACAAAGCCACAGGTTAATAGATAGAGACACGCGTAAAACTTTTGACACCCCGCTTTTTTCATCGGGGGTCAAAAATTACTGATCTGATCAAGGTTTTGCCTTGCCTATGTTTACCTGGGTCGCCCTTTAAAGGCTTTCCCATTTCTCCCAGTAACTTACGTCAGTATTAAGTCATTTTTCTGTCAACCATTCTCTCTACATGACAGGAACATCTCAAAAAATGTAAATTACAAACGACATTAACGCCATTTCTGTTCCAAAACTACACCAATTTCATCATACTAATGTAACGTCAATGTTCTTTCATCCAATCTCTGTACAGAAGAGACTTATCTCGAAAAATACAAATTACAAAGGATATCAACGTTTAACTCCCAATTTCTGTTAGACACTACACCAGTTCCCTCCCACTGTACATTACCCAACCATCAGCATCGGACCGGGCCTCAGTGTCCTGGCTAATAAACCTATATTTCACTGGCAAACAAACCGGAGAATCGTTTGATTGATTACCCGGTTTATAGGTAAACCGGTTTAATTACCGCTTGACAAAATTCCCGTCGCCGCCTCCCCAATTCCGGCTCAACGGATCCGGCGCGGGTGACGGTAATATTCTCATTGATTTATTATTTGTTTTGTTGTGTTTTTTTTGTCACTGAATCTGGTACTGTTAGAAGGAGTAGAAATAAATATAAATTGACTTGGACAATTGAAATAGCGCCATCTAGTCTTAAGGTAAGCAAAGCTTCTGTTATGAGTGCTAGTTAACTGATAAACTACTTATATATTTTTTAAATGAGTACCTATAATATACAGAACTGTAAAAGAAATTTAAATTGATTATTTCAATTTCTGCTCGGTCTGGTATCAAACCTGTTACCTCGAACCTGCGTGGTAGACGTTGTGACATGTTAATCAACGGAACCACTCAAGCCGTCAATATCGCGAATAAGATTGAAGAGGTTCGTATGAGCTGGTTTGATCAGGTCTAGGCCCATAGACATGTAAATAGGTGCCTGGTATAAAGGTTGAGAGGAATAAGAAAGCAGATCTTGGCGGAAACCGGGATTGACCGCTAGGTTGTAAATTGTAGACAGAGATCGCAATCATACTAGTCGTTGCCTGCGTCACAGCCCGTAACAGTCCACTGCAGGACTTAGGGCCTCTCCCACGAAAGGGGAGGTTATTGCCATAATCTCCACGGTTGGCAGGCGGGTTGGAGATCGCAGTGTTTAAATATAACAATGGAAAATGCTGCTGCCCAGTTTCCAGACTACTGAGACTCTTGATCTTTTGCCTTGAAAACATTAGTCGCCTTGTACGACACCCATGAGTGTAAGGGGTTGGTGCTATTCTACTCTGCCGGACACCGCACGGCCATGCCGGACACCGCACGGCCATGCGTTGCCTGCGTACTAGTTATCAATGCATCGGATTTAGGGTTGACCAATACCATTGTAGGATATCTCCCTGCTCATGAGAACTGACAAGCTTACGTCCAGCCTGACGCTTAGTAGTCACCGTATCCATGCACAGTCAGCTAAAGTGAACGAACCTTCTCTGTGCAGCTGGCAGCAATCAATCCCGAAATCACTTAAAGTTGCTTAAAGTACCCTAAAATTACAGTGAATCCGATCTAAACGCAACCTACGCATAATGGTGCATGACATCGAAATTCCGATTGAACCGCCAAATCATATTCTAAACCAAATTTCAATATAATTATGGATCGTTTTGCTGGAACCAACCTATATTTATGACACCTCGTTTTCGCATTATGCAATGGGTGGATGGCAATTTAAATCACGTATAACAACATGCTTGTCCCACACTGACGCGGCTCGAGACGCCGATCTCTGAGATATGTATGTGGAAACTTTACCTAGTCGTTTCTACTCTATTGATAGGTTATGATCGATAACTCAGTGGTACATAGACAGTTTAAAAGGCAAGTTAAAAGGCAATATAATTATTCTTTGTTAGTAAAAATATGTATGTATGTATATAATCTCTTTATTGCATCAATTTATAACATTACACGAAATAAAAATACAGTTTATAATACAAAGGCGAGCTTATCTCATAACGGGATTTCTTCCAGCGAACCTTTGATAAGCCGAAAAGACCTTTGATGAGCAGTGAAGGCAATCATCATCTTTGTGTTAATGTTCCGGTTGTGCTCTTGCGCACGAGGGCCCGGAGTCCGCCTGGACCATAATCTAGAATATGGCAGATCAGATAATTATAGAACAAAATAATATAAAAGACATAATTGACGTTTCATACTATTATGGACCAAAAACCTGAGAGTGCCGGCCAGACAGTATTGCTAAATGTTTTTACTATGATGCCCTTTTCAGTTAAATAAAATCGTTACCATAATGCATCCGTGACCATGCTACGTAAAAAATAAATCGGTAAATATAAACCCGCGATCAATTAAACAGTAACCTCAAAACCAGTAACACACCTATATCTTCACGTACATACCACACACTAACATTCTCAGTTCCCAGAACTTCTAAGTGAGACTGTGAAACTGATTAAGCTGCTGAATGCATTCGCTGTACCGTTAATACCGCCAACAACGCAGGTGTGGTGGAACACAGTGAGACACCACACTCCATTTGTTAATTGAAAACGTTGGGAATAAACGTATGAACTAGGAATAGATGGATGCCCCCCGTGATGAGATGGATGCGGTGCTGTAGCTAAATAATTGGTGGTAGGCATTACTGAGATGAAAAGTGTTAGCTGGGATGGCGTTATCGAAGAGGATAACTGAGGATATTTAGACAATGGGTGTTCTTTAGAGGTTCTAGTAGTCGAAGAGTACTTGCGATTACGAAAGTTAAGCAATGCATGCCAATCGGTAACTGGTGAGTCACCGTTTCGTACTTCTAATTAAAATTCAGCACTGCAACCACCTGGTAAGGATCGCTGGATGCGGAAAGCACAAGATCGGCCTTTGTGGATATCTCTGGGGGAGGCCTGTGCCCAGCAGTGGGCGTCTTCTGGCTGATATAATGATGATGATAATGACTGCAACCAGCCAGTTTTTTATTAATATACTCGTATAAGAGCGTATGTTAATATTAGGACGTTTAGAGACCGTTCGAGTCCGTCGCTGATCTGTTATGGGCTGTAAAGCGTGGCATCTATTTATCCAAAAATTATAATCATACATACATACATAAAGCTCACGCCTGTGTCCCACAGGTGGGGTAGGCAGAGACTATGGACCGCCACTTTGCTCTGTCCTGACACAATTATAATCATCATCATCCGAAAGGTCAATCCGGCTTCTGCCAGCTTCTATCTTCTCCAACTTGCCCGATCTTTGGCATCCACACGTAATCCGTTGGCTTATGTATCGACTCGGCGATGTCAATCCATCGCTTCTCGGGTCTCTCATTGGACCATTTTCCTGATACCGGCGGCATGTTTAGGCATCTATTTACTATGTATCTCTGGAGATAATGTAACATGTGACTAAACTATCGCATGGCTGGCTAGCTTGTTGCAGTCATCATCATCTTCTCGGCGTTAAATCGCGGTTGCGCTCCCGCGCGGCACGCGGGTCCGCCTTGACTATGAGCCAAGATTTGGCAGATCAGATAATTACAGTGAAGTGACTGCCATCTGATCTCCGTAACCCTGTTAGTAGGGGATCAGTCCCGATTGGATCATGGTTACACATTCAATCTATCGATGTTTTCATTCAACGTAAGAGCATCGGTTAGCGTTCAACATACCTTAGAAAAGAGTCATTGTCGGCACTGTGGTTCGAACCCGTCACCTCGGGGTGCTTATCTGGCCCCTTAACTGGCTTGGATACACACTACGCAGTCCATAATTTAAAGCTTAACCGTTAGCAAATTGACTTCATGCAATCGTATACCTAATGCATTCGATGTCAGAGCGTCATCGGACGGTCCGTTCAATTCCACACGAAATTGGACAGGGTACTGGTATCAGATTAATTTGGTCGCGTTCCCGTTCTGATGATTAATTGCATTGTGATTCGGTGACGTTTCAGGTGTTTGGGTGTCAATTGATGGTAATTTTATTTGTTTACCAGCTAGTTATGCGACTATATGTTATATAGCGAAGCGGGGAGAGGCTTGGGGATAAAACGAAATCTACGTCCTATTCCACACCCTGATGTAGATACATACAAATTTTTAATCCAAATCCGTACATCTGTTTAGGTGTGAAGAGGTAACAAACATACAAACACAGAAACTTTCTCATTTATAATATTAGAAGGATTTAGAAAGAAAGAAAGAAGACATTAATTGCAGTAGACACCACGACACGATAATTAGGTACTTATCAGCAACCTAGTTAGGAGCTTGACTCTTGGTTTTTAAATTTAGAAGTCATCTGTGACATTTATTTAGGTTTCATAATCTTATTTATTACAATACATTTTAATTACTTAAGGCTACTACCCATACGGAGCCGGGGCGTGTCACTAGTTACTATTAATTAACGATTAATTGGCGGAAGTTAATGAGGTAGTATTTTTCAATTAACGTCGTGAAATAATTCGATGTGTTAATTTATTGAATCAAATTTAAAATTAATTAACAAGCTTTAATTACCTCTAGGCGAATGGGTTCTCAGAATTTGTGTACAGTTTATTTAATATATTCGGTCGCTATTTTGCGACCGCTGAGTTTCAGCTTATTCACAATTATACACTTAATTACTTCCTGAAAATCCCGCGAGGTAAGTAGCCTGAATTACTCAGTTCTTGTAACCTTCATTTCTATACATGTTACGGTTTCTCACAATTTTTAAATTTGGTTTTATAGACCAAAGAATAATAACGGGGACTAAGGTTGTGGAATGAACTACCTGTTTCCCTGGTAAGTACAACATGGAGTTCTTTAAGAAAAGGATGAAACGGTTTTTATTGGGTCGGCAACGACGTGGATGACGCCCCTGGTATTGCAAACGTCCATAGGCTGCGGTGACTGCTTACCATCAGGCAGGCCGTAAGCATGTTTGCCTCCTTAGTGTTGCAGATGTTCATTTCTGTCAGTAACCACTTTAACTTTATCCACTCCTTTGTCGGAGCGAGGTTGATCAAGGTCTTCCGCTGCGGATCCAAAGACTGCTTGAACAGTCTGTACTTCACCCTTGGTTGACAGCGGTGGTGGGCAGCAGGAGCAAAGTTATCCTCAGTTGTCTGCAAATATGTTGGAGCAGCGTCTTTTACTGGCTTAGATGGACCGGCCACCGATGGCTGAAAGGGCCAGCTTTTGTAATCATAGATGGTCTAACTATGGGAGCAGGTGAAGGCTCTGAGGATTGTGAAGGCTCAGGCATATGTTGCCTCAGGTGCAGCCGCCCAGATTTCCTGATGCCTTGATCGTTTTTAGATTATGTTTATTGCGATATTAAACTGCTGGCGCACCAGGAGCTCCACTCCTAAGTTGCTCACATTACTGATTTGAAGACGAAATATTTCCCGACAAAACCAACAATATAATAGTGCAAATCCACTTCTCGTCTAGCGCCAAGAAGACGAGTGAAGCTAATAAAAAGATCCATTAACAGACTCCTCTGGAACTGCAACGGTTACCATAGTAGCTCATCTTAATTAAATGCTTGGCTTTAAAATAAACTAAGACGCAGATTGAACTCATTCCGTGGAACTACCGCGGTGGATGCGTTTCAACGAACTCCGGGATTACCTTCTAAGTTTTGTTCTTACTAGATTTATTACCATGTTTATACGAAACTTGGGGGAACTCCGCCTTTACTTATTTGCGCTTCACTTTGCTTTTGTTCAGCTGTATGCATTTTAGGGACAACTTTGGCTGGAGGCGTGCAGGATTAACGTGATATACGTTTGTTGGTACGAAATTAAAACGGAAATTTTGGACAATATGTAAATGCTGCTTCTAGTTCACATTTCTTTACATCATCATCCCAGCCCGTAACAGTCCACTGCAGGACTTAGGGCCTCTCCCATGAAAGAGCAGGTTATTGCCATAATCTCCACGCTTGGTAGGCGGGTTGAAAGATCGCAGTGTTTAAATATAACAATGGAAAATGCTGCTTGTACGACACCCATGTGTGTAAGGGGTTGGTGCTTTTCTACTCTACCGGACACCACACGGCCAGTTTCTTTACATTACTGTGTTATTATTTGGTATTAATCACAGAGCAAGAAAAAATTATAAGTCAGTCTATAGAGAGGCCTTTAACTAAAGAAATTGGACATAGAGGCATAGAAGGAGCTTACTCACAGCTGAAGTCACAATCTTTGTTCTTTTTTACCATTTTTAATGGTGCATTAAGCGTGTCTGAAAGGGACGGCTATAAGTTGCCAAATACCCCTCCATAGCCACTGCTATTATCAAATTTGGTGGCCTTGGTCACCATCTAAAGTTCTACTTTTTGTATGACATTGAGTCATTTGTATAGAATTGTGACAGAGTGACAGTGTAAATTCCCTATAGGTCGAGGCTCCATCTCCAATATGCTCTATGACCATTGATGGCTTTTTATTTATGTATTTTACACAAAAATCTAGCTTACACAAAAACACGAAATTTTCGTATTCCTTCGAGTGCAATTTTCTAATCGATTTAAATAAACTTTCGAATAAATTGAGTAATCGTTTTGACTTCTTTAGATAAGTATTTAAAAGTAAACTCCCTACTGAAGCCTTTTCTTTGCACTATGACATGGGGAACAAGGCATGTCAGGTACCTCAAAGGCCGGCGCCGCATCCGCTCCACTGGGCGACGGTGACCGCTTTCCATCAAGTGGACCGTCGGGCCTTGTGCCTCCCTAGGGAATAAAAAAATGTTTTTTTGATGAATTAGATATTTAATCAACAATTCGGGCCAGCCCACTGACGCTTTTTGAACTTGACGCTTCTCCTAAAAGTGACAAGACAAGTTCTGTTAATTCTTTCTTTTTTATGTTATACGGAAAGTAGTACCGCCGCCCAGTGGAGCGGCTACGGTGCCGGCCTTTGAGGTACCTGACATGCCTTATACCACATTCAAAATTTAAAAAATAATATATTATATTTTTAAAAGAGCTACCTACTCAACACCATAATCGATTATTTAATCACAAACAAAACACGAAACGCCCGCAAATCACTATAAAAACCTCACATAAACGCCTCAACCAGGGGCCGTCAACATTTTTCAATCCATCCCCAACCAGAGACAAGCAGCCAGGGATCGTCAACATTTTTTCAATTGGTGCCATTAGAGCGCCAGTCGGCACCTAGCGGGCGGTCGGTTGGAACAAATTCGTTCATCGCTCACTGTGTCATCGTGGTGACAAACCGACGCCATTACACGGACGAGTCTGGCACAGTAGGGGGGAAAAGCAGCGTTACTTGTATCTTTGAAGTAATTACTTAAAATATTGAAATAATTCTTTGCATTATTTACATTTTATAAAATATACTCCAATGTAATGTAGGCCATTCTCCGACACTTCTTTCTTCTACAACAACCCGCATAGACACTTCTTGAACAATCGCGTCGTAAATGCCTGGAATAAGTTGCCTGAATCTGTACTGACAGCAGAAAACACAAAGCAGTTCAAAAATAGACTCGACATTGTTTAAACTCGGTTTGATAATTAGTGGAGAAAAGCCGGATACAGGCATCAATCAGTTGTTTTAACAACTGCTTTATTGCTTATAATATGACTAAATAATAGAGTATGACGTTTCTCGACTTATTTATTCGGATATAGCTCTAAATCACGGTATTTTCTGTGGTTATCAGGGGTTCCTTCAGAAGGTATATAAGAGGAGAGGAAATTATTGGTGGTCCTGGTGTATCTGATGTATCTGCCAGGGATCACTTTCCATAACGTTGCACACTTGCATGTTTATCAACAATAATAATAAACGTAAATGGGTCAGTTTCTTTTATTCAGAAGTGTCCGACATGTCGAATATGTTCTATCAGTTTCATGGCACTTTCATTATTGTCCTTCTCGCGTTCAATTATTTTGTCATACATACTCCACTAAAATAAATTTTTACGAAGTTTTTATACTGATTTATTTTCTTGTACTGTGGTGCTAGGTCTCCGCCAGATTTCTCATTGGGACCCAATGAATTTAGCGACCCGGATTGCCTTGTGTGAGCGGTCAGGAGAACTATTGGTTTTGGTTTTTTGTGAAAGAATTTTCATTCGTTCAATTGATAATGAATTAAATAATCATTGAGGTAAGATTAAGTCGTATTGATTGCCGGTTAGGGGAGCAGTTATTATTTTTTATTTAACCATTTATTGTACACAAGGTTGTTACAAATGTATATGACATAATATAACAGATACAATAGGCCAACTTATCTATGAAGAAACTTTTTCCAGCAAGCCTACACTATTTAGAATGTATTACGAAGTTTATTAGATAGATAGATAAATTATTTATTGCTCACACAAGAATATTGACATATATCTACCAAGCAACTTTTGTCTTAAGAACCGCTTAATATACAGACAAGTCAATAAAATGGAATTAAAGTAGCGAACTCACACCTAATACAAAGTAGAACTATACAACTACATACGAATAAGTGTACAAAATTATAACAAGATATTAATTAGTTTGCTTTATTTATCGCAAAAAATTTTTTGACACAATAAATCTCTTATCTTTCTTCTATATCGCACTTTTCACAGGTTGGGAATTATGGAAAATCAATGTAATTTTATGGGACTACATTTGAATAATGCAAAAGTAGCAGCGATAAAGTTACCGTATCGTTGAATCAAAAAGAGGGTAGAATCGTCGAATCAAAAATAGGGTAGACAGATATATCTCTCCTTAGGAGCTGTCATCACTCATTCTTAATTTACTCGCGGCAAGAATACTCGTATTTTTGCTTTGAAATATCAAGATAAAAATACACAAATCCGCTGTAAAAAACATGATAATTTTGACAATTCCAGTAAACGAAACAATACCGCAATTGTATATTATTCGCAATAGGTAACATCAACGATCAATATGACCTCTATCATTGTCACAAAGAAACACATAACAAATAAATAACACTTTTATTCATCAAATCATATGGAATTCATAAAATTAAATTTACATTTAAATTATAGTTTTTTTTTAAAAGATAAATAATAAGAACTAAATAGGCTGAACTCCCCTACCCTGATACCCTGTGTTTCAAGCGAAAAGTGATAGAATAAGTATTTAACCAATCTTATTCTTCTAATGTTATTAATTCGAAAGTTTGTAAGGATGTTTGGATGTTTGTTGTTCCTTCACGCAAAAAATACTGAACGGATTTTGATGAAATTCGGTAGCAAGTATTGCCCAGAATAGCACATAGGCTAGAACTTGCAACACGCAAGTTGGAAGCACTGGCAAACCGAAGGGACTTTGGCTCCCTGTGTGTGTTCTATCGGCTGTACAACCCACCCACATCGCAATTCCCCCATCGCACCACCCGCCGTGGGCTGGGTACTCATCCTCACTACGTAGACCCTCTGTTGGTCACGACGCGAAGGTTCGAAAGAACGTTTCTCGCTTGTACAATTCGGATGTGGAATGAGCTCCCAGCCACAGTGTCTCCTTTGGACTATGACATGGGATCGTTCAAGAGGTATATTAGAGGTCTCTTCAGAGGCGGGCAACGCATCAGTGACTCCCCTGGTGTTGCTGATGTACATAGGCGGCGGTGACCACTTTCCATCAGGTGGCCCGCTTGCCTGTTTGTCTGACGTATAACATAAAAAAAAAAAATTATCCCGAAGTTCAATGCAGTTCCTGCTGGAACGGGTCTGGAACGTTACACCCGAATTTTACGCGGATGAAGTTGGAGGCAAAAGCTGGTACCAAAATAAATTGAAGTATATCGAACGATTCATAGAAAATATCTATCGAATGTTTTGAACAGTTTGCATGCAGATGTCGGTTGTGATGGATTTCATATTACATAGTTTCCATTACTGACTCGAATGAAACTTTGTTGTCTAGACTGGGCTGTAACGTGATATATTACTTTCTGCGAATGCCAATTTTCTTAAGTGCTTGAGTATGAATAATAGGAACCAATGAATATTTTGAGACATTTGTTGCATTATGATGGATAAGTGAGACCCAAGAAACTAAGAAACGATGGATTGACATCGCCGAGTCGGACGCGAGGGCGAACGGCTTGCGACGTGAGGAAACCAAAGATCAGGCAAGGTGGTGACAACAAAGTAGGAAAGCGGACCCTGGTAAAGGACGGGATTGACCGCTCGGATGATGATGACGATGATTGTCTGTTATTATTATCAATTATTTAGAACAGAAAACATTAATAAGCGCCGATTATACCACCCTTCAATACCAAGGTCAAAGTGGAATGTATTGCGCATCGAATAGGGTCAATTATAGTATAATTTATATAAATGTTACGCGTCGCTCCGCTTTTCAAAAGGCGTGATATAAAATAGACATTATTCTATGAGCGATTATTATATTATTTGGCGTTAATATCCCGGTTGCGGACCATGATCCAGTATTTTGCAGATCAAGTAATTACGGTAGAGCGACTGCCATCTGACCTCCATAACCCTGTTAACAGAAGAACCTGACTTTTCTGAAAAGGTCATGGCACTGGAGATCGAACTCGTTACCTCGGTTACGACTCGCACCCACTATCCATTAGGCCACCGACGCTCTTTGCAATTGCTCTCAAATTCTCCCAAAATTTCTTGACCCATCTTGCTCATGATCCCTTCTTCCACAGCTGGCGTGAGGACCGTGGACGTGCAGGCAGTCGAGGGGATGGTGGCGCAGTTCCCCTGTGACCTTGGCACGGCGGCCAACGACAAGGTCTACATGGTGTTTTGGTTCCGGGACGACGCCGGCATACCCTTGTACAGGTTAGTTACACTTTCACTACACATATTATCGGATTTGATGACACGGTTAGTGTTGTATTGTGTGTATTGTGGTTAGTAGTGTAGTAAATAATCACGAAAGAAAGAGTATTTAAACCTATCTTAGGTTAGTCGTTTTATATTATCAATAATCTTGATACATTTCTTTTGTTATGATTATGTGAGAAGTGACCGTATAGTGGGGAGAAATTATAAATAATTCTCATACTCCAAATTACATTTATCAAAAATAACTTATCTTATATGTCTAAACTACCTTTGCTGTTCCGAAGGTTTTTAGCCAACGGCTTGTTATACACACATTTGTCATAGTTTTTATATGGTTTAAAGGCAAATTTTATTACGACATTTTTTGCACAACTATCACTAGCCGCTTTTTCTTATGGTTTGTTAAAAATAACATGCCCGCCACATATCAACCCCTGATAGGAAGTATAGCGTGTTTAAAAAATTTTTTTAAACTTAAAGTCATATAAGCGACTAGCTCCACTCATGCAGTGCAGTGCACTGCGCGGCGCACCGCGCAGTGCCACGTCACGGTGACAACAAAGAAAACGGTGGTGTTATTCTGGTTTTTCATGTTAGGCAACGTTCGCACGAGAGATTTTCGAATGATTGTGAGTTAGGCAACATTTGCACGAGAGCTTTTTCGACGCTTTTACGCGCGTTATTTTAAACGACTCGCATGATAATTGACCATATGTCTCCGACTGTCTGATCACACACAGGCGTAAAAAGTGACTGGAGATTTTTTATCTCCAGTCACTTTGCAACCAAGAAACGTACGAAATGGATGTCATTCATTTTAGATTAAAACGCTGAAAGTGCCGGCCAGAAAAATATTATGCAATTTTCAGAGACAGGTTCTATTATTTCTTACTATAATGCCAAACCAGTACGCCCACCACCACCACTATATATCACCGGGCGTACAGTAGGTACTAAGTATCGCTTTTCTAAAAGCCAATAACAATCGACCGTCGGACGTGCGGATTTGACGTCACAGTAAACAATGTTAAGAACTGTTTTCTCTATTGGAAACTAATAATTTTGTTCTGGCCGACACTTAAATTTTTGATCCAAAAATGTATGAAACGCGAATGTTGCTTTTTTTAACTAAAAAGTATAACAAAAGAAATATGTCAAGAAATCGGACCACCTCGATTGATCTTCCGCGAATACTATACTATAACTGATACTTTTTACCCGACTACGATGAAGCTAAAGGAGGGTAATGAAGTTAACAATCTATGTATGTAAAGTTAATAAACGTGGAAAAATCGACAGAGATTTGTCAGGACCATAGCAAGTGGAACAATGTCGTCTCTACCTACTCTTGCGAAAGGGGTTTGTATGTATGTATGTGGATATGAATGTTTGTATGGATGTTAATTCTAGCTCAAAAAGTACTTGGCCGATTTTTGTTAAAAGCGTATTGATTGTCCGATGGTTACAGGCTCTATGATAATACATTCAATATACATATTATCTTGAGGATATCATCATCATCATCATCATCACAGCCCATAACAGTCCACTGCAGGACTTCGGGCCTCTCCCACGAAAGGGGAGGTCATTGCCATAATCTCCACGCTTGGCAGGCGGGTTGGAGATCGCAGTGCAGTTGATGTAAATCTACCCAGAAAGATGCTGCTGCCCACCTTTCGGATTTGTCCCTTAGTCGCCTCTTACGACACCCACGAGAAGAGATGGGGTGAACAGATGATTCTGTTGTGGGATATACCGCACTGCTTAAATTTGTCCTCAACTGGTTGAAGACATGATTTTGGGACAATATTGCGTCAAAATGTTTTAAAACGTAGTTATTTCTGTCCTTTACGAATGTTTTAAGTTTACCACGGTGGCTCATTCAAAATTATAACTACAAAGTATAACATCAGTAGTAAGTATAAAGAGAGTGTATAAAACTTAAATAACTCGGAAACCATTACTCTTAGAAAACTAGATCCTAAAAAGAAATGATAGTGCCCGTCGATATCTATAAGTATTTGCTGTTCTAGAACAAGCGTTTTAAGGCCAATAGTTAGTTATTAGAGTTAGAATAGAGTTATTACAGGTTTAAGATTGAGACAGCTGTCAACCGAAATGAAGGTCTCGACTATCATTTCTCTTCAGGAACTAGTGTTCAAGGAGCGATAGTTTCAGAGTTATTACAGTATTAAGTTTGACAGCTGTCAACCGAAATATAGATCTCGACGAGCACTATCATTTCTCTTCAGTAACTAGTGCTCTAGAAGCGATAGTTTAAGAGTTATTACAGTATTAGGTTTGACAGCTATCATCCGGAATGTAGATCCCGACGAGTACTATCATTTCTCTTTAGGAACTAGTATTCTAGCACCAATAGTTTCAGAGTTCTTACAGTTTTAAGTTTGACAGGTGCCATACAAAATGTAGATTTCTACGAGTAACAGCATTTATTTTTAGAAACTAGTGTTCTAGAACCAAACATGCCTTATTTATAATTCGGGATGAACTGAGAAGAGAATGACGACAGGATCACGAAAGCGAAACAACTTCGATAATGTTAAAGAATCAGAAAAAGGGGAGGGGCTTACGCATCAGCGGTCAAACTTTCTTTGACAAGGTCCGTTTCCTATTTCATTCACACGCATTGTATCTCTACTAAAAAAAGTAGACAGATATATGTGTGTGAACTGTGTCACATAAAGAGGAAAGATTCGAACTGTTGGTAAAAAGAAACAGTCAGATGTGACGTTTCATGTTGACATCTACTGACATCGCACCGCACGCTGCACGATGGGGCCAAATTGAAAAACGTAGACAAAATTCATACAGAACTGACATTTCGGGCTTGGATTGCGGGTTTTGCCCCATCATGCAGTGCGCCGCGCGGCGCGCTGCACAGTGGGACATTTCGCCATCTGTCAATGTACTTGCATACAAATTGCTCGGCGTGTAACAAGTTTTGCCACATCGTGCAGTGCACTGCGCAGCGCACTGCATGAGTGTGCGTTCAAGATTATACTGAAAACTTACGTCTTTCAAAAGACAACTCGGCGGCTGTCGGTCTCACTGGCAGCCATAGCTGAGCCACGGACCATTTTGTTTTGTATAATTAGTTTTTATTTTTTGTTTCTGATGGTCGACACTAGTCGAATTTATTTAAATTGTTAATTTTTATGCAAAGTAAATAAATATTTTCATTTCATTTATATTACCAAAAATTGAAGCTACCTAGGTTGGAGTAATTTATTTCAATGTTAGAGTCGATTTTACCCACCACTGCATAACCTCAAGCCATCCAAAACTTATTACACACTTAAAACAAAACAAGTTGAATCAGGAGACGCCAAAACTTCCGCGACGAGTGTGGAAGTAACTACGTGCGAGCCCGTTCCCCCGTAATGAAGATGCATTAGCGGAAAACAAAAGTTGCATTCGGAGTCACCACGAAATGTGGAGTTGCACTCAGTGGAAACTGCTCAAACTGCACTCCTGGATACGAGGCTGTGGTTTCGGAAATCTCCCCGAGAAGGTTTTGTCTGATAATTGAAAGTAGTTTCAACGACCATAATTGGCACGCCACCCCAGTAGTCCTGCGAGTAAGTTTTCGCAAATGCTTCTTTACTTTCTGCGCATTGGAGAGGCTCGGGGCACAATGGGTTTGGTTGCGTGGTTTCAAATAGGAACAACAGATTACTGTTCGGTGATTACAAACTATACTCTTCTTGGGATTATAGGAGTCAGTTTATACATTAAATGTTGTATAAACAAAATATCAGTGAAGAAAATGTTTAAAAACTATTAGTTTGCCGGAATGGAGCATCGAAATGTAGTATACTATTATTTTAGTTAGACTGAATCTCGTAAAACTCAATCATCTGCAATAAAGTTTAGTCATTATTATTTTTTCCGAATTTAATAGTTCATATTTTGGTCTATATCAAATAATTACCATGACGCTCGGTTACGGTTTCCCGCCAAACACCACCTCATGCCTCGGCCAAACGCCAGAAACTGTACGGCCTCTTAACGTTCCATATTGTTCGGGAATTATATAAGTAATCTACACAAGTCAAGTAATCTGGTCAAGTTTCCTTGTAAACATGGTAACGGAGGTCAGACGGCAGTCGCTCCACTGTAATTACCTGATCTGCCAAATCCCGGATCATGGTCAAAGCGGATCCCGGGCCCTCGCGTGCTTGAGCACAACCGGGACATTAACGTCATGATGACAATTTTCATAGCTTTCGTTTACTTTCAAAATGAAACTACATTTTTAAATATAATGTTAACACTTTTCAGCTAACAACTTTTAACTTTTCGTTTGTTTCATTCTGTACCCGTTCCCATGGACACCACATTGAATGTCGTGATAAATTCTGGGACAAAACCGTTGCAAATAATTCAGAGCCTGCAAAAAGTTGTGAACGCACTCTGTGTGCCGCAACCGAAATTACACTAAGAGAAAACTGGAAACTTAGGAAACAGACGTTTGTTGCGAAATAATTAATTCAAAAGCCAGCACAGTTTTGCCAACTCGCGCATCTTTTAGCAAATGCATGTGAATATGGCAGTGAAATGAATTATTACATTGATAATTCCATTCCTACTGGGTACCGATTCTGGTGTGCAATGCAGTTGTTATTATGTTGCAATGTAACTGTGGTGTTACTATAACTACGTCGAGGTATCGAGTCAGTCCCAGCATCATCCCAGTTAAATTGCAGTTAAATCATTGTTCGACCTTTGACACGTTTTCGTTGACAGGATTGAAGGCAGTTGATTGGAATTTGGAGTACCACAGCCATATAAAACCATAATGCAACTAAAGTACCAGAAAACGAAGAATGGAAAAGTTCTAACTCAAGAAAGTTGCAACTCAACATATGTCATTTGAATAACAATCACACGTTTGACATGTGATGCAATTGTAATGTTACTGCAACTGAGACGATTTCCGTACCAGAATCGAAGCCCTGCTAAGCTACCATTATTGTAATTACTTAGATTTGCTCTTTGAGTTTTTCGAATTCCGTAGGCTAAACGGAGCCCTATTTGCTGTCGCTCATGTGTCCATTTGTCTGCCATCTTACATGCCTGTACCTTTAGCATCGTAATAAGCCAAGTACTCACGAAAATAAACGATACTACACAAATCAAATTATTTGTTATAACTTTTATATAAGTTGCCATACAGAGACTTTTTTTATTTATTTTTTAATATGCGATTCGGACTTAGCGTGGTCTTATTATATCAGTTTTTGGTTGACATTATAATTTTAGTGTTGGAGATTTAGCACATCCCATGATGTGATATCTCAGTGAGTATTTTCTAGTTTCAGATTGAGGCTAGTCTTGTTCTCTTTAATCGTAATACACTATTGTCAGTATCCAAGGCCGCTGAAGCCATTCCATGGATCTTGTGACATTCCAGTCTCTCTTTGTAGGCTTTACAGGACCGGTCTATTTGATCTATTATAGTGGGCATTTCTAAGTATTCTTGTATCTATTGTAACTTGTATTTCTTGTGAACCATCGTGAACTGGCTTTGTTCTGAAATCGCTGAAGTATTTCGTTATTGGAGTGGCTTACCGATTCCCAGAGTTCAATGCACTATGTCAATACCCAGTGGTTTTATTATGCTTTTATAAATCGATCTCGGATTTCGAAAAGGGCGTAGGTAGTGAATACCAAACTTTCCCACAGAGCCGAAAAACTGTTTCAAAATGTAAATAAAAATTAATAACTCCGTAAACATTGCGTCTTAGAATGGGCTTTTGCTAATCGCACCAGAGCTCATTAGTGGTTTCCCCTTTGCGCTCCAATCGAGACAGTAGGCCGCCTCCATGAACTCCTAGCTCTTGCTTTTCAGAGTCTACCACTTAATAGACAGTTCGCAGCGTTCGGCAGTTGGCCGTCTACTACGTACCCGAACGTCCACGACGAGAACTCGGTGCCTTGCAGTGAGGCATTCCGCCTGGATGGCCTTGCACTGGGATACATGGCCGATGTCACGTCTTCGGATCAGCAGATAGTCGATCAGTGATTGGTGCGGGTGATGAGGTGTTCGGGTCTCTTCTGGAAGGTGTTAACTATGGCCTAGTCGGCACCACAGACATAGATATTGGTTTCTAATTAACGTTTACAAAATTTCATTGGCTTTGATTGGTTAATATGGAAATTATGATTAAACTATTTTTGTATGGAGCGCGCTTGCTTCGGTGATCGACCTGAGTAGTTCAGTGGTCAACATGCCAGTCAGCCACGCAAGAGGTCCCGGGTTCGATTCCCCGCCGGACAGAAATTTAAATGATGAATTTTAATATCTGTTACGGGTCTGGGTGTTATATGTATAATAAGTATGTATTTAAAAGTATATAAGTAGTATATAAGTTAGCTAGCACCCATAGTACAAGCTTTGCTTAATTTGGGGCTAGATGGCGCTGTGTGAATTTGTCCACGATTATTTATTTATTTATTTATTGTCAGAACCAATCGTATAACTTTTCACATACTGTGAACCTTATAGTAACGTTTCTGAATGCGGATATTATTTTCGGAATTATAAATATTTTGCTGTTATCTATGCCATAGTCAAGCCTATTCGTTGACCTCTGTTGGTCGCCCCAAGGACAGTGTATATTAGACGGTACAATAAGGGCCCCGAGGTGACACCCCCGCTGGCCAACTTTTCGAATTAATTAAGTAGTGGAACAATACGGACTTGTTTTATGAATGGAGGTTCCTTAAACCTGATTATTATTTTCATATTGCATTCGTAAAGTTATTGAAAATGTTATGGCTTTGATGTTAATTTCTTACGAATCCTTTTTTTGGTTTGTGTATTTATTGTATAAATGCTAAACTTTGTAAAAAAAATTACATGTTGTAGGCTATATTGAGGCCTTTAGGTCCATGCGAGTTATCACCACAGTCTATAACAGTCCACTGCAGGACTGAGGGCCTTTTCCACGAAAGGGGAGGTCATTGCCACAATCTCCGCACTTAGTAGGCGGGTTGGAGATCGCAGTGTTATAAATATAGCAATGAAAACACTGCTGCCCATTTTCCAGCTTATTGAGTTTCTAGATCTTTTGCCTCGAAAATAGTAGTCGCCTTGTACGACACCCACGAGTGTAAGTGATAGGTGCTATTCAACTCAGCCGGACACCACACGCCGAGTAATTTTAAGGACATATATTATCTAGAGAAGGATGTTGATATCAGACAGTTGCTATAGTAAAATAAAATAAATGTTACCGTATTAAAAAATACAGACGCAAGTTCGATTAGCAGGTAGATAACCCAAAGTTCGCCTCCTAACTTTAAATGCGAAATTTCTATCTGTAAATAATTTTAGTGTATTGTGTAGTGTAAGTGATTTACCTAAATTATCGGCGTCCCAATACCTTCTCTTTTCCTCTAATATCTCCTTTCTCACAAACAAGTAACCTCCTTCTAATAGCTAGTACAGATTGAAGTCGTTATCAATTTGAAACTCTGCCAACGGTATCCCAAAGATTCCGTTACGTCAGCACCTCCGCTAACCCCTCGCTATCTCGGCCACATCTACAGCCATCTCCGGCGAAAGGTCCGAAACTTTAATACGGATTAAAAGTTTCCAGAATATTTCAGTGTTTTATCCACTTAAGACAAATTGCCGTAGTCTCCTTTAGGGCTTTTTTCTCTTCGCGACGACCTCGGCGCGCAATTTTGTAGCGCGTTGAAGCGTTTTGGGGAATCTTAACGGGGTTTTGTAGTTTAAAGTGATAGAGCTCATGGTGGGGTTAAAACGTAGATGGTGAGGTTTATTGTTGACGTCGATGACCACTTTCCGTCAGGCCCGCTTGCCTGTTAGTCCACCGTGTATATAAAAAACGTCTGGAGCGCCGGTGGCCGAGTGGTCAAGGTATCTGAATCGTAAGGGGGGATAAACAAACGCGCAGCGCCAGCATCGCGCCGCACCCGCGCAGTAGTCGCGTTGCGCCCGCGTAGTACCCACGACATCGCCCACGCCAATAGGGTAGGCTACGCGTTTCTTATTCGAGCGCTACGCGGCGATTAGGCGGACGCAACGCGTACGCGATTTGTAACGCCGTATAAAGCCACTTTTACAGACTGTTAATGGTAATTTATTTCGTTTACCGAATAATATTCGCTTTCCCATTACATTTGTACGTCAGCACGTGTCAAAAATACTATCCGACAATCCCTATTCCCGCTGGAATCATTCAATAATGCAATGCAATTTACTAAAATCCCGTTAAACCGTACGTTGAGCAGTTAACGTGATAATAGGTTTTGAATATGTAATTTGGTTTTGTCGTAATGAAAATTCTAGCAGACTATGAATATTGTAATGTACTCTATTGCGAATTGCGTTATTTAGGCTTTGCAGGTGTTTTGGTCGTTGGTCGTGACCGATAATTCCATTTTGCGGATTAAAATTTGTGTCGACGTTTTCGTTATAGGAAAGTATTCCAGAGGGGGGACAGTTACATACATTGTAGTGTTTTATGTATTGTCTAGACACCTCGTATCGTCTCAACAGCGAAACGCGCTGCATCCACGTTTGTAAGCGTAGACCTAAAAAAATGTAAAGGTAAGCGGGACTCTTGCGCGTCAAAGATGCGGTAGGGTGGCTTACGGTCTGGACGTGGCTCTTGCAATACGAACAGACTGATGTGGACTGTGTATTCTGTATTTTGACCTGAGTGGATCAGTGGTCAACTGCCACGCAAGAGGTCCCGGGTTCGATTCCCGGCCGGGCAGAAATTGAAATGATGAATTTTAATTTCTGTTACGGGTCTGGGTGTTCTATGTATAACAAGTATGTATTTAAAAGTATATAAGTAGTTTATCAGTTATCTAGCACCCATAACACAAGCTTTGCTTACTTTGGTGCTAGATGGCGCTGTGTGAATTTGTCCATGATTTATTATTATTATTGTTTATTATTCAAACTACTATTCTAGTGGTCGCGTTAATGTCCCGTTTGAGGGCCCGAGGGCCCGGAGTCCGCCTTGACCATGATCTAGAATTTGAGAGATTTGATAAATACAGTAGAGCGACTGCCATCTAACCTCCGTAATCCTGTTAATAGGGAAACCTCACCAGATTGGATCATAGTTACATATAGTCGCGTCTGGATGTGCAGTGTTTTCCTCAAAAGTAGGAGCATCAGTTAGTGTTTAACTAATGTAGGTATAATTAAGAAAAAGTCATTGGTGTTTGGCGGCACTGAGGATCGAACCCTTTCGCTTGCGAGTCCGAGCCGCTGGCCATAAGGCCATCGACGACGCTCCTCCTTGGTACCCTAGTAGAATATCTACTATATCTATCTTTATATAGTATACAAGTGAGTAGCACAAAAACAAAAAACCCCGACAGCGGTTAAAAACTAAAAAGCAAAAGTTATTTTAAGTGTGTAAGTTGTTTATTTTATATTTTTCGAATCGCCTTTTGATTGCCTTTATTTAACCCCACTCCAGCTAGTACAACAAAGTCGTCCTCTGTCCCTCTGTATACATGTATGTACGCTTAGATCTTTTAAACTGCTCAACGGCTTTTAATGTGGGTTTCAAAAATAGATAGAGTAATTCAAGGGAAAGATTTATATGGTAGGACGTTCTGCGAAGTCGCGGTGGGCCAGCTTGTTTTCATCATAAAAGGAAACCATATTTCATGAAATAAAATCAGCTTATAAGTAATGCCGATATTTACAACAGAACGTATCATTTCCGACTCATACGATACCTATCCATGTTTCCAACACGCACCCGATAAATTCGATAAAGTAATTCCTCCGTTCACCACCAACCCAGTACACAACATCTCTCAACTCTATTACAACTGAGCTGAGTGCTTTTTCCCTTGCATCAGCTGTAAATGTTACTTCGCTAATAGTAGCTTACGGCACATTCGTATTTACATTTGCAATAACAGTTAGTGACAGCTAAATAGGGTTCAAATTCGTTTATTTTAACGTAGATCCAGGCTTAGAGAAATAGTCACGTCGGGAGTTTGCCGTAGTTGTGTCCCGTACTTTACGATTATGTGGATATTTGCACAAATGGTGATAGTGCTAAAGATTGTCATGGTGGCTTTCGGATTAGCGTGTTAGTACGAATTTTGGATATAGTATCGTGATTAATGTACAATTCTTTATTGTGGATTGGGAGTATATTTCATTTCAGAATAAGAACTCGAGGAATATACTGTCAGAAAATAAAGATACTTGGGAAATTATTAGGGTAATTGAAATCAAGTAGGGATTAATTAATTGGCCTTGTGTTGTCTGGCAGAGTAGAACAGCACCAACCCCTTACACTAGTGGGTGCCGTACAAGGGACTAATATTTTCCAGACAAAAGACTGCCTCCGCAGACTGGAAAATGGGCAGCAGCGTTTACCATTGTTATATTTACAACACTGCGATTTTCAACCTGCCTGCCAAGCGTGGAAATTATGGAAATAACCTCCCCTTTCGTGGGAAAGGCCTTAAGTCTTGCAGTGGGCTGTGATGATGAGAGATTAATGAAGACATCCGTCTCTTTGTAAAAAGCTAATAGCAATAGTGCTGTGAATGCGTGTGATTTCATGAAAACATCTATACCTATCTGTCTGGATATCTGTGTGAGCTGTGTCACATAGGAGGAATGATTCGGAATGACGGTAAAAAGAAATGGTCGCGCGATCCTTTTGATGCCGTACTTTTAGTCATGAAATCGACAATAATCGAATGATGGTAAACCATATAGAACGATGTGGTATAGGTTAAGTCTTGTCTATGTTTAAATACTTTGCCGTTATTTATATAGACAAAGAGATTTTGATAATATACGTATTCGCTCATTTTTTTTTTATTGACACAATATCACTTTATTACATTGTACAGGCCGGGGATAGGATAGTAGGTAAAACATGCACTGGCTTTGTCAGTTGCGTGACTCAGAGCCCGAGCGCACATACCGGCAGAGTCAGACCACGTCCGACAATGCCAGATAGCGCCCGATATGTTTAGACAGAGCCAGACTGCATCCGATAACGCCATACAGAGCCAGACCGTGTCCGACAAACATTGAAGAATAAGGGAACCAACACCAAAGAAGGAATGATACATATTATCATCTTAGTCATCGCATTGAATCATGCAGTGCATGATTCGTAAATGTCATGGAAAAGAGTTAATGCTTTGTGTCAGGTAGGCTGTCTGGGTACCGATTCTGGTACGTCGAGGTATCGAGTCAGTCCCAGCATCATCCCAGTTAAATTGCAGTTAAATCATTGTTCGACCTTTGACACTTTTTCGTTGACAGAATTGAAGGTAGTTTGACAGCAAAGAAATATGCAACTTAGTTATTTATCTATTGATATATTTATTGGAGTAGCAACAGCCATATAAAACCATAATGCAACTAAAGTACCAGAAAACGAGTTGTGGAAAAGTTCAAACTCATGAAAGTTGCAACTCAACATCTGTCATTTGACTAACAATCACATGAAAGTTGCAACTCAATATCTGTCATTTGAATGACAATCACACGTTTGACATGCGATGCAATTGTAATGTTACTGCAACTGAGACGATTTTCGTACCAGAATCGAAGCCCAGCTCATTTAGCTGTTTCCACTCAAAGTCAAAGTCAAATATTTTTTATTCAATTTTGGTTACAAAACTCTTTCCACTAAGTTGGCAAACTAGCTTGCGGCCTGCCTGTCAGTAAGAAGTTACTGCAACCTGTGGAAATTTGCAATACCAGAGGTCCGTGTCACTCCCGTGTTGCCGACCCTGTAAGAACTTTTTCACTGCTTTTTGAAGAAATCCATGTTCTGTTCTTCAGAGCTCAGGGAGCTCATTCTACAACCTTATTGTGCGTGGGAGAAAATCCCTTTGGACCACACAGTTCACGACCAATTACAAGTACCTACGTTCCAAGGTATGAGGATGACCTCCCAATCTTTGAACCTTTAACGAGTGACACCGTGAACGTTGACATTTCTCGCAAACATTACTCGCGAATCGATTGGCTTTACAAACTAATGAGGCCCCGGGAAGCGGAAAAATCTGCAATAATGAATGCACGGATCGCCGGGCAAATTGGAACCGTAGCCATGCCAACGGCCGCGTACGCGACGCTGGTTCCCACTGTGTGTCTTGCTCTTCGCTTGCTTTTTATAGCTAGGATCGCTGTAATCGGTACCTCTATGTTTGTTATGACTTGCTTGTTTTCGGGTGGTGAAAAACGATGTTTTTCTTTTATTCGCAGATTCTTGATATTTTTTAAATTACCTGGTTTGGTATCAGACTAGACCGCCATCTCACCTGTTGGTAAGTGAGAGTGCAGACGAAGATGGACCATGCCTGTCTAGGAACAGCCTTGAAAGCATCCAGATTGATAACTTTTCTTTATTGTAGATACTTATTAGGATTTAAATTAACAAAGTGTTAGAATGTAATAAATAAAACCATTACATGGGAGGTGACGCAACTTGATATTAAAAAATTAGCAAATAGCGGAGAAACACTCTGGCGTCATTCGGACTATTGTTATATTAATGGATGAGCAAAAGTTTGTAGAACTGGAGTACAAATCCCCCTTTAGAAAACAACTTTATCATTCTGACTATCGATATAGGTATTGGTGGTTGAGTAAAAATTTGTAGAACTGGAGCAAATGTCCCACGAAATTACGAATCCCACGAAATCAACCCGAATAGTCGTTGCACTTCAATCCCACGTATCCGATAACGCATTACTTTTATAAGGAGAGTTCGCGGAGCCGGCAATTTAAATGTTCCGTCCAGGCCGCAAGTTTAATTGGAATAGCAAGGCAATCACGGCGCCGGATTAAATTCCGGGCAAACAGGGAACTCGTTAAGGTATTGAGTGTGAACTTTTGTCGGTCTTCTAGCTTACGGGGCACGCTTGGAGACTGCGAGCGAAGGAAAGTGACGCGAAATGATTTGGTCGAGAAATTATTTCGTGTGTCAATGAAGGAATGAATGAAAGTAGGTACTTACTGCATTGCATTAATGCACAGAGTTCGATAAAAAAGTAAGTGAATAATAACGGGCTAGACCGGATCCAAACGACTGATGCATTAAAATCCATATTTTTCCTCAAGCGTTGGGGCCGGCAGCCCAAGCGAGCTTTCTCAATCTTGCCCACAATGTCTCAAACGCCAAGGAGCCTTGTCTCACGACATGGTGTTACAACATTTTCGTATACCTATAAAAAACCTGGTTCACTGGTTTGTTTTTGAACCCGCATGATACAGGAACATTATTACTGGCATTCATTCCGTTGAATAAAAAATATGAAGACTGGGATACCAATCAAAATTTTGATGTTGAATATATCGCTTTAACAGCAAGCTAGCCAATTTTTGCCATTGGAAAGCATATTTTGTTTGTAATAATATCCTCTGTCGATATGCAAAGTCCCGAGATTGGCCTCACGAATAAATAACAAAAAAATACCGAATGGGTTTATCTTCTTTCGAAAACGTATAAGTAATCTACGAATCCATACAGACGTACGTGATTTCTGAACAACTAGCCCCAAATGTTTATGCAGTTATGGTTTCTATACTTATGACAGAAAATTTATTTTGTTATTTGTAAACAAACGCGTAGCGCTCGCATCGCGCCCGCACTGTCGTCGCGTCGTGCCCGCTTAGTCACCGCGTCATTGTCCGCGCCAATATGACGCGATTCCTGTTCGGGCGCTACGCGGTGACTAGGCGGACACGACGCGTATGCGATTTGTAAGGGGGACGTATAAAGTGTGTGGTTAATACAAAGTAATATTTGAAACGTGTCTGTTGTCGCCGTTATGAGGTGCCTCTCTTTTTGCTTTCATTGATAGCTCTCATTCGATTGCAATGTAGATTTGAAAAGGCTGATCGAAAATTATTCGTTGTTCTGTTGCGTGTTCTGAAAGATAGCTGGTTCTGGTATTGACCAAATAACGGCTTCTGTCTGGCAGGTGGTCCTTTGTTTTAAAACAAAGGTGGTCCTTTGTTTTAAGGCGGTCATATTAAAATGATGTCTAGGTATGTGACCGCCTGCCAGGTGGGAATATTATGGAAAAACCCTTCACAAATGAACGGTGAAGGAGGCTCTAGTTCTAAACCACTGTTAGGTTAAAAGGCTGTTCCTAGTCAGGCATGCTCCATCTTCGGCAGCTTCGTCACTTACCACGAGGGCTTCGATTCTGGTACGGAAATCGTCTCAGTTGCAGTAACATTACAATTGCATCGCATGTCAAACGTGTGATTGTTATTTAAATGACAGAAATTGAGTTGCAACTTTCATGAGTTCAAACTTTTCCACAATTAGTTTTCTGGTACTTTAGTTGTATTATGGTTTTATATGGCTGTTGGTACTCCAATAAATAAATAAATTACTAACTTGCATATTTCTTAGTTGTCAAACTGCCTTCAATTCTGTCAACAAAAACGTGACAAAGGTCGAACGACAATTTAACTGGGATGATACTGGGACTGACTCGATACCTCGACGTAGTTATAGTAACATCACAGTTACATTTTTCTTATTTTTAATATTTAACGCTGAAACTAAAATCTCGATTACTACGAAAAGGCATTTCGCGAATCTTGAGATAGAATTACGTAAAATCTGAATATGCAATACGCAATGGTTATGCTTTGATCTCATGGTCGGATTGCGGCAACTCGGCAAAAGGTTATGATTTTTTCCTTATGTGTTCCACCTTATGATTCTGTTTTATGCGACGCAGATTATTGTCTAACTACAGTTTTCACTAGACCTAATAATGGCCTAAGCACCGTCTTAGGTAATTAGTTTTTAGCTTACCAGTAACGTCCGAATTGAGATAAGAAAGAACTTAGGAATTGCCTAAATTATTTTTTATCTCAAATTAGATATTGCTGATTGGCTTAAAACTAAGTAAGATAGAACTTAGGCGATTCTTAAGTTAGGTGTAAATGGCATTTAGATTCTTGAGACAGAAATTCCAAACTAAATTTCAAAATAGGTACAGAAAATAAATACGTTGACCTGTGTCTTCTAGCTGTAATGTGATGAAACCACAAGTAACAGTGTAATTGTTACAATTAATTATATACGCGTGCGAGAGTTCATACACAAAGTGTGATTATTGAATCATATGGCCAATTAGGCCAGGGTACCGATTCTGGTGTGCAATGCAGTTGTTATTATGTTGCAATGTAACTGTGATGTTACTATAACTACGTCGAGGTATCGTGTCATTCCCAGCATCATCCCAGATAAATTGCAGTTAAATCATTGTTCGACCTTTGCCACGTTTTCGTTGACAGATGTAACTTAAGCAAGCCATATAAAACCATAATGCTACTGAAGTACCAGAAAATGAATTGTGGAAAAGTTTGAACTCATGAAAGTTGCAACTCAACATCTGTCATTTGAATAACAATCACACGTTTGACATGCGATGCAATTGTAATGTTACTGCAACTGAGACGATTTCCGTACCAGAATCGAAGCCCAGTTGTTTGTTTACAGTAATATAGTTTATTCCTGCTATAGTTAGTGCGGTAAATGCACGTGAAATGTGTTAAATATGCATTCAGAAAATGTACAATGCCAATAGCAAGCGAGTAACAACAAAATGAGCGACACAGTTCCAGTGGCAGCGTACTTACCAGACCGATAACCAAGGTTAAGCAACCCCCTCAGAGTCCGGGAAATGGATGCGTGACCATTTCGTACTTTGAGCCTAGTCGAACTTCAGCACCGCAACGAGCTCGCTCCTTGTTAGACTTTGGCGAAGCGTGGTTGAGCAAGGTTCTTTTACATATTTATTTAAAAAAAATATTGCTCAAATTACAACAATTTTATTCTACGCAGTGATAAATAATCAGGCAGCCCTCCTGATGGTGAGCAGTAACTGTCGCCCATAACATCTACGATTCATGCATTTAGATTGAAGGCAACAAAAATGCAGAACCGAAGGTGCGTTGTCACTTTGAGGACTAAAACTAGCGACTAAACTAGACGCTCCGAATTGGACTGAAGCCGACCAACCGTCAGTTGCAGTCGATACTAATCCTTACCTTGTATAAAATAAAGTCGCTCTTGGATTGATTCGGATACGCGGGCGAGTCGACCTTGGTCGGACGACCGACCACGTCCTCTGACGTAGAAGCGACCTTATTTTATACGACGTAAGGATTAGTTTCAACTACAACTGACGGTTGGTCGGCTCCAGAAAAAACGGAACGTCTATTACTAGTTTAAGATGAATTGCCTCCATTGAAATCTCCGAAACCATAACGATTCAAGTAAAGTCGTTGTCAAGTATTATCGACTTGAATATGAAAAAATGGATTTATCAATATTTTTGCGATTTCATTGAGTTTTTCATTTTGTTGACAGAGTTTTGTAAGAATAAAAAGAAACTCCTTTGATCTAGTAAATAGCGATAAAATGCTACTGAATAAACAACAAAATACTGCAGTTTGTAAACCTGAAACAAGTTTCATTTTATTTGTAAATGAACCTGAAAAGTTGTTTGTTGTCAATCATTCGAGCGTGTACTCATTGAATATATTTTATTTCAACCGAAAATGTTTTACACCATTCAAAAATTCAGCAACTCACATAATTCGTGGGAAAAATATACATGATTGACGCTGCAAAAGCTCACGTACGTGGTTCAAATAAGCGTTTTATACCCGATATTTTTCATGCAAAGAAAGAGTTTTAAACATAGTTATACGAGCACCAATCCCTTTGATTTATATTATGTCACTCAACGCAATAGAGTTTTCTGTCGGTTACAGAAAACTCTATTGAGTTGACAGAAAAGTCGGATGAACCCCGACCAAGTACCCTTATTCTCAAATATATTTTAAACTAATAAAACAATTTCAATGAAACAACCATTTTGATTATCCTGGCTTTCCAGTACAGAAAAACGCATTTGTTTTTTTATTCCTCCAAGGTGGCAAACAAGCTTACGGCCTGCCTGATGGTAAGCAGTCACCGCAGCCTATGGACGTTTGCAATACCAGGGGCATGACCCACGCGTTGCCGTACCCGTAAAGACCTTTTAACCCCTTTCTTGAAGACAAAACAGACATTGATAGAACAGACAGACACACAAAGCCACAGTCAGATACACACGTCAAACTTATAACACCCCTCTTCCCCTCTTTTTTCGTAGAATACAATTGAAAAAGAATACCTTGTCCCCATTTTAAAGCATCATCATCCATCGGTCCTTTTCCCACTAAGCGGTGTCGGCATGAAACGTCTCTTTCTTACATTTAACGCTATCATACGTCACCTCGATACTCTCTTATTTTACCTGCTTGTCATCCACACAGTCCATCAATTGTTTTTTATGTCATAGCGTTCCCATACCAAGATGCATCCGTGTAAGATGTGGAATGTGCTTCTTCCGAAATCTTTCATTTACACTATAACATGGGGTATTTCAAAAGGCATGTCTACAGGTACCTTAAAGGTCGTCACTGCGTCCCCTCCCCTTGGGTTACAGATGTCCTGGAAGACGGTGGCCGCTTTCCATCAGGGCCGCCCGACCGTGTGCGTCCTTAGGCACTTTTAGAAATTCACGCTAGCCTATTGTTCCAACTTTTCTGTTATGCGCTTATTACACATGCCTAAATTCAGTTACTAAATTCAGAAGCAATAAGCGTTAGGGCAAGTCAAAGTGAAATGTATAGGTCATAGAATAAGGTCCATTTTTGTATCACTTATATTGTGTTACGTGTTGCTCCGCTTTACAAAAGCCGTCATACAAAAAAGGACCTTATTTACTGAGCAATACATTCCACTTTGATTTGGTCTCACGCTTTTTAACTGTGCAATAAGCGCATTACTCAGACTTCAAACAACTTTATAGATACTTCTAAATACACTTTTGAGTATAAGTTACATTTACAATAATACAAATATTGTTTGTTGAAATTGAAATGATGAATTTTAATTTCTGTTACGGGTCGGGGTGTTCTATGTATACTAAGTATGTATTTAAAAAGTATATAAGTAGTTTATCAGTTATCTAGCACCCATAACACAAGCTTTGCTTACTTTGGGGCTAGATGGCGCTGCGTGAATTTGTCCACGATTATTTATTTATTATCACAGCCCGTAACAGTCCACTGCAGGACTTAGGACCTCTCCCACGAAAGGGGAAATTACTGCCATAATCTCCACGCTTGGCAGGCGGATTGGAGATCGCAGTGTTTAAATATAACAGTAGAAAACGCTGCTGCCCATTTTCCAGACTACGGAGACTCTTGATCTTTTGCCTCGAATACATTAGTCGCCTTGTACGACCCATGAGTGTAAGGGGTTGGTGCGCTTCTACTCTGCCGGACACCACACGGCGTATTATTTATTTATTTTTATTTGACTACTGTTATACTTATATAAAACTAGCTTTCGCCCGCGACTTCGTCCGCATAAAATCCCTAATAGGTGCCCCAACTCAAGGAAACAAGTGACCGAGCGTGTTTAGTATAATTTTTTTATCCGGTCAAAACCGGTTCGGGCCGGACGTATTGCCTCGTTAATTCAACGTATCGCAGTGTTCATTATTCAGTATTCATTATTCGCCAGCCGTATTCATTACTGATCCCGGGACGGTCTGATGTTTATAGTCCAGGAGGGCGTGCCATTTTTTCGTTAGACCAGCAACTCCACAACTTCTTTGGCATGCAAGTTACACGCAGTATACGTGAAGCAATTGGGTAATAATTAGATGTATGTCATACAGGTCTATTTAGGACGATAAAATATAAAATTAGTTGATAGTTCCTTATGGTTTTAAATATGCATTTAAAACAAAACTCTTTAGACTTACGAGTTTTGTGAAAGTTCACTAATACAACGTAGCCGTATAGTGATCGAATAGTAGTAGAAACAAAGCACCCCCATCCATTGACACGTGTCCAATATGTCAAGAATGTCTTAAAAACCAACTATCTATTACCTCCACAAACAGAAAAGGGACAACTCACCTACCAAACGTGGAGATTGTAGCAATTCCCTCTTCCTAATTCTGAGGATGCAAAGGACTGTTTTGGGCTATTAATATGATGTCGACTGATGTCTATTGAGTCTTTACTAAACTCCAAGCACCAACTCGAAGCAAGCATGATGGGAATCAAAATAAGTATACTGCAAAACATCTGTTAAATGTATCTCGCTCTTGTATAAAGTTACGCCTCTGACTCTGTGACTACGAAGACCGCTCACTATAACTGTTTGCTCGCAATAATGAACCCAGTTTATTTCAGTTCGTTATTTAATTTGATTAGTTGAAATTCTGTTTGTCATAAAATTTACTGGACTCTTTTTCACGGAACATCTCTGCGACTGTGCGCTACTGCAGTAATATTTTGAAAAAAAAAAGACAATGCTGGAATAGTAAGTCGACAGATGTCGGGAATCCTCCTACAAATTCCATATAATGTATTTAAATAAACGCAAATTGCAAACGTCCATAGGCTGCGGTGACTGCTTACCATAAGGTGGCAAGTTTGTTACCATCTTAGCGGTACAAAAAGAAATCCAAAATTAATAAACAATACTTATGAATGATGATGAAGCAGCGACCCAAAATGAGTCTTGACCTCCGACACTAAGAAGGTACCATTATTAAGGAAGGTATTCGCCAACACCTCAGTGCCACTTTCCGCCAACAGTCAGCCCCGGAGTTCCGACAGGTCTCTTTCCACTTTTTTCTTTCAAAAAACAATTTATTTAAAAACTTTATTGCACTAAAAATAATACAATTGGCGGACTTAAAGCCATTAAGGCTTTGTGATTGTATTATCTAATTTATTGTGAGGCACAATAATACTTTTTTGTGGGGCATATTTTAGTAATTAATACGAGTTAATAAATTAAAATTTATTCCTGGTAATGCTTTGTGTCGTGTATTTTTAATTTATGAACGTTATAATTGTTTTGTTTATCAACCTGATGGGAAGTGGTCACCGCTACCTATAGACATTAGCAACACGAGGGGTATCGCCAATGCGTTGCGCACCTCTGTAATACGTGGCTCTGGCAGTAGAAAGGCGAATACCTCTCCACTATCAAAGGCATCGTGCTTAAAATCCCCACCTGATGGAGCACCTTATCCCGGCAATACTACAACAATACTATTTTAAATAGTTTGGCTGCGGTATTCTGTAAGGTGAAAGTCTTCCCCACTAGGGTGGCTCGAATTCGAACGGGTTAAACAACAATTTTAAAAAACGTATTAATATCCTTACTTTAATTATAAAAGAACAATGCTATGTTTTAATTTTTAATTAATGCTAATTCAAGACATAATTCCATTTTTTTTTGTATTGCAGGTAATTGTGTTGCTGGTACTGGTGAAGTTGGTATGTTTATGGGCCCCTTATACCGTCAAATTTTACAAAGCAAGCTAATTTCTTACTTCGCTAGAAAATACACTGATTTTTTTAGTACTGTATTTTGTTTCGTGTGTAGGAGGGGCCTCTACTAGAAGAATATTTGAACTTGATTGACTAAACTATAACATGTGTTTGCCTGAACTCGGATTGGATGCAGTGCGTAAGCACCGTAAAAGCCACATAATCTCTGTGAATGCAGGTTTTATTGCATTTGTTGTCCCATAACATTGAATGACTGTAAAAAAAATTTGCTGTAAAATTTTCCATGGTATTGTAATAACTTTGTGTCTTCGAAATAACACTACAATTTTCTTGTTATCATAAATATATGGTAAGTAATTTAAATGTTACTTCGCATTCCAAATTTTATTGTCTACTTAGAGACGTAAAGAAACATAATGTATTTTATATATATTTTTAAATATTTCATGAAGGTATATTTGTCGTATGAATAAAGTTCTTATGTTTCTTTCTTTACCATTGTTCGATTGTCTGATCATCTTACTCGACAACACTGCTCGCAGCTTCACCATCCATTATACTCAGACAATTTTCACCTCTTTTTATTCTGAAATAACCATTTTCCCCCCATTCACCCCATGAGTTCTTGAGAAGCCAGTAAGGTACTCCGTATTCTGTGAGATGAAACATATTTTAAATTTTAAGAAACAAATCGTATATTATTTCGTGTTCTGTGGATTCCAGCCATGCATACTTTAACTTGATATTTTGGTTGATGTTCGCGTTATGCCAAATTTTCGTATCGTACTTATCTGTGTGTACTCATAAGACAATACGTCCTTACTAAACAGTCCTCACAGTGACAATGCACCTGCGGTTATGCATTTTTGTTGCCTGCAACCTAAATGCGTAAATCATATATGTTATGAGCGACAGTTACCGCTCACAATCAGGTGGACTGTCTGTTCATTAGACACTGCGTAGCATAATCTCTTATGTGGGTACAAAATCAAAATACTACATAAATCGTGTTGTGATGACAGAGTTTGCGAGAGACATAAGTGACATAAGTGAGTTTATTCGGATCGCCAACTTAATTGATTAAAAAGAGATTTTAACAAACGATACAGTGAATGTTCTATTGTAAATGCTTGTAGAGTTAATAATATAAATACCAATGTTCAACATACCGCTGGTGCCGTATCCAACGAGAAGTACAGCATGGGTCAAGTGGTCGTAAGAACAATCTATGATAGTTCCATTACTATAGAGGTGTAACGGTTTTGCAGCAATTGCTAAAAATAATTGTTTTTTATAATATATTTATGACAATCTCGTTAAACATCTTTGCAATAATGTCCCGGTTGTGCTCTCGCGCACGAGGGTCTGTGGTCCGCTTTGACAATGATCCAGGATTTGGCAGATAAGATAATTACAGTGGAGCGACTGCTATCTGACCTCCGTGACTCTGCCACCACGTAAACCTGACGCCAAGTGTAACCGGGATTTAACGCCAAGATGATGATGCTTTGTTTGATGATGATGATGACTGCTTTATAAACCGCACAACCCGTTAGAGTATAGCCGGTTTGCCAGATTTACGTCGATCGGTACGAAATGCGGCTGCGTGTTGGTGAGGTTAGTTTGGGCCCAGTGGATGGTAGTAGGACCCCATCATCATCACAACCCGTAACAGTCCACTGCAGGACTTTGGGCCCCACCCACGAAAGGGGAGGTTATTGCCATAATCTCCACGCTTGGCAGGCGGGTTGGAGATCGCAGTGTTTAAATATAACAATGGAAAATGCTGCTGCCCATTTTCCAGACTACGGAGACTCTTGATCTTTTGTCTCAAAAAAATAAGTCGCCCTGTACGACACCCATGAGCGTAAGGGGTTGGTGCTATTCTACTCTGCCGGACACCACACGGCAGGGTTGGACCCCATAATCCTCCCGTATTATACCTTATAAATTGACACTTCTTTTTTATGTCGTAGGGTAGGCAAGCGGGCCATCTGATGGAAAATGGTCACCTCTGCTATGGACATTAGTATCACCAGGGGTATCACCAATACGTTGTCCACCTATGTATTTAAAAATTACCCGGCAATATGCTTACAAACAGATATAGGTCCATTCGATACCAAATGATGTTTTAGGTCATCCTCAGTCACGTTTTCAGTGAGAAAAGACTTGCAACCAGTTATTTTCGCCTTTACTTTACTTTGGTCAAATGTGCAATTTGGAACGCTACCGCCACCGGATACGTATGAGTAATCGTCTTCGGATTCGATACCTCCCATTTTAATAAGTTTCCTGTAATATTTAAACGACTTAGTATTAAATCTTATACATTATATATTAAACATTATAATTAATTTAGTGTGGAAAAGGATTGAAAATTATGTTTTCATTATCATATCAGCCCATAGTGTGTACGTCTTTGAATGTAGGCCTCCTTTCCAAGTTTTAAAAGTGATAAAAATTCTTCTCGCATAGGGACATCCATTTTAGACAAACATTCCCTCACGCCATGTACAATGGCAATGTTGGTATGCAGTTCGCATTTGCTAATTTCTCCCAATGCCTATGCATCTGTTACTTATTTCACCTGCGAAATGTTCTTGATAAAGATCGCCGCTTTAGATGAAATCATAAATAAAATCATAAAATCAAAATCAAAATCAAAATTTCTTTATTGATTAGGACATTAAATATCTCTTTCAATCGTCAAAAAGGAGGGGGGTAGGAAAGTAGGAAGGAAACACACAGTGACACGCTGACCGCCCTATGTCTGTAGATAAACGTATCCCTCGCCAACCACAACCGAACCGGGCTCGACAATGCCAGACAGAGCCGGAACGCTATATATATATTATATACTCGTAGGTATGTCTAGTATAATTAAGAAAAACCACCTAAAACTATGGTCCTGTTTCCTATAAACCTTAAACTTAACTGCAAATACCTACAACACTGCTCTTGTCATTAATCCACCATGGCAACCATGATCAGTATCGTCGCATGATACCAGTTGTTGTTCTGAAAAAGCGACCAGTTTATTATGCTTGATCGCGTACTGGCCCTCAATGTTTCCTGTGAAATATTATGCTTATTACATTCACCTTCTCATTCACATGTAGGAACTTTGTGGTAAAGATAAACACAACAATTGTTACCAATGGTTCCAAATGCCCAACACGAACCGCACTTTCCTTGGTTCTTCACTTCAGTGACGGCCCCATGTTCACGCCAGTCAAAACTATCCGGTGCATGGATATCAGGCACACTCGTCGCATTATCACAATCTGATTCTCCTGGCAAGTTTATCCATCCTGTATGTTTCTTTACAAGTTCTTCAGGTGTCAAATCTGTATATTTCGTTATTCCTGCGAAATGAAAATTGTGCCTAATCAACCTTCTTTGAGTAGACAAATTATACCACAAATAAATGAAAATCATACCGTAGTTAGCGTGCGGGTTAAATTTATCGTTGAGATCGTTGATCGTAGCCAAATTGTTCGCAAAAGTGGCCAACCTGGCCCGGCGGGCCCGCGAGCCGGCGTAGCGGCGGCCGTGCTCACGCTCGAACTGCTCGAACAGCGCACGCACCGCCGCCGCATCCTTCACATCAAAGCGCTGCGCGCCGCCCGCCACCAGCGTCACCACGCCTAACACGCAAATTAGCAACGGTGCTAGCATCCTCGTTTAGATCACTGATATGACGGTCTTTTATATACCTAGTACCGAGGTATGTAGTTTTAAAAGTTATTAAAATTTATTGCCTCCCATTCTTGGATGTAGGTAAATTAACTAAATGCTTGTCGATAACTTCAACAGATTCCAATGAATTAGCAGCTCGAGCAAGAATTCGATGTAGGAATATTTATTTTTATGAAAGGTAATAACGTGATAACGTTACAACTTGTAAAGATTATGCGAATTATGGAAAGGCAAAATGTGTTTTTCTACAAATCTATATAAATCTACACATGAGCATTTAACGGCGTCGACATTCGGGTTGATCTGGTCATCGGTAGGGCTTCAGTATATTAAACGACAATCAGGGATAATTTTTGGGAGTTAGTACTTGTACTGGGCGCAGCATCCACTTATTGATGTTACACCGATGCCTCGGGAGCTGAGATCCTATAATTGTAGAGCCTAGGATAGTCCCAGAATCTAGTTTTCCTTGCATGTGGTCGAGGTCCTGTTTATATAATATTGAAGCGATCACCATTGTGACGACCTGAGTGGTTCAATGGTCAACATGCCGGTCTGACACGCAAGAGGTCCCGGGTTCGATTCCCGGCCGGGCAGAAATTGAAATGATGAATTTTAATTTCTGTTACGGGTCTGGGTGTTCTATGTATAATAAATATGTATTTAAAAGTATATAAGTAGTTTATCAGTTATCTAGCCAATTAAACCTACGGTATAGCCGTGACCTCGTATCCACCATTTCGACCAAAATCAATGACACCAGCTGCTATACTGAGAATGTCGTCAACTTCTTGTATTTGATCGCATATTGACACTCAACGTTCGCTGTGAAATATAATTTTATGTCAGAGGAAAATCTCCGTAACAAAAATATATAAATTCCAAACTAGAAATTAACAGATGTTACCCATGACGGCAAACGCCCAACGGGACCCACAATTATTTTGATCGTTCATTTTTGTAACGGCTCCATGCTCTCGGCAGTCGAAGCTTTCCAGCGCATTAGCATCTGGCACAGTTGTTGCTATCTCGCACAATCTGTGTGTTCTACGCGGTTTTCTTTTAAGTCCTGCGTATTTTTGTATATATTCTTTAGGACTTAAATACGTAAGCTTGCTAATTCCTGCAAAGCAAAGCAAGCTGGCGTAGTGGCGGCCGTGCTCGCGCTCAAACTGCTCTAACAGCGCGCGCACCGCTCTGCTGCGATCTCCACGTCGGCGCCACGCCGGCGATAGCAGCGCCGTCACGCCTAACCGACCGACTACTATACCGACAGTGTTAGCATCTTCATATTTCTGGTACGGCTGTTTACTAGATGTTTGCTTTCTTTTAAAAGGAGGATGTTTTTGCAATTTGTTGCTTATCTAAATGTGTAGGGTGCAAATAAACATTATAGTACTAGAAAGTAATGTTTGTTACCTTATATATCTAGGCCACCTGATGGACAGTGGTCACCGCCGCCTTTGGACATCAGCAACACCAGGGGCGCTACTGACGCGTTGCCCGCCTCTTTTTTATGTCACTAAGGTTGCCAACAAGCTTACGGCCTGCCTGATGGTAAGCAGTCACTGCAGCCTATGGACGTTTGCATTACTAGGGGCATCGCCCACGCGTTTCCTACCCCGTAAAAACTTTTTTACCCCTATCTTGAAGACACAACCTTAGTGTGTGTGGGAAAACTTTCCTTTGGAACCGCACAGTTCGCGACCAATTTGGCTCCAAGGTGTGAGGATGAACTCCCTGTCGGTGGCGAGCGGTGCAATGATAGAATGTAGCTGTAAGCATCATCTCAAACAGTTCTTCAGTACAAACACCGTTGTATACGCAGTTCTACACACAAAGGTAGGCGAAATCCCTCCACTGACTCAGTGACTCAATACCACTTATGAGATAGTATCATCGACAATTCTCACGCACGCTTTTGGATCGAGCCACAAGGACCAAGCTGATATGCCAGTGCTCCTGCCCACAGATGGGAGCAATACTCCAAATAGGGTCTGACTTGAGCCTTATATAGGAGAACCCGTTGGCCCGGTGTGAAGTATTGCTTTGATCCGTTAAGCACATCCAGCTTTTTAGATGCGAGCTTGACCTTTTCTTCCAAATGGCCTCTATAATATCATCATCATCATCATATCAGCCAGAAGACGCCCACTGCTGGGCATAGGCCTCCTCTAGAGATCTCCACAAAGGCCGGTCCTGTGTTTTCCGCATCCAGCTGGTACCTGCGATCCTTACCAGGTCGTCGGTCTACCTTGTAGGAGGCCTACCCACGCTGCGTCTTCCGGTCCGTGGTCGCCACTAGAGAACTTTACTGCCCCATCGGCTATCTGTTCTTCGAGCTATGTGCCCTGCCCACTGCTACTTCAGTCTGGCAATCCTTAAAGCTATGTCGGTGGACTTGATTCACTTGCGGATCTCCTCATTTCTGTTTCGATCGCGCAAAGAAACTCCGAGCATAGCTCTTTCCATTGCCCTTTGGGTAACAGTGAGCTTTCTTATAAGGCCCACAAGGCCCCGAGGTATATATGGGCTTCTAATATAACTCAACAAAATAATTCAATGTCATAATCAAAAGGAAACTGGCTGGGAGCTCATTCCATATCCGAATCGTGCGAGCAAGAAACGATCTTTGGAACCTTTGCGTGGACACCAACAAAGGGTCTACGTAGTGGCGATGAGTATCTAGCCCGCAGAGAGTGCTGCGATGGCGGAACTGTGCTGTGGGTACCCCCCATTCCCCATTGTACAGCCGGTAGAACACACACAAGGAGCCAAAGTCAAATTATGGGTGAATGTTTTTTGTTTTCGTGCAAAAACTACTAAACGGATTTTGATTGAAACTGTCTTTTGATCATTACATGATGAAGTACAACGTTACCCCGAAGTGATTTGGGGAAAACAAATGACGCACTATATCACCTTCAGTTACATTCTCATGGTACATCTTTTGCTTTTAATTTATTTTTGACGAATTTGGTTTCAAGTGTAGTTCTATTGTCACCGGAAATGTAATCGTCGTCGATTTCTATATCTTCCATTTTAGTTTAAAGCTCTGCAATAATAATGATACATATGTTTTTTTTTTGTTATACGGCAGACACACAGGCAAGCGGGCCACCTGATAGAAAGTGGTCACCGCCGCCTATGGACATGGGGAGTCACCAATGCGTTGCCCGCCTCTGAGGAGACCTCTAATATACCTCTTGAACGATCCCATGTCCAAAGGAAACACTGTGGCTGGGAGCTCATTCCACATCCAAATCGTACGAGCGAGAAACGTTCTTTCGAACCTTCGCGTCATGACCAACAGAGGGTCTACATAAAGTTCTTCAAAACATTCCCCATTGTACAGCCGATAGAACACACACAGGGAGCCAAAATCCCTTCGGTATGCCAGTGGTTCCAACTTGCTTGTTTGTATGGGATCATCGACAATTCGTACCCGCGTCTCTGTACGGAGTCCAGAGAATTAAGCAGGTCGGCAGTTTCGCCGGCCCACAATACTCCATATGAGGTCGCACTTGTGCCTTGTACAGCAGCAGGCGCTGTCCTGGGGTGAAGTATCGCTTTGACCGGTTAAGCACTCCAAGCTTTTTCGAAACCAGTTTGGCCTTGCCTTCCAGGTGACTCCGGAATCGCACGCTATCCGATATGTCGACACCGAGGATCCTGATACTTTTTGAGATGGAGAAGGGTGTTCCTTGAAACTGCGGCACTATGTCAAAAGGATTTTATTTTTATTTTTATGCGGATTTGATACCTATGGTAAACAATTTACTTAGTCCTTCGGTTTAACAACGGCTGCATGCTGTCGCCAGTCGAAGCTACCCGGCGCATCATGAATGTCTGGTTTCGTTTACATCCATATGTATATTTTACATGTTACATTTACATTAACTGCTGTTAAACTGTAAAATGAATTAAAAATAAATAAATAAATATGTATGTTAGTAAATATTCTTCAAGACTTAAATCCGTAAACTTCGTAATTCCTGCATAACAATGCAACACAAAGTTGATCGAGTGGTTGGTTTGAATGATATTGTTATTTATCGTATCGACGAATATGTACCATATTCACTCAATGCTTGTTGAGTTTGTTGATCCTAGCCAGATTGTCCGTAGTCCGGCTCGGCGCTCCCGTGAGTCGGTATTTTTTATTGTCAGACAAGCCAGGCATTTGAGCGTCATCTCACCTGGTGGTAAATGACGATGCGATGTCTTGGACCAGCCTATTCTCTTTAGCCTAGCAGGCGTTGCCCATGAACCACTTGAATAGCGCGCGACCGCCGCCACGTCCCCTATGGCAAAGCGCCGCGCGCCGCCTGCCGCCGGCGATGGCAGCGCCGCCACGCCTTACACGCAAACTACCGACAGTGCTAGCATCTTCATAATCCTGTCTGACAGTCACATTGTCACACTACTAGATGGTTGCTTACTTTAAAAGAAAAAGAGGGTTATTGCCATTTGTTACTTAAGTGGGGTTGATAGTTGTGTGTCTGAAATACGGGATAGGCGGTAAGGTGTTAAGACTAAATGTAAGAAAACCTGAATTACATTGATTATATTTCTGGATATTGATACGTAAACTCTTATGACGTAAAACTATAAGATTGCGACGATGATATAGGGTAGTTGATCAAACTTTGATTAACTATAAATAATGAAATAAATTGATTAACTGTTTGATTGTTGATTGCGTTCTTAAAATATATAATCACATGAAATAAAAAGTAACTTCGAATCAGGTACTTAAAATGATTTACGATTGGACGATAAAATTACAATAATATAATATTTAACAACGAAGGTTTTCATAAAATTCTTTACCTATATAAAAAAATGTTAAAAATCCTGTCGCACTCCGATATTAAATTAACAACAAAATATTGGAATCTACATAAAATCGGTCGACTATCGTCAAGTATTTTGTTAATAGTGTACCAAGAATGAGAAGCAATAAATTCCAATTATTGATAAAACTATACTATATAAAACCAAGCAAACGTAAATTCAAAACACCCACATCAGTGAACTAAATGAAGATGTTAGCACCGTTGGTAGTTTGCGTGTTGGGCATGGCGGCGCTGGCGGTGCGCGCGCTGTTCGAGCGATTCGAGCGCGAGCACGGCCGCCGCTACGCTGGCCCGCGGGAGCGCCGGGCAAGGCTGGCCATCTTTATGGACAATCTGGCTAGGATCAACCAACTCAACGAGGAGGACCCCCACGCCGAATACGGTACGATAAAGAACAATATCGTTAATAACAAAAATTCAATGAACTCTGTGTTACATTGTTTCGCAGGAATTACGAAGTTTACGGATTTAAGTCATGAAGAATATATACAAAAATTAACAGGATATAAACTCAACCCGGGTAAAGAAGACATATTATGCGAAAATGTCACAGCTGCGACAGATATTGATGCGCCAGACACCTTTGATTGGCGAGAGCATGGAGTCGTTGCTAAGCCGAAGGACCAAGCCAATTGTGGGTCCTGCTGGGCATTTGCTGTCATAGGTAATGAAGGGCTCAAATAAATAAATTAAGAGTTGGGAACTTAACCAAAATTAAATATTATACTCGTAGTTATGAAGAATTTTGTATGACAAAAAATTCTATTTCATAGCGAACATTGAGGGTCAATATGCGATCAAACACAAGAAGTTGGTGACATTCTCAGAACAGCAACTGGTGTCATGTGATAAAGACGATTTTGGATGCGAAGGTGGGTTTGAGGTCAGGGCTATACCGTAAGTATTAATTTGACTAATGAGGAAACTGTCGCTGCGCTAATATTTCCTTTCTATATCTTTATGCTGCTCTCATCTATCCAAAGTCTCATATAATTATTGCTTACTTCTACTTCCTTACGTTGAAAGATATAAGCTTGCATTACCTTGAGGTGAATACCTAACTGCCAATTGCCAATGTAATATTATTCTTAACAATCACCGAAGGCTTGAGATAATTTTTTTTTTACAAATGTTCTTTTGACTGCTCTCTTTTTTGAGGAGAAAATCTATATCGTACTCCTAATTTTACTTTTAAATTCAACTCGTGCTTGACTGCAAATAAATAACCGATTTTTTGCTAGTGCATATTGATAATAAATTCTAAAATAGGTGTAATTATTATTGCAGAGCTTTGATGGAAATGGGAGGTGTACAAACCGACAACGATTATCCATACGTTTCTGGTATAAATGGTACCGTACCTGAATGCAAAATGGACAAAACTAAATTCAAAGCAAAAGTAATAGATTGCAAAGAATTCTACCATGAGAATGTGACTGAGGATGATATAAAGCGGCATTTATATTCGAATGGACCATTGACAATCAGTATGTTAATTTATGATTCCACTTTTCTTTGACGCTTTCATTTACGTACGAGGGGGAGGGGGGTACGGGGCCCAATCACCATCTTATGGGCTAAAGTCAACCTCACCTGCCAGTGGCTTTTCCCTGGTTGCGCGGGCTGGATGGTAGTCTCCGCACGTAAAAAACCAAAACACCGCATTCGAATGGACAATGGAAATGTCAGGAAAATACAGAGCCAACGGCTTACGACGAGAGGTTGCCGAAGACCGGGCGAAGTGGAGAAGATTGAGTGGGAAAGCGGACCCTGGCAGAGGCCGGGGTAAGCGCTAGGACGATGATGATGATGATTTCGTATCAGTTGAAGATTTGTGTAATTTGATTTAAAATTACACGTACTTAGCTACTTGTGTCATCATCATCATTTTAAGAGCTTCGTTTTTGTCAGTGGAGCCATCGCTATTTCTCTCTATTGACTTTTTTTGCTGGTGCGACACCTGGGCCCTCGCGTACCGTGCGGGGGCGCAACCGGGACATAACGCCAAGATGATGTTTTTTTTTATGTCATACGGTAGGTGAACAGGCAAGCGGGCCACCTGATGGAAAGTGGTCACCACTGCCTATAGACATTAGCAACACCAAGAGTATCGCCAATGCGTTGCCCACCTCTATAACACGTTGCTCTGGCAGCAAAAAGGCAAATGCCACTCCACTGCCAAAGCCACGGTTCCCCAAATCCCCACCCCATGGAGCACTGGAAACCTCACTCACCGACAGAAACACAATACTATTAAAAAAGTATTATTTAGCTGCGATATTCTGTAAGGTGGAGGTACTTTCCCAGTCGGGCGGCTCCAATTCGAACGGGATACCCCGCTATGCCCTACCTCTCTTGAATGTTAATGATAATGACACGACGTCTACTTTCACTTTCACTTGCTGTTTGTATATGTATCAACTTGTGCATATTTAACAAATTGTGTTTTGGGTTCTAAACCTCATAATATATTAATCCGTCTATTTCAATAGTTATCTTTTTTTTTTTATGTCATACGGTAGGCAAACAGGCAAGCGGGCCACCTGATGGAAAATGGTCACCCCTGCCTATAGACATTAGCAACACCAAGACCTCCAAGATCTTGTTTGGCTCTTTTTTGTATAAAAACTAAAAGAAGGAACATAGTTTCGCCATGTCTATCTGTCCACGGTTTATCTCAAAAACTGTTGGCTACACAATAAATTTTATTTTTCACGTTAAGTTTCAAATCTTTTAAAGTACCTTTTTGGGCATCTCCTCTTCAAGTAAAGCGAAAACGGGTTTCTTTTTTTTGCGTAGATAAGGTCAATTGTGTTGACTGTTTTTATTTGACCAGGTAGAATCATGGTTCGTCGACCATCATCGATGCTCTTACGGTGGAGATAAACAACCTGCACATTCAGGCGACTGAACGTGTACCCAGGATCCAATATGGTTAGGTTACCCTGGTAAAAGGGTTACGGATGTCAGATGGCAGTCGGTCTTTCGTAATTACCTGATCTGCCAGATCCGGGATCATGTCAAGGCGAACTCGTGCACGAGAGCACAACCGCTGATAATTTGTTTTATTTTTACATGCACGGAATCCTACAATGCGAGTATTTTTATAACGTGTATTTTAAAATGCGAATGAAATTTAATATTTGCAGATATTGACCCAAACGCACTGGAATTTTATAGAAACGGAGTTGTCACGAACTGCCAAAGTAGAGCTATTGTGCACGCTGTAGTCCTCGTTGGGTACGGCACGACCGGTATGTTAAAAATTAATCTTGTTTCTTTTATGACATTATCAAACATGACATTATAACACAGTACGTATTTCATATTATTTCAGATGATGGCATACCCTACTGGATTGTTAGAAACCATAGTGGCCCAGATTACGGTGAAAATGGTTATTTTAGAATGAAGAGAGGTGTTAATTGTCTTGGCTTCGTGCGTGAAGCAAGCAACATTATGAGTAGCGTTGTTGAGTAAGTTGTAGGTCAATATTATGTCTAAATAAGTTTCTGCTCTCAACTGGTACTTTACATTGTAATTACATAAAATTAGCAAATCAATGTGTTGATGTATTATTTTAATGTAATTCATCTCAAATAATCATGCAACTGTATGCAGAACCAAAGAAATGAAATTCGAGGTCTTACATGACATATAAATGAATTCAAATAAAATCCTCTAGATTTGTAGTTCACATAATTTAATGCACTTTTTGCGGAACCCAAAACATCTGTATATATTTTTTGAGGAGATGAAAGGCAGCGAAATAACTAATTCATTGTAAGATTCATGCCTACCATAGGATACCGTGTACCCACACTACCGTTGTATATAATGATATATTTCCTTGCATTATTGTTTTGAGAGTTTAATCACAGAAAACCTGTATTTTGCATCCCTGTCCGCTTTGATAAAATGCAACTTTATTTCGACAAAACACTGAAATTGGTATAGCGTGATTTTTTGCAAATACTTTTTTTATTCGTAATTATGTTATATTTCGAACAAACAAGCTAGCGTGCCACCTGATGGAAAGTGGTCACCAACGCTTATTAACATCAGCAATACCAGGAGCGTTTCTAACGCGTTGCCCGCCTCTTAAGAGACCTTTTATATACTTCTTGAACGATCCCATGTCGTAGTCCAAAAGAAACTGGCTGGGAGCTAATTCCACATCCTAATCGTGCGAGCGAGAAACGTTCTTTGGAACCCTCGGGGCGATAAGTATCCAGCCTGGGAGAGTGGTGCGACGGCGGAACTGTGCTGTAGGTACCAGATCATAAAGTTCTTCAGAACTTTCCCTATTGTACAGCCGGTGAAACACACACAAGGAACCAAAGTCCCTTCATTATGGATGAATATTTATTGTTTTCAGGCAAAAACTACTTAAAAGATTTTGATGTTTGGCATTATAATTGCTTATGTTCCAGAATAGCAGTATAATTATGTTACCCCGGAATTCGCGTTCCCGCGAGAAAGTGTCTGGAACGTGGGAACCGAATTTTAAGTAGATGAAGTCGAAGACAAAAGGCACTGCCAATGGTTTACCGTTGATGTTAAAGGCGGATGTTACCATATTGCACATTTTAACTTAACCGGGTTCTTTAATATAAAATAAATTAACTTCAATTGTGTTGACCAAGTTGGAATACAATCTTGAATCCAACATATCAACGAATCACATGACCTCATAATCATCATCTCGGCGTTATGTCCCGGTTGCGCTCCCGCGCGGATCACGAGGGCCCGGGGTCCGCCTAAGGAAATGACCTAATCAACTGAAACACGGAAACAAGGATCTCACGGTGGCAGTAACCGACCATAACGCTTTTACTAATTTGGAACACAAAATATCAGACGACATAGTAACATTAGCAAATTGCCTCAGAATATGGTGGCTAACATCGAATATAAATATAACAGTGGTCAGTTGCCTTCATCTCTACATTCAACTTGCCAATCGCGAACCTAAACTGGCTCTTGATCGTTGCATGATGAAGTACAACGCTACCTCGAATTACTTTGGTGCCACTAGTTCCTTAACCCGAGTATCTTGAATATCCGACAGATATCTAATCACACAGACAGATTTAGACATTTAGGACAAACCTGTCAGGTTCAAATTATGCACATGCGAAGTGTTAACACGTGTAATTTGAATCAATTATTTTCGTGATAACTAATATTCATCATCATCATCATCATCACAGGGAGGTTATTGCCATAATCTCCACGCTTGGCAGGCGGGTTGGAGATCGCAGTGTTGCAAACATAACAATGGAAAACGCTGCTGCCCGTTTTCCAGTTTACGGAGGATCTAGATCTTTTGTCTCTAAACATTAGTCGCCTTGTACGACACCCACGAGTGTAAGGGGTTGGTGCTATTCTACTCTACCGGACACCACACGGCTGCACGGCAACTAATATTCGACTAATAAGAAATGATAGAATTTTATACTAGGCGCAAAGGAGATACTTACTGTATTGATTGTTAATGGTCCATTCGAAACCAAATGACGCACTATGTCACCGTCATGAAATGATGAATTTTAATTTCTGTTACGGGTCTGTGTGTTCTATGTATAATAGTATGTATTTAAAAGTATATAAACAGTTTATCAGTTATCAAGCACCCATAACACAAGCTTTGCTTACTTTGGGGCTTTGGAGCAACGTGTTATAGAGGTGGGCAACGCATTAGCGATACTCTTGGTGTTGCTAATCTCTATAGGCAGTGGTGACCGCTTTCCATCAGGTGGCCCGCTTGCCTGTTTGCCTACCGTATGAGATAAAAAAAAAAAAAGATGGCACTGTGTGAATTTGTCCACGATTATTTATTATTATTTATTTATTAAGTTACATTCTCATGGTAGATTTTTTGCGTGTTTCAATTGAGTGTGTGAAAGAGTGGTTGGTTTGAATGATATTGTTATTTATCGTATCGATGAATATGTACCATATTACTCAATGCTCGTTGAGTTGGTTGATCCTAGCCAGATTGTCCGTAGCTTGGCTCGGCGGTCCCGCGGGTCGGTATTTTTTATTAGACTAGCCAGACAATTGACCGTCACCTCACCTGGGTACCGATTCTGGTGTGCAATGCATTTTTTATTATGTTGCAATGTAACTGTGATGTTACTATAACTACGTCGAGGTACCGAGTCAGTCCCAGCATCATCCCAGTTAAATTGCAGTTAAATCATTGTTCGACCTTTGACACGTTTTCGTTGACAGAATTGAAGGCAGTTTGACAACTAAGAAAGATGAAACTTAGTAATTTATTTATTTATTAGAGTACCAACAGCCATATAAAACCATAATGCAACTAAAGTACCAGAAAACTAATTGTGGAAAAGTTCAAACTCATGAAAGTTACAACTCAACATCTGTCATTTGAATAACAATCTCACTTTTGACATGCGATGCAATTGTAATGTTACTGCAACTGAGACGATTTCCGTACCAGAATCGAAGCCCTGGTGGTAAATGACAATGCGGCCTGTCTAGGAACAGTCTATTCACTCTAGTCTTGAAGGCGTCGCGCATGAACCACTTGAACAGCGCGCGAATGCCCTACGTTCTCCACGGCGAAGCGCAGCGCGCCGCCCGCTGCCGGAAATGGCAGCGCCGCCACGACAAACACACAAACTATCGACGTTGCTCGTCGATGTTTGTATGCTTTTAAATTGCAATTTGTTACTTACGTAAATGTGTAGGCTTCAAATAAATATTATTGAACGAGAATGCAATGTAAATTACTTTGTGTATATAGAATTCCAACTGATACAGGTTAAGTGCAAGAATTTTTAAATTCCGTATTTTATATCTTTAACAACTGTCAAGCTTATCGCCACATAAAACATACATTCCAGTATTTATTTTCATGAATTTATTGTATTCTTTGTAATTTCATAATTAAAACATATCAGCAGTCGATTTTTGTTGCTAGGTACGCTTTTTTGAATGGCAGCCTCGAGAGTGCCATGAAACAATTCTATTAAACCTATTGGATTCGGCAGACCCGCTGAATGTTATTATCTCCACTATAGGCAAGAGTATTTTACCTTACTTAATGTAATAGAAGTGCTTCTGCCGAAGATATTCATGGACCGTATTAAGTCCTATCCAAGGACGTAATACGGTCCATGGTCGGGACGGGATTTGAGACAGGAGGTTGGTGGTTGTGTGACTGATATAGGTGGTAGGTGGTAAAGGGTCAAAACGTAATGTACAAATGCCGGAATCACATGAATGATTTTTGTAATTATTACGTATGTATTTCATGGAAAATCTTTTCAAGCTTTTCGCACGCGCAGCTTTGGTTCAACCTTTATAATGCATTCGGCTAAGGAATTTAGGTTTTTAATTAATTTTAATACAAGCATATAAAACTTAAATAAATACATAAAGCCAATTACAGGTTCTCACTGATAGCAGTATCATAAGATAATTAAATCGCAACGCGAAGAACATATATATATTTATTTTCTTTATTAAGGAAAATAATATTTCTATGCTTCAATATAATACTACAATATTAATATATTTTTATGTAGCCTTGAGTGATCTGTAAGTCCTAGACTTGATTCTAGGTCGTCCTCGCAGATATTTCTTTTGGTATTCATTGTTAATCCAGTCCGCATAGAGTCGCACGATGAAATAGATTAAAATTTAAGAAAATATCAATTATCGGTCTTTAAACTTTATTGACATCTACTTCTTACTCAACAACGCTGTTCATAATGTTGTGTGCGTGATGCATGAAGTCAAGACAATTAACATCTCTCTTCATTCTTAAATAACAATTTTCACCTGGATCTTCACCACTCCAGTCGTAGGCAATGCAATAGGGCACACAATAATAATAATCATCTGCAATAATACGGGATACCGACTTTGTTATAATGTGATGTATTGTGTGACTAGCTTTTTTGTCCGCGACATCGTCCGCGTGAAATCAGTATATTACGTTGCGGGCCCATTCCTGTGGGACCCACATTGAATTTTGGGAAAAAGTATAGCCTGTGTTACTCGCTGGTATTGTAGCTTTCTATAGGTTTAAATATTAAAAAAGATTAAGTAATTTTTGAGTTTTTCTAATACAAACAATCAAATCCTATATCTTTATAATATTAGTATGGATAACGAACGAAAGAACGAAGATTGAGGGTTATAACGTAACGTAACGGTTGTGCCTACTCCTTCACGCCGCAATCCTTAATGGGGTGGGCAGAGCCACACCTCGCCATTGGGGAGCGAGCCACATTTGGCATCTAACTACGTCCGAACCTGTTAATATTGACCCGAATGGTTACAGGTTGCCATACCAGCACATCGCTCTTACGTATGTTTCCAGCCCATCGCCCATAAATTTAAAACTTTTTAAACCTACGATAAAGCCAGGGACTCGTATCCACCATTGCAAGCACTATCTTGTTTTTTAAATGATACTAGCTGCTGTTCTGAGAATGTCACCAAGTTCTTGTGTTTGATTGCATATTGACTCAAGGTTTCCTGCGAAATATTATTTTGTAAGAAAACTCACGATAACAAGAATTGATTTCGACTTAGTTACATAGGTATCGATAAATTAACCAAGCATTACCTATTTATTTATTTATTTATGTTCGTAATTGCCCAACAAGACCCACAATTTCTTTGATCCTTCACTTTTTGTGACGGCTTCATGATCTCGCCAGTTGAAGCCGTCCGACGCATTAACATCTGGCACTGTTGTTACAATCTCGCACAATATTTCTATACTACGCGTGTTGTGTTTAAGGCCTGTGTTTTTTGTATTTATTTTCAGGACTTCATCCGTAAACTTTGTAATTCCTGCAAAACAAATGTAACATAAAGTTAATTGAGTGTTTGTTATTAATGATATTATTGTTTATCGTACCATAATCGGCATGGTTGAATTGGTTGATCCTAGCCAGATTGTCCATGAAGATGGCCAGCCTGGCCCGGCGCTCCCGCGGGCCAGCGTAGCGGCGGCCGTGCTCGCGCTCGAATCGCTCGAAGAGCGCGCGCACCGCCGCCGCGTCGTCCACGCCGAAGCGCCGCGCGCCGCCCGCCGTCGCCGGCAATGCCAGCGCCGCCATGACCAAAACGCATACTTCCAACGTTGCTAGTATCTTGATTTATTTCACTGATGTTACCGTTTTAAAATCACGTTTTCTTGCTTTTGTATTGTAGTTTTTTATGATTTATTGTTCCCCATTCCTGGTAGTAAATTAACCGGACACTTGCCGACAATGACCTAAATCCCATTTTTATGCATTTTTACGATTTAAATTGAATGACGGCTAAAACATTGACATAATTATTGTACTAACCAATTTCCAACCTTGAACATTTATTTATTTATTTTATTTTATTTCCTTACAATATTTCGTACATTCTGTCTTACTTATAGTTACCCTGCCAAACTGCATAACAGTTTGTTGGCAATGGTGTTTATCTCGTAATACAATCCGGATAACGCTTACAACTGGTTAACAAATTCATCACTTAGTTTTACTCACACAACCAACTTGTAATCCTGTGCATACACAATAAGTGGAGCCATACAGATAGTTCATTACATACCCATATACTACACCACTATACACCCCGGGATGGGTCCCAAAGTATACAACGGTGCAACACATGATTATGAATACCGTGCGACGATTTGAACCTTGTATCTTTAAAGTATTCAGTAATAAAAATAACAATGTATTTTAAATATTATAATTTCATTTTATATTACATATTTCTACTTTTTGCAATGATTGCTAATCGTTGGTGAAATTTTCTTGTGTCTACTTGCTATGCCCTCTAATATGACATCGGTTGACATGTAGGTAAATATTTTTTCTCATTGCTGAAGCATAATAAAAACTGCGTTAGTACGTTAGCCATACAAATTTTGTGCTAGTCTAAGTAATAATTCTTACAACTTTTTTTATTGTTACAGGTAATAGATGTTGGTGTATTGGCGGTGATGATGTTGGTATGTTTACTTTATGTTAGTAACTTAAAAGAATACATAATTACACGTACGTACGTGTGTACTCACTCGTGTCTTTATCCCTTCTTGATAGGCAGAGACTATTGAGTATCACAGGCTACGATTCTGACACACCTCTTGCCTCTTTCACAAATTATACGTTTTCTTATACATTTAGTCCGATTGATCTGCCATTTTTAATTTTAGTATATAAAAATTTTTTTTAGGTTACTTTAATGAAATCACTGAATCTCCCATGAATAAATCTAAAAGTGTGTGTAGGTAATACTAGATACGCACACGTTAGCAGTCAACAACAGCGAACATAATAGTTATTCTCTCCTTAATCGACGATTACTTCCCTACCAATTTATCTTTACAACCAAGTCATTAACCAAAACATTTCCTAGAGCCATAGACCACTGTCCTACGTCATCGTAGACAAAGTTGCTATTTCCGGCGCCCTGTGTACACCAGTGACGTGGTTCCGTTGCCGGATGTGACGCCATTACCCACCGTCCGTTCGTTTCCGCCATATCCGGCTGGGGCATCTTGGTGTCGAGTTAACGCTTTATCTACTAAGTTACTTTGGGGATGAGAGCGTTTCACAGTAAGATGTTAGGGGACGTACCTAAACGTTATGGTGGAGAATATCTCTGCGGTTGTGCCAATGTGCTATGCCTCTGTGTCCAATTTCTTTGGGCCGTAGGTACGGTTGTTTTGAATGGTTAATGACACAGCGCCTAGTATTTTAAAATTATTACTACCCGACTGCCAAGGAAGGGTTATGTTTTATGTATGACATTCGTTCGATACAACAGTAGTTGCATTAAAGTCGATCTGTCAAACTACTGCGCAGTTTTAGGACAGAGTACTCTCGAAGTAAACCATTTATTGTGGATTTTGACGTTCATGTCCTGATTAGTAGATTTCCTATTGTGGCCTTATAATGCTTTATACTGGTTTTAATGAGTTTCATAGATAATTTCGTTATTTTAATAGTCATTCTGAGTAATAAATAAAATAATTTGATGTTGTTACTAAACCTGCCAAATGCACTACTTGCTTCTAAATATATCAATATATCAAACCTAAAATTATATGAAATATTACCGATATTAATACCAAAGCCTCTTCGAGTCCTTTCAAAGTTTATAGACCTTTGAGAATACCCCTGGAAATGAAATATAGCAAGTAATTACTCACACTAGTTCTGGATTACAATTGGTTCTCACCATTCAGCTTACAAATGCCACGGATTCGGCTAATTGTCCCTTTCTAACCCTTGTAATTTGGAAGGGACAGAGGATCCTATCGGGATCCAAACTTAAATTAATCCCAAAAACCTATTAATTAACCTAAGTGTAAGTCAAATTGTCCGCCGTATTTAAGTTTGCGAGGAATTAGTGAAAGTATTTCGTTTTGGTACTTACCCACTAATGTTACGCGGCTCGATCGAGTAAGTAACGAGTACATTTGTGGCAGCCTAGGTGCGAGGGATATCGTAGATAAGATCGACGAAGCTCGCCTGCGCTGGTTTGGTTACGTGATGCGTAAGCCTCAGGGATATGTGGGAAATAGTTGCCTGAACCTGCCTTTATCAGGAAAGTGGCTCCGTGGGTGGTCCAAGAAGCGGTGAATTGAAGATGCCATAACCGGGCGGAGTGGAGGAGAATGAGTAGAAAGGCGGACCCTGGCAGAGACCGGGATAAGTGCTATGACGATGATGTTGACGTCCACTGCAGGACTAAGGGCCTCTTAGGTTATTACCATAATCTCCATGCTTGGCCGGCGGGTTGGAGATCGCAGTGTTATAAATATAACAATGGAAAACGCTACTGACCATTTTCCAGCCTACGGGGACTAGATATATTGCCTCGAAAACATTAGTCGCCTTGTACGACACCCACGAGTGTATGGAGTTGGTACTCTGCCGGACACCATAGGGCCTATGATGATGACTTACTAACTTACTACTGACCGTTTCATAATAAAGCAAATAAACAAGCTAGAATACATTAATAGGGATTCTACCTCCCTACAGTCTTAGTGTGGTGATTTTACAGTACAGATGATTTTTTTACACATAACCAGAGCTTTAATCATCAAGTCCTATTAATATATGAAAATATTAATCAACAACAAAGTGTTTTTATCATAAAAACTACGTCAAAGCTTTATACAGGACAGGCTTTTGAAAGTTCAATTGGAAAGGGGAATTAAGCAAAAAAATTCTAAATGGACAGTGTTTACATATTTAGTTTGTACATTTTACCTTTTTATTTGGGCTTTTATGAATATATGTGTACCAATACATTGTAGCTATCGAAAACGCTTTTAATTGGAAGTACTAGTTCGAACTAGTTACTTTAGATTATAAATATGAATATATATGAAGAAACTCTTTCAGATATATGAATAAGAACTGATTATTAAAAAAATCGAATGCTATTATAGAAGAAAATATATAATTTTATGGAAGATATATATAATATCAGTTGGAAGTTGTTGTGTACATAAAAAATAGAGCTCAGACGAGAAAATTCCCGTACCATAATTTTTCACAATTTTCAACGAGGATTTTCAAGAACAGTCGGTAGGTATGTCATTGAGCTTACGAGTATTTCTGTTTATAAATGTAAAGCATATAGCTAAGCGACTATTTACCGCTGGTATTCGGAATTCTGACGTTCCGTCCCGTCCCTTCTACAGAGTGACCAAAAACAGCGGTTACGCCAGAAAAGGTTGCTGTTGTATTCCAATCGCCACAGGAAGACTGACAATTGACATACGACCAGCTCTCTGGCGACAATAGAAATGTATACAACTGCGATTCAAACTATTTTACTGATTGATACTAAGATTCGCTGGATGTGTTGGATGATGCTGGTCTGCTCTGAAACGCTGCAGGGGAGGAAATTAAAATGCTGTTTATAATATCGTGTCAGATGACGAATTATGGATTTGCTAATACGAGCCGAAAAGGAAACATCGAACGGTATCTGAAATGACGCCTAATCCTCTATTACCGCTCGGGAAACAAGCGAGTTTTTGAAACAGTAAAATGTGAATTAATAAACCATTCTCCGTACAGCCTTGATCTTAACCCATAGTTATAACTTATTGGAACCAAATATTTATGTGGTCAGCGATATTAAGACCCGAAAGAAGTAGTCGAAGCACACAAATCGGAAATTTCGATCATGTCACTTCAGACTGGAATTACTGCTACAATAATCAATTTCAACGAATGCAAAAATACATTAACTGCAACGTGGAATACTGCGAATGCAATACAATTAAATTTACTTCTTCCTTGTATATAGTTTTTTCCATTCCCGAGCACAATAACGGGACATTTGCGCTAAGAAGACCAATGCATCTCATATTTAACCTAGCAAAACAAATATGTGTTCAACCTTAAGACTTGCCACGTCACATTCGTCCATAACGCGATCAGCATCGAAAGCGCGCCAATTCGCCCATTTTCCCCGCGGATCCGCTCGAAATTTCCCCACTTTCCCTTCGACGGGAATAAATTCGACGGCAACGGTTCCTCGCATGCAAATTATTATTATTGCCCCGACTGCGGCATTAGCGACCGTTTTATTGGGACATTGCCTGCTTTTAGGGTACGGGAAGGGGTGTTTCCGCCACTATTGGCTTTTTGTTGAGCCAATGCGAGGTTCTGAGCTGTTGTCGTACTCTCGGACGAGTTAGATTTTGTGTGTTAGCATAGTGAGGACGCGGACAGCTTGCTGGAAAGAGTGACATATACTTTTTAGACATTTGGGTGCAATTAAGAAGTACATGAATTGGTTTTTAGTAGGTATTAAGGATCGCCGCAGAGAACTGTAGTATTGATATACTACAATGAGTGTGGGTCCTTGTTATTCTTAATCCATGGAACACATTTGCAGACAAAAGAATTCCATTTGCATTACAAAGACTCGTTAGGTTGGTCCCTGTAACTAAGTAGAGTCCTTACTTTTGAAGGTCAGAGTAAATATATGTTTTTGGGTAGGCATAACTGACTACATAAACCGCAGTGAGCCTAAAGAAATGTAAAAAAAAAATATTCATTATCTCTACGTAACCAATGCAACTAGATAATTTTTTCTTTATATCGATGATAGAAAAGATTTATGGATGAGATGAGATAGATGAGACACATAGTGCATTAAATAAAAAAATTGATTTTGTTTAGAAACCTACACAGAGTCAAAAGATGTAGGGCGACCTAATATTGCAGCATTTTTGGCACCATTTTTACATTGCAATCTGTTGTATCAACAGTTGCAACCTGGTGTTGCTGATGTTCATAGGCGGCGGTGATCACTTTCCATCCTTATTGCCTGCCGTATTACAAAAAAAAAATTATTGCCTCTCTCTTCTTCTTTATTTCTTTCTCCCTCAGATTTTGTCTATATTTAGAATCTGTAAGATGTAGAAGGTAAATTGCAGCATCGGACGTCATTACTCCAAAAAGAATGCAACTACAACTTTCCACCACAAAGCGCCACAAAGCATCCACAATTGGTAGCCGACTAAACAGCAAGTATTCGCCAAATTAACCGGGCTCCAGCCGGTATCAGATCGGGCTCGTTCATTTCATATTTCCGTGTCCATTCCACATTTCGCTGTCCATTTGGTGGGTTAACGGGCGCCGGTAATTGCCGTTTCGCGGGCACGCTCGAGTGTGTGTCGGCGTGTGGGCGGGGTAGGCGGGCGCTTCGGAGAGCGCTCTGACGATAGTCGGCGCTCGATAATGATAATAAATAAATACATAACATTTCTTTTTAGAAATAAGCTGTACCTTCTGTGATTGTTATCTTTATGTTCAAATTATTGTAACTTTCTTTTTGCACAATAAATGGTTAAATAAATAAATTAGTATGCTTACATAAAATATTTACAGTTACAATACAAATATATCTATATACATATATCTACCACTACATATAAAATATATACTAAAAATTAAAGAAGTCGTCCACACCGCTGCCCCCCGGACTGAATCAGTATGGTTAGATGAATTCATACAGCGCCATCTAGCACCAAAGTAAGCAAAGCTTGTGTTTTGGGTGTTAGATAACTGATAAACTACTTATATACTTTTTGTTCCTACAATAACTGTTCCTAGACAGGCATGCTCCATCTTCGACCGCATCGTCACTTACTGCCAGGTGAGATGGCTAGTTCTTTGAAAAAAACAATAAAAAAGAAAAAAATCCAGCTATCACTCGTTAGCCATGGAGCCGCTTCTCTCTGTTGCGCTCCCGTAAGACCCATTAAATGCGACAGAGGGCGCATTGATCAGCGCCCACTAGAAGGGTGAAAATAAATTAAATATCGTGAAAATGTCGAAATAAATGTAAAAAATCGTCTTCATTATCGCTACAGCATAAAAATTCTTGTCGACAAAATTCGCCAACAATAGCCCACAAATCGAAGACCAACTAAAATCGCTCGTCTACAACGGGGTGTTGGTGTTTTTCACAAATTCCATTCGTTGTCACCGTATTAATTTCGTTTTGCGGTGCGCGCTTTTTCCGTTATGTCGTTTAAAGTGTGGTCGGGAGGTGTGTTGGGTAATTAAAATCGTCAATTTTTATTTTTTGTTGCCAAGTCATCACAGTCAAATTTAAAAAGAATCTACTAAAACTATGTAAAATATCATTATCACAGCCCATAACAGTCCACTGCAGGATTTAGGGCCTACCCCACGAAAGGGGAGGTTATTGCCATAATCTTCACGCTTGGCAGGCGGGTTGGATATCGCAGTGTTATAAATATAACAGTGGAAAACGCTGTTGCCCATTTTCCAGCCTACGAAGACTCTAAATCTCTTGTCTCGAAAACATTAGTCGCCTTGTACGACACCCGCGAGTGTAAGGGGTTGGTGCTATTCTACTCTGCCGGACACCGCACGGCCGACGCGTAATATTATCATATCCTAAAATATATCTGTTAGGATGGTTATAAATTAGGCATTATTTTATCAATAACTTATAAGAGCCTATATCCTATAGTCCTAGAGCCTATAATCCTATATTTAGACTACTCCGATTTCGGAGCGATTTATAATAATAATATTCTTGGCGTATTATCCCGGTTGTGTTGTCGCTTACGAGGGCCCGCCGTGACCATGATCCAGGATTTGGCAGATCAGATAAATACTGTGGAGCGACTGCCATCTGACCTCCGTGACCCTGCTACCAGGAGAATTTGACCAGATTGGATCATGGTTACACATTCAGTCGCCTGAATGCCCTGGTCTAGTTTTCAACAAATATACATAACTCAGAAAGGAGTCATTGGTACATGACCGCAGCGGGATTTGAACTCGGTACCTCTCGATTACGAGTCGGATACCTTAACCACTCGGCCACCGACGCATCTATAATTTCTGAGCAATTTATGTTGTCATAAATGCATGCAATTTTCATTTCTGACAGAAAATATATTTTATTAACTATCGGCAAATACGCAGCGTCTTCCTACTCACTCCGCAGCCATCGCATTTTTTTTATACCACTAAGTTGGCCAATAAGCTTGCGGCCTGCCTGATGGTAAGCAGTCACCGCAGTCTATGGACGTTTGCAATACAAGAGGCATCACCCACGCGTTGCCAACTCCGTAAAAGCCTTTAGTACGCGGCTTGTAAGCGGAGATGTGTAAACGCGCTCCAACACCTATTTTTGTCACATCCACCTTCCTCCCATCTCTCATAAACCGTAATCCAGGCCTCATTTCTAAAATTTAATAAAGAAATGTGACATTTTGAGATTAGTTTAATAAATTAGATTGTTTTGTATTTATTAAATGGAATACAACACACAAAAAATACGCGAATTTTAATTTCATCAAAGATTTTATATTTGAACGTGTCTTGGAGACGGGTAGGGTAATGTTATCTTCTAACTAATGGTGACTTTAATAGCAAGGGAGAGACAGAAAATTCATAAGGTCGCAAGCGTTGTCACCCCACGTACTTACAATTATTTACTTCACCCTTACAGCCTATCAGGTGGTAGGACTCCGTCTAGTCTGAGGAGCCCGCAGGGGTGAGTACTACCGCCTTATTTATTTCTGCTGCCAAGCAACAATGCTTGCATTGTTGTGTTCTGGTTTGAAGGATAAGGTAGCTACCGCAATTGCAGTTATTAGGCATTTCATCTTAGTCCTCACAGTGACAACGCATTTCTGCATTTTTATTGCGTGTAATCTAAATGAATCGTAGATGTTGTGGGCGACAGTTATTGCTTATCATCGGGTAGGCTGAAAGCGCGTTTGTCACCGTAAAATAAAAAAAATGGAATAAAAAGATATGCCTAACAATGGACAACCTTTGGGGTAAAAGAGTTATTGAGTGGTGACTCTAAAGATATTGCTGAAGAGTGCAACATGGAGTTCTTTTAAAACCACAAAAATCGTTCGTAATATATAAAAATGCGGCAAACTCTGACAGAGAAGTGTTATATCATCTGTGCAGAGAGTACGTTTAAACTTTTTACGAAGCTCGAGCATTACGTACAAAGCGATGAAGACAGAAGACAATACTCAAGTTGAACATCAATAAGGAACGAAACCGGCTCAGTTTTAAGACTATTCATCACAGGCAAAGCCGACTTTTCCCCAGTCAATGGATAAAGTAAACTGAGTACAAAGTATTCTTGCTTTTTGCTTGGAACAAAGCTTCTCTTGGTATTTCGCAAGACAATGGCAGCTCTGTTGGAGACGTGGGGGCCATTTGTCATCCGTTGTCGTGTCCGCGCCGGATAGAACCGGTTCTGACCGGCACGGTCCGGTTTATGGCGGTCCGGCTGTATTAGGTAGGTACCTAAGTATTGCTGGGGTGTCCTCATGTATTCGGATATATGCAAAAGATACGGCTTGCGTTATAGCGTTGTATTGTTCTATATAATATTGCAGGAAATAAATTTATTTATTAGAAATACCTTAACAAAGCTTTGTTTATTGTTTAGTCTATAATATAAAGGTCGCCATACTAGTTAATGTTTTATATTGTGTGTAAATAGAATTTCAATTTACACACAATATAACATTACTACAGGAAAATTATATATTGTGGAAAGAATAAATCATTTTATATCTATCATTCTAGTTTAACTAAAGATGTATTTATTTATTATGTATAAAGATAAACATTGTCTACTCTATCTACATATAATGGCGAATGTAAATTAGTAATTATATCCATGACACTAGTTCGAACCTAGTACGTTTCGCTTACTATGGGTCGGACACTTTAACCATTACGCTACCGACGCTCTAAAACGTGGAAAAAGCATTGCCGTCCACTAATATGGAAAACACTTAAGTCTTGTAATTGTCTAAAAAGACAATGTGAATAAAAGTCCCATAAGATTCACAATGTACAAGTTTTTGTTTGCAATGTCTATACGTGAAATAGCTGTAACCACTTGTCATATCGTGTTCCGCTTGCCTGTTTGTAGACCGTACAACATAAATAAAACGGTTTCCTCCATTGGATTTCTAAGAGGAAACTACTCAGATATCTAAATAATATTTTGATTTCAGTGAGCAACTTATATCCTTAGCAGCAAGCTTTTCATTCTAGTAAATAAGCTGAGAGTCCACCTGAAGGATATCAATAACTATTTCTTATAATAACTACAATTCTTAGTTGGGCTCGGCAACGCGTGGGTGATGCCCCTGGTATTGCAAACGTCCATAGGCTGCGGTGACTGCTTACCATCAGGCAGGCCGCAAGCTTGTTTGCCTTAGTGGTATAAAAAAAAACAATTTCACACTTACATGTATGTATTTATGAAATCTCTTTATTGCATCGTTTTTAACAGTAAATAATAATAGTTTAATACTAAACTAAACTACATTAATGCAATTATTTCAGAAATGTTGGTAGGTTATAGGATTTGATATAAATTTCAAACGCCTTTATAAAAACAGTCCAATTGTCTAAAGGATATATAAATTTAATCCAAATTCTCATATTGACGGGTAATAACAAATAAGCCTTTGTTAATATTATCGTGTGTATTTCGCAGAATTCGGAAAATGAGCTGTCACCAATAAGCTGTATAAACATTTAGATTCCATGGAAAGTGCGAAACCATAACTGCGTTGTGGTTAGGCGATTTGAGGGTAATAAAGTATCAATTAATTGATACAATACAATACAAAACTAATAACACAATTAGTGGAATGTTAGGGCCTACGTCAACCGTGAGAATAATGCCACAAAACAAAACAATACAACACAATAACACCTTATAACACTCGTACACAAAAATAAAATAACAGGAAAACACAGTATGATAGGCTGTCTTATCATTGACGTGATATCTTCCACACAACCTTGGTATGATAAGGTAATCAATAATAAACACTTTGTTCTAAATAACGGAATATTAGAATTTTCTCAAAATTTTATTCAGCGTTCACTTGATTTTTAGAGTTCATGCCAAATGGATTAAACCGGAGCCATAACCGGTTAAGATCCGGAATTATCTCATTAAAAATATATTAAAACTGTTTAATAAAACTAATACGAACACGACTATTTAAATCACAACTATCGCTGTGATTACTTACAAATTTGTCAAATTGTACTATCGCTATGATCACTTTCTTTGTCAAACTGGACTATCGCTGTGATCACTTACAAATTTGTCAAATTGTACTATCGCTATGATCAATTACTTTGTCAAACTGGACTATCGCTGTGATCACTTACAAATTTGTCAAATTGGACTATCACAAAGTATCACTTTCTTTGTTGCACGCTGTGAGACATCCAAATAAAATAAAATAAAATAAAGTAAGTGACTTTGTCAAACTGGACTATCGCGGAGATCACTTACAATCTAGTTTCGACCGAGAGCTCAATGTCCTATAGCCAATCCCTTTGGTACGAACATTGGCATTGACATTTGGCATTTGGAGAGTGGTTTATCACTTATTTCGTTCACGTACCATTATTCAGAAACTATTTCATTTAATTATCCCTGACATTTAGTTAAACTGTTAGAAACTCTATAACGCGATTTTAATAGTAGGGCTCAGTGTCTGGCAGAGCCAGGCGCGAAGTCTTCACTAATTGCCTAGCATATGCGCCTGTTAATAGCTCAGACAAATGCTAAGACCTAGACGATTATCAAACTCTATCAGGTTAACGGTGTCAGTAATGAGATGATTATGACTGGTAATGATCACAGAAATCTAAATAAGTCAATATAAGTCCGATGCACGCGTGACGTGTCGCCCTGCAGATGACCCGATATACATCTCTTGCTTATAGAAATCTGTCACTATTTGACACCTTCCTGAGAGTTATAGCACAGTAGTACAATAATGCGCAGTAGTGGCCGAGGTGACGACAAGGCTAAGCGATCTGCAGAGTTGACGCCCCACATGCCAATACTTATCTGATTTTGGTTTCTGTGATAATGATTAACAGTCAACAGGATGCCTAAGACGGAGCGAAGTTGACCCAGAGGAGTAAAAAGACCCTGGGCCCTCACGCGCCACGCGATAGCAAAACCGGGTTTTATTATCGCCATAACGATAATAATGATAAAAAGTTATTTTTACTTTTTAAGATTCTGAAGGAACGATAGTGTTATTTGAGTTACTCAATTTTATCCTACCTTACTTCCTACTAATATTATACTAAAGTTTGTTAGTCGTTCACACATAAACTATTGAATGAACAGTGTCCCGAAATTTACATAAAATTAATACCGAAATTTAATTTAGTTTCAGTACTAAACTGGACTTTGATAATATTTTGCATTGTTGCAGCTCATGCTATTATCCCAAAATTCAATGTTATTAATACAACAAAATAACATACAGTAGCGGTACGTATTTGTGGTGCATATTTCCGACACTAACTTGGATTACTGATTACAGCTTTTAGGTTATTGAATCTCTGAACTAGGGTTCTAACGGAACTTTGCTTCCGCCTCTGTTACTGCGGAAGTTCCGAAAGAGTTCCTACCTCTGCCTCCGCCTTCATCTCCGCAAAACTTTTACAGAGTTGTAACGGAGGTTTATTTACGCCATAATACAACTCGCAAGCAGTGACGCTGAACTGAATTGAAATATATTTTGTCTGTCCTTAATTTGTATTACTAGTCGGTAACGTTTGTAGTTTAAGAAGCGTAATACGAATTAAATTACTTTTTGTACAATAGTTACACTTATTTTTTGCAACGTAATAAAATAAAAAAAAAGTGATTTGGTTCATAATAATGGAGTTCCATACTGAAGACACAACACAAAGTGTTAAAAAATGTGTAATATGAATGTACCAACACCAATTTGAAATAAAGATTTTTGATTTTCTATTACGTCGATAAGCCATGAATTACCAAATTTTCCACTTCCACTTTCTCCACCGCATTCGCCTCCGTTAACCTCCGCATTCGCCTCCACCTCCGCTGAAGGGCTCCGTTACAACCCTACTCTGAACTACACAGTCTTAACCGCAAAATCTAAAACTACGATTAAAAAAATTGTTAAAATACAAACAAATGGCATCAGAACTTCAGTACAAAGTGAGTGATGGAACAACCCATTTCACAAGCGCGATATAGCGAACACCAACGTCTTTAGACAGCTCTCTGTTATTCCAACTTCTACTACATTGTAAGTTCTTATTGTTGAAGACGGTGCTTCCAAGGGCCCTTTGGTAAAGTTATTTGTGTTACTTAGTAAGTAGATTGAATTGGTTATGTTGAAATATTTTTGGCTCTGTGGTAAATGAGATAATAGACAAGCAACATTACTCTTCAATTGAGGGCCGTCGTACAAGAACAACTATATTAAAAACCATGTTGCCATAAAATTAACACATGAATATTACACCGGATCCATGGAATTACATGGAATCGATATTTTGACGCAAACTTTTCTGCAATTGCTTTTTCAATGGGTTAGGTACCTTAGAAACTCTAGACCTCCTCCATTCATGGTCTAGATGTGCATATTCACATCGCACACCCAGAATGTTCTTAGGGGGAGATCCAAGGCCCCCATTTTTTTTTAAGTGGATATAGTTCGGGTCGGGTTTGCTATCAGCGAGTATCTATAATTGGCTTGACTGTGTCTACACATAGTATTTAATTTGTTTCATAAGGTACTCTCACTTGGTACTCTAACAAATAAATAAAAGTAGGTAATCTCAATAAGAAAAAATCGAATATGAAAATGTAATGTAATGTATTTGTATGAATGAATGTAGAAGATGTTAGCACCGTAGAAAGTGAAACAATGTGATCAATGCTCACCTACTGCCTACCCCAACTAGTAAAAAGGGTGACGATATAGTATATGTACTGGCATTAAACGTCAGTCATACATATCAAATTTCTTAAACTTGAGAGTGATGTAGCTCCATACCAGCGAAAGAATTTCCAAAATTAGATCCCTAGACCCCACATAAAAACGGTGTTACTAACCTTAAAACCGAGTAACCATCAGACCTAACTATATTTTTACTTACGTACGCGACCACATAAACGGGGGTCCCGAAACCGGTACAATTCGGGACACACGTAGCGCCCACTTTGTCCAGAATTCGTCACGTACACACGGCAGATATAAAAAAGGGACCACTCACCGGTTGATTGCTAAGCGCTCTGTGCATTTTGGGGCTGCGCAGTGGCAAGTGGTCGTGGTAGAAAAGCGGAGGTGAAGCTCCAAATATTTTAGATGTAAGTTTGTAAAAACTAGTGACATACCTATAAAGGTTTATGAGTGGCACCTCATCATACCAACCGAAAGAATCCCATTGCTGGGCATAGGCTTGGCCCAGAGATCTCTATAAAGGTCGGTCCTGTGCCTTTTGCATCCAGCTGGTACCTGCGATCTTTACCAGATCGTCGGTCCACCTTGTGGGAGGCCAATCCGCGCTACGTATTCCGGTACCTGCATGTTACAAAATGTTATAATACTTTTGCTTTGATCAATAAAATAATATAAAATACAGAACGAATTATGATGAAATTTGGCAATAAACTAGCTTATAGCCCAAAATAGCACATGGACTATAACATATTCTGAAATTGAATGTGGTTACCGCGTGATTGAGTCATTTATGGTAATCGTAGGAAAGTTGGAATTGCAAAAAACGTCTTCGCAATAACTATCACCTTTTCAATAACAGGTACATTTTCTATACCCTCTAGTATTTGACGTAGAATGAGAGTTTCCGAAGTTTTAAACCTTCATTTCCCATTCAATATTCAAGTAATGAATGGTAATAATCGGATTTAAATAATATATTTCACTGTTGATTCACCGCCGGGTATCGAAACGAAATGGAATAAACGTGATACTAGTGAATTTCCTCTTTACTTTCAGGTAATTTCCAGTAAAATGATTCCTTCACGTATTGTAAGTTGAATGGACAATTATCTATATATAGTATAAAACAAAGTTGCTTCCCGTCGTCTGGATGTGTACAACGCTCCGGGTCACCTGATGGTAAATGGTCACCGCCGCCCATAAACATACGCAACAGCAGTGGGGTCTCGAATACTTTGCAGGCCTTTGAGACAATTTCCTTTGTCTGAGTGGTTCAGTGGTTAACGGTCTACCACGCAAGAGGGTCCAACTTCAATTCCCGGCCGAAACAATATCAACATCTCCACAGAAAAATTCGCAAACAACCACACACACCCGCACAACAACAACAAAGAAATAAAGCCGAAATAGCGCAACCAACAAATCAGCCATGCAAACATCTCGGTTGCCTGCCGTATTTGCCCGGTTGTCCCCTAAAGTCCCTTAGTATCCCGCCTTGTCCCGCCTGGTCCCGCCTTGTCCCGGGACCACGCAATTAGGCGTAATGGACGCACGGAGCAGGCGCGCTGTTTGCGTAATGAAAATAACCGGACACTTTATTACGGGACATCTGTTTCTTTTTCCCGGTTAATGTTTTAGTAATGCTGTTTATTGGGGCTGTTCCTTTATGCGGGCGTAGGGTTAAGCCTTCAGGAGTCGATTGTGAATAATATTACAATCTATACATTTTCACTACACATATTATCGGTTTGTTACCACTGTTAGTATTGTTTTCGATATTTCGATGTGTAGTGAAAGTGTAGTGAATAACCAAGAAAGTCTTAAAACCTATCTATACATGGTAAAAAGCAAAGTCGCTTCCCGTTGTCTGTCCCTACGTATCCATGAATGTAATTTTGTTTGTATCTATGTACGCTTAAATCTTTTAAACTAAGCAACAGATTTTAATGCGGTTTTTAACAATAGATAGAATGATTCATAAGTAAGGTTTGTAAGTAAGAAAAAAGGGTAGGTAGGGGTAAAGTTGGTGTACGCGAACGAAGTCGCGTCGGAGAAAAAATATGTATTGTTGATATTGTTCCGGCCGGGAATTGAACTCGCTACCTCTTGAGTGGTAGATCTTTAACCACTGAACCACTCAGGTCGTCATCGTAAAAGTGATCTTCCACGTCTAAATCAAAACACATTATAATAACTAATATTCAGTTTGTTCAACTGCCAGTAATAATACGAATACGGTAGGCATGGCAAAGCGAAGTCGCGCAAACCAATTTATATTTTCGCATCCGTGACGCCGGGACGTACCGTAGCGGGTCACCGGGACACTGGCGTCACGGAGCGCCCGTCGTCTTGTCACGTAACTCACGACCGTCAGTTTCCGGGACATCTATGGTGTTATATTAATAATTTATCTTGCGAGACACACGTCCACTTACAAGGCGAAGGGTTAAAGGTGTAATTTATGCGAGGTACTTCGTTCAGTCGGTGTCGGTGAACGAGTGGGTAAGGTATCCGACTTGTCCTAATTTCGCAGTCTTAATTGGCAATGGTCACGTGACCATAGTCGTGTAAGGGCCGGTTTTGAGGGCTCCTATCGGGCGAGCGTTGTCCGTCGAACGATGATGGTCGCACTTCCGTTGCCAATGAGGACAGCGCCTTAAGCGAGAGGTATCAAGTTCGAATCGATGCGGCCATGTACCAATGACTCTTTTTTGAGTTGTGTATAGTAGTTGAATGCTACCCGATGGTCTTACGGTGAGGAAAAACATCGTGACAAAACCTGCACATTCAGGTGACTGAATTTTGTTATATTGATTCAATCTAGCCAGGTTCCCCTGGTAGCAGGGTCATGAAGGTGAGATGGCAGTCGCTCCACTGTAACTATCTGATATGCCAAATCCTGGATCATGGTCAAGGCAGACCCGGGCAATCGTGCGTGAGAGCACAACCAGGACATTAACCGATGATTAAAACTTTTACTAATAAAACACACAACAATCATTTATCGCTTGACATGTGAAACGTGCACAGACAAAACTAAACGCCGAAACACGGCTAATACTGGTCATAGGCCTCCCCCAGAGATCTCCACAAATCCCGGCCCTGTGCTATCCAGCTGGTACCTGCAATCTTACCAGGTCTTCAATCCTCCTTGTATATCTGTACAATAAGTCGTATCATTAAATTTTTATATATTTTCATTCCGTTGAAAGAAACTCCACAAATAAACCTGCAAAGGCCCATCTGCTCGAAGAGCTCGTCAAATTACTATCGTCTCTACATCACTGCCTCTACATTGAGCGCTCTATATTATATCTATCATCATTAGCGACTCTACAGAGTTGACTTGCACTAACGAGACGGGCCCTGCTTGTCTATTGATAAAGACATTCTATACCATTTACGAGAATAGGTGCTGTACATCGTTATTTCATCTTTGTAATGCTCTCGAGCAGACAGAGCCATTTTATGCTATTTTTATCGTGTAATTCGTATTGAAGTCTCTTCAGGAGTCACTGCTTTGTGATTTGTTTACTGACAATTATTGAAGGTACTTTATTGCTATGTTAAAATATTTATGCTGTTTACCGTATTCTGTTACCAACGGCTGTTCTGCGTAGGCTGTGGTAGGGTAGGGGTATGAGCTCCCAGCCACAAAGTATCCTTTGGACTATGTCATGGGATCGTTCAAGAGGTATGTTAGAGGTCGCTTCAGAGGCGGGCAACGTATTGGTAACTTCCCTGGTGTTGCTAATGTCCATAGGCGGCGGTGACCACTTTCCGTCAAGTGGCCCGCTTGCCTGTTTGTCTGCCGAATAATATAAAAAGTGGTAGAGTAGGGGTAGGGTAGTCGTAAGGTAGGGCTATGGGTGGGGCAGGTTAGGGCTGGGGCAGGAGCACGGTAGGGTAGGGGTAGCTGCCTATTACATGCAACATCTGTAATGCACGCTCGCTTAAAAAGTTCTTATATAAATGATAGGGTAGGATCGGGTAGGAGTAAGATAGGGGTAGGGTAGGGGTAAGGTAGTGATAGGGTAGGGTAGGGGTAAGATAATGGTAGGGTAGGGGTAAGGTAGCGGTAGGGTAGAGATAGGATACGGTAGGGTGGGAGCGAGTACCTATCACATGCAGCATGTATGATGCACGCTCACTTAAAAGTCGGTCTGCCGGTGGCGTGGGGGCCGGGTCGCTCTTTTCACTCAAATATGGTTAAATTGATGGTTGGACCCTGCGTTATACTATTGAACGGGTGCTGCCTTGGTGGACTGGCTTACTCTTGCTGTAGTTATAGGTAGTTTTCTGAAATATATAGTAGACATACCTATATAATATGTCTGGTATTGTAGGGTACGGCCGGTCGGTGTGAAGCGGGTATGCTCCAGCCCTAAGGCGGCCAACGTGCCACTGTGTGTTCCCTTTCTACTTTACTACTTCCCACCTGTTTGACGATCGAAAGAGATATTTAATGTCGTAATCAATATAGAAATATTGAGTTTGAGTTTGAGTTCTGTCGCTTTGTTTCATTAATTATTGCCGATTATTCCCCGTAGCTTCTTGACGTTTGTTACAAGAAGAAATAATCAAATTTGAATGAGTAAGTTTTGAATATTGAGTTTCTAAAGATCTTATCAAACATGTACACAGGTTGAAGGTACTCCTGGCCCTCCCCTATCCCTTGGAGTAGACCATTTATTGGATACATTAATTCATAACAAACATACGAGCTTACTCCTCTATCCCACAGGTGGGGTAGGCAGAGACAATGGACCGCCACTTTTTTCTGTCCTGACACAACTCCCTAGCATTGTCATCATCACAGCCCATAACAGTCCACTACAGGACTTTGGGCCTCTCCCGCAAAAGGGGAGGTTATTGCCATAATCTCCACGCTTGGCAGGCGGGTTGGAGATCGCAGTGTTGCAAACATAACAATGAAAAACGCTGCTGCCCATTTTCCAGTTTATGGAGACTAGATATTTTGCCTCTAAACGTTAGTCGCCTTGTACGACACCCACGAGTGTAAGGGGTTGGTGCTATTCTACTCTACCGGTCACCACACGGCTAATCGGCTAGCATCGTATATATCCACAATTCTTTTTATACATCTCCTTTTATTCTTTCCACTTCGGACCCCAGCGTTCTGAGCCTGATCTGAAAAACAAAAGTTTTTCTGGGTCGTCCTCTTTAGGGCCGATTTTCCAAATTCGCGCTACATACCTCTTTTATGAATCTTCTTTTATCCATTCGCTCTAAATGCCCGAACCATCTCAACATCCCTCTTTCTATTTTTGCCACTCATCTTTCATGCCACAACTTAAATAAATGAATGAGAATAATTATTATGTGCATTGCAGCCCCATAGTTGGAACCGCTCTATATTTCAATGCGGTTTTCGTAACGTATGCATTAGGTGGTAATTATTCTGCGGTGAACAAACGTTTCTAATTTATTAAAGGCATTTTATTGGACCGGCAAATGCAAACTGTGTGCAATGTTTTCGTATAAATTCATTAGAGTGTAATTTTGATAAACTTTTTATTTTTTGTTGGCATTGAGAATGTCTAGATAGGATTATTATCTCAGTGAGAGAGGCGCTCTATACGGAAATAGAAGAAAGAAGAAAGAAAGAAAATACATTTATTACACATAGCACACCACGACACAATAACAGTTACAATTACATACAACGGACACATTAACATTTTAAATATCTTAATTAAGACAATATATTGTAGTCTCCCATGACACTAGGTGAAAACATGAAATAAGTTGTTAATAGACAGGTACGCGCCATCGTAGACTGCATCTGCACTTAACATCAGGTGTGATGGCAGTCAAATACCTGTCTATTTAATATTAAAAAAAAATGCCATTGTCCAGCAGTGGACTTGTATAAGCTGATGATCATGATGAGATAAAACCTGTCCTGTAAATGAGAACCGCAGAGTCGCAGCGTGGGTAGGGCTCCCACAACGTAGACCGACGACCTGGTAAGAATCGCAGGTACCAGCTGGATGCGGAAAGCACAGGACCGGCCTTTGTGGAGAACTCAGGGGGAGGCCTATGCCCAGCAGTGGGAATCTTTCAGCTGATATGATGTATGAGAAAATTTGTAGTCAATCTGTATTGAGTACCAGTTCTTGCGATTTCAAAAGTTCAAATTGCACGTAAAAGAATGTACATTTTTACACTAAATTCATTCAAGGCAAATTCAATAAACAAATTAGTACGACTTTTGACTTTTGAATCGACTTTTGTAGCAACGTAGCCGATTCTACGTCGTAGCCATCACGTAGCTTCGTAGCACATCCGACAATTTGACTATTTTCAGTTTATAAAGAGCCAAGCGTGGAAATTATCACAATCCTTCAATATGGTGGGGCTAATGCCCGATATTGCATTAATCAGTGGCGAGTAGCGAGCACAAGTAAAATGGTATGCCGGGTCTACAATGTTGACAAACCGAACCACTCATGTCGTATATGTATTTAATACAGCTTGAAAGTGTTTAATTTCTACAAAGCATCGTTGGCAAACTCAGTGCGAACGCTCAATTCAGCTTAATTAACAGTGTGTGATATTAATTAAGTGAAACAGCTATATGTAGCTCACGACTTTCGTGTGAGAAATGACATATAGGCGTTTTTGACAAATTGCGTTTATTCTGTGTCGACGCATAATTTTCATTATTTGTTTTTATAGCGGCTTATATTTTTGTTAAATTTTACCGTTGACTACCGTAGTAGAGATAACAGCTATCCGCACGAATCGCTTTGACTCGACCTTTCTAATGCTTACTCCTAAGGAATTGAACGATTTGCCTGCTGGTGTGGTGTGTTACCCAAACAGTTCAAACGGGCCCCTTCAAGATAAAAAAAATTGACTCTTTCTAATCACATCTAATGAAGCGAGATTGCGGTCGAATGCTTCAGAAATCAGAAATTATTTATTATTGTACTGCGTGTTTACAGGTATGTATATTTTTATATATAGTAATAGCTCGAACAGCATGTCAAGTTTTATAATGTCAACAAAATCTGGCTGTTTCGGTTCCGAAGATATCGAGATATCGAGTTCTTCAAGAAAATTGTGAGAATGTTTTTACGGTGTAGGCAACGCGTGGGAGATGCCTAATATTGCAAACGTCCATAGCGCAAGATAAGTTTGCAGCAGTGTACATGACGTGTAACTGATGGTCAGATGACCAGGTGACCAAAACTGGAACTAAGTCTCGCTAACTGAAACATCATTTGATGGCAATACTAAATTCAACAACAGCGACGCCGTCATGCCATTTAGCCAGATAAGTTACACCGTGTAACTCGCACGACTTTTTTATTACCCAGACAGCTATTACACAAAAACCCTTGTCCGACTAACAAACACCCCGCTGCGTCTCAAAAAAGGGCACCTCCATTAACCGACCTGTCATATTTCACGTTTCCGAGCCACAGGAGCCATTGTTACGGTATACGCATACGAGCATTTCCTCCGCCGCGAGCGTAGCGTGATTGTTTAAAATCACAGAGCGTATGCCCCCTGATAAGGTTTACACATTGCCTCTGACACTTAATTTCGCTCGGCCCTGGGCTGGGATGCTTGGTTTTTCTGACAAGGAGTCGTGTGGCTATGGGTAGAGACGTCGGTTGATGGGGTATCGGATGGGAATTGGTCGGTGTGTTGGCGGACAATTTATATGGTGTATGGTGTAAAAGTTATATAAGTAGTTTATCAGTTATCTAACACCCAGTATGGTGTATATTTATGGTGTGTGGTGTAAAAATTGTATAAGTAGTTTATATCAGTCACTTCTTCGTCACTTACTTGGGGCTAGATGTCGCTGTGTGAATATTTTCAAGCGTATTCATTATTGTTATTATTGGTTATTATATTTATTAACTAGCGCAACTATAATTTATAAAAATATCAGTACGTAATCGATTAAATATCATGAATGGTGTAGAGTGGTATTTTATTCGCTTTAGGTAACACATAATATTTATTTACTTAGCTATTAATCGCGTCAGATTTATTAAAGGGAATTACATTTTAAATGTACCCTTCATTAACTAACAATGATACAAATTTTTAATACTTAGACTTTTTTTTGAGAAAAATTGGCTATTTTTTGAAGTACACTGCTATTTCTACACATTTTAGTAATCGAGCAACTTTTGATAACCGTCATGGTTAGTAAAAATTTTCTTTTTTCTTATTGCTTCCGTGCAAGCTCTCACGAACACTACAATTCGGTTGAGCAACGCCAAGCGACCAAGTTCGCATGTCTTGGGGGAGTTAGCGCCGTCTCCGTTTTGGCTAACATTTTAAAATAGCCGGCTTCGAGCCAGCTGAAGTGGTCTATTAGGGCGAATCTATGAATATTGCACTTGCGCTCTAGTGGGTGTTTGGGAAGAGTAAATGTAGGGATCGTTCAGCAGAGAATAGTGAGCATGTGCAGGAATTCAAGTGCAGAGAAAATACACTACACTGCACACTGCAGTATGCTACAGTCCAAAGTATACATGCATTATATAGTGTATATGTTTATCTGTTTGTACGCGCTAATCTCCGGAGCTACCGGACGGATTTGAATGGCACGTTTTGGTGTATAGCTATTAAGCCTGTACAACTTGTATGGTTTGAAATCTTAAACGCCTGATGTAGAACGAAAGTAGCTAAACTATAATATGAAAATGGCGCCGAATGGATTTTGATGGGGTTTTCACAGTTTGGTGGTTTGGGGTCCAACTTAAAATTTAGGCCATATTTCATCTAACTCGGTTAACGTCGGAGAGATACAGCTTGACCTCTCCGTAGTAGTACATACATAAGGGGGTCATTTACAATGGTCGCTCGGGTAAAAGATAAACTGCCCTAAAAACTAAAACCACTAAAAACGAATTCCACGCAGACGAAATCGCGGGCAAAAGCCAGTAATAAAATAAAAGAACTTACATAACGCCGCAACAGTAAAACAAAAATGCTTGCTTCCAAAGCGTCGCTATTCAACCTTGAAGGGATCACGCGACTCCACCACCGCTGATTGGCGCAACAACAACGCCTAATTGAAAAGCGAATGCGGCGGTGTAATGCCAGGTCTTGGTAAACACAGCCTCGAGGACCGCATGGTGAGTTACAGCGAAATTAAATTTTAAAACCCGAAATCAAAGGGAATTACGCGAACACAAGTGGCGGGGAGGCCAAGGTGTAATTTCGGAATTGCTGTGAGCTATGGTAAAGAAAATGCATTCTGAGATTTAAATTTAATTTTCACTTAGGTTGTACCGGGCTGCTATTCAAGCTGTTAGATTCGGTCCGATGGGGGTCCGTGACTAAAACCACCTTCTTCTATATATACTAATAACTTCTAAAACTATTTAAATTAAAGGCCAACGAGAATGACCTATAGGTTTTGATTGTGATGGTCGAAATATACTGCAAAAATGGAGCATAAATGACCGTATCTTTTGATTACGTTGACTTAGAAGTCTGATTTTTTCACTCATCGTCATCATCTTGGTGATATGTCCCGTTTGCGCTACCGTGGCATACGAGGGCCCGGGGTCCGCCTATATTACTTCCCTATCACAGCAAATTTGTAAGGGACTATTGATCCTTAATGGTAATTGGAAGGGGACAACGTATTTGCAACAAGGATTAATACCGCTATATGTCTTTTAAAATACAGGGTATTCTAGTTTATAGAGACATAACCCTAAAGAAAAACTAAACTAGAAATAACTATCAAAATAAAAATAAATAATCGTGGACAAATTCACACAGCACCATCTAGCCCCAAACTAAGCAAAGCTTGTACTATGCGTGCTAGCTAACTGATATAATACTTATATTTTTTTTAAACACATACTTATTATACATAGAGCACCCAGACCCGTAACAGAAATTAAAATTCATCATTTAAATTTCTGCCCAGCCGAGAATCGAACCCGGGACCTCTTGCGTGGCTGACTGGCATGTTGACAACTGAACCACTCAGGTCGTCAAATATACCTAAACATAATGATTGTTTTATGTAAGACTAGCGAGGCACTTGACCGTCATCTTACCTGGTGGTAAGTGACGACGCGGTCGAAGATGGAGCAAGCCTGAATGATTTATTTAATATATTCACGACAATCGACGATATCTTCTTTCCTAATTTCACGACAACTGAATACTTACTTCAGTCGGAAATATAACGAAACCTAAGAGAAAATATCAGTTGACACCGAAACAAATTTAAAACAGTCGTTTATATAGCAATTTCGTTTAATAAACCAGCGTAATCACGTCTCCTTACAAGCGGCCATTTATCAAAGTAGACTCAATTGATAGCAAGCGCTTACGAAGTTCCGAACTGGATTTGGATTCCGAAATTGTCTTAGTGTCCGTCGGCTTCGGGGCCATATAATCCAATAACGGTGGTCCCGACACGGCAATGGTTTTAGCCAGACCAGTTTAGAAGTTATGCGGACGAGCGGGTGGTACAGGGTGTCTTTTGAACTGAGGACGGGGGAGAAAAGGGTTCTTATAAAGATAATAGGCAAGCAAACTAAACTAACATTGCAACTAATCGCGTTTAAGTGAAAAAAGTAACGCCTAATAGCCCCTAAATAACAGAAAAGTATCTCAAATCTGGCCTCAAACAAACTGTCGTAAATAGAATCATCATCACAATTGTTATCATTTTTTATTTTTCGTTTATGTAGTTTAGATAGAAAAATAAATTAATTGTTTTTATACCAATAAGGTGGCCAACAAGCTACTGGCCTGCCTGATGATAAGCAGTCACCGTAGCCTATGGACGTTTGCCATACCAGAGCCTTCACCCACGCGTTGCCGACCCGTAAAAACCATTTCACCCGTTTCTTGAAGAACTCCATGTTACACTCTCAAGGGAAAACTTTCGTTCCGCAACCTTGGTGTATGGTTCTCCCATACCGACCCGACCGATGTGGTTTTAAGGTGTGAAGATGAACTCCCTGTCGATTGTTTCTAAAATACAACGTTTTAAGACTTTGGAAAGAGGGGCTTATCGTCAATTAGCATTCTTCTAGAAAATGGCAAATTGAAGATGGCTTGCGCTGCAATTTACTTCCTTATATCCGCGTTAGGCTTTAATAGCCGGGATTTGTAAGACTTTGAGTCTTTTAGTTTGGTTCTGTTTTCGTTATATGAAAGGTGTCTTCTTAATATATCGAATGGTATTGTTTGATTTCAATAAAAATTACGATGTGCCCCTTTTTTTAGCCGACTGCGCGACGCAAAGGACGGTAATATGTTTATCAGGCTTTGTATATATATGTCGTCGCGTGAAGGAAAGGGTTGTATCAGGATCATTGTCATCAGGGTGGTGATATCAGTATTAGATCGTATTCGTCCAGATAAATTAAAGAAACGGTTCACATTTACTCCACTGTATTTATTCCATTTCATTTTTGCACATCACTTATAATTTCACTTGAAATCAGAGCAGTATCACAATATAGACAGTTAACTTTCTTATTTCAACGGTGATTTTAAAAATACCTTATTTTCAAACGTAAATAACACTTTCTATAAACGAAATGTGGAGACAGTTTCAAGACGCGTCACTCCTCGGTGGCGGTCGCGTCAAGAATAGCCGCCACTCCCCGCTCGAGTCGTGCCGTCGAGACTCTGTCAGCACGCCCCACCAGAGGGCGCACTCCCACTTCCGTTTTCTTCGTCATGAGTCCGTACTATTGACCTCATGATTCCATACTATTGACCGCATCCGTCATATATATATGTGTATGTATGTACGTATGTATGTTTGTTCCTTTGTAGTACTCTAGAGACCAAAGGCATGGGCCAATTTTGGTGGTTCTTACGTCTATCGATTTATCTTTATCTTGCGAGTGTCAATGAAGATATGACATTAAACCCGTCTGCTTTCAAGTTTTAATTAAAGTGATATTTGCATTATATACCTTATATATTTAAGTACATCAATCTGCTTGTTATTAACTAATGTATATGTTTCAATCAACTATTCAGATTCATTAGCAGTCGGGTTTTTTCTCTGTACCCTTCTATATTACCGGATGTCAATTTCTTAAAGGGTTGCAACGAATTCGTGGCCATCGTGGTGATATAAATATCGATGAATTTGATCACTCGTTGAGACCTTTATCCTATCTTCATCCTGTTTTTCTTGCTTCGTATTATCTAAATGCATACAACATGTTAATTATCAGAATTTAAACTATGGAGTTTTCCCTTAGGGCTGACGGATCAACCTGTATACTCAGATCCTGAGCTATTTGTGGATCAAATGTATGAAATTGTTCGTAGACTATTCTAAGGATTGTAACTATCTCTATCCTATCCTCATGCTATATTAATGTAAGCAAAATATAATAAACTAGCTTTTTCCCGCGACCTTCGTCCGCGTGGAAATAATTTTTATGGCAATTTAGCTTTTGCGCGTTTTACCATTTTAAATGAACTCCGTTTTGCATGAATGCTAGTACTACGCGGAGGTCAAGCTGTATCACTGGTTCTACCTACCTGATTTAAATGAAACATGGCTTAGATTTTACCCTGGATCTTAAGCTACCGAACTATCGAAACCAAATTTATATCCAATAATTTTTGCGTGTTGCTCGAACAGAAAGACAGACAAACAGTAAAAAAAATTGTGTATAGGGTTCTAGACAGAATTCTATACCGACAATTTTTTCTGAAATATCTTCAAGATACAGATACGTCTCTTTTACGTTTTACAATAACTAAGTAGAGAAATATCTTGTTTCTTCACTCGAGTTAAGTACTTTTTCATCTACTAGATAAGAATAATGTTTCAAATTAGACAAAGCCAGAGTTGAAGAAAATACAGTAAACTGTTATTTTTCATTATTATTAAACACAATCGAAAACAAGAAGCGAGCGTAAAGCCGAAGGCATTCTTCTGATTAACTGAGATCCAAATAAACACAGTCTGAGTGATTTCTTAAGTAGGCGACACACGTACGAACTTAAAGTACGCGTTATTAAGTTCACCAACTTATCCGGCTCGCTATTTTCTGAATTCGAATCGATAGCTACGAATGTCAGTCACTTTCGCATCAAAAACCGTTAAGTAAATTAATATTAAACATTTTTTGCACAAAAACACGACATTCATCACAAAAAAAAATAGACGCGGGAGCCGAAGCAGCGAGCCGCGAGCAAAAATCAAACTTTGTTATACGCCAGACAAACAGGCAAGCGGGCCACCCGATGGAAAGTGGTCACCGCTGCCTAAGGACATCAGCAACACCAGGGGAGTCACCAATGCATTGCCCGCCTCTGAAGAGACCTCTAATGTACCACTTGAACGATCCCATGTCATATGTTGGATCGCCGGCGAACTTACTCGGCTGTTTTAAAATACACGTAGTTAAGCTGTCTCACGGGCGAGCAAAGTCGTCTAGCCGCAAGTTCGCGTACTTACTCGCACGTCTGTCAGCCACTTTAGTCGCTGTTTGTGCGTCAATGATATTATTAGATTTTATCTGTGAAAACAAATGAGTTTTCTACGATATCCTTTGAATAAGAAATGTTTACACATTCCGACTATAGTCCAATCAGATTCAACCATGCACCAAATAAGGTATATGTGCTTTTTTATGTTGTACATAATGTAAATGCAATGTTAAATCCAAGTTTTCGAGCGGAATTTTCCAAAATTTTCTAGTTTTTTCTTGTAACTTGAAATCGGCGGCCTATAGCAAAAAAAAAACGTTCTTACACTGCCTTAGTGTACCTACATAAAATTCTCTACAATTTTGGCTTAATACACATTTTCAAATTCATTTCAAATCAATTGCAAAGACTCTCTATAAAGAGTTATCTGAGCGCCTGGTTAACACTTCACACGACCAAAAGGCTGGCCAATATCTTGGCTAAAGGATCAGTCTCGCAGTACAGCGTATCAAGCAATGGCCTTTCGGGAACAATTTCTTCTATAAATAACTTGGGGCAAGTTTTTTATTTGTACATTTTATTTTATAATATAGACCTTTTCGCATAATTATTTAAATTATATCTGTTAAGTAAATAAAACGTTTGCGTAAGCCCCCTAATGGAATTAGCTTATAATTATATGCTTCTTCAATATTTACTTCCTTCCAATGTATGCTACAATGCTAGCTATAGACATTCTTCCTCGCACTATTGTTTGAACGGATCAATGTTGACTATCTAAACTAGACTAAACGGATGGCGTATCCACACACCAGCGCGCCGGGTAAACAATGGCCGCTATTAATTAGCACAGAACATTGTCGCTGACCACTCCACTGTGATGGCAGTCTAGCAAGGCGAAAGCTACAAGGTTTATCACACTGCACAGTTATCTATAGTGCGTCGACTTCATCATCAAAAAGCATGATCAACGAATTTAGTATTTACAGAAGTGAGCGACTTTACAGACCTGTCGTGCTGACATCTGAATCTATCTACTATGCTCTACCATAGTAAAATTACTACAAATTAATGTCAATGAGCAGTTTTCCAATAGGTAACCACTCCCTAGATGGCGCCCCGACAATTTTGGTAATTGATAATCGCTTGAAATAGGTTCTTAGCAAAAAGGATATAAACACTGGGTACGTTGTATTGGATAATATTGTATTTATCAATAGTTTTAACCATTTTAGAGGTTATAATAAATTATTACAAACAAAACAAACATAAATTTGACGGAGTCAATTCGTTTCATGGACACTAGGATCAAGAATGGACGCAATTCAAATATGAAAGGTTTGTATTAAAATACATTTCGTTGAACCTTTTGGTAAAAATTACCAAAATTGTAGGAGCGCCATCTATTGATGCTTTTTGAAACCAATTAACAATACCTACTGGAAAACTCCTCATTGTCTTGAGATTTAATGTGTGCGTACGTACAGAGCACGCGGCGCTGCGCATACATACAAGTCGCGTGATGTAGCTTGCACGGAGTTATCCTACTTTTCCTTGTGTTTACTATGATTGTTCATTCGCCTAGTATTGATAGCACTCGTGTGCGTAGGATTAGTAGGATCGGTCGTCGTCGTGTATGTTTCTGCATTAAGCAAGTTTGCTATTATCATATCACAATAACTTATCGATCTCAAAGACTTTTCTACTCTTCGCCATATACTTTCCATATATAATTTTAATACACGAGTACAAATATTATACATGAGAGTTTCATGTTTTACCTATGCTTGATACCAAAGTTAAAGACCCCAATTCCAGGCATTTTTTTGTAATAATCAAAAGAACGTACTAACATGATTTCTAGGGAATCTGATAACAAATTGCGGCTTCATTTTTCAGAGCCTTTGTACGTTTTTATCTCATTTGTGTATGGCTGAGATACTTACTTATGGTTGCTAGGCAACCAGGTTAGCTTTAGCACGGAGCTCTGGATGAAATTACCTAGATTTTTGGCCTTTATCCAAGAGCGTTGGTGGCGTATATCGATAGCGGGTTGGCCTCGTAAGTGAGAGGCACCGAGGTCGTATCCTAGTGCCGCCATATGCACTTACCCTGAGGGAAAACATCGTGAAAAACGACATTCAGGCGCAATCCAATCGGGTCACGTGCCTCTGTTAACAGGGTCTGCGGCCTTAGCCAAGAGGTATCGTTAATCTACAATCGGATGTGGTAGAAAAAATGTATGGGATTTGACATAAGCTAACGTTATCTGACATAAGCTGTTTGTGGTAGAAATTCTTGGTCCATAGAAAATTCACGTACTTTCGGTGTACAAAGGAGGCGGATTGGCGGATGACCCTACACAATCAGAGTCAATGTAGATGTTGGTAGAAATAGTCGAACTTCGACCTGTCAATTTTCTACTATACACGTATCACGCAAGCGGAGCTGTCAAAGATGGCTAGACCCCCAGGAAGGTTAGGTAGCAGTCGCTCTTCTATATAATTATTGCCTGATCTTCCAAATCCTAGATCATGGTCAAGGCGGACACCGGACCCTCGCTCCCGAGAGCATAACTGTGATATTCACGCCAAGACGATTATGCTTTTTTGGACATTATCCAATAGCAGACATATTTCAGCTGATTGTAATAATAAATTTGATCGGCATGTTTGAACCTCGCCCGAAATTTGAAACATTTTAACATCGAATTTTGCCTTTAAAATTGTGGGAAAGCAATCAGTTAATTATTCAGTTTAACTTTAAAACTTTTAGCGGTTCTGATTATTATCATTAATTACTTTGGGAAACATTTTCGATAAAAATAATCGATTGACTGAAAGCTAGTAGGTTGTTGTAGTAATCTGAAGGTCTTGGGCATCTGCCTTATTCCTACAGTTACCATAGTAATCACCGCTTTACTGAGTTATCAACTGACCTGAGTTGACCTGATAGAAGTCTGTCACTGCCGACTTCTATTAGGGTCCGCTTTTTTACTCATTCTCCTCCATTTCACAGGTTTTCAGCATCGGCTCGTGCATCCAACTCAGCGATGTCAACCCTTTGTTTTTTTATTCTACTCAGTGATAAACGTCCAGAAAGTCCACTTGATAGTAAACGGTAATACGCCCATAACAATTACGATTCACTTAAGACACGTGAAAAAAAAACGCAAAACCGCAGGTCTGTGTAAGGAATATGTTGAAATGCCGCTTGCCTGTAATTGTGCTGGACACCTTTTCATTCATACAACAATGAAAATATTATTGCGGCAGAAATAGATAAGGCGGTGGTTAGTATCAATATTCTGTGGTAGTGGCACTAACGCATTTCTATTCAGTGTAAGTCACGACTCACACGTGATAGGGCGGTAATTATTGCGTGTATTTATTTAGTTTGTCTACAACAGTCGATCCATATAAAGATAAGTGTAACTTGGACAATATTTATAATGAAAATATAAAAAATATATGCAAATGTCAGCCCAATCCGATATTTCTATAGTTTTTTAATGTAACTGAATAAGTATAATTTGCAATAGATATTATTATAGGAACCGTTTGCCAAAGAAAGGGGTTACACATTACATTCATTTGGCTTATCTCGCCAACTGGACTGTGAAACCCATGGCCGTCTAACTTATCGCGTCCACTGCCGCGTCACTATGATTAACGACATGCCACCCTCAAACAAAAGCAAAGTTGGAGTGAAAAACTGTGCTCAGGAAGCCCATCATCAATAGTAATATCTGAATTGTAGGTACAGACTTCCTCATTTCGTGTGAGATTTCAGGTTTAACAATTGCCACCTTCTGACCACATAAATATCAGGCTTATTTTTAGACTAGCCAGGCATTTGACCGCCATCTCACCTTGTGGTAAGTCTGTACGCACACAAGGCCACAAACAGCCAGTATCAGTTTGTAGTAGCAGTGCAATTACTACATTCATTGATTCTAGTAAATTTATTCATTTTCCTAAAGTACAGTTATAAAAAGACTTATGACTTCATTCATAGTATAAATTTATGAATTCGAATATAAACCAATTTATTTATACCTCTCGAAAATGTCCGGCAATCTCCTTCTAACCTTCAGACAAACCAAATGAAAGCCTTAACATGCAGTAGAGGAGTTCTATATAAATAATAGCCTGTATTAACTCAGAGGGTCACCCTCTTATCTCTCTGTCCACTGACTCGTCAGTATGATTAACGATGCGACACGGCGAGACAAAACCCGACATGTATACGAAATGTTAGTCATTACTCAGTGTACCTACCAAACATTAGTAAGGGTACGCGTGAAATGATATTCTCACTTGATACCCTTTCTTGTTAGAATTGGAAAGAGACCTTGAAACAATTTAGCAAGACGGTTGTGTATTACTATGATTTAAGACATGAGACTTAAATGACAAGAAATAGCATAAACTATTTACATTTATAATAAAGATATACACTAATACCTACATCTAAAATAAAAAAATATATCCACTGATACATATAAAATAGACTGAACTAAAACCTTATAAGTTATAAAATTGGTTGGTTTAGGTTGTTATAAGATATTTTGTGGAATTGGAATTTACAACAGACGGTAAAAGATACACAATAACATTTTTTTGCCACTAAGGTGGCAAATAAGCTTACGGCCTGCCTGATGGTAAGCAGTCACCGCAGCCTATAGACGTTTGCAATACCAGGAGCATCACCCACGCGTTGCCGACCCCGTAAAAATCTTTTTACCCCTTTCTTGAAGAGCTCCATGTTGTACTCTCCAGTGAAAACCTCTCCAGGTAGTTCATTCCACAACCTTAGTGTGCGTGGGAAATGTTCGCGACCGCACAGTTCGCGACCAATTTAGCTCCAAGGTGTGAGGATGAATTCCCTATCGGTGGCGAGCGGTGCGATGATAGAAAGTAGCTTTAGGCATCATGTCAAACAGATATTTAGAACAAACACCGTTGTACAAGCGGTAGAACACACTAAGGAATAGAATTCACAAATTACCTAAAACTACCTACCCAGATACACTTCACTCAGTATCAGAACTGCTATAGTGTGGTACCCCCGACAACAAAAGGACTTCGCTCAGCGTATGCTTATAGCCTGAACCGCGGCGCTGGTCTTCCGCGAATCCCGCAACGCAGGTATAGGACGGCTTTTCACATCAAATGTGAGTCAGCATCGGAATATGAATGCGCAATCGTGCGTAAACCTTGAAAATTTCTTCGAGGTGGCCCCGTACTTACGATGGACAGTCGAGGAAACTGAATATTTAACAGCCGCGACTGTACCAGCTTTAGGCTGTCCTATTCAATTAGTTTGATCTTTCTCCCTAATTCGGCTTCAGTTTAAACCAAACACAAACTGGCTTTGCTGAATGAGGTATGCTATTAATATATGTCAAGTTTTACGCTGAATGAGCCTTTTATAGTAGACTTTTATATCGGGTTAACGTTCCGGTTTCCCGATCAGGCGATTTTCCGACAACTTGTATAAGGTTATGGATCCTTTGGTTTCATTATGATAATGGATGCGTATCATACCATACTGTAGAACGTATACTTATTTAGTAAGGATCTACACATATATGTATAATCTAATGGAGATGGTACGTTGTAATGCGCGCTGGGCTGGGACGGATGGCTATGACTACTAAACATCTAGACAGTTTTTTTGTAATTAAATACTGAATTATTTACTTGCAATTATAATGTAAAAATTATAATAATACAATGTAATTTTTTTTTATAATATTCTTATTATATTGTAAACTGCCGTGTGGTGTCCGGTAGAGTAGAATAGCACCAACCCCTTACACTCGTGGGTGTCGTACAAGGCGACTAATGTTTAGAGACAAAAGATCTAGAGTCTCCGTAAACTGGAAAATGGGCAGCAGCGTTTTCCATTGTTATGTTTGCAACATTGCGATTTCCAACCCGCCTGCTAAGCGTGGAGATTATGGCAATAACCTCCCCTTTTGTGGGAGAGGCCCAAAGTCCTGCAGTGGACTGTTATGGGCTGTGATGTGATTGTAAACTGACTTATTATATTGTCTGTAATTAATTCTATGGGTATGTGTTCAAGCACATAAGTTTAAGCATACATAATAAATGACTTTTTAAAGCCAAATAAATGATTTTCCTGATAATAGATTTTCGGAACGATAGATCCCGGTTTTCATGAGTTGGTACGTATGTATGAAACGAGAATCAGTAATGAAAATTCACTAACTCATGAGCGTCGTCATAAAAACATTACCCTCCAAGACATTTGCCCTTTAATATCATTCAGCTCTAAATTATGCTAGCAATATACACGAAAACCTAATAAATCATTCATATTTCATTACCAACATCGGTAACCGAAAACAATAATCAAATTACGCAAAGAGCTTTACCAAAATTAATGCGAGCTCCTAATTCTGCAGCATCGGGCCTTGGAAAATTCCCGGAGTCTTCAGCCAATAACTTTGTGAGATACGGATAAATTTTGAGCCTTGTAATCCGAGGTTGAATTAATTTATGGAGTGCCCCATCTAGCTTTGACCCCTTCCTGAAATATTAATGTGGCATGAGGCGCAATACATGGGATTAGCGTCTTTGAAGTGGGGATAAATCATGGGGTAGTTTATGGAGTGTTGGTTTATTTACTCCAGAACGAACTCCGTGAATATGAAATGTAGGTGATGCTTTTTTGGGTGGATTGAATATTGGATGATTTTTTTGCTTCTTATTAGACCGGCATTCATCAGGCCATGATCCAATATGGTCAGGTTTTCCTTTTTGGCCAAATCCTCGTGCACGAGAGCCCAAAGGGACTTAAACGCCAAAATGATGATGGCAAAACATTCATTAAGTTGATTGAGTTGTAACTTACGAACATAACCCGTCAGTTTATGCAGTTTAGTTAAATCTGGTCCGGTTTGGTACGGTAGGCCGGTCATGCTATACAGGGTGTAAAAAGACCGCTAGCATTAATTGAAACCGCATATTCTACCCATGAAACTGAACAACTTTCCCCAAGAAACATACCCGCGGAAATTCATAGTTTAGACAGAAATAGATTATTTAAAAAACAAAAGTTGTTTTTTTGTACTAAAAAATATCAAGTATCGATAACTACATCTTTCACAATTAATTTAGACACCCAAAGTTCAAATTTAAGTTTAAATAAATGCAATTGAATTAAAAGCGCGCAATGTAAAGCGTGCAGGCCGGCCGGCCACGCGACGTCAGTGGCTACTGGTCACGTGGGCGAGCGAGAGGCGTGCGCCGGACGATGAACATTGCGCGTCGCAATTAATTATTTATTTTGGGTAGCGAAATTATGAAGTCATTTCCGCGGGTATGTTTTTTAGGGAAACTTGTTCAGTTTCATGGGTAGAACATGGGGTTTCAATGAATGCTAGCGGTCTTTTTACCTCTGTATAATAGCAATATCTATCAATGTAAAAAACACATAGAAAGTGAAATGAAAAGTAATTACTGAAATTGTTAAAGCCAGGCTCAGCTTATAAAAGATTTGATGATAGAATGATAATTGAAATGTTTTACTTACCACAAACCACCTAGAATTGTATGCATCCACAATGTTGCATAAATAACAATTCAGTTCAGTTATTTATGCAACATAATAATAAAAACATTGCAAACTGAAATGGTTCAAAAATTCTGAGGCTGAAATGATATTTAATGGGTGTAACAGACTTAAATAGTCGGCATAATATTGTTCAAATAACTTTAGTTTGTAGAACTTGATATTTATACTGTGCTCGAAGATACTATATCAAGACCTGACTGATGCATCACCAATATGAGTGCAACTTAAGCCAAGTCATTAGAGTTCAAGATTCTAAAGCAGCCCTACCGAACAGATGTTCTTTGATAAGCCATCCACTTCAAGCTGAGAGTTGCCTCTCTCCACTGGCTTGCATTTAACAACCTGCTGACGGTATCTCAACATTGCCAGAGCTCAAGTTATACCGGTCAATGATTCACCGACCACCCTAAAAGACATCCCATGCCCCCCTCTGACAGACGCTTTTCAGAACCCCGCGGGGACTGGCACCATCGCATCATCGGCCATCAAACTCCGCCCCCAATGCTAGAAAGAGGTACTGCTAAACTGGCAAAGTTTTATTGCTTACCTAATAAAGCTGAACTTCCCAAGAAGTTTGGATCTCGTCTAATTCATTATTCATATTCCGGGACACGTCGCGAATTATAACGAAATTGCATCGTGTCCTGATCGTGAGGGGAGCGATTTAAATTTTTGAGTGTCTACTTACGTCATTATATGACTATTGCTTGCATACGGAGTCGTTATCGTCGAGTAGTATGTTTCTAAACTATAGACAGAGAGTTCTCTGTTTGTTTGAGTGTCACTCGAGAGAGGTTTGAAATCCTATGTTACTTTTATAGTAATCTTTTAAACTTGAAGGCTTGACAATTTTGACGATTAAAAGAGATATGTAATACTCAACAAAGGATTTTGAATTTAAAACAAACAGTCGTGGTTATAATTAAAAAGTTTAAAAGTTATCCAGTTATCCCGATAGTTAGCAGTAAGAAATCCAGAGAATACTTTTTTGGGAAAAGAAAAGGTTTCATTATATACGTACCTACATTACTTTGCGATGCGTGCTTCGATAGAAGAGCGATTTGGAGAACTTATAATTTAAAAATTAAACAACTTTATTCTGTAGCAAAGCGTAGATCTAAATTGGTTAAAGCACGCAAACTAATTATGGCACAACTACATAATAGTGATTAACAAGCTATGATTAAATTACCGATGGGCTTCAACTACAAGCGAAATGTAAATTATTATTTTAATAATTTTGATAGTTATGCAAATGCCCTATACAGAATGAAATATTAATAAACAAAATAATTAATATCCTTTGTCTAAAATATGGTTGAATTGGGAATACGCTCTTTTACCATTAACATGAAAATATAAATTTTTGGGATGAATTAACAACCTTTGCAAAGATACTTGCAACGATAAGATGTACGAAATTTCTTCACATTGTAATCAAATTATTTCTCATACATAAACAACTAGTGGACCTGGTGCGACTTCGTTCGAGTACACGTAGTTTTCCCCTACCACCCTTTTTTTCTTGCTTATGTAAACCTTCCTCTTGAATCAGTATATCTATTGCTGAAAACCGCATTCAAATTCGTTGCGTATTAAAAAAAGATCTAAGCGTATAGGGACAGAGGGTAAGAGGCGACTTTGTGTTATACTATGTATAGTTATAGATGATAGGTATATTTAAAAACATCTAGTACAAGCTCACCACCATAATTACCCGGCGCCATGGGGGAGGGGTCAAATTCAAGGGGTCAATGAAAATGAAAAAGTATTCAATAAATACTTTTTCATTTTCATTTTCATTGCCACGCCTGTTCAAGATTACCTATAGTTTTGAAACTATAAAAATAACATCGCTATCATTTTCAGTAGTAGGAGTTGTAAGTTTGTTTAACTGGTGTTGACACGGACTCAGTCGAGGCCACGCTGTGAGCAACACAATCTTAAAAATTCTGTAGCTGATGTAACATTTCCTAAGTAAGTTTTATTAAATTTTTTTCATTTATTTTGTAGATACGACTATTAATACGGCAGTAAATGATAAAGTTTTATATCAGGAAAAGCAAATTACCTTGATAATTGACAGTTTTTTTTTAACTTAACGTTACAGTTATTACAGTGATTGTATAATACATAGAATAATTATATGATTCTGACCAAAACTACGAAATAGGTATCTTTGACAAAAACATTATGATTTCTTTAAAAAATACGAAAATATCCTAGGTTAAATATAGGGTCATAATGACGCGTCCCCCACACCCCTGTAGCAGTTTTCTACCCCAAGCTGCCGGGTTAACTCACAATCCACCTTTGCGAATCTGTGGTCACAGAATCCGTGAACGTATTCATGAACAAAGACTAGTACTGTCAAAATAACTTGTTTAAACATTCGCTTCTAGCCCCATTGTTTGGGATACAAAATAAAGTAAGCTAGCAGTGGCGCTGGGACATTATGTTGAGATTTTATTGTTTGCAACAGAAATGTCTCCCGAGTTTATTGTCTGGCGAATGCATGAGGAATGGAATTGGGGTCTGTGAAGTGCTCGCTGTGAACATGAACACAGAATGGTCTGGAGAGATCAGCGCAGAGTATAGTCTTGACTCCTTTAAGGCGAAAGTGTTAGTTTTATGCGTCTGCCTGCATACGCGCAATAGGAATGATGAATGAAAAATTTTTTTGTTCCATCTGTTAGATTATAAAAAAATATTGGACACGTATTTTATCTGCCTTCTTTCTGCCTGTTTTCTTGCCTGTAATGATTACATGGTACAGTCATGTAGCATAAAATGCAGAACTGCATATGCATTGTCACTGTGAGAACAAACACGTTATACCTATTGCCTGTAATTACTACAATACAATACAAAACTCTTTATTGCACACCAGAGAACACAAGTACAGATACTAAAAATATGGTAAGTAGTACAAAAGGCGGTCTTATCACTAATGTGATCTCTTCTAGACTACCTTGGTATGGAGAGAAGCACAGGATTATAACAACAGACAGGTAGTGCACACAAAAGCATCACTTATAACAAAAATATAAAAAATACATACACCTCCACAATAAAATACCCACAGATCCATAAATAAACGATAAAACCAGACAAAAACCCAGAACCACCGCACTCACAATTACTTACCTCACTACCGACATTAGATAATGCTGCTTTACTTTATTTTTAAATGTGTGCAGTGATTCCGCACATCTAATGTCGCGGGGCAACGCGTTCTAGAGTCTAGCCGCCTGCACCGCAAACGATTTATGGTAGAAGCCCGTTGCGTGGGTAGGCATCTCCAGCATCCTATCACGACATGAGCGCAAAGAGCGGCTCTGCATGTCGGACGTGAACGTAAAGAGATCGCTGAGATACTCCGGTGATGATTTCCCAAACAGCACACAGTACAGGACGAGAGACGAGACGAGCATTCCGGCGAAGTCGGATTGGGAGCCAACCCAGCCTGGTTCGATACTCCGAGACATGGTCATACTTACGGAGCCCAAATATAAATCTAATGCAGACATTCTGCAGCCGCTCAAGTTCGTCTAACTGAGCTTCAGTAATGTCCAGAAAGCAAGCATCGGCATAGTTCTGAACTGACAGTAGCAAAGACTGCGCCAGCGCCACCCTGGTGTCTATCGGCAGGAAATTACGCAATCTTCTCAAGGAGGAGTATGCAGCAAAAAGCATTCGGCTCAGGCTTTCGATCTGGGCAGTCCACGAGAGAGTGTCGTCCACGAATATGCCCAAGTTCTTCAATCTGCTCCAATATGCTCCGTATCAGTCCTCGGGATGCGGGAGTCATTAAAAACAATATCAGAAAGTACAATTTTGTTAACTTTAGATATCATTCTTGAACTGCCGATGACAATAAGCTTTACTACAGGGTGGGGGCACAATTATTGCGCTGGCTACCTCACCTTTAAACCGGTACGCTACAATGAAAGTATTCCATCCCCATTCCATCTTCGGGGCTCCAGGTGTATGTCAGCGTGCCATCCCTATATTGTCGACATTCCACCTATACGCACTCAGCGTTTTTCTCTTTTCTGTTGCGAACGGCAAGGGAACGTAACTCGCTGCCTGCACATGTTTTCCCTGAGCGCTACAACTTGGTCTCTTTAAGATAAAAGTGAATAGGTACTTAATAGACAGGTATGCGCCATCGTAGACTGTGTCTGCACTTAACATCAGGTGAGATGGCAGTCAAATACCAGTCTATTTCATATAAAAAAAAATTGTTGCTTGGCTAGGGGAGGGAAATAGTTATGGGGATGGTATCATCCTAGGCTTGTAAGAATCCTACTACCTATAGTCATGTTGGCGTTAATGTCCCGGTTATGTTCTCTCGCGCGAGGGCTCGAAATCAGGATTGAATTGACCAGGATTTGGCAGAATAGGTAATTACAGTAGAGCGACTGTCATCAGACCTTCGTGACCCTGTTGACATATATCTTTGAAAACTCAATACCTACATAATTTTTCGAAGTTCCGTACATCGCGATCATGAACGTTCTCAAAAGTAATTCATACCTATATACTTTATGAATACAGTACATCACTATTTTGAACTTCAATATTCAGTATTACACTCTAATCTATATTCGATGGTAAATGTCATTTGAGGCCTTATCTTGTATTATATAAAATACCTGGTATTAAGAATGATTCCATCATTACAATGTTGTTATGAAGAGATTTCCAGCTTTACGGTATGAGACTGCCAAAAACGCAATATCTTTTTATGGCAAAGAGGTTTTTAAATCAAGAGATTTGCTTTAAGCAGGCCCTGAGATGAAGTCGAGGGTTATGGAAACATCTGCTTCTACATAATTTATGTGGTACTAGCTCTGCTGGCGACTTTGTCCGAGTCAAGCTGCTTGTATCTTTGATTATCACCCGAATTGGATGAATCATGGGTTAGATTTTACAGACAGGTAAATATTCAATTAAAAAAATGTTTTGAGTATTCGTGAGTTTTCTGATCTATCTTCAATACGTACGGCAATTTAAAAGTTTTACATATTATAATAGTATATATTTTAGTCACATTGAATTAAATAAATAAATGTTCGTGGACAAATTCACACAGCGCCATCTAGCCCCAAACTAAGCAAAGCTTGTACTATGGGTGCTAGATAACTACTACTTAAATACTTTTAAATACATACTTATTATATACAGAACACCCAGACCCGTAACAGAAATTAAAATTCATCATTTCAATTTCTGCCCGGCCGGGAATCGAATCCGGGACCTATTGCGTGGCAGACTTACATGTTGACCATTGAACCACTCAGATCGTCTAATTGGCTATCGAATAAAATTTGTTATTTTCATTTGTTCCAGGTACCCACTCAATTCAGTTGATTCCAAAAATAGTTCTGGTAACAAGAAACTCGGTAATTATTGGAAAGATTGTGCTAAAACGGGATTTACTTGAATTGGAGGTTATTGTTTCATACTTTAACTTTGTAAAGTAATCTATTTATAGCCTAGTATAATGGTAAGCTACGTTAAATTACACATTTTATTATTAAATTACTTTATATGGCTGACCTCAATTTGAGTCGGCACAACGATGTAATTTTGCATTTTCCATGAGATCTCGATATTTTTTTTACCGAAAGGTCAGTGTTTAAGAGTGAATGTACCTACATAACTCAGTAAAGAGTCAATGATACATGGCGGTAACGGGCTTCGAAACCGGTACCTCTCGCTTACGAGTTGGACGCCTTAACCACTACGCCACCGACACTCCTAGCTACCAAACTCCTAGCTAAAAATAATTGCTATTAGAATGGGTACTGTAACTTCTCAGTCACCCTAATACCTATCTGTCTGTATAAATACACACATATGAGTATCAACCTATAAGAGTAGACATGACATCATAAATATCATTTCACATATTGTGATTTGGCCGTAAGCAAGTGATCGTCTAGTTATTGATTTAAATTTTCAGACCCATTACGTTGTGTACACATTTTGAAAACGTCACAAGGAATATGTAAGTTTTATAGCAATTCTCTGTAATTCAACCGCACGAATATTAGGAAGATATTCGCAAATGAATAAAATGTAGTTCACATAAATAAAAGTAAAGTCAAATATCAAAATCCTAAAAAAAAATAAAACGAATAAAACATAAATCCGCGTAAATAATATGATTTAAACGTAATCCACGCAAATCGAAATAGTCAAACAATTTATAAAATCCGTACAAAAAAATTAAACAAAGTATAAAGTAAACATGCGACTTAGCTTTGACAGCACTCGAAACGGCAACGGATTCTTCTTTCTTCTGTGGCCACTCTAACCCTATGATTGCGAAACCCTAACGTTATCCTCACTTAAATAATATAGAATAGAGGCCATTAGGTCTCGGAAAACCTACCTAATCGATAAGGAACTGAGACTCCCATCACACCTCATATCTCAGCCAACCAGCAAAGCCTTCGAAATCAAACGAACCAGTGACCTATTGTCTACTTCGCTCAAACCGTCACTCATATTCCGATCATCTCGTCAGGCATTATTATGGTCCTACCTATCACGAGTCAAAGGAGAGACTATTATTTAAATTTTATTTACTTCGCGTGTGTAAGTTGTGTGCCTAGTGAGGGACGATAACGACTCGGGCCAGGTTTCGATCCAAACTCGAGATTCATGTCCGTAGGAAAATGTCATTAAAGCTTTAAAAGCACAAAGGGTATTAAACGGAACATGGGCCAAAATCGTACCAGAATTCGGTGGCAAACCTAGGCGTAGACTTAGTTAGAGCGCCTAGGCCATCGAAAACCAAGTCGGGATTCGTGCCGGACTCATTCTCTTAGAGTGTATTCGATGTCACATCCGAAACTGTGTCCCAGGTTAGTTTTATAGTTTTTTATTCAGTGAGGGTGTGTACTGATGATATTTAATTTGGAAATATTTTCCGCAAAATTTGTGTTTTAATTACCTTTCACACTTATGTTGAAATCTCTAAGAGCCCTAATAAATACTCTTAACTACCATATAAGTAATGAGAATGTAACTTACGCTTTCGAAACTTAGTAACAAAGACAAAGGTAAAACAAACCAAATCACTGACACTATGTAGATTAAGAAATAGATAGAGAACGAAAGAAACGACACAAAGCTGAAAGATAACACAAAATAATGAAGCACTAATTAATTTAACAAACTACACGCGAGTTGTAATGAATTTTTCGAAGAAATTTGGAAAAGCCATGGGGTTTCTTAGTTACGGAAATGGATACGATGATGTTCACGCGACGCGACCCAAGGGCTGACTGTCTCGTTTCTACTCCTCTGGCCACCTTGCTTAAAATCGTTATCGTCAAAATTCCCACAGTTCAATATTTCAAATAAACAAAAAATGAAATATTTCTAAGTTTATGAGGTCTAAAGCGACTGCTATTATAACGTTCGCACATCCATAAATTTTACAAAATGTTCCTGATAAACCGAAAATAGTTAAATGTTACAACAGCTAGGGATGTAGGGATGTGTGCATACGACGTTTTATTTATTTACCGAGTCGATTAAATTTAAACAACGCAAACAAAAATACGTAAGCAAATGGATTCGATGTGTAATTTCTTTAGACCAAAATTTATAATGTAGGGAGTTATAAGTAAACAATATAAAGACATTTTAGGTACTATAAACTCGATGTAATGTTTCATCAGACTGAGTATAGAGATATTTAATTCCTATAAAGCAAATCCATTTGAGTCATCAAACAAGTAGATTAAAATTAAATTCTAGACTCGTTTAATATTTAGGTGTGCTTTTATTCAATTATTTATTTCGATATTTCGTTGGAACGTATTTGTATGAATTTCACATCACTATCACTTGTGAGTATTTTTCTTGAGTCCCATACTTGACGCCAAACATTTAAGATATTCACGATATTTCGCCTGTCGTACAACCAATCAATAGCGTAAATTTATTACGGGCTTTTGAAGTAAAATATTTCTCTTATCGTCAAATAAATTGTTTAAGTTTATTACAAAACCAAGTTTTGGTTAAGTATTTGAGAGCATTTGTTAAAAGAAATCATGATAAGCAAACTATTTTTAACCACACACTGCTCTGTGTATGATATGCGTATTCATTTCCAAGTCCATTAACTACAACCATATGATATATAAATAAATTGTACAGTGATGAGCTTATGGTACATAGTGATCGTTACAGTACCATAGTTCGTATGGCATCAAGCCTCTATGATCCGTTTAGACTGACTTGTCTTATTTGGTTAATGAAATTACGTATTTTAATGGATAATCATCACAGCCCATAACAGTCCACTGCAGGACTTAAATCCACTCTTACGGAAGGGAAGGTTATTGCCATAATCTCCACGCTTGGCAGGCGGGTTGGAGATCGCAGTGTTGTAAATATAACAATGGAAAACGCTGCTGCCCATTTTCCAGCCTACGGAGACACTAAGATCTTTTGCCTCGAAAACATTAGTCGCCTTGTACGACACCCACGAGTGAAAGAGGTTGTTGCTATTCTACTCTGCCGGACACCACTCGGCCATGATGCGGTGATGGATAATGCGCAGCAGTATTCGTTGAAATTCACATTCTATGTGTTTCTTGTATAATTTTCGACATCTATACACAATATACGTAGCGTGATTGATACGGCAGGTCGTGATTTTGGGCATGGTTTGTTCACCTAATAAGACAAGTCAGTTTAAACGGATCATACGTATATCGCCTCTTTGCTTCAATAACGAGACAAGTCGAAAAAATTAATAAAAATTATTGCTTGTTTAAAACCGCCGTATCCGATTCTATTTTCTCCAAAAACGTGGTATCTTTTAACCGAATATTGGCAAAGTAATGAGGATAAGAGACAGCGCAACTATGTTATATCGCGATGCTACAGTGTCTCTCACTTCGGGGTATTTTATTTCAACAACGTAACAATACCCTTCTCACTGCTCACGCGACCTGCAAGGTGCTCTTGGTTTCCAACGAAAACGTGATATTACGATAATATCACGGTTTGATTGCAAAAGTATGTTTCAATTCATATATCAAAATCTTTGGCATTAGGTAACAGCTCCTGTGATAGTCACTAGTAACGCACCCAAAGCCTACGTTTCTTGGAACAGAACTTATGAAGCGCAATTCTAAGCACCGATACAATCATAATCACAGCTTACATTAGCACCATAACTCTGAGATTCCCAGAGATCCTACTCAGCGATATAATTTGCAGACGGTAGCGTGATAACACAAAGGCTCTGCTAATCTGGGAGAGGGGGGGGGGGAGGCTAATCGGAGGAGAGAGGGGAGGGGTGTCTATTCAAAAACTTTCGCTCAATTACTTGGTTGAGTGTTCGACATTATCTGAATTCCGCGGAGTTGTCGACTAACTGGGCTGGTGTTGCTTGGAATCAGGCTGTTTGATCTAAATATGGGTGGAGAGGAAAATCTGGGTTAAGACTAGTAAGATAATTATGGGATACCTAATATAAAAAGGGATAGGCGTAGGGTAGGGGAAGGAGTAGGTGGTAGGAACACACAAACGAAGTCACGCTGGTCCAGGTCGTTGTTTAAATAATTGGCAATAGTATTTTTTTTTATGTCATACGGTAGGCAAACAGGCAAGCGGGCCACCTGATGGAAAGTGGTCACCACTGCCTATAGACATTAGCAACACCAAGAGTATCGCCAATGCGTTGCCCACCTCTATAACACGTTGCTCTGGCAGCAAAAAGGCAAATGCCACTTCACTGCCAAAGCCACGGTTCCCCAAATCCCCACCCCATGGAGCACTGGCAACCTTACTCACCGGCAGAAACACAATTTCTGTGATGCGCTGGCTACCTTATCCTTCAAATAGGATCCAAGCGGACTCATCAGCCTTGACAGCATACTACCCACTCAGTAAGTATTTTTTATACTACTCAAGCAAGCTACTACAAGGAAACAAAGTCTGTTCTTTGTTTTGAATATTACTGTACCGCCCCTCTAGATTTTACGATATATAACGATTTGATCCACTTTCGGAGCAGACTCCTGTCTAACAGTATACTGTTGCTGTTACTGATATTTATCTACCAGAAACAACATAGTAACGTCTCAAAAAAGAAATTAAGTTATCGTTCCACAGATAAAAGTGCGTGCGGTGCAGTGCATCGGTAAACCGCCACACACAAGTACAGTCACATAATCGCGCGGTGCATGAATCGCTACCGCTACCACACCGCGACCGCTGTGGTCTATCAGGGTCCTAAGAACTTTTACACTACAAAACTATCCTGAACAAGATTGCGATTGATTTATCACATTACCGCCTCTATGTGAACTGTCGCTTAGTCTCTCAATCCAATCACTTACTTGTTCCCAGCTTAACTCGTCAAAAAGTTAATATTTCACACGACGACAAAGACAACCGAAGCAATTCCATTTCCCATCTACAACACAATCCCTTAATCCGATAAACGCCCTCAAAGGCAAAAATTACAACTTAATTATTTGTTTCGCGGTGTCGGAGCCCCGAAAAGAAAGTTCTTATCTTTTTAATTTCTTTAATTACGATTTATGTTGTTTACGCTTGTTTAGAAAGTTTTTTGTGTACGTTTCAGCGGCGGGGGGACACGCGATTTATAATGGCTTAAGGGGTTTCACACCTGCGCGATCGGCGTGAGCGTAGCTGAAAGTCTTTTACGCTCTATGGTGTGTAATGTCTACTGGGCATCGATTCTGGTACAGAAATCACTTAGTTGCAGTAACATTAAAATTGCATCGCATGTCAAACGTGTTATTGTTATTCAAATGACAGATGTTGAGTTGCAACTATCATATGATTGTTATTCAAACGACAGACGTTGATTTGCAACTTTAATGAGTTCGAACTTTTCCACAATTCGTTTTCTGGTACTTTAGTTGCATTATGGTTTTATATGGCTGTTGGTACTCCAATAAATAAAGAAATAAAGAAATTACTAAGTTGCATCTTTCTTTGTTGTCAAACTGCATTCAATTCTGTCAATGAAAACGAGTCAAAGGTCGAACAACTGACTCGATACCTCGACGTAGTTATAGTAACATCACAAATACACCAGAATCGGTACCCTGGTACAAAGGCCAGCACTGTAGCTGTGGTTGGTTTGTAGCGTCGTTATGGCTAGCGTGTCTGAGTCGTAAGCGAGATATCCCGAGTTCACGCCCTGGTGCCGCCATACATCATTGACTTTTCCTCTATTTTTGTACTGATTATGCACATTAGTTGGACACTAACCGATGTTGTTACGATAAGGGACAGATCGTGAGGATACCTGCACATTCAGATTCACAGGTCAGACAGTAGTTACTCTACTGTAATTACCTGATCTTCCAAATCCTGGATTATGGTCAAGGCGTAGGTACCCATGGCTCTCTATGGTAAGCGGTAACTATTGCCCATAAAAACTACGATTCATGCATTTAGGTTGCAGGTAGAGCTCGTCTAATCTAAAATGACGCGCCCCACTATCGCATTAACGCACACAAGCAAGTTTAAAATATGGACGCAATACATATACAAATGCCGTTGTAATTGGTCATTCAGTTGCCGGTGAGATTTAAACGTAGGAGCACGCGTCGTTCATTGGCTCCCACACAGATGAAGTGTCGTTATCAATATTTGCACTCACACATCGAAATCAACTAAGTAGTGGGGCGCGTCATTTTAAACTAGACGAGCTCTAACAAAAATGCAGAACCGCAGGTGCGTTGTTACTTTGAGGACTACGATGATATGTCTTACGTATGTAATTGCGCTGGCAACCTTGTCCTTGAAACCAGAACACAACAAAGCGATCATTGTTGCTTGACCGCAAAAATAGATAAGGAAAGAAAGAAAGAAAAAAATTATTACACGTACTACACCACAATACAATAACAATTGCGGTTACAGCCAAAGCAAACATTAATAATTAAAACATCTAAGACAAGAGCCTCTCATGCCACTGCCAGCGTACTATTTATAGGTATGATAAACCGGTGTTACTCACTCAAGGACTCTTGAGGCTTAACAGAGTCCTACAAGTACAACAGATAGACCGTAGCGATCATGCAGCATTGCGAATTAGTAGAGCATTATCACCCTTAATATTCCAACGCCCGAATGTGGTATTAAGTTCAAAATGGCCTCCTCGCACGCTAGTGTAATTAGTGATAGTCAGTTTCAGGAGCACGTACCTACAACGCTGCAAAGTGGTGAAGTTCAACGCCTTTGTAGATCGCTTATCGCTGTACTATCGTTGGCTGTGATTAAAATAGTTGGTAATGCATCTTACGGGGCCATTTATTAACGTTTCTTATCGATTTTCGTTAGTTTAGTCAAAGACATACATAGATTAACTACCTTTTGTCCCGTAGGAGGTAGGCAGGGATCATATAGCTCCACTTTTTTTTTATGACATACAGTAGGCAAACAGGCAAGCTACTCTATAACACGTTGCTCTGGCAGCAAAAAGACAAATGCCCCTCCACTGCCAATGCCTCGGTTCCCCAAATCCCCACCCCATGGAGCACTGGAAATCTTACTCACCGGCAGAAACACAACACTATTTAAAAGAGTATTTAGCTGCGGTATTCTGTATTACACTATTGCGGTTTTCTCTACTTGGAAAAATGGTAGGGCCATAGAAGCGGCCTTGAATTAATGGCTACATGCTTGTGAGACCGATAACCAGGCATTGGACCGCCATCTCACCTGGTGGTAAGTGACGAAGCGGTCGAAGATGGAGCATGCCTGTCTAGGAACAGCCTGTTCACTCTAGCCTTGAGGGCGTCCAGATTCCTACTTGAAGCTTCAGCACTGCAACCAGCTTGCCACTTCGTGCCTCCTAACACTCCTACGCATTCTTCAACTCCGTCTGGTAGTTCTAGAGATCAGCGAGTACAAATCGGCAAAAATAAAAAAGCTATAAACAATAACAGCCCAGCGTGGCATTCCCCCCAGTATGATGAAATCTCTGGGGAGGCCTATGCCCAGCAGCGGGCGGCTTCCGCCTGATATGAAAATATTCTTTCTGCGTTTGATATTCTAAAGAAAAAGAAACTGTTCAGATATTTATACAAACTAAAATTCAGTATTAAAATTTTCATCCTCAAAGCCCATAACAGTCCACTGCAGGACTTAGGGCCTCTCCCATAAAAGGGGACGTTGTTGTCATAATCTCCACGCTTCGCGGGCGACTTGGAGATCGCAGTGTTGAACATTGTATATGGAAAACGCTGCTGCCCATTTTCCAGCCCACGCGGACTCTATATATTTTGTCTCAAAACATTTCTCGCCTTGTAAGACCCTCACGCGTGTATGGGGTTGGTGCTATTCTACTCTACCGGGTACCACGCGGCCTCAATGTAATTTTAGCAGAAACAAAATAACCAAATCAACCAAAATAACCAAATGTACGGCCCATAATCAAATAAACATTTCATTTCATATTCATGATCAAATATCACACAGTACTTTCCTGTTAATTAATGTTTTTTGAGATATCTCGTTAAAATGGATTGCTAAATTATTCTAACGTTACAAAAACATCACGTTTTCAAACGTATTATTGTAATTAACCACATTACTACTGCTCCCGTTATACCTTTTATACCAGTAATATTAAATATCCAAAATAAGCACTGGTTCCATTAAAATAGTCCTAACGGTTTAACCTTCAAGATACAAGGTGGGGTATTTTTGACCCAGCCCGGGCAAAATACGTGAATTCTTAAGGAACAATTGAGCAATTAAGTTGAAATTCTCAGTAGCTAGGCGTTAAATATGACTGCGTCGAATTATTTGTATCAGTGATGAGAGGACCGCGGTCGTGTGCGCACGCGCATAAAGCGGGACCTCGGGATTTTTTACCCCACGTTGTATGGGATGGTGCCAGAAAGGTATGTATGGGAGTGATTTCACTCGAATAGGCAAAGTTAGTGATGTCTATGTTTTTTATACTTAAAGTAAACTTGCTAGTTTCATGATATTAGTTTAGAACAAATAAATGTTCTTATAAAAATAAACTGTTATATATTTTAAGATTAAAGTAAAATTCATTTATTGATTCAATTCAATTCATTTCGATTTATTAATTCGTTAACATAGATGTTACAAGGGTGTTACTGTTACAGGGATTTTTTTAGAGGTTGTTCTTTAATTTCAATTTATTTATTCCTTTTTTTATTTTACGCAGTGACAAACGCGCAGACAGCCCACGTGATGGTAAGACATAACTGTCGACAATAACATCTGCGATTCATGCATTTAGGTTGCAGGCCACAAAAATGCAGAACTGCGGATGCGATGTCACTGTGAGGACTAACATGAAATGCCTCAAATTTGTAACTTCAAACCGGAATACAAGATTGCAAGCATTATTGCTTGGCAGCTGAAATAGATAAGTCGGTTGTACTCACCCAGGCGGACTTGTCAGGCTTGACGAAGTCCTACCACCTGATAAAATTAGGCAGCCAAACTGCCTCTCAGACCAAAATACCAGTAGGGGAATAACCAGTTCGTTTTGGTAATTTAATAAAAGTGACTCTACGTAAAAGTAACAATACAGCGATCCATTGTTTACGAGGTTCTATATAATGCATGTAAGGATCAACATTAACTTGGTTGTTTGCTGTGTCAAGTTACAGGTGCTGTCTAGTATAGAATAACGTAAGCACATCAGTTCAAACACTCTATTGTGATTAGTTTTCCTTGCAAATACTGGAAAGTCATAAGAATGGTGAAGGTATTGTCAGACGAATACGCTTTTAAGTGCAATTGTTGATGTGAAAAGTGAAATTGAGTAAATGTTTTGTTAGTGACACTTTTTGCAGGCATAAGCTGTGAGTTTTTGATTAGTGGTAATGCATATGTTATGCTTTTGAATTTTAAACCGACGTAAATGCACGAAATGATGTATGAACCGACCTGCTTAATCCTCTGGACTCCGTACAGAGACGCGCCGTTCGAATTGTCGACGATCCCATACAAACAAGCAAGTAGAACCACTGGCTAACCGAAGGGACTTTGGCTACCTGTGTGTATTCTACCGGCTGTACAATGGGGAGTGTTCCGAGGAACTTTTCGATCTGGTGCCAACAGCACAATTCCGCCATCGCACCACCCGCCGTGGGCTGGGTCCTCATCCCCACTACTTAAACCCTCTGTTTGTCACCACGCGAAGGTTTGAAATAACGTTTCTCGCTCGTACGATTCGGATGTGGAATGAGCTCCCAGCCACAGTATTTCCTTTGGACTATGACATGGGATCGTTCAAGAGGTATATTAGAGGTCTCTTCAGAGGCGGGCAACGCATTGGTGACTCCCCTGATGTTGCTAATGTCCATAGGCGGCGGTGACCACTTTCCATCAGGTGGCCCGCATGCCTGTTTGTCTGCCGAATAACAAAAAAAAATGAATGTGTAAAAGTCGAGAGAGGTGTGTCAGAATCGTAGCTTGTGGCACTCGATAGTGTCTGCCTACCCCTATGGGATACGGGCGTGAGTGAAAAACTATAGAGAGAGGTAGTTATAAAAATATTTTCGAGGAAGAGCTCTCGCTGAGTTACCTCACCAACTAATAATTTTATAGGAATTCGTTAAAATTTCAGTAAATTACTTTAGCACAGCGTTGGTGACCTAATAGTTGGCGAGTCAGACTCGTAAGCGCAAGGTACCGGGTTATATCCCTGTGCCACCATATACCAATGACTTTTTCTGAGTTATGTACATAAATCGAATAATTACTAACCGAATACTGTTACGGCGAGGAAAACATCTTGAGTAAACCTGCACATTCAGGCGAATGAACAGTAAACATGATCCAGCCTAATCACGTTACCCTTTAACAGTGTCATTTTTTTATATTATGTTACACAGCAGATAAACAGGCAAGCGAGCCACCTGATGGAAAGTGGTCACCGTCATGGAGGTCAGATAGCAGTCGCTCTACAGTAATTTCTAAGTTTGCCATATTGTAGATCATGGTCAAAGCGGACCCCGGCCTCTCGTATGGAGAGCACAAAAGGGATGTTGATGATGATGATTATGGGTTCAGTGCAAAGCGTTTGGCTACGCACCAAAGTGCACTCAGTGTTTTATTAGAAAAATATATTACCATTGAGCAAGACAACGGTATTAATGACCGCTAAAGCGTTGGTAGCCTAGTTGTTAAGGTAACCGCTTCGTAAGCGAGAGGTATCGGGTTCGAATCCCACTGCCGCCATATACCAATGCCCTTTTTCTTTTTACGGTGAGGGTAAACATCTTGATGAAACCTGCACAACTGAATGTTGTGACACATTCAGTATTATTATTGACGCAATTAACGATAATACTGAATAAGCTTTACGATTATCACTTTTGTCAGCATTAAAGCCACCTAATTGCTTCTCCCAAAATTTATATAATAAGACTGCTTCCACAATCAGAAATTTGAGACGCTTGATAGCTCGATAACCAAAGCTCGAAACTGATTGAGTAGTCTTTTATAATTATTTTATTTTCTTTTAACATTAAACTATAATTATGGAGAAAATAAACCAAGGACGAATGCATCGCTTAGAGTTGTTATGTCACAACCTCTGCCTGTGACAATTTTACCATGTTTTGAGGTATTATATTGTGAAGATGCCTGACAGCTACGGCTACTCTTATTCGAACGGTGCTCGTGCTAAGTCAGCTGACCGACTTAAACCACTGAAGGTTAGTAAAAAATACATTCATCAACAAAGTCCCGAACAAAAATAGGAGCCGCAATTTTGAAATAGCCGCACTATTTCAGTCAAAAGCGACTTGTCGACACTTTATTTCGAATGAGACATCAGTTTCGAACTCGCAATAGTTTTCCGGTCGGCCGGGCAGGCGGGGGGTGGGGAGGGTTCCAAAGAAAACTTTGCTCGCGATAAATACGGCTACTCTGGGAACTGGTTGCCTGAAACCGTGCTTGATTTTAACAGGTTTATTAGCAACCATCATCGTTACCATTATCCTGCCTATGGAACCAGAGGCTGGGTTTCAAAGCTCGGATTCAAATTTTAGTATAGTCGGCTCTGGATTCGAGTCGCTGACCTCGAATAATACTGTATTGTTACGGGGCAGTGATTCAAGCATTTTTGAGCGATTTAAATATGTTATTTGTTTGTGAAGTGTTGTTCTGTGTGATTAAAAACGTATCTTTTCTATTACATATACTGTAAGAGCGATTTACTTTGGCTCTGGACGTTAATTTTATAACATAAAATAAAATTTTAAAAGATATAACTTCTCCACTACAGCATGTTAGCGACATATAACTCAGAAGCACACTAGTAAAGCTAGTAAAATATGTCGCATACATCGCAACTAATTGCTTTAGACTGAAAAATGTAACCCTTAATAGCCCCTACATAATAAAAAAGTACCTCAAATCTGGCCTCAAACAGTGTCAAAAGTACAGTCATCGTCACAATCTTTATTTTTTATTTTTTGTTTTGCTTAAACACACACTATGTTATATATCTGTATTTCTTTATTGTGTGCAATAAATGGTTAAATAAATAAATAAACCAATACAACCGCTATCATACGGCCAAGCTATAGTGGTATTTAATTTATATCTACCTTTACCTTTACCAGAAGTTGCCATTCAAAATCTTGTAGAATTTGAGCATCTGTGTAAATTCTGTGTTTTTTTGTAATTTTAGGTAGTCGCCAAAAGGTAGATAGGTACCATATTTTTCAATATGATTGGACGTTGCACAAAAACACGTCCATTCGACGTCGTCTTCACACCACCAGTTCCTGGGCTAAAGGAAAAGTTTTCCCTCGATAAATACGTACCAGCCTGCTGACATCACGCGAATGTTTTAAAGTGCAGGTTCATTGGACACATCATTCAGAAATTCAGGCACTTCACGTAACCGTATGGAACGAAAGCCTGGTTTGTTTAAGGTATTTCGTGCCGATGCCGTTCGAGTTCTGTGGAAGGTTGTTATCGTTTGACCTATTGGTTTGGTTATTTTAAGGAATCTCGTTTTGATGACATGCGAAGAATTACCAATGGAATGACAAGGTGCTGTTATTGTATATACTATATCAAAGTTATCATTATAATATCTACGGTTTGAATGAATAAGGTATAGGTTCGAATAATAAAAACGAAATAGTTATAGGTCTTTTAAAGTTTTTAGTTTTTTTATTATTCTACGCAGTGACAAACAAGACAGCTCACTTGACGGTTAGGGGTAACTGTCGCCCATAACATCTACCATTCATGCATTTAAATTGCAGGCAACAGAAATGCAGAAATTCAGAATATCATTAAGTAGTCGATCATGATTTTGATTATGTCTGTACAACGGGGAATGTTCCGAAGAACTGTTTGAGTTGGTGCCACCGTCACTTTTCCGCCACCGCACCTCCAGCGATGGGATATATGTTATCCACACCATCTGGATGCCGGGCATTCAACTAACGTACGCATTTTTACCGCGCACGTGCAATATGTGAAAAGAGCTCCCGAAGTCTTTCCTTTTCACTATAACACGACGACCGTGGCCGCTTTTCATCAGGCAGACAGTCCGTCTATGTGCTCCTAAAAGTATAAATAACCTCCACATTTTCCTATTTATTACTAATCTTAATTCTCATTTTTATACAATATCTTTATATAGAAAATAATTGCTACATTATTCACACGACCTCTCTTGACCCCAATTAAGTCTCCTAACGAATCCTGTTATTTCCAAACAACATAATAATATACATAATAATTACAATGTCGAAATGATCAAAGTCGTAGGAAAATAACAGACTGATCTCGAAAAAATACCCGACATACCTACCTACCTATTACCTACACGATACGTGTCGGCGCAGGTGCCATCTGTCGGTTAGTGCCGGTACTTCTATAACGTCTACCTCTGAAGAATACCCGGAAATATAATAAATAATCATATCTGTTCTCGTGTATCGGCCATTAAAATTTGACCGATATTTGTAAGTAAAGTGAAAATTCTAATTAATAATTTTATTAATAATTCCACTCAAATTTGTATTTAGTTAAAATAATTTCAGACACTCGTCAAAATGTCACCACGTGTAGGAGTGATCGGTTGAAATGAGTATAATATTAAGTCTCGTAAGCTTGTTTTTAGAACGGTATCGCGTTCTTGGGATAATAAGATTGTGATCTTACCTACTTATTTGTAAGCTAAATGGGTGAAAATACATAGCAACAGTGAATAAATCCAAAGTAAAATGGTTCGTGTGTTTATTTTATACCTACATACATAATAGTCAACAAATCCTACTGAGAACGCAGACGGTCGAAGTTCACCTTTGCTGCCATCAACCCTTGCTCACTCCGAGATACATATTATACATCAACTCAATTAATACCTAAACTACTGAACCGAGTTTAATAAAACATAGCTGAAAACCATCTTAATCAAACTAGCTTTCCAATAAAAATATCTTAACGAAATCGGTCTACCCCAAAGACTGCTAAATACTAGTCTACCCCTGCATTTTCATCGGGCCCCAAAACGAACTCAATCTGCTTTCCCAGCCCAAACAGTGGCCTGGCAGTAAGACTTAATAAACTTGTCGTAAATCGCGACGCATCGATAACAGTAAAACAATTTTACGACCACCCGTATGAACTCCGGAAACAACTAGCAGAACTGCTCCGTTATCATACCTATTATTGGTACGTCTGTTTTTATTAAAAGTCTTACTGGGCTTTGTGGCTATGTTTTTCGAATGTGTTTTATTGGATACCGTTTTTCTCGATATTATGTGGAGTTTGCTTCTGTAGAGGCGGCCGATATGTGCTGAAAATGTTGAAATTCGTCGTGATTTAGGGCCCCTGGAAATATTGAAATTAGTTTTCTTTTAGTGCCCGTTTAAACGTCGCCGGTTAAGGAGCGTCGGTATCCGAGTGGTTAAGGTATCCGATGCGTAAGCGAGATATACAGGGTTGAATCCCATTGTGGCTATATACCAATGACTATTTTCTGAGTTATGTACATTAATTTTTGAATGCTAACCGATGCTCTTACGGTGAGGAAAAATATCGTGAGTATTTGCTAAATCCTGGATCAAAGTCAAGGCGGAGCCCTAGGCCCTCATAACTCATTAACGCCAAGATGTTTATTTTTATATGTCGCCGCCTACAAACTGGGCTGAAAACAACAGTACAGAAAACTTGCAGTTAACTCTTCACTTCATGTTCTATTATATTTCATTACAACTCACTCGATGGGAAGCGATGATAAAGTCCAAGGTGTAACAACTAGACCTAGACGCCAATGTTATATTTTCGGCAAACAATGACACAGCGACGCAATAATTGTTCCGAATCAAATCCCTTTTAGTCCCTAAACGAATATTATTTTACTTACATATATTTTCTTACTATTGAGGTCCACTTACACGATATTTCAAACCAATAAAGCAACTAATGTCTGTTACATCCAGTCCCATCTACTTAAATCCCAGCGGAGGATCCCCCGACCCAACTTGCTACAAAAAAGTCACATCAACTATTCTAACCAAACTAATTTCCCCTTTGTCTACCCAAGACGTTCAATTTCAAGTTGTCCTGTAATTTTAAAACAGTTATTGGATAAGGTAACTTGTATGGAAAAAGTTAAGCGAGATTTTAAGGCGGAGAATGTAATACAAAGTACAGGTAAACTACTTGCAAAGTTGATTTATATGCGATGGGTAGAAGAATAAAGTTTAGTAGTGGGGCTTGTTCTGAATTGATCGCGGTGGGGTTGTGGCATACTAAGAAGTTCTCTAACGCCTGTGTTTACAGTCCAAATTGCTATATTAGTTGGTATTACATTAGTTTGGGGAAGGGACAAACATGATTTGGTCCAATTTCCATATAGAGGGAGGCTACATGTCCCTTTACCCAACATTGGTTTCGATCTTCAGATGTTACCACTACTACTCGCATATGTACTTGCAGAAACTTGTTTACAGAAACTTTGATAGTAAGAGATGATTTAGATTTAGATTTATTTATTTCTCTCTTAAAGTTCTTACATAAATATAATATTCTTATTAGATTACATCAGTTCAATAAAAGAGATCGTCGAGTTATATGCATAGAATTATTTCATAGATAATTGCTTTCATACCAGAAAGCAAATAAATAATAAATTAAAATAACATAATAATTAATGTCAATATAGAAATCGAATACATAAAATTACACTAAGGTAAACTGATACAAAGCATGTCAAATTTCCAAAATAATAGTACCAGTAAGGTATGTAGGTAACTTATTCAAGTAGTCAAATATAATAGAAGAAAAAATTAAATATCCCTTATTAAATACAAAAAATACAAAAATGTCCATAAATGGAAATAAAACTTATATTAAAAAAATAAAATAAAATTGGATAATTGTATTTAAAATTTGATAATAATGTCATGTTGTAGTGATGATGAATGATGTAGTGAATATCGTGTCCGTTATTTTGGAACCTATGAAAATGGCGTTTTTCTAGCAATTATACATTTGCTCAAATATTTTTAATTGTACAAAAATTATTAAAACTACTACTTGATTTCGATAAGAGTGTATGTTTAGATTAGCCAGTCAGACCCTACAACTGAATAAAAAATATTTCTTAAAGTTTATATAAGGGTTTGCAAATATCCCTTTTCCTCTTTAAACCAGCAATAATTTCATGAAACGGGTAATTATCAAAATTGAAATGGTATGCACCAGTTAGCTTAATGTTGTTTGATTATATCTACAAAGTTTCATCGTAACCGGATTAGCCATTTCGAAGAAATTGAAAAATTTTCTTGTGAAAATTCCAGTTCCCGTCATTTTCCTAACGCCTAAAAGGACCTAACATAAGAATGCCGGACACATTGCCTAATAAGCACAGACTTATTCAACACGGAAATAAAATTACCCAAAAACCTGGCTTCCACATGCAAGAATTCGACCACCAAAGCGCACTAAGGCTATTTCCGTCTAAATCGGAAACATTAAGACTTCCTCATTACGTTTACAACGCATTTAAGTCGCCGATAAATCTCATGTAATTCCCCCAAGTGTAAGGCAGCCTTACTCTTAAGATCTGGGTTGAGGATACAAACTTGTACAATAAGTGCTCTCAGTTACTGCTAATAAAAGAGTTTTAACTTGTGACGGAATTAGCATTTAGCTCTTCTGAGCTGATCTGCTCATACTAGGAGTATTTTACTTGCAAGACAGATTTTGTAAAATAAGAATATATACTTAGCTTTCATTTGTGTAAAGTATCCCTTCCCCCACCTTAACATATAGTTTTTCCGCACCTACCTTTTTCGATAACATTTTTTTGCGGTTGACTTGGAGATAAGGCTACTTTAGCTTTAAGTCCTCCTGTTAACCTTTAGTGTAGTTGATAAATAAATAATTGTATTCATGCTGACTGTCAGTTGACATGACATGTGGCATGATAAAATAGGCGCATCATGACAACTGTCCGTGTGTGGTATGAAATTTTAGAAGGACGTCATACCAAATGGGCCGGATTAATCGGCGGCGACAAGCCTGTAAGGGCGAGGTCAAGCCTCTTCCTGTCATGCCAACTGACAGTAGGCATGAACGTGAGTGACCATCATAAGTGGTATATCAGGATCGAATCGTGGATGCAGGTCATCAGTCGAACGAGTCAGTTTCTTTTAATTGTAACGCCTTAGAGGCTAGAGTAATTGACGACCTGAGTGGTTCAGTGGTCATAATGCCGGTCTGCCACGCAAGAGGTCCTGGGTTCGATTCCCGGCCGGGCAGAAATTGAAATGATTAATTTTAATTTCTGTTACGGGTCTGGGTGTTCTATGTATAATAAGTATGTATTTAAAAGTATTTAAGTAGTTTATCAGTTATCTAGCACCCATAGCACAAGCTTTGCTTAGTTTGGGGCTAGATGGCGCTGTGTGATTTGTCCACGAATATTTATTTATTTATTTATTTAGTAATCAAGGCTGTAATCAAGACAGACATTATCTATCTTCGACGGCATCGTCACTTACCGTCAGTTCTGAAACACCTGCCTATCATAATATTAAAAAAAATAATTAATAGACATGTCCAAAAGAAATCCCACTCTCAACAAAAAGTGCGTATAAAATCAAAATCTTTAAGCGAACGTGTGACTTCCGAACATTATGAAAGGGAAGCAAATTACTTTCATAAATCAGTGTTCGAAGGGGTGGAGTGGGGAGGGGTGTGCCTCTGCGATATTGCCCAACTTGGTCCACTTGGAACTTGCGATCGACCTTATAATTACGGCTCTAGTTCACTGTCTTCAATGGCTTCGAGGGCGGTTCATCCAATTGTAATAACTTACGACTTCTTTCAGATATGATTGTCATAAAAGTCCTTATAAATAATAATAAGAGAAACACATTAATTAATATGACAACCAGAGTGGTTCATTTGGTTATCTTGCCATATACCACGCATACTTTGTAGTATAAAACAAAGTCGCTTCCCGTCGTCTGTGCCTATGTATCTATGTACGCTTAGATCTTTTAAAATACGCAGCGGATTTTTATGCGGTTTTCAACACTACATAGAGTGATTCAAGAGGAAAGTCTTTAAGCAGAAAAAATGGGTAAGTAGGGGAAAAGTAGGTGTATGCGAACGAAGTCGCGCCGGCTCTACCAGTAAATGAAAAATAAATATGCTTGGACAATTCACACAGCGCGATCTAGCCCCAAAGTAAGCACGGCTTGTGTTCTGAGTGCCAGAAACTGATAAACTACTTACGAGTATATATTTTTTCAAATACGTACATATTATACAAATAAAACTTATACCCGTAACAGAAATTAATATTCATAATTTCAATCTCTGCCCGGCTGGAAATCGAACCCGGGACCTCTGCGTGCGACCGGCAGATATGTTAACCAACTGAACCACTCAGATCGTCATATTAATTGATGTGTTTCTCTTCAAGTCTTTTTAATTTGTCTATTGAAGAGACGTGCCTTGTTGATTAGTAAACAGTCCAAACATAGACAAATAATACATTCTGTTCCTATAGTATCTTCTAGAGACTTCAACGAAATGTTGAGTTTCAAAGTAAGTTAGATTGTTTGAAAGTATGAGGCTCTGTAGAGTCTCGACGGGAGCAGAGACGTGTGTAGGTCGTATGGGAATAAACTGTGAACTGGTATTAGGTTACTGTACTACGATGGTTTCATCAAATTAATTGAATCGTCTTTTATTATTGAAAATAATGGGTGAAGCTGTGTCGGGACACATGCCGTCGCTTACTAAGCGTACCTTGGTTTGAGACGCTCTGGAAACCTCACTTGCTCAGCGCCGGACATTGGGGTGCCTTCGTGAAGCCCATGGCCCGCCCTTTCTGACGATAGCTGTAATAGAAATATATTGTGCAATTGAATATTGAGTTCAGGCAGATTCACTGTAACAATCCAAATTTGTTCACTTCCTTCGAAAGGCCACTTCCTCGAAAGATTACTTACACAAACATGCAATGATGCTCTTAAATGTCGTTTGACGACCTGAGTGGTTCAGTGGTCAACATGCCGGTCTGCCACGCAAGAGGTCCCGGGTTCGATTCCCGGCCGGGCAGAAATTGAAATGATGAATTTTAATTTCTGTTACGGGTCTGGGTGTTCTATGTATAATAAGTATGTATTATAAAAAAAAAAGTATATAAGTAGTTTATCAGTTATCTAGCACCCATAACACAAGCTTTGCTTACTTTGGGGCTAGATGGCGCTGTGTGAATTTGTTCACAATTATTTATTTATTTATTTATGTCAGGAAATAGATAAACTGTCAATAATGTTCGTGAAAATACTACTAAACATCAATTACATATTCCAACACGTATTTCTATAACATCTATTGAAATTTTAACTCTACGATATTATTTTCGTTGTACACTAAAAAACGAAAACCTTGCGGTCGCTATAGTAATATATTTTTATTGTACAACCTTTGACATTAGTCCCACAAATGACCTTTATCTGAAAGCGTCAGCCTTATTACGCTCAACATATTCCTGTCTGCAATCTGTCTTCATAGTTATATTCCCAAGACTTGCCTCAGTTTCTACTTGCGACATTGTGACAATGAATATCTTTAGATTTATGTCTCGGCTGCTGAATAAGTTTCTTGAAGAGCTTGGTTTTATTACTAACTTGCCGTGGTTTTGGTCCCGCTGTTCTATAGAATTGTTTGTGAGCTCAATCTCTTTGGGGACTAAACGAGTTTCTGGGTATTCGTCGCTGTGGTTCTGAGTGAATTGACAATTAGTGAAAGATGAAAATTTGTTCAAACGAACTTTGTGTGGATATAAAATATACACTTAGGTACACTTGAGTGTAATTAATGTGCCACCCGCTGTCTGATTTATGCTTTATAACTATTACCTCAAAAAATCCTCAATATAGGTACATTCAAGGTACACTTATTGAAAGTCATAAAAGAAATACTTAATAAACAATGAGTACTTATGTAATAATGCGCCGCGCGCGGCAACATCCCCGATGGCGGCACCATACCTGTACGACAGTCTATAGAATGTACTACGACCGCAACGTCATCGAGGACATCTTTGATTAGACGTGTTGTATCTATCCATACACAGTATAAAACAAAGTCGCTTCCCGCCGTCTGTCCCTATGAATCAATGTACGCTTAGATCTTTTAAACTGCACAACGGATATTAGTCCGGTTTTCAAAAAAAAGATAGGGTGATTTAAGAAGAAGGCTTATAAGGATCATTATGTCATGTTTGTGCCAAATTGGTCGCGGTTCCAAAGGAACTTTCTCTCGCGCACACTAAGGTTGTGGAATGAACTACCTGGAGAGGTTTTCCCTGGAGAGTACAACATGGAGTTCGTCAAAAAAGGGGTTAAAAGGTTTTTACGGGTCGGCAACACGTGGGCATTGCAAACGTCCATAGGCTGCGGTGACTGTTTACCATCAGGCAGGCCGCAAGCTTGTTTGCCAACTTAATGGTATAAAAAAAATGAAGAATAAAGAAGAAGAAGAAAAAAAGGGTAAGTAGGTAGGTAGGTAAAGTAGGTGTACGCAAACGAAGTCTGGTCCACTAACAGATACTTAAGCGCGAGAGCACATCCGTGACATACTACTTCTGCCGGGGTAAATTTAGGATTTGGCAAATCAGGTAATTACAGTGGAGCGACTACCATCTGTCCTCCTGGGGGAACCTGACCAGATTGGATCATGGTTACACATTCATTATCATGTACATCACGATGTTCCCACACCGTAAGAGCATCAGTTAGTGTTATACTCTGTATAACGCACATAGGTAACTCAGAAAATAGTCATGAGGGGACTAGGGTTCGAACGTAATACCTCGGTATTCGAATCGGATCCCATAACCCGACGCTCTTAGATAGATATCCGTTATTATTTCCTATTAGATAGTGAATTGTACAGAGGCTCCTCGTATGTCCAGGACCATAGCATGGAATACTTTTACTGTTCAGTATTTCTAAACGGAAACGTCATTTTTGATCTTCAGGAAATGACCATATATTTCAGAAAAAGCCGTAATGCATCTGCTACCTTTGAATGTTTCGCTAGCAAATGTAACACCCTCTAATTAGTATATGTCGGTTGCTCGAAAGCGTTAAAATAATTTCGGGCATTCGACTGTTTATTCGTCAGTGATGCATACATCCACATGTTTCCTATGTGGAATAAGGGACTCAGACAAATTCGGGACGCATCTGCGTTGCCAATAAGGAAAAATAGTACATGATATAGTATAGTCTGTTAGAATGAGATAGCCGAGGATGTCACATGCTTGTCTAAAGGCCAAGGAAGTCCTAGTCCTGTATCAAGAGCTAGGACTCTGTCAAGCCCTCGAGTCCGCCCGAGTGTGTACTATTTCTGCCGCCAAGCAACAGTGCTTCCATTGCTGTGTACCGATTTGAAGGATAAGGTAGCCAGCGTAATTACAGGCATGAGGCATTTCATCTTTAGTCTTTACAGTGACAATGCATCTGGGGTTCTGCATGTTTTATGCCTGCAACAATCCAATCGTAGCGTATATGTTATGGGCGACAGTTACTGTTTACCATCATGTTGGCTGTCTGCTCGTTTGACACTGCGTAGCATAAAAAATGTCATACAAATTGCTTTAACCAATATCTTTACTAGATTCAACTTTCACACAGGCCTTGAAAGAGTACAGATTGCGCTCTTCGGGGTACATTCGCAGCTCAATTATCATAATCAAATCCCCTATTCGCCTTTTGTCCATCATATGCGAAGAAAACGATAACAATTCTTAAGTCCCCATCTAGTACGAAGCAAACGTCCTCATTAAGAACTCCTAGTTATGCCAGCGCCGATTCCCGCGCCGCGAAACTTGCACTTGGTTCTTAATGCATTGCGCCGATTTCAGTTCTGCACACGTTTTAATTTACGTCACTAGTTCAGGCCATGCATAGTCTGTCTAGTTGGTCTCGAAACGCGGTTCTGTATACAATATGGAACATGTGTTCTTTTCACGAAACGTCGACAAATACTATTGTTGGTGCATTGGGTTGATGCAATTCTACTCTGACGCGACTTTTCGCGACGACCTGAGTGGTTCAGAGGCCAACATGTCGGTCTGCCACGCAAGAGGTCCCGGGTTCGATTTCGGGCTGGGCAGAAATTGAAATGATAAAATTTAATTTCTGTTACGTGACTGGGTGCTCTATATATAATAAGTATGTTATCAGTTAGTATATCACATACCTAGCACCCTTAGTCCAGCTTTGCTTAGTTTGGGGCTATATGGCGTTATGTGAATTTGTCCACGATTATTAAAAAAAGCTCTGCCGAGCAGGGCACTATAAAAGCTAGTATAAAAAATTATACTACCTATAATCGTGTGATAATGTAACGTGACGAAACCAACTAACCTTAAATATGGTCGTGACCTTAATGAAGGTCATGAATTCGATCCGCGCGTAGTAAAAATATTTGGAAGCGTGTTTTAAATACGGGTTCAGCGTATTTCCCCGCAACTTCATTCGTTCAGACTTCAATATTGTAGTGATGCTATTTAATTTGACCGTTTTCCTGAGAGCTTAAGCTTCCGTTGAATGTGCTAAAAAAGGAACAATTGAACACTAAAACCCGCCTATGGAAAAGTAGGTGTCTAAAATGGTAAAAAACAAGAAAATATTCTTTAATAAAGGTTTCGGATATTTACAGAATCGCCGAGGTTCGATAGTAGCTCAAAAACTATTAAATAAAAATAGTAATAATCTTGACGTTGATGTCTCAGTTATGCTCTCGCGCACGAGGGCCCGGGGTCTGCCTTGACCATGATCCAGGATTTGGCAGATAAGGTAATTACAATGGAGCGACTGCCATCTGACTACGTACCCTACATCTGGTTACGTACCCTGCTACCAGAAGAACCTGACCAGATTCGATCATGGTTACACATTCAGCCGCCTGAATGTGCAGGTTTCGTTAAGTAAAAGCATTGGTGACTTATTTCCTTACTTAGTGCGCTGGCTCAGCGACCCAAAGGGGATCTTGGCCTCCGACACCAGAGATCGCCACATCTGTTAGTATCAAATAACGTACATTACTCAGAAAACAGTAATTATTACATGGAGGCAGTGGGGTACTAACCTGGTACCTCTCGCTCACGAGATATAGTAGCTCAAAAATTAACTCTATATAAATCAAACGATGAGATAGGTAGATCCTTTGAACAACGATAACTTCCACAACCTATACACTATGGTGAACCCCACTCGGACTGGTTAATAGCCAATAAATTTTACGAAGTAGTTTCATGCAGTAAAATTACCGAGGAACATGAACGACAACTCCCAATCTATAGTTATTAAGTAAATTGATTATTAAATTGGAGTCAATACACTGTAGACTAAGGAATCAAATACTTTCAAAGTGGTGCAATGTAACATCATTTTCAACATTTATTTAATAAAGTTTGAAATGCATTGCCTCATAAACCCATGTACCGTGACAGGCAACATATTTTGGATGCATCTGGTACCATTTTTGGACGAGAGCCAGGTTAATGTACCATATCTTTCTATATCAACTGCCAACAAAAAATTTGGTGCATCTTCTTCCTGATGATATTTTGCTAATTTTCGTGATAAAAGCTTAGATCAAACATACCACAATAAATGAGTATGATTATTTCTTATTCCTTATCCTCACACAGTGTAAATTAAAGTTGTTTTCCGTGTCTGTCTGTATGTATTTCCGCTAACGCCTAAACTACGAAACAGATTTTGATGTGATTTCCACCATGAGTTACTGAATTTCTTTCGGAAGGTTTATGTGTATATTACTTTTTTTTTTTTTTTATTCCAGCAATTGGCGGACTTAAAGCCATTGAGGCTTTGCCTAACAGTCAACCAGCAGACCATGCAGAGAGTGATTAAGTAGGTACCAACAGGAAAACATTGACATAAGTGAAAAAAAAAATGAGATTAAATTAAATTGAATACTATAAATACATTTACTATTAAAAAAAACACATAATAAACATATACCTATTATATATACATTCACTGGATACAAAATACATGCATATGATAGTAAAACAAAAGCCAAAAATCCGCACGAAGCTGATGCGGATCTCTAGTATAGTATATAAAGGCTGTTTATTAGATGTGGATTGAAATAAAACAAAGATAAATGTATTTAGTATCAGTGAATCTAGCTTTATTGGAAAGCTTTATGGCGCTTTCCATATCGGTTGGGCTGCTCGTTTGTCGCTGAGTTGTATAAAAATATAAATAATAAATAAATAAATAAAAAACCTTTTATTTAATTCTCATTTCATGCAATATACATTTTTTTTTACATGCAAGTAGATAATTATCATAATTTTATATTGATATAATTAATTAGTAAAGGCTAATTGCATAATTTCTTTATATATTTTTAATCATTTTCATAATATTTTATTTCAATTTATTATTGGTATTTATATTTATTTATCAATATAAATATTTTGTTATTGTTATTTTATCTTTTTATAATTATCTATGTATTATTATTCAAATGAGAGCCCCTCTCTAGGGTAAAGGCCTCCTCCAATTTTTGCCATTCCTTTCTGTCTTTCGCCTTGATTTGCCATTTGTCTCCTGCTATTCTCTTTATATCGTCTACCCATCTTCTTGGCGGTCTTCCCCGTTTTCTCTTTCCTGTAGGTCCTTTCCACATTACGACTTGCTTTGTCCATCTTTTATCTTTCGTCCTAGCCAGGTGTCCAGCCCATTTCCACTTCAGTTTCATAGAGTAACGCAAAAAATCTATCAGTTTTGTTTGATCTCTTATTATGCTGTTACGTATTTTATTTATTCTTCGTATTTTTAGGATTGATCTTTCCATTGCAGACTGGCATGTTTTAATTTTTTCTTTCACCTGTTCTGTGTATATCCAAGTCTGGGAACCGTACGCGAGACAGGGAAGTATTGCGCTGTCCATTACTTTCTTTTTCAGGGCGAGTGGAAAATCTCCTTTAAGTATTTCCTTGTGAGCCCAGAATTTTTTCCACGATATATTTATTCTCCTGTTAATTTCTTCTACGTTACTGTTTGGGTGCAGTGATACTTGTTTTCCTAGGTATATGTAGCTATCAACGTACTCTATATTTATGTCTCTAACTTTAATCGGTGTTTTGATGGAATTGGTCATTCATTTAGTTTTCTGAACATTCATTTCTAGTCCAACGTCTGCACTTTGTTTTTGAAGAGTCTGTATCATATGTTCAAGTTGCAGGCTTGATTCCGAAAATATTATTATGTCGTCAGCAAAGCGCAAGTGGCTCAAGTAGTTGTTGTTTATATTAATACCAAGACCTTTCCACTCAAGTTTTTTGAATAACATGTCTAGCACTGCAATAAAAAGTTTTGGGGATAGAGGGTCGCCCTGTTTTACGCCTCGTTTAATTTTTATTTCGGGGCCACTGTTTTCTAGGCTCACTCTACTTGTGCTATTCTCATAGATGTTTTTTATAATATTGCAGTAAGTTTCGTCTATTCCGTTTTCTCTTAGCGCCTCCCAGATAGAAGTATGTGAAATAGAGTCGAATGCTTTTTGATAATCGATAAAGGCGATGTATAGAGGTCTTTGAAATTCTTTGTATTTCTCTATTATGTTGTCGAGGACTTGAATATGGTCAACAGTTGAATAGCCTCGTCGAAAGCCCGCCTGCTCTACCGGCTGATTGTCATTAATTTCTGCAGTTATTCGACCTAGGATACAAGACGAAAATAATTTATATAGACACGGTAGTAGGCTAATCGGTCGATAATTGCCTATGTCTTTTGGATCTCCCTTCTTATACAGTAAAATTATATTTGATTTGGTCCATTGTTCTGGAACTCTTTGTTCATTATTAATGATGTTAAATAGGCAAGTTATTATCGGTACGAGCAGCTTTGCTCCTAGTTTTATGGCCTCATTAGGGATTCCATCCGGACCTGGGCTCTTTTCTGGTTTTAACTTTTTTATCTGCCGCTCTATTTCTTTTTCATTCCAGTCCATAGCCGGTTCTTTCTGAGAGTAAAAGTTTATTTTTTCACTGTGTTCGTGTCTCTCTTTCTGGTCATAGAGATGTTTGTAGAAATTTGTTGCTATTTTAAGTATCCTATCTCTGATATTTGCACAGGTAGAGCCATCTGTAAGACACGGTATCCATGTTTTGTGTGTACAGAGTTCCTTATATGCACGTTTGCAGCTTCCGGTAGTATTTAGATGTTTTTCTATAGTTTTGGATCTGTAATTATTGTAGTCTTTTCTTATACTTTTGTTTGTTCTCTTGTAAATAGAGCTAAGTCTCTTTTTATCGTCAGATGTTTTTGGTTTTATATTTTGCAGTTTAAAACGTTCTTTAATTAGGTCCAATGTTTCATTTGTGAGTATTTTATTTGCTATATTCGTACTTTTCTCTATTTTTTCTTTTTTCATGCTATTTAGTATGCATTTTTCTAGTTGATTGTATAAGCTTTGGCCTGAACTGTTACTGTCAATCTCTATTTTTTGAATATTTTCTCAAGTTTTTCTAGGTAACGACTTATATCGCTTAGATCTTTGAGTGGGTTGGTAGGGCATTTGTATTGTGTTCTATTTTTTTTCATTGGCGTAAGTTGTATTTTTGATCTTACCAATCTATGATCTGATGAAAACTTAAATTTATTTAAGACGTGCACGTCTTGGAATCGTTTTGGGAAGTTGGTAAGTATATAATCTAATTCATTTTTCGTTTTCTGGTCCGGAGAGATCCACGTCCATTTTCGACTGCACTTTTTCTTGAAAAAAGTATTCATAATGGACATGTTGTTTTCTTGAGCGTATAGTATTAATTGTTGGCCTCTTGAGCTTCTTGTCCCGTATCCAAAATTACCTAAAAATTTGTTTTCTTCATGTTTTGTCGTCCCTACTTTCGCATTAAAATCGCCCATTACAATAACGTTTCGGCTTGCAAGTTCATGAGCTTCATGTAGAGTACTGTAGAATAAGTCAATTTCTGACTGCTCCGATTCTTCAGTGGGTGCGTATACTTGAATAATAGAGATTGTAAAGTTTTGTATCTCTACCTCTAAAAGCGCTACTCTGTCTGAGAGCCCTCTGAAGCTTTTAATACATGGTTTTAGATTCTTTTTTATAATGAAACCGACTCCTTATTTTCCTTTGGTTTGACCATTATAGCATAATATAAATTCATGGTATTCGTCAATACAGCTACCTAATCTTCTTACTTCTGACAGTCCAATAATGTCGTATTTAATGTATTTTAGTGCGTTTTCGAGTTCTGTTAGCTTCATAGGGCTTGCCAGTGATCTCACATTGTAAGTACCAATGTATAGAGTGTATGTGTTATCCTTTCTTTGTTTTATTGGAGGGTTATAGTCAAGAGAAAAACTGTGTCTGCTTTTCTCCCCCGCGGTGACCTGCCGTATTGGGTTTTGAGGCAGAGGGGGCTCCGGTAGTTGCTAAACTTTAGGTGTGGAAGTTTGATTTTCCGTAGAGTCTGAGTTCGATTCGGAGGCTTTCATTGGTTTCATGAAGGCTGTGATTTGTGTCCTGTTTTTCTTTGTGGCTTGATTTTCTTGGCCTTTTCTGTCTTGGCTAGGCGAGATATGTAGGCTTCGCTTTTTTGGTTGTTGTTGGTTGCCCTCGGATTGGTTGAGTTCATTGTTGGGTTTATCTTGGTTCAGAACTATGAGCTTATCGTATTTAATTATAGCTTTTTTACCTTCGGCTTTGTATTTTAATAGTTCTGTTTGTAATTGTTTCCTTTTCTCCAAAACTTTTAATGGGTAGTCTTCTTTAAAATAAATTTTTGTTTGTTCAAATTTAATTTTATTTTGGAGTAGTAATATTTTTTTCCCCATTGTAGTGAAAGTTACTGTAACAGGTCGCAGCTTTTCTCCTTTTTTCCCTAGCCGTTTCACTGCTTCAATTTCGTTCCTCTCGCATGGGAAATTATTTTTGGTCATTAACTCTAAAATTTTATTTTCTAGTTCTTGGTAGCTTTTCTCTCCTTCTTCAACACCGAAAAAAACCAAGTTTTTCTTCCTATTAAATCTTTCAATGCGATCTAGAGTTTCTTCTTGAGTTTGTAGTTGTTTATTTAATTCGCCGTATTTTTGCTCTAGTCCCCTAAAGTTGTCGTTGATGGTTTTATTAATACTGTTAGTAATATTTGCTTCCATTTCTTTCATTTCTTTTTTCTGTTCTGCTAAATCTAATTGAATGGATCTTAAAATATTTGTTATATCTTCCATGTTTCTCAAAAATAATACTTCTTGCTATTCGCTACTAGATGGCGTTAGTTCTGCTTATTCGATATCTGTACTTCGTTATAGCTTGAAAAGCCAATATTTTGTTCTACTCAACAACAGATGGCGCTGGTTTTAATATTAGATGAGAATGGCGGTTATTGATGACTAACGGTTAACAGTTAGGTTATGTTAGCCCAAAAATATTTTGTACTTACTATTTTCGTACTTTTATTTGAGCCATTTTTATCTGTTGCCTTGCGTTTCGTATGACTTCAGTGTACTTTTTGTTTCTTGTAGTTCTTTTACACTAATAAATTGTAGTTCTTGGTGTCACTATGTATGTTGTTTTATCTGTGTTTTCTTGAGTTTCGATAATTATCTTCTATACACAGTATTTTTGAGCAAATTTGTTTTGAATAATAAGTATTTTTTAAATGAATTAACACTTTAAACAATTTTTTTGCACTTTAAATAACAGAGCTACTAAAAACAGCTGTTCGCAGCGCAACGGTGGCGCCCTCTCTAAAAAATATACCCAACAATATATAAACAAGAGTAAACACAGTTGATTGAAAACCTAATTCTGTTTAAGTTCGTGTATTTCCGTATTTAATGATAAGGCTATTAAGGGCTATTTCACTCGTAAACTTCGGTATAGTGGACTGAAAATGATTCTGGGTGCTTTTAAATTGATTGAGTAACCTTCAGTAACATTTACAACCAAGCTTGTCCGATATCCATTTATATTAATTAAAGACAATCCATCATTTACGGTGATAAAACATGTGTGTACATAAGTTGAATGCTATCCGGTGCTCAAATCATTATCCTCCTATCACAACCCGTATCAATCCACTGCAGAACTTAGGGCCTCTCCCATAAAAGTGGAGGTTATTGCCATAATCTCCACGCTCGGCAGGCGGGTTGGAGATCGCAGTGTTATTAATATAACAATGGAAAACGCTGCTGCCCATTTTCCAGTCTAAAGACTCTAGATCTTTTACTTTGAAAACATTAATCGCCTTGTACGACACCCACTAGTGTCAGGGGTTGGTGGTATTCTACTCTGCTGGACACCACACGGTACAACGAATGCTCATATGGTGAGAGAAAATATCGTAATGAAACTTGAACATTCAGGCGACTGAATATCATGCATTGATTCAAGCATGATTCAATCTGGGCAGGTCCTCTGGTAGCAGGGTTACGGTCAGATGGCAGTCGTTTCACTGTAATTATGCCAAATCGTGGATCATGGTCTAGGCGAACCTCGGGCACTCGTGTGCAGAAGAACAAACGGAAAACACACCTAACGAGTGGCGAGCTTGTTGCGGTGCTGAAGTTCGAATAGGATCAAAATACGAAATGGTCACCCATCTTATTCCGAGACATTGCGGCCATGCTTAACCATGGTCATCGGTCTCGCAAGCATGCTGCAACTAGATCAGTCTAGATCGCTCTTTTGCAACATCGCTATAATTCAGAAAAAACCATTAGCTCTAAACCATCATGCATTGTCTCTGTGAGTACTTGATTCTGAATTTCTTCTTCTTCTTTTTCTCAGTCGTAGTACTCTTGGCAGAGTTGTCGTGGTCGTTATGGATTAGTGGCACGCTTCACCAGTTATCGCCATTCTTCCCTCATGTCTGCTTTTCTTGTGCACTCGTTAAGAGGCCCATCAAAAGCCTTTCTTATTTGGTCCGTCCACCGCGTTGGAGATCTGCCGCGAGCCCGATTGCCTTCCACACTGCCTTGCACAACTAGTCTTTCCCTGCTGGTGTTATCACGCGGAAACACGTGCCTACATGTCAAAATTCGACTTTGGACTATCGAGGCAATGCGATAAAAAAAACATCTTGGCGTTAATGTCCTGGTTGTGCTAGCGCATGAGGGCCCAGGGTCCGCCTTAACCATGATCCATTATCGAGCCAATGCGATGCTCAACTTTAAACACAAGAATTCTTAAAGACTTAGTAAAGTAAGAAGTGCACATAGATATCAGCACACCTCACAGGGAACGACCATACAGTAGTTCAACATTGTAATCCCGAGCGATAGAACTTCCCGATAAAAGTAACGATACACTCAAGGCTCACAGCAGCATGTAAGCCATTTTTCATGTGCTTCGTAGCTGACGGTTTGCCGTCACGATATTTTTCGATTTTATGTTTATATTAACTCTTTTACAGCCTATGTCTGGGGCCATTAGGGACCCCGACCTATAATTTACTTTGTTTATAATTACACTTGACGTTCTTAGCGTTTTTCAGTTGCGCGCAGTTCGGATCTCTCAACTTACGCGCTGGAAATTATTATTTTACCGAGGTAATAAGTAGCCTATGTTACTCAGTGATAATGCAGCATTCGATTAGTGAAAACAAAATTACAATCGGTTCAGTAGTTTTTGAGTACCTATATTCATTACAAACAAAAATACAAATATTTTCTCTTTATAATATTACTAGTGGCCCGCCCCGGCTTCCAGGAAGAAATTATTTAACTGTTGGCGAAAACCGCATTAAAATACGTTGCGTAGTATAAGGTTTTACACTATGTAAAAAGTATAGTTTCCTCGTTGATTATACCTTCACAGCATAGAGATGGTACCGTGGTTCCTAGCGTTCATTTTATATTATATTTATGATTATGACGTTCATAAGTGTTTGTGAAAACCTAAACTGAATAAACGTATTTGAGTTTGAGTTTGAGTTTGATGCATTAGTATGAACTAATCGTCTGTTTGTGTGTCGTGTAAACTTTCACCCTCCTAGCGCCTTCTTATCATGTCGATAGATTTCACTCGCCCTAGACTTCTTTTCGCCAAGTAGTCGGCGACGCGCAAATTTTATCGCAAATCGTTGTAGCAGGTTTCAAGAAACCAATTAAATTACAAACTAAACAAGAATTGCTGGTTTAATCGTTTTCGTACAAGATATCAATTCAGGAACGGAAAGTAAGTATTTCATTTACGTACCTTAACTACATATCGACCTAGCTATCCAGTATATGATGAGCTAGCGTCTCTATAGAGGCGCATAGAAATGATAGCTCCTTTTATTCTGGCACGATATGCAGTCTTCTGTACAAAAAAGAGTTCCAACATTCCGTGACTACCCGCAGTTTTGGTCAACAGATAAATCGTAATCAGATTCTTTCGAGCTCTCTGAAAGATAATAGCGGCTATTATTTTATTTGCTTTTTCTTCGCTATTGTATTTTGTAGCCCACGAATCTTGGGTTCCATTTCAGTTAGTACAGACGGAAACGCCATATCAGACACGTAAGTTTATTTAACAGCAGTTCTTCAGCTTCTTCCACTAAATAGTCAGCTCTTCAGTAAAATGATAATGTAGTGAACACTGTTTTCACAAGGCGTTTTTGAATATATTAGGCTAATATTAAAAACGGAGGTTCTGTAGGTCACCAGTAATTAAATCATCATGGTCCGAACTAATTAAAATCAAAACTTAACTTTTTGCTATTTTCAAACAAACTTAATCGTAAATTCAATGTAATGCAAACAAAACAATAGTTCCGCTCAACACGATCGAGTTCATTCTGCATCGTACTTATTCGGAGCTACTCGGAACGTCTCATTGACATTTTATGGGTTGTTGGTCGGCTGATATTATCTAATGCCCTGTACCACGACATTGACAATGTTAGCGATAAGATCGTTTTGCAATAATCACTGATTATGAATCGTTACTTGAAATTCTTATTGTGTGTAATGGGTGCATGGGTTTTGGTTCATTAGAATATTTTCAGCAAAAATACCAAGAGAGTCTCTATTTTCAATATTATCCCCGGTTCTAGGCCACACACTGTATAAAATGCTTATGCTTGGACAATTCACACAGTGCCATCTAGTCCAAAAGTAAACAAGGCTGGTGTTATGGGTGTGAGAAAACTGATAAATTACTTATATTTTTATCAATACATACTTATTAAAAAATAATTTCAAGTATATTACAAACTAGAAATTCATCATTTCACTTTCTGCCCGGCCGGAAATTCAACCCGGGACCTCTGCGTGGCAGACAGGCGTATTAACTAACTGAACCACTCAGGTCATCGGTATAATATATATGATGTTTTATATGGCTGTTGGTACTCCAATAAATAAATAAATAAATAAATATCAATCCGGATATCAAGCGCTTCCCAAGACTGTTCAGTCAGTCTCAGGGTCTCCAGCCAAAAATGTTGGTCAAACAACGAACTCGCTACGAGCTCACTAATCAGGTAAGCCTCCTTCATCATCACAGCCCATAAACAGTCCACTGCAGGACTATGAGCCTCTCCCACGAAAAGGGAGGTTATTGCCGGAATCTCCACGCTTGGCAGGCGGGTTGGAAATCGCAGTATTATAAATATAACAATGGAAAACGCTGCTGCCCATTTTCCAGCCTACGGAGACTTATATTTATTCCTCTAAACATTAGTCGCCTTGTACGACACCCACGAGTGTAAGGGGTTGGTGCTATTCTACTCTGCCGGACACCACACGGCCTCCTTACCAAGCTCTTCCGCTAAATATTCAAAAACAATTTTACGACTAAACTTTTGTAAGCAAAAAGCCCATTACGTGGCCTCGATTTTTATATCCGCCTAAATACCATTTGGGTCAGTCGCGTACTCAAATAATTACTATTTTACTACGCTCCCAGAATTACGGCCACTAAATCCACCAATAAAAAGCAAGCTATTGGCACAAAACTAACTCCACGTTTGTGATGCAACGGTACGCGAAATAAAAATATTAAAACACCTAACTTATTGAGGCCCTAAAACTGTCGGGTTTAAGCGTTGCTCGCCGTAAAACAGAAATGGGGTGGTGAAGTTGAGCCGATACTCGGTGGTAGGTTCCCGTTAAATTAATGGAAAAATGTCCTAAATTAAAATTTTAAATTACCAGCAAGTAAGTTCTAGGCTAGAATGAATAGGCTCTTTCTGGACAGGCATGCACCATCATGTGATTGTTGTGATGAGGTGCCTCTGTAAAGCAAAAAAAAACATGAAGCCGCATCGTCATTTACCACCAGGTGAGATGACGGTCAAATGCCTGGCAAGTCAAAAAAGCAGCCAAGCCAGATAAACACTGCTGATTGAAAATAAATATCTAGAACAGCCAGTTAGCGAGTGTGGGGTAGAAAAGCATACTATGTAAATCCCAAATAACCTAACCGACAGAGAAAGTCGGATAGCCCCCGACCAATTTTACAGTTATTCAAATATTGTCTAAACTACTGAATCGATTTTATAGAAACAAAACTTATAATATAACCATATTGATTAAACTAGCTTTCAATTTTCTTTTATGTCATACGGTAGGCAAACAGGCAAGTGGGCCACCTGATGGAAAGTGGTCACCACTGCCTATAGACAATAGCAAAACCAAGAGAATCGCTAATGCGTTGCCCACCTCTATAACACGTTGCTCCGGCAGCAAAAAGGCAAATGCCCCTCCACTGCCAAAGCCACGGTTCCCCAAATTCCCACCCCATGGAGCACTGGAAACCTTACTCACAGGCAGAAACACAATACGATTTAAAAGAGTATTGTTTAGCTGCGGTATTCTGTAAGGTGGAGGTACTTCCCCAGTCGGGCGGCTACTATTCGAACGGGATACCCCGCTATGCCCTACCTCTCTTAAAATCAATTAGAGAAAACCGCGTCCAAATCGGTACATAGGTTCCGAAGCTACAATGCGATAGATTAATGGACACACAACACACGTCAAAGTTATAACACCCTCTTTTCTTCGGGGCTTAATGCTAGAAGAGAGTTAATAGTACCAATCAAATTTCAATTCCCGCACTCCTCCAAATGATCTTTCCCCCATAAAAACCAGCGCACGCCAACCGAAACAGGCCCCAGCAATTTTCCAGAAGACAGCGTCTCCCCATCAGAAGTTGTTAAAACTAATAAAGCGGACAGCACTGCCGGCTCATTATGTAACCGGCGAAGTGAGAGGTCTATTAGCGAGTGCCGTAAAGGCGGTTTATTGCCGACCGATAGCAAAGTTTCTGATTTATGTGCCACCGCGCTCTGTGGAATGTGCGCCAAAGATGGCGCAAGCGATGCGCCGACTTAATGTTGCTTCACCACAGAATTTCCGCGGCGACTTTCGGAAACGTATGGCTTATGGTTGCTCGAGGTGGGACAGGTTGGGCGTTCATTTTGCTGCGTGGAATTTTCGGTCCCATCTTACATATTGTGGATAGGCTGTTTTTATTGATTTTTAAAAGTCAGTGTGTCAAAAATATATTTGGATTTCAGTTGAAATATCTTGTCTAGAGATCTTGCTGCCATGTACTCAAATTTATAACTTTATTTATTTATTTAACATTTTATTTCACACAGTAAAATAAATAGAGAAACATCATACATATAGACGACACAACAGGCACTACTTATTTCTAAAAGAAATTTCTTCCAGCAGGCCTACAGAAGAGAGATGAGATAAGTAAAGCAGATCGACGTACGCGATATAGAATACATACTAAAATACTTAAACATACTTATCTTCTCAAATAAAATATAATAAATATAATATAAATTTATAATAATAATACAATACTATACATACATATCTATGTACAACTAGACAGAGATAGATAATGGTCCTTGACACGTTTTTTAAAAGTCTTTAGTGACGGGCTGTCCCACACCTTATGTGGAAGAGAGTTCCAAAGTCTCGCAGCATGAACAGTAAAGGAATAGGAAAAGAAATTTGGAGTGATGGATAGGGATGGCCAATAACGATTTAACTTTCGTAGCGATAGTCTAACACATCTTCTTGTGTGGGTTCTAGAAGTAAAGAAACTGGGGTGCCAGTTTTGCTAGTCAGCCACGTTAAAGTCACTTTGGTGTTGGGTCACGAAAAACAAAAAACATTTTGTGGATCTCCGAAATCTTTACAATCGCTACAAATTAGAACATCAGGCAGATCATAATAATATGCTTATTTCCCACTAAGTTAATAATAATAATAAGTTGTTCGAAGTACATAAAAAACTTCTAACAGATATAGTCGAGAATCATCTTGCAAATCCTGTTCTCAGCGACTCAGTTCATTAAACTGTTAGAGTTCACAACAGAACTCGCTAACTAGTTTGGAATACTTCTAGTAATAGTTATGTCTGAGAGCAGACGAACGCAGAGTAATTGCGTCTAACATCTGAGATTGCTACTTATAAGTTTTGTAATAAAATTGCTTATGCCTCCGTGGGAGTATTATTTGGGTACACGACTGGTTCATGTTACAAAATTATCTCCAAATAGTACGAGGAACGTGCCGTTGCGAAGACAAATTTCTCGGTACTCATTTGGGTAAAGTTTTTTTGTCATTAAAATTTTATTGAAATAGGTTTTTCGTTAAAATATTATGACTGTGTTTTTTGTTCTTGTTCTAAATTACCTAGGGGTAGACGCTAAAGTTTTACTGCCAACGTGGCATCCGCCGTAATGGAATTGCATCAACTACTTCCAATTACGGGTGCGGTATACGGTGGAAATGCCATCTGGGACCTCAGTAGACTGGAAATAAGGCTAGAAAGGCAGCGCCGTTGTTTACTCGTGAGTTTAGAATTTCCATACGGCCTATATGACAATATGGCCTATATCACACATTCCTGAGAAAAAGCGTCTCGACAGACCGACGTATATAGAGTAAGGTAATCCTTCCGCGAAAAGCTTTCCGTTTTTTCTTTTGAGGTATAGAACACTAAAAATGAAAAACAAATGCCAACTAATACATTGGACAACTGGCTTCCCCTTGCAGATACTCATTTCCGCGTAGCGTAAGTACATTTAACCCCCCAAGCATTTTCTGTTGCCTGTTTTCAAAACTGCGATGTCTAACCTTATAATCGTAATAAAATCTTAGACAATGAATATTTTTTTAGTGATATTGCATTACATTAAAAATAATATTATTATTCTTAGCTGTGTATTGTGTAACTTGACGCATATGCTGTACTACAGTTTTAACGCTTACAAATTCTGGGTAAACATAAAAATGCAATTTTCGATTGTTCACAACACGAGCCGTTGAAATGGGACGTTTCGACTATGAAATATAGTCGGATTGCAAACTTTTGCGTCGCGTCGGGTGTTCGCTTGACAATCCGCTTTGGAATACACGGCGCGCCGTTTTTGTTCAAACGAATGTTGACGGGAGTTGTTGTCAGTTTTGGATTTCATACACGATTCTAAACAGAGTACTTGGTGTAAAGGAGATATTTGAAGAAAAGCTGCATTTTTAATAGAAGCAAGCTACTTTGCGCAGTGATAGCGAAGGCTAAATTAAGTAATTTTGCTTTGCAAGAGAAAAGCGCCCGCTATAATAACGGAACTTGCATAATATAATTCGCGTTTCCACCTAAACTGTACCAAAGCGCGCCTGACCGAATCAGAATCTCACCTAGTAGAAATCTGACTAAATATGAAACTGACTACTTCAGAATTTGTCGTTCTGAGAATCCCACATCGCGGAGTTCAAAGTTTCATCAGATGCGACACCGTAATGCAGTGTTGTAGCCTCGCCGTAAGGGTGCGTGCGTCGAGGCACACGGTCAGACGGTCCGCTTGATGGAGAGCGGCCACGGTTGACCAGGACTTCTGTAACCTAAGGACATATTTGAGCAAATGTCGCCTTTTGTATGACGAATATGACGGAATCTGTAAAATTAGGCAATATTGTTACAACATCGTCTGAAATACGACAGAAAACGCAATAAATTCCGGTCGCTGCTTCTTTAATACTTCCCTAAAGAGGTAACTATACACTATCTCTTTTCTATTATTACTAGACGCCAATTCTGTTATTGCCTTCACGTTCGTTGACTGCCGATCCACTTGGGCAAAGCTTTCGCCCCAAATTACTGCCAACATTTTTTCCGTGATAAGCGCTCGTATATCATTCCATACGGTTCGAATACGGCTTGTTTTAGACGCTTGTAAACTTTTATAGCTCTGTAATTACGTGGCCCTATGAAAGTTTAGAGGGTACCAATTTTATGTTTTCGAATGCTTTTATGAGACTACGGTGTAAGGTTTGTACTGCCTATAGAAGTGTTAAGGAAGAGTGTTGCAAACAGTATTCCATGAGGTGAGTTGAGGTCAAATGCAAGACCATTAATAAAAAATAAAAATTGCGTAGTTTCATAGTAAATGGGTGTATTTAGCTCTGTATGGGCCTAGCACTTGCCTACACAAAACCGCACCCACGTCTTTTTTTGTCAATAGTTCGTCAACTGCTCAACTGCGTTATTGTTCGTAACGCTGGCGTCCGAAGTCGCAAAAATAAAAGAAGATGTATGAAAAGAGTTTAAAAAAAAAAAAAAAAAAAGAGTCTATATTTTCTCGTCACAACTGCCAAATATTATTAAGACACATAACCAACTCAAATAATAATAACTAAAAAAAATATGCAAGGCTGAGGGTGAGTTGTGGGGATATGTAAGGCTAGGAAGTTGTATCAGGACAGAGCAAAGTGGCGGTCCATAGTCTCTGCCTACCCCACCTGTGAGATACAGGCGTGACCTTCATGTATGTATGTTCGCCAACCCGTCGTAGTTTTCCCAGGCTCTACTGTCGTAATTCCAGGCAATGACGTCACAGTAGCACATAAACGCGGCCCCGTGACAAACGCCCGCGGGTCACGCGTGCAATTGAGCCGGAATGCTGGCCGCAACTTAATCGGTAACGGCTTAGGAGATTTATGGCCATTAATTGATTGCCAGCTAAGGTGTCCAGGTTCTATTGTAATCGCCTTGTAGAGTAGAATTCTAAGAGCGCGTGGGCTCGTCAACGTATAATTTCTGCACGGTTTGTCCCAAATACTTTATAAATAATCAATATATTATAGTAAAAATGATGATAATTAATAAAAAATGACTTAATAAATAAATTAATTGCTGCGGCGGCAGGCTGCCAGAAATAAATATATAGAATATGCTACATCGTTCTGTGGCCATTAAAATTTCCACAACTGAAATCGTTTGCCGAACGTTCTAGAAGCATCCGTTCGTAAGTCGTTTAGAAACGTACCACACAGATTCAGTTTGTATCCTGATGAAAAAGTTACTTAAATATCTCGGTTGTGTTTTTGTTGGCGTGAGTTTGTACACCAACCTGACGTAGTTTTCCATTCCCCAGGCTCTACTGTCGTAATTCTAGGCGGTGACGTCACAGTAGCACATTAACGCGGCCCCGTGACAAACGCCCGCGGGTCACGCGTGCAATTGAGCCGGAATGCTGGCCGCAACTTAATCGGTAACGGCTAGGGAGATTTATGGCTATTAATTGATTGCCAGCTAAGGTGTCCAGGTTCTATTGTAATCGCATTGTAGAGTAGAACTCTAAGAGCGCGTGGGCTCGTAAATGTATAATTTCTGCACGGTTTGTCCCAAATACTTAATAAATAATCAATATATAATATAAAAAATGCTGATAATTTATAAAAAATGCCTTAATAAATAAATAAATTGCTATGGCGGCAGGCTGCCAGAAATAAATATATAGAATATGCTACATCGTTCTGTGGCTATTAAAGTTTCCACAACTGAAATCGTTTGCCGAACGTTCTCGAAGCATCCGTTCGTAAGTCGTTCAGACACAGATTCAGGTTGTATCCTGATGAAAAAGTTACTTAAATATCTCGGTTGTGTTTTAGTTGGCGTGAGTTTGTACGCCAATCTGACGTAGTTTTCCATTGCCCCGGCTCTACTGTCGTAATTCCAGGCGGTGACGTCACAGTAGCACATTAACGCGGCCCCGTGACAAACGCCCGCGGGTCACGCGTGCAATTGAGCCGGAATGCTGGCCGCAACTTAATCGGTAACGGCTAGGGAGATTTATGGCCATTAATTGATTGCCAGCCTCGGTGTCCAAGTGCTATTGTAATCGCGTTCTAAAGTAGGACCCTAAACAACCTATACAGACATACACGGTTTCTGAACGGGTTGTTTTAAATACTTAAGCAATGTTGGTTTCTGCAATTATGACAGATAGCTTCTTATTATCTGTTAGCAAACTCGTAGCGCCCGCAAAGTTACCGCATAGCCACCGTGTCGTACCCGCTTAGGCTCTGTCCTTATTCGCAACGGTCGTACGACGGACGTCGCTCGAGTAATATGAGTCCACAAAACCGCCCATCGTACGCCCATAGTTGCCAATTATGACAGCGCCTTAGTCGTCGTGCCACACCCGCGTCGTGTACGCGCGCCAATAGGAGGTAGACTGCACGTTTTCTGTCCGGTTGCTACGCAGTAACTATGAGGACAGGACTCGTACGCGTTTTCTGTCCGGTTTGTAAGCGGCGACGTATAAACGGGCCCTCGGGTCAAAGCACATTCGGTGCATTCGTGAACCATAGTACACTCGAGTACCTGTACCGATGTATCTTACACGTGAGTTTTTAGCCAACGGCTCGTGATTCACTCTGTTCTTTTAATTTTACTATAGCTTTTAAAACAAAAAGTGGAATAATATTGCCATTGGTCCGACAATCAGACCAAGTGGAAAAAAATTTAATGTATAATGGGATTTCCTGACCTCCCATAAATAATTTGTGAGGCGATAATATGCCAATGATGTTATCTAGTTTATTCCTGCATGCACTGAAACACTAACAGCTTTCGCGAAGCCTTCGGGCCACTTCGGTAACTCCGAACTCGACCAAAGTGCCCAATAATTTCGATTTCGTTCCCAAGCCCGGAACGGATATAGTGTGTACCCGGGTATTGGGGAACTGTTTGTGTTTAGATTGGCATTCGGAATGGAACGCCGACGCTTTGAAGTAGCTTTCGGATATTGTGTTGCTTGTTTTAGTTGAAAAATAATTGTAGGGCTTACGATTAGTCGATACTTATACTCATACGAATATTCATCATATCAGCCGAAATATATCTATTGCTACACCCCAGGCATAGGCCTCCTTGAGAGGCTCCTACATAAAGGCCGGTCCACAAGTTTTTTTTTTGTTCGAACGCAGAAACTGAACTGATTTTGAAAATGTTTTCACTAACTCCATCGTAAATTGAATATACATGCGATGTAGGTCAAATATTAAATTATATAGAAAAAATCACACGCACTGACCGACTATGAGTTCGTTACAAGTCTTTGTACCACAATTTTTTTTTATCTTTTCCTTTAATGTTCCGGTTGTGCTCTCGCACATATAATCTGTCCGATCTGACTTGTCTTATTTGGTTAAGGAAATTATGTATTGAAATGGATAATGTGCAGCAGTATTCGTTAAAATTCACATTCTATGTGTTCCTTATATAATTCTCGACATCTATACACAATATACGTATCGTGGTTGATACGGCAAGTCGTCATTTTGGACATTGTTTATTCACGAAATAAGACAAGTCAGTTTAAACCCGGCCCGGGGTCTGCCTTGACCATGATCCAATTTGGCAGATCAGATAATTACAGTGGAGCGACTGCCAGCCATCTGACCTCCATGACCAGTCATCCAGTCGCCAGACTGTGCAGGTTTCATCACGATGACTTCCCTTACCGTTAGAGTATCGGTTAGTATTCCACTACATTGATATATGGCCGCAGTGGGATTTGAACCCGGTACCTCTTACTTACAAGTCGAATACCTTAACCACTTGGCCACCCACGCTTTGTACCATAAACATCAAGTAAAATAATGAAACAAGAAAGCAGCTAAAATAAAACAATGTAGCCACTCAATAGCGAAACAGTATGATTAATAACCGAACTATTAAAGCAGACCTTGGATCATTACGCCACTATATTGTAGGCCTACATTTACGATTTATAATTAATCACGGCGTAGGTCAAGACCTGCCTCACTGCGTCCTTAATGTTTACGTACCATTAATTTGGTGTAAAAATAACCTTGGATTTTTGAAGTTTGGAGTGTTTGTTTCAAATAGTTATGTTTGATTCAAACTAAACTCGTGTTCTTTACACATATTATTATATTAGACGGAACTTACACGCGATTTACCTTTTCGATATACCGTTTCGGCAAGGTTACCTACCGAAAAAAAAAGACAAATAGGAAAGGTACGTCAGGTGTAAGTCCCGTCTAATATAATAATATATATGTAAAAAAACTGCCAAAAGGCTGCCAAAAAAAATATAGCGAATATGTTACGTCGTTTGGTGGACATTACTAAAGTTTCCATAACTGTAACCGTTTACTGAACGTTCTAGAAGCATCCGTACGCAAGTAGTTTGGAAACGTACCACACAGATTCATCTCGCATCATGTGTTGTCCGAAATAGAAAATCATCCTGACAATATCTCGGTTGAGCCCAAGCGGGCCCGAGGTCCGCCTTGACCATGATCTACGATTTGGCAGATCAGGTAGGTAATTACAGTAGAGCGACAGCCATCTCCTTGCTCCTGCAATTAACATGGGAAACTGACAACATTGGATCATAGTTATACATACAGTCACCTGAATGTGCAGGTTTCCTCGTGACATTTTCCCACTTAAGGCCTTGCCACATACAAAGCTCGGCGCGAGCGCGGCGCGTTATTTGCTAGGCAACCATCGCGCGGCGCGATAGTTGCTAGGCAACCATCGCGCCGCGCGATGGTTGCCTAGCAAATAACGCGCCGCGCGATGGTTGCCTAGCAAATATCGCACCGCGCTCACGCCGCGCTCGCGCCGAGCTTTGTATGTGGCAAGGCCTTTATTATCTCAAATGCTTATATTAAATTGTGATTTTTATTTGTTTCAGGTAATTCGCTATGCTCCAAAAACGAGTCAGAGTTCGACACTGGTAACCATAAAATCGTTAATAGTTGAGAAATGTAAGTACTTACTCTGATAATAGAAGTTTGTGAGGATCGAATTTTTCATAAGAGCCCAAATCTTTGCAATTTTGTGTTATGTGCCAATGACGGAAACCAGTATAAGATTAGGATCTGCATAGCAATGATAGCTCCTGTTGCGCCTCTCTGATCGATTTAGAATAGCAAAAATAGTCACGGACTGTATACTCATAGAGAGTCGTCGCTTAGTGGTTAATGTATCCTACTCGTAAGCGAGAGGTAAATGTTTCGTATCCCATTGCCGCCATACACCAATGACGCTTTTCTGGATTACATACATAGTGTAGTAGCAGGGTCACGGTGATAAGATGGCAGTCGCTCTACTGTAATGCCTGATCTGCCAAATCCTGGATCATCGTCAAGCCGGACCTCGGGCCCTTAGAGAGAGCATGACATTAACGCCTAGATGACTATTTTATTTTAATTAAATACCTACACACTATAGAAATTCTTCTAACATTGAGCAGCTAAACCTGTAGTAGAGGTGCGGCAACAGAGTTATGAAACATCGCAAAATCCTCTGTTTTAAAGTTACGACTAACACTAAAACTAAATATGTAGTGGGAACGGAATACGGGACAAGGTAATACTTTCAGCGGCAAATGTCGAGCTACGGGTGTTCTGTCTTAAAAACTGCACTTTGAAACGTACCTGAGGCGAAAGTTTTACGGGTTTCTACGAAATATTGTATTGTATGGTGGCTGGTATCTCTATAAAGTTTCTATTACGTATACGTGTAAAATATAATGAATTAAAACACCTTTAGTACACTAGTTCCACTATAATCAACGATTTTATTAAATTGCAACCGGTTTCGATTACTCATTTTCGGACATCTTGCCTGAAATTTAATAAAACTTTATAGGATTCTTGCCTGGGGATGAGCCATTGGAAACCGGTTGCAAATTACGAAATTGTTGAATTAAGTGGAACTAGAGTACAAAAGGTGATTTAAATCATAGTATAATGTCGTTCCATCACGACGTTACGCATACGCGTAAAACTCTCTACGTAGGTTTATTACTTCTGGGTAAAAGAGCAACAAAAATCCATCCATCCAAACATTAAAGAATACTTACCAACTTTCGCATTTAATAGTAGGATATTTATTTATTATATTACATTAATCATTACGATAGCAATGAATATAAAAAAACCATAAAACATTTCGTTTATACCGCAGGTAGTAAACACAAAAATGCTTGCTACCCGCCGAATTGGCGACAAATAACCGCCAAACGGACGGGAAGGGATAACCCGGTTCTGGCGAGATTTGTTTCAGCCAGTTTGCAGTTGCATTCGCGCAGCGGCTATAACAAAGCGCCCGCCCTCCCCCTAGCCCGCGGCGTGGTACTACTGGTGAAACGATTTTTCATATTTATAAGTTACAACTTTAAAGCCCGACGCAAAAGGTCTCACATAGCTATAAGAGGTATGTTAAAGGTCTCGTGGCGGAAACCGCAGTGGTGCCCCAGATGTTGCGGCTGTCCTTAGTAGCTCGGTCGGTAGGTAAAAATTTGGGGGCCTTACCTGGACTTAATTCCGATTTTATTGAAGTTTTGGATACCCCAAGTTATCACAGGCTTCTCGAGGTCGAAAATTTAAATTACGCATCGCACGCACACTATTTCTGAACAAACTCTCAAAATTTCATTAAAATCGGAATTGTATCAAGGTCGAAAGTACCTGCCAACCGGGCTTTAGGGGGCGGTGGCTCTTTCTGTCAGGTTCGCTGGCTAATTTACCTACCGATTAACATAAAAAATATTCTGTTCCCCGAACAGTATACTAACCCCACGTTGAACAGACTGATTTAGACAGACATATGCACATACTTCATTTTCGACCTCATTTCACGGCTTACGACGAGAGGATGCCTAAGACCGGGTGAAATGGAGAAGATTGAGTAGGAAAGCGGACCCTTGCAGAGGCCGGTATAAGCGCTAGGATGACGACGACGATGCACCTACTTCATTTTCGACCTCTTTGTCGTTTGCCATCACCTAAAGGGCATATTCATTAACAGTCCGCCTGCAGTCTCGGGTCGTATCAGGCGGCCTGCCGTTCTACACACTAAAGCTATTATTGCCTGCCGGCAATGGCCTGCTGCGACTACACACTAGCAGTTGTGAGTCGGCAGTTTCTGTAAAACTGAAGGCGCTCGACTGACGGTAGACAGGCCACCAGCCGACTACCTGCTTATGTGTGTTTATTTAGCCTCCAGGCCAAGGACTGTCCGGCCAATATCAGTAAAGCGGTCACACACTCTCAGTTCGTCAGTCCGAAACTTTAAACGGAACTGGTAGTGTGTGACCTATTGCGATTAATTGACAGACTAATATCGTCCGGCGAACTGTTCATCGGGGCCCTTAAAAGGTCGCGAAATGCCTGCTAACTACAGTAAAATGCCCGCCAAATTTTCGCTCTGGTAGTCCTGCGCCTAACCGTCACCCCTACCCCAGAAAATCCTCCTCCAAACACCATACTATGACTGTAGCATCAATACTACAAATGTATTGCGTTGCTTATTCATTACTTATTTAGCACACCCCCTTCACATCGAATACGAGTAAAGTGGTAGCGCGCCACCCGCCGAGTTTTCCGCTGTCCTCCGCCCGCCGCTCAATCTGATGCGAACGAATCACCCGAGCGAACTTTTGTGTTCTAAGCCTAGGCTTTAGTAAAGCCCCCCACTGTTTCATACATAAAGCGCTTTAAAGCGTTAGGTATTGAATTTGAAACTTGGATCGATATCGATATGCCTTTGTGGGGCTCCGACGTGAGCTTGGAGGTTGTGTTTTTGTTTTATGCGGGCGTGGTTTGTTTGAATTAGATTTTTTTATTTTTTTGCCATAGGTTATGGATGCCTCCTCAAATCCGCATGCCTGATAATGTACTGCAACTGAAATTTTGACGATGAATGTCAAATTTGATGTTGAATACAATGTTATCAACACTTGTACACTAGCCCTTCCGCGACTTCGTCCGAGTCGACTTATTTTATCAGGTGGTAGGGCTCTGTCAAGGCTGAGAAGCCGGCCTGAGTACCACCAGCTTATCTATGTCTGCCGACAAGCAATAATACGTGCATTGACGATTTTAAGCATAAGGTAGCCAGCGCAATTACAGACATGAGGCATTTCTTTTCTGGAATTTTTAGTCCACGAGTGACAAAGCACCAGGGATTCTACATTTTGATCCCTGCGACCTAAAGGCATAAATCGTAGATGTTATTGGTTAACGCTTACAATCAAGTGGGCTGTCTGCTTGTATGTCACTGCGTAGTATAAAAATATTCGAAAGTTTAACAGTGCAAACTTTCCATTTGTAACTTTCCGTTGTAAACCCAGGTCCTAACAACCTCAGCGCTAAATAGTTTTGCAATCCGGGTAGGATCAATAGTAACAGCTACACGGTCTATAGATAGTGTACCAATTTGAATTAGGCTAGGACGCACACGAATTTCACAGGCCATTGCACCTCGCTAACACTATGTCGGTGATCCAAATATATTTGCCTTTATTGGCAAGTTTGTGTGGAAACTATTTGTTTGTTTGCTTTAGTTGTTACAGTATATGTATATAGAACAGATTATATAAAATAAATAAATCAAAATTATTTATTTTAGTAAAAACCTGTTACTAAGACAGACAGGTATAAATCAGCATTCAAATCTTACAAAAACTTAGTTAATAGAAAATCAATCAGACCCATGACCCTGAAACTGTGATATCAAGGTCAGAGCTTCCTCATAATCATTTTAGAGGCAGCGTGCTATAGGTATTACTAGACATTACTATAACATCAACATGCCATAACATTATGTTGGTGACAAATTTTGACGACGTTTGTGGTTATGGTCAACGTGCCGGTCTACCGCGTAAGAGATCCTGGGGGTCGATACCCGGCTGGGCAGAAATTGAAATGACGAATTTTAATTTCTGTTACGGGTCTGGGTGTACTATGTATAAGTATATACCTATTTAAGTAGTATATCAGTTATCTAGCACCCGCAGTACACGCTACGCTTAGTTTCTTATGTAATACGGCAAACAGGCAAGCGGGCCACCTGAAAGAAGGTGGTCGCCGGCCCTTATGGACTTCAGCAACACCAGGGGGAGTTACCAATGCGTTGCGTAGTTTGGGGCTAGATGTCGTTGTGTGAATTTGTCCACAATTAATTTAAAATAATAGCTACTTAGAGGTACATAAATAAAACCATTTCCCCTAAATAAGTAATTTCAATTACTATTATCGACTATTTAAATTACTAGTACTAGTTAGTAACAACACTAGGTTAGGTTCATTGTTACTAACACTATGGATGCAAATCTGAAATTAATATTTTGAATTTGAATGTGAATATGCAGTTCATAAATCCGAACGTCACTCAAAGTCAGCTGAATTAATATAACAGTTTGAAATTCAAACTTAACTCCACCTAAATAGCAAACTGAATATCTGACGCATTGGTTTGAAACGTAGCGTGAGTTAATTCCATCAATTGTGCAAAACAATCTGTGTTTTGAATATTATGAATGCGATTCAAACAATAAATTGTCACTACTAACTAAATCATAAATGATTTAGATAGTGTAGTGTACAAAATTTGTAGACTTCGCGTACAGAATTTTTTACTCTACGTATGGTAACTCTGATGGTAAGCGGTAACTGTCGCCCATAACATCTACGATTCATGCATTTAGGTTGCAGGCGACAAATATGCAGAACACAGGTGCGTTGTGACTATGAGGACTTAGATGAAATGACTCATGCCTGTAATTGCGCTACCTACCTTATCTTTCAAATCGGAACACAACAATGCAAGCATTGTTACTTGACAGTAAAAATAGATACCGCGGTGGTCACTCAGACGCACTCCTCAGGATTGATACACTTTGGTAAACTTTCAACTTACAGTTCAAGGCGGCAAATAATGCTATACGGCTACTTACGGCTTCATCATTTTTTTAACTTACTGCCACCCGAGACGTCGCTCTAGAATGCCAAACTAGACTATGTGTATCACTGACCACAAACCACTGACTAGATGAGACCGTCGTTGGCCTAGTACTTAAGCTGTCTGGCAAGCGAGAGGTACCGGGGTTGAACCACAGTACCTCAGTTCCGAGTTCAAAACGCAACAGCGAATAGCTTCCAACACTTAACATGGCGAATAGTCGTTGGAACAAATCGAGCGACATCTATTCGTTGGCGCTTATAAAGAGTAATGTTTATTCAGATCGTGGCGCCAATATCGTTACGAGCTATCTGCGTGCATTGCCTTCATGATTCGAGGCAAAGTATCTATCTATTTCAATCTAATGTCATGTGGGTAAAAGGTTAACATGAAGTATTAGATACTTGGCTAGAGAGGTTTTAGACCGAGTTGCTCCATTTCCAGGTATGAATAAATGGAAATAATATACATCGTAAAAGACAAACTGGGACACGTAGTAGCAGTACTTATTAGGTTGCGTCTAATTGCAAGTTCGCAACGAATGCAGCGTTGCTGCAACGGCTCGCGCAATTGTGGCGCGTTCCCAAGAGACTTACCCTTAGACACAATTTCACATGGATTCTTTATTAGCTTTAGCTAAGAAAATTTGTAATAATACTGTTTTTAGCTTACTGTGACATTACTATGACATGACAGATAATATGACATTGTCGCTTTTGCGAAAATGTCGGTAAGTTTGTAAGCTTTTTTCACATATTTTGTTATGAGAATTACGATTTGTGAAATTATGTTTTTTCATCACATATTCCATTCCGCATAATACACGTGCTAGTAATGGAACAGATTGTGTACAATCTCATTTACCATTTGGTAAATGAATAGTACCATTTAACAAATTATATAACTGGGAAGTGGATTACAGTTTAAAATCCCTCTTTCCTCTTGTTCTGTAATCACTCAGGCAGTTCCTCTTCCAAGCATTAACTACGGAAATAACTTGTAGCCGAAGTAAGTGAGTAAACATAGTGTTATTCAAACCCGCGTTGATTTTAAAGTACGCAATTAAAAAGTTACGCGCCTAACTTTTTCTCGTTAAAGAAGAGAAGAGATGAATTTTACTTTATTTTCTTCTTTGATGCTATCGTGAGGGATTCCGTGTCGTTTGTGTAAGTTAGACTATCTGGAGGTTTTATGTTTGGAGTTTAAGTACTTAGATACTAACTAAAGTTTGTTTAAGCAAATATTTATTTCGAATGCAGGATTAGTTTGTATTCATATTTCTACAATATTCCTCAAGGTTAATTAAAAGGAGTGGGTAACTATTCAAATGTCTTAAAAATAAATAAATAGAACAACGTTTTTTTGTTCACTTCAACAAAATTTTCCTTTGCAGCTGCAGCGTCTTTAGTGAAAATGGATTTGTTAAAGGAAAGGGTCCCTGGAGTTGTCCCTTAGACCTAAAGAATGCATCCTCGACCGACAAGGTATTTATTTAATTTAATAAATAAATAAAATATTTCTTAAATGCTGTAAAAACCTTCTGGTAACTGCGCCCAGAACAGCTCCTTGAGGAACCCCAGAATCGAATCCCAGTACATTCGTTATGAGCCCAGAACAGCCCCTTGAGGAACCCTAGATTTGAATCCCAGTACTTTCGTTATGAGCCCAAAACAACTCCTTGAGGAACCCCAGAATCTATTCTGGGCTTCCTCAAGGAGTACATTACATTCGCAATCCCCAGTACATTCGCAAAAACAAATTAGCCCGCTCCGCCTTCAAAGAGCAGCGCCGTAACAAATACGGGCACATTCATCAATGTTGAAAGACATCGTTTGTATTATTGTAACTGTATTCGTAAGCAAATGTTCGGCCCAACGTAAATCGTGCACGGGAACCGCGTCGGATGTTAGGCGGCCCATGAATCATACGGCTGATAGAGATGGGTATAAGTAACTCAGCTTTTCTTGCGCCTCAGAAACTCAGAGGCACCAAGCTCTTAGAGTTTACTCAGAATTGCGCCATAGCGCAGAAAAATGAATGCTGCGGTGTGTAGCTAGCTAACTCAATATGTTTCTACTTTCGTGGGCATTTTATTACTTTCTTTGTAAGTATATTTTAATTGTATAGAAAATGAAAAAAAATTATGCTACACCATGAACAAAAAGCCGCTTTGGTTCGACCTTTATCATGCATACGGCTAAGGAATGGAACACGTTGTCTGCGAGTGTGTTCTCTGATTAATATAATCTGGACACCTTCAAGGCTAGAGTTAATAGGCTGTTCCAAGACGGGCATGCTCCATCTTCGGCCGTATCGTCACTTACCAACAGGTGAGATGGCGATCAAATGCCTGTCTTCTATAATATTTAAGAAAAGCATTTAAAATTAAATACCCTTGAGTTTTTTATATTATTAACGTAGAAAACAAACATTTGGCACACCTGGTAAGCAATTTCCGTAGCCTTTGCATTGCCAGAGCTTGCTAGCGTGTCGCCGCCCCGCAAAAATCTCAGTGCCAACACATACCGTGGAAGTGAGTTAACTCATCAACACGAACTGTGTCAGTGCTATTGCACCTCTAAAGCAGTGTCTTGTTCTCGCGTGCGCCACGTGTAGGTGCCCTAAGTACTGGATAAACGGGTGACATTATACTGGAATATGAATGTTTCCAACGGCTGCATGGGGCGGCGTTTTTGCTGTACTTTGTAGCTGAAGCGTTTTGACTGGAGGCTAGCCACATTTTACTGGCTTAGTCCGCTTTTGCGTTAGCTTTTGCCCGTGACTACGTCCACATGGACAAATTTTTACGTTTTCTTATCCACCCCATTCATTCCGGGATGCAAATTCGTTTTTATAGGACGCTTAAGTCAAAACATGTAATCAACCTCATCTGGCAGACTTTATTCGACCACCGCCATGGATCAGTTGCAATCTATAATATTTCGCCATAGGTATACATAGCATGTGTAGCATATTTCTTTCGTCAAGAGCGTCGTATATGTAACTTATTGATTTCAAAAGCGGTATGAACTTGAATCGGTTAAACGTATCGGACTACTGTCTCGGGGTCTGTATCCGTCCACTTTTTCAAGCATCAATGCGGCCTCTATCCGCTGCCCTGTCTGACCTGACCGAGAGTCTTAATTCCAAAAAGTTTATTCCTGTGCGTTACAGTTTCATATCTTATGATTCATTGTCTTAATTGGTTTATATGTAGGCAACATAAACTGATGAAACTGAACAAATAATTTATAAGATACTTCCAAGACTTAACTATCACATCACTGCACCCAAAATGCTGAACGAAGTATTTACAGTGTTATTTTAGCAAAAGTGTGTGCACCTCTGATGCTATTAAAGCATTGTTCATAATTCCAACATTATTTGAAAACACCTAGTCGTCTCGAATTCGTGCCGTTGTCTCAAACGTTGTCTCGTCTAAGCAACATCAACCATAACGGTTGTATGCCACGTTTCGTCTTTTATTTGTTTTGCAAACGTGACTCTTCCATTCTACATTCAGCAAGTATATTTTTAGTATATTTCTCAGGGAAGCGTTTTAGGTACTTGCCTTCCCCATAGTGATGCATAATTAACCGAACGTCTACCCGACATGTGACGGGTACTAATATAAACATGAAATGTTATAGATAGGACATACTGAACATAAAATACGACTAGGTCGAGGAATAACAAAGTATATACACGTTAATAAATCATCAGACTGACATAGAAGAGGTCAGATCAAAGTGAAAATAAATATGAGTAACGAATATGATGATGTTCCTTCAGACCAATTACTGGTACTACAAATAAGAAATACTGAATTATTTATGTCTAATATAAAACAGGAAATACATGTTGTCATTACAGACCATTAAGCGTGACACATTATCCGTAAGCTGACACGAAATTGAAACTCAAGCACCTAATTTGGTCGTGGAACAATATAAAACCGTCGGAAACAAACAAAGCCCTGGTGTATTACTCAAATCTAATAACGTGTGCGAACGAAAACAAACACAACAGATAATATATTACTAGGTATATGGTGTAGCTGAGGAAATATTGTATCTACAGGATAAGATCACGAAAGTAATCCATGAGGATTGGTGTTACTCTGTGCACGGTGACAGTCTTTAATGTAAAAATTTGTATTATATTTTCTATTCAATGTAAAATTTTAACTACGTATTTATATGTATTATATTGTGAATTCGCATTAGGTTCGATGATGAAATGAAATGAAAGCAGGCAGGCCGTAAGCTTGTGGCAAACAAATAACAACCTTAGTGGCATAAAAAAAACATTAAATGTTTTATTAAGACACCCACATCACAAGTTCACAACACAAAATACACACGAACTTACAGCAGATAGTAAACGAAACACAATAAATAATAAGAATGAATAATTATAATTTACTGTGTGAGTGCAGTAGATGGTTAAAGATGTAATTGCGAACCGAATAAAGTTGAATCTATGTCTAATAAAATAATTAACAAATTACCTACAACTACCTATCTAGATACCTACCACTTATGATCATCACTGATTCAATATATCTTAATCACTCTCTGCATGGTCTGCTGGTTGACTGTTAGACAAAGCCTCAATGGCTTTAAGTCCGCCAATTGCTGTAATTTGTGCAATAAAGTTTTTAAATAAATATATCTTTAAAAAAATATAAAAACCAATCGAATTTGCCAATTTTTTTGTACACAAATATTTACCGGAAAACACTATTTACACCAAAAAATTCGCAAAACTCCCATACAAGTTTCATAATTCATACACGACGCCTGAAGACAGTACCTACACCTAACCATAGGCCGATGAATTTTGATGAAATTATCACCACGCATTACGTTCAAAGTCAACCTGTATACAAATAAGGAGTCCCCGTGGGCCCTCCGCCGGGATGAGCAGGCGTCATGTTTAAATTTGCAATTCAACTAGAGTGCCTTACCCCTAACTACGACTGTGTCACTCCAAGGCCTTGTTTGATACACAAATATGAAAATGAAGGACGGCAACGATGCGTAGTTTTACAGGAGTTCAAAGAATTTCGGTGAAGCCGTTTTGGTGAGATTGTGTTCATTATGAATTTAAATAACCGGAGATTCACGTGCTTTCAAGTACCTCGGGCAACGTAAAAGAGAGCATTCAGAGAGGTAACGCCGCCAGTATAATTGAGTATTAAGCTTTTAGTATATCCTGACGAGCTGAGTGGCTCAGTTTGTTAACATGCCGGTCCTCAGCGTAGCAGTTCGATTTCCGGCGGAGTAGAAAATGAAATTGTGAATTTTATTTTCTGTTACGGGTCTGTAACAGAAAATAAAATTTGTATGTTTAAAAAAAAGTATTTAAATAATTCATTAGTTATCTAACATCCATAACACAAGTTTTGCTTACTTTGGGGCTAGATGGTGCTGTGTAAATCGGTCCAACCTTATTTACTTTACCCTGTATTAAATCAAGCTTTAGTGAAGTATTTTTCAATAGAAGTTGACAAGAAAATGGAGCTCGTTAAAGATAATAACGAACGTGGGGTAAAAAGGAACATACATGCCGATAATAGGAAAATTACTAAAGAAAAGACACTGACGCCCTCTCATGTTCATTATGAAGCTTGTCGTTTTGTTCATTTCTAAGGAAAAGGTTTTCGGCCTTTTCGTTTTCAAATAAGCTACTTCAAAAGGAAAGCCTCACTAAATCACATACTACACATCAAAGGACGAAAGCTGATAATATATTATTTGACAACGATATATTCATTTTAAAACCATTCAACGCTAATAATAATACGTCGGTAATTGACTCGATATTAAGAATTAACGCGGCTCCACTACTACATTCACCCTTCCAAGCTTCGTTGCTGCGAACAAAAACCCTCTACTGAATAATTAAACCACCCTGTAGTGTGTGTACAGGATGCTTACGAAAGCAAAACAAATGTATTTGCCCCCTTAACACTCGTAAATAGGATTTAGACCGAGTGTTGGTTCTGCAAAAACATGGTATAATTTTAGTAGAATTCCCTGACGGCTTGCATAAGCTGTTCATTTTATAGTAGTTCAAGTGCTTTTTATCATCCAGATTGGATACATCGTTTAGTTACGAACTCAAAGTTTTGCCAGCCAGCCATTATTAAAAATCCATGTTGCAGTTATTTAGACAAAGTTTTGATCGAAAGTTTAATTTGGAACATTTTACCACCTTTTTTAATCCCAATGAAAAAGTGGGGTGTTCTAAGTGTGACATGTGTATCTGAAGCTTTGTATGTCTGCCTGTAGCGTTGTAGTTCCCGGACGGATATATCGATTTGCCGATGGAGCCAGTTTAATCTAGATAGTTCATAGCTTTGTTTCATTAAAATCGGCTTTGTAGTTTGGAAAATATACGAGTTTATGCAAACTTAGTCGGGGATTATCTGACTTTTTCTGTCTATTAGTCTATTGCTACTATGGTTCAAATAATATTCACATATCGTCATAGGGCTTCAATCAGCTTCCAAGACTGGTCAACCAGTCTTAGGGTCCTCAGCAAAAGACCTTGGGCAACCTTGCATCGCCAGAAATATTAAAAAGCACATCTGTCGAGTGACGAGCTCGTTGTGGTACTAATGTCCAATTAGCCTGAACGTACGAAAGGATCCATCCAGTTAGCAGCGGTATCGGTCGCCACTTCTATATATGATTTTTCCCGTACGAACAGGCAGAAAGCACACACTTGCTACGTTCCTGACTAACCTCTCTCCCTTCTCTTGCATTCATCTGGAAGAGGCGAAAGAGGTGTGTCAGGATCGTAGCTTGTGGCACCCCATAGTCTCTGCCTACCCCTATGGGATGCGGGCGTGACAGTGTATGTGTGTATGCAGTATGTATGTACATGCCTGTCTGTTTAAACTACTCTCTGAGCTTCAAATATAACATATACGGCGCACACGAAACGACACCATCCTGTATACTAAATTACACAACCCGAACTACGAGTACGATGTCGGTATAATTACAAGCAAGATTTATACATAATGTAGTCAGGCACACTGTCGACGGTTTTCAAGGCTCCAAAATCTTACTAATACCTGCTTGTAAAACGGAATAAATATATTATTTATTAAGCACTTATTTAAAACGTTACTCGAGACCGCACGCCGACGATGCCGGCAACTGGATGTCGGTAACTTGCGCACCGCAATCCCTGGGTCATGCCGTTGGCGTAGCGAGGTTGATCAAGGTTTTCCGAGACCAGTCTCAGAGTCTGTAGTGAAAAATCAGAACTCACATGGGGTTTGTCAACAACGCTTCGAAGTGTCGAGGTAAAAATAATCATAACCGTGGTTTTAATATTAGTAGTAGAACTAAAGTCACCGAAATAGGCCTTATAATAGGTGCGTTTTTTTATTTGATTGATTTACTTCATAAATTATTATTATTAATAAGAGCGTCGATGGCCGAGCAGTTAGAGTATCCGACTCGTAAGCCAGAGGTCCCGGGTTCGAATCCCGCTCCGGCCATGTACCAATGACTGTTTTCTGAGTTATGTACATTAGTTGAATACTAACCGATGCTCTTACAGTGAGGGAAAACATCGTGATAAAACGTGCACATTCAGGCGACTGGATGTGTAACCATGATCCAATCTGGTCAGGTTCCCCTGGTAGCAGGGTCATGGAGGTCAGATGGCAGTCATTCCACTGTAATTGCCTGACCTGCCAAATCCTGAATCATGGTCTCGTGCGCGAGAGCACAACCGGGACATTAACGCCAAGATGATTAACGGCAAGATGATTTCATAAATTAGAAATTTATATGTCAACATTAGTTCTTTCTACAATGTTTTATTTTCCTTTCTCATTAAATTATGGGAATGTCATACTATGGACTATAGCCCATGAGGCGGAAAGACTCTGAAATGCAATGTAAGGGGCGTAAAGCAGGAAGTAATTTGTACATAGATCTTATACTAATTTTATCTGTTGCTCTCGCTTTAATATAATGCATAACGCAGAGACAGGTCAGTATGCAAATTTCCTGCTTTGCGAGCGCACTTTAATAGGGTAAAGCCTACATGCGCCGATGAATGCAAACGCGTGGCGTAGCTGATGACGACGATGATTCCCTGCTTTGAGAGCGCACTTTAGTAGGTATGGCCCACACGCGCCGATATGTATATGACGGATGCGGTTAGTAGTATGGAATCATGTGGTCAATAGTACGGACTCATGTGGTCAATAGTACGGACTCATGACGAAGAAAACGTAAGTGGGAGTGCGCCCTCTGGTGGGGCGTGCTGACAGAGTCTCGACGGCACGACTCGGACGGAGTGGCGGCCATTCTTGGCGCGACCGCCGCCGAGGAGTGACGCGTCTTGAAACTGTCTCCACATTTCGTTTAAAGAAAGTGTTATTTACGTTTGAAAATAAAGTAATTTTAAAATCACTTTTGAAATAAGAAAGTTAATCACCTCAACTGTCTACATTGTGATACTGCTCTGATTTCAAGTGAAATTATAAGTGATGTGCAAAAATGAATTGGATTAAATACAGTGGAGTAAATGTGAAACTTTTCTTTAATTTATCTGGACGATCTTATACTGATATCACCACCCTGATGACAATGATCCTGATACACCCTTTCCTTCACGCGACGACATATATATACACTTGCGTGAAACGCGTAACTGTCGGTGATGACGTTGATTCTAGCAGTTTTTCGAACACTAAGCTCGGAAAAACCTGTAAAAGCGTCCAACGTTCGCCTTATCGGCACCTATTCACTCGGTATCGAGTCTCGTATGAACAAACCGTGTATAGACAATGGCGTGACGCGTCTACATAAATAATAATACACATTTGTGTGAATTGGTGACAGTTATGGATGGCGCACCGCGAAGCAAATTGGACGTGTAACAGAAATGTTTGCCGGTATTTTGAGGAATGATAGAATTGTTCTTAAAGTACAATGTGGTAATGTAGGCGGCTTGGAAAATATTTTAGTATCGTGTATTTTTCGTGTAGTACCTATATATACCATTAAAATAATTATTTTCTTTCCACATCATCGAACATCTTGATATCTCCATCTTCATTTCTTCTGTCTTCACGCGTGATAACAAATTACAGATATAAGGGCGAAGCTTATAAATGAAAAAACATGAAACGTTCTCACTGACAGACAAATTACTGTATCGATAAAATGCTGCCTCCCGAATATAACACCTGTGTTGCTATCGTACTACACGGTGTATCCATTACCTAGTTATTTTATATTTTATTTTATACAGTGACAAATAAACAGACAGGCCCATCTGATAACATCTACCTCTACCAATCAATAATTATTATAGAACTTGTGGTGGCGGCGTGACTTCATTTGCGTGGCGTCCCCATTCTATATGCCAAATTAAAACTTGCCAAAAGTTCTGCTTCGGTTAAGGCTGTTTTCAACGTTTGCGACGCGCCCACCACAACGGAGGACGCATCGCGGTGTGCGCACTCATGGAGGTTTTGTATTGAGCGTACATCACGTGTGGCATACATGTGTGGTGCCGCCACCTCAAAGAATAGCACCACCCCATCTCTTCCCGTGGGTGTCGTAAGAGGCGACTAAGGGACAAATCTGAAAGATGGGCAGCAGCATCTTTCTGGGTAGATTTACATCAACTGCACTGCGATCTCCAACCCGCCTGCCGAGCGTGGAGATTATGGCACTGACCTCCCCTTTCGTGGGAGAGGCCCGAAGTCCTGCAGTGGACTGTTATGGGCTGTGACGGTGGCGGTGGTACATCACGCACGGTAAACGCTACATCCAGCACACCGTCATTTGTTTTGTATAATGTACAACATCTATGACGCTGACCTTTGCGCTCGCTGGTGTACACCACAGCTGTCAACGCATCAAACATTGGGATGACACAAGATAACATGTAAATAATCCTTAAGTTAGGATGCGTACGTCACGTTTACCGCAGAAAAAAGGAATAGTAATTGATTTGTATGCATTAAAAATGCAATGCTGTGTGCGCGTCGGAGAATGCCGAAAGCAGCCGTGCGCTTCATTCTTGCTTATCGAGAGTTTTTCTCGTAACTCAATACAAACAAATTGACTCAGCCAACTCGAGGGCTGACCTTCCAAACTGAACACCGACACAAACAATAACACAGCACATTTCAAAGCAAACAAACACAAGCGACGGAGCATTTCAATAAAATATCGCCCCTCTGGAAAGTTGGCAAGTTGTTTACAAAACTCAGAACTAACCGTGAGATTGTATCGCTTGTCGGCGCGCTGGTGACGGGAAAAAATGAGCAGCTAACAGATGTAAACACGGGGTCCTGTCGTGTACTGATACGGAACTGTCAAGGGGTTCCGAGGGTTAAAATTAATATGTTTGTACAGCGTCCGTACAGGTGGAGAAAATAATACATTCATTCTCTTATCACACATATCAAATGTGCACATTTTAGCTGCGAGCGAGTTGAAAGTTGTTTCTGTAATATTTGTCTGTAACTATGTCTGACTCGAATTTTTCGGTATCAAAGGAGTGTACCTTTATACGTCACCGCTTGCAAACCGGACAGGAAACGCGTTATCGTCGCGCTCGCACTGTCACCGCGACAAGTATAGGAGGATGAGTCAAAAGCAGCCCCTGTTGTGGGCCTAGACTGACCGCTAGGATGACGATTTGATCTGATGTACTTTTTTATGACCAAATGAGAGATATTTTAGAGAAAGCCCAGATCAAGAATACCCTAACCCCACTAGCATGTGTTAAAAGGTTGATGAATGTGGAAAAGGTGAGAGAGGTCTGGTTTTAACTACAACGGAACAAGTGTAACAATGTGGTAGAGCTCGTCTAATATAAAATGACGCGCCCCACTATGGCATTAAAGCACACAAGCAATTTTAAAATATGGACGCAATACATATACAAATGCCGTTGTAATTGGTCATTCAGTTGCCGGTAAAATTCAAACGTAGCAGCACGCGTCGTTCATTGGCTCCCACACAGATGAAGTGTCGTTATCAATATTTGCACTTACACATCGAAATCAACTAACTAAGTAGTGGGGCGCGTCATTTTAGACTAGACGAGCTCTATATGTCTACGGGGAACAGGCATACATCATAATTATAGTTCACTACACCAGAAATTAGCGCTTCCAGCCAGTTTTGATCGTTGAACCGAATGGTACCAAGAATCACGTGCCTACATCGAACGGATACACGCAGTGAGGACGTGCGAAGTATAGGATTACAGGTGTCGGGTCAAAGCTGCGACCCAAGCTCAGCCATTACCATAACTGAGGTGGCAACTCACATTTCTAGGTCACACGTAACAAATGGGAGGAGTAGGTGGTTCCGATAATAGAACTCGGTTAGGAGTTTGAGCCGGTGATCTAGTTGGGAGTTTTACGGGAGAGGTGTTGCTGGTGGTGTCTTTGATGTGTATTATATAGTGTAGCATTAAGTTAGTTTACTATTTATTGTACACAACAACAATGAACAATTCATATATTATTTTGTTTAGTTACAGAATAATTATTTACAATAATATATAAAAAATAAACACTAGTACTAAAATATTATAAATTAAAATATTCATCTACACCGTTGTACCGCGGAATGGTACCCAGAATGCTAACCGCGTTGTCTCGTTGGATAGCAATGCTTATCCTCTGTCCGAGGACCGAGCCAGCTCTCCAGTAACCTATGGTGTCGATTATCTTTTTACTTAAAATCATACATTAAATTTCCATTAATTTAATTTCTCTTCCTTTGATCGGCTGGAAGATATTTCTTTAAAAATAAACTGTACCTGTTGTGACATTATCTGTATGTCAATTTTTTAAACTATTTATTGTGCTCAATAAACTGTAAAATAAATAAATAAATAAACTGAAATAGAAATTATTTATTTATTTCACAGTCTTACAGCAATGTACATTTGTACATAAGTTACGTAACACGAAACAAACACATAAAATTACAACTGTAAACAATTTCAAACAGTACAATAAACTGAAAATAACTTTAGTACTCATATTTAATAGGTTTCCTAGAAATTGCTCTATCGATTTCGATGGCAATTACAGTTTAGTGGTATATGGGTCATGAGATCGATTTACCAATAACTTCACCTTGTTTCCTAATACAAGAGTTATTTAATTAGTGGTTCAGTGGTTAACATTAGACTAGACTAGACACGCAAGAGGTCCCAGGTTCCCGGCCGAGCAGATATTTAAATTATTAATTTTAATTTCTGTTACGGGGCTGGGTGTTATTTGTATAATAAGTATGTATGTAAAAGTATATATAAGTAGTTTATCAGTTATTCAGCACCCATAACACCAGCTTTGCTTACTTTTTAGCTATACGGCAATGTGTGAATTGTCGAAGCATATTTATTTATTTATAACAATTCCATTCGCAAATGTTTAAAGGACCCTGGAAAAGTTCTTAGAAAAATGTGGTTTCAGTTAATTTTGAATTTTGATATGTTAGATGCCCTGATTAAAAGTCCCTTTGGGTGCAACCACTGTTTCTAAGTCGGTTTCCGAGATACGACCGGATTTGTAGAATGTTTACCTACAGAACTCCTTCAGATTTTAGTACCGTTCTCTATCAAATAGACGTTTGATTTGACAATTGTCTGCCATAACGAACATTAAAGGCTTGTTTGACCTAAAATAATCACGTACAAAAGCACGATATATGTATGTATACCTTTAATATTTGCCGTATGCATAAAAAACTCCTCCCACACATTGTTTGTGAATATATCAAGTGTCATCCTTTTATGGTTCATAGGATAGACAGATAGACAGCTTTCGTAATAGGGCCACCATTTGAGTACAGAACGATAAAAATCTCTGATGTCAAAAACCCCAACGTTGCATGTAACATCCTATTTCAAGGTAGTGTAAAACTACACTACTACATCAAGGTATGCCCATCGGCTTCCAAGACTGTTCAACTAGGCTCATGATCCTAAGAGAAAACCTAAATTGGTCATCATCATCGTCATCATCAGGTTGCGCCCCCGTGCGGTACCCGAGGGTCCAGGGTCCGGCTTCCTGCTACTCCTAACTCCTAAAACCTAAAATTGAAATGGCGGATTTTCAGACAGCTATTTTAAATAGTAAAGAATGTAATTCGGCGTGCCTTACTAGATGGCGCTGCTTAGACATAATTCTTAAGTATTTAATTTCGTAAACAAAGTTACTCGGAAAGGTATTTCGTGAAAATGTACTTAGTTTTAGTATATTGTCTGAGAAGAAAGCGCAAAATGGCTACATTTTTATATAACTAACGGTCTCGTTTTGATTCATTTTTGAGAATCGTTTCTAATCAGCGCCATCTGTTACAATTATAAAATATAGTCTATCTATTTGGCGGTTTGAACTAATTTTTCTCTTTATTCGATTCTCGGAAAATCTCCCATTGTCAAATATAGGTACACGACACAGCATTACTATATTGCAAAAATAATACAACGTCCAATTACTTCATACTGTTCGTTTCCGATTATCCTGTCCACGCACCCGCGGGCAACGCATTCCCTAACTGGGTAGCATGACGGGCTTTCGCACAAGATATAAAATTGTATCTCTCTTGAGGTAGCGCCACATTAGAGTGATGTGATGTGACGTACGTGATACATAGGACATCAGCTCTCATAGTAAATTTATGAAATTTTGCAATTTAGCAACGCACTTGTTTTACGTGACGTCACTGATGCGACCAAATCCCACGGCGTGTGCGTAAGAGCGCGTGTGTGGCTTGCAATGACGCGATCTGACGCATCGGCCCGCAAACGAATACACAGACAGGCCCGTATACACGTTTATATCGCGGCACTTACATCACAATGTATCACGTGGCGAAAGTTCTGTGTGGCTCTAATGTAATGTCGTATAACATCACATCACATCACTCTAATATGCCAGCACCTTTACTTCAACGCAAATTGGAAGAGAGAGAGTAGAGTACCACACGAAACCCGGTAGCTCCCCTGGTATTGCTCATGTCCATAAGCGGCGGTGACCACTTTCCACCAGGTGGCTCGCATGCCTTTATCTGCCGTATTCGATAAAAAAATAGTTTTCCCGCCATCACGGGCGCGACAAGCCCGTCCTGCTACAGGCGCTGGACCAAGGTTAGCTCGAAGGGGCGAATGCGGCAAATTGACAAAGGGCCACAGCAACTAGCGGGCGACGACCCAACCCGAATACGCGATGAGACGCCCTACAGTTGGAATGAAAACAACACGGATCCTCCCAAAAATATGAGGCAACGACGCAAGTGTTGAGATGGTAGCGATGTTGGTACGCGAGAGTATTTTACAAGATTTTTTAAGTTTCTCCTTGTAATGTATTGATCGTTCATTCGGTCGGTCATTTATTCAGTCGGTCTGTCAGTCAGAGCAGCAATCTGTTAGAGCAGGAGCTGTCGATTCCCAATTTAATTTAACAAGTTAAAGTGCCGGTTTCCGATTGAGCATAATTATGTCAGTTCGGTGACAAAGCAATGTTATCGATACCATTGAGCTGATCTTACGGAACAGGCTATAAGAACTCCTAAACTATATAATATGATGAATCTCTCGTGTTCGGGCTCGTTTGCCTTGAGTTGAATTGACGACAAAAACTAAATTAAATTTCGACAAACGCCAGCCTTGTATTTGGTCAATGACAGTTAAACCATCCTTGTAAATTTACCCATTGAAAAATATAATATTAGTATTTAGTCAATAGTCGATACGTACATATTTAAGCCGTGTGGGCAGGGACTCACGACCTTCAACCCAGGCGAGGTTGCTGTCGGGTCAAGGTTAAGTTTCAAGGTTACGAGTGTGAACTTGAAGCCTTTAATACATAAATCTAATCCAGCTTATAGTTTAAAATATCAAGACAACCAGATTCGATCGTGGTTACACATTCAACCGCTTGAATGTGCGGGTTTCATCACGATGTTTTCACTCAAAGCGCATAGGTTAGTGTTCAACTCATGTACATAACTCAGGAAAGAGTCATTGTACAAATAATCTTACCGGGTTCGAACCTGGTACGCCGGGGCACAATCGAACCCCTTAATTATTAGCTCACCGACGCTTTTTGTGTATATGAGCTCTATCTTTACGGAAAAGAAGCATACCGTTATTTATGTCCAGTCGCGTTCATAAATGCATGCTCACTTTTAGAAACACAACTTTTGTAGCTACTGCCACATACGGGATATTAGGTACATTGTCAAACAAATGGAACTGGCTAGGCACTTGCCTTAAGCATCAATATCTTATTCTTGTCGTTGTAATGAATTTCCATACTTTGTCTAATAAATTAAAATACTTTTTATAATCTATTATTATTATTATATTCTTTATTGCACATGATTAAAATGTAATAATAAAATAACTGCAAACGATTTTGATATTATTTTTATTTTACAATGTTTTCTACTTTAGAAGTACTTGCTCTTGCTCTAAAAACCTTTTAACAGCAGTGCCGGAACATGAAGTTTTAGGTTGTCATACACTTATGAACCGTATCCGTAACTCGTACCTGTACTCCGTAACCGTATCTACGTGCACTAGCATTAGTACCACCGCTCAACACTTGAGTCTGTACCCGTCACGTCACGTGCGAGAGCTCCATCACTGCGCTAATGTCACAGCCTCGCCGAGCGTTATTCGACCTGCAACTGAAGGATTGGAGATTCAAATAGGATGTTAAATTTTTAAAGACACGGCGGGGTGGTCTTGGATGGAATATATATACCTACGTGACGTGACTCTCTCTTGTAAGTGTATAGGCAGAGTGAAACATTTGCAAGGGGTTCAATTTATGTATAATAATAGGCTTCCCATATAGTCCTATAATAAATAAGGTATGCATTAAAAAAAGAAACGTTATTAAACTTAAAAAGCGAGTTCCACTTTATTTTAAAATATATATTAAATTGCAACCGATTTCGAATTACTCAAATATTCATTACTCGTTATCTATAATGCAGTTTCATCACGAAGTCACAACACAGTCTTAAATATTTAAACTCTATTACTTTTTCAAAATAAGCTACTTTACATATGTAAAGTTGCAAGTATAGCATGTTGCATAATCACTACTTAATTTAACTATGTTACAACAGCCTACCTGGACTTATTTCGTCAGAAAATAAGTATTTTTATTTTATTTATTGATTAAGAGAAAAAAACTAAATTATAACACATTATTTACAAATAAAAAACTTTAGTAATAATATTATTTGATTTATTTCTGTCTTTTATAACGATACTCTGTACAATTCAATTGAGTTTAATTTAGACAATCTGGTAATATTTTAAACTATTTTACTTCAGTCCTTGAAACCTCAGCTATAAGATACATCAGCAATAGTTGCTTTACGTCAGAAATATATATTAATTCATATTGCGACGAACCATTAAGGATTCAGCAGACTACAAGAGTCGCAGCAGCGATTGAAAGACAGATATTTTTGTCATTTTGCGATGCCATACCATTTAATGTATTTCGATATTATAAGGCGGTCACAATTATACTGACTGCGCAGGAGCGTCGGTGGCCGAGTGGTTAAGGTATGGCAACTCATAAGCGAGAGCTACCGGGTTCGAATCCCACTGCGGCCATGTACCAATGACTCTTTTCTGAGTAACGTACATTAGTTGAAAGCTAATCGATGCTCTTACGGTGAGGGAAAATATCGTGATGAAACCTGAACATTCAGGCGACTAATTGTTTAACCATGATTCGGTTTGGTCAGGTTCCCCTAGTAGCAGGGTCACGGAGGTCAGATAGTAGTCACTTCACTGAAATTTTCTCATCTGTCAAATTCTGATCAAGGCTGGTCCCGGGCTCTCGTGCGCGAGAGCACAAGTGGGACATTAACGTCAACATTATTATTATACTGGCTGCGCAGGGTCCGCGATCCAAAGAGCATCTTGGCCTCCGACTCCCAAAGATGCCACTCAAATATGTGTACCCTACCATACCTCTCACAATTACACATTCTTTGAAAATTTCATACGTGTATTAGCTACGGTTCCAAAGACACAGCCCTGTGACGGACAGACAGCGAAGGCTTAGGGATCCGTTTTCACCCTCATATAGAACCCTCAAACTCTTTAGGGTTCGCTGAATCTCTGTTGTATGTCGACTGGGACATGATACACAACATCCCTCCCATCTAACTAAAACAATACCCACATAATAAAAAGGGCTTAATCTGCATAAAGATAAAAGTATGATCCCCTGGAGCGACTGAAAAATCCTGCGTCTATAATTTTTCTCTCGTAATCTTTTTTATGGTTATGCATTTCCGTATTCAGGGTCGGCACTGAGATGTGTTTTATGGTCGCGATATCTTAGCTGGCTGATGGTTCAATTGCAATTGTTAGCCGAGATTTTGCGCCAGAGTTATGTGTGGGGACGGTGATTCGTTTTGGGGATTTGAATGCTTTTCCAGATCATAATGTTCGGTTGATAGGTATATTGTCATGTGATGTTATTAAAGATGTGAATGAATGTATTAAAAGGGGGGGACCGAGATGTAAGTGCCTATCAGGATCAAATCGATGACATTTAATGAAAGGTTAAGTCAAGAGAAGGCTAAATCGACGAGCGTGTATGAAAAGTACGATGAATGATGATTATTAGATGCGAAATTCTTATAGTCTAAGATCCGGGATTACAAAAATATACCCTAATCTGTTAAATAAATGAAATAATTTTTTTAGGCTTATTGCAATGTGATAAATTTATAAAATAAACCTCTGCCACCGTAGGTCTGCTACAATTAATAATAATTAATTAATTAACAATTAATTTTTATTTTTATTAATTATCTCTAGCTGCATCAGCTTTTATTACGATAGCCAAATATTATAGTGTTTAAAATTTGACGCCGTTTAATATAGCACTTGACTTTTTCAATTAACATGTAAGGGAAACAAGTTAAATTGTCTACCTGTTCTTACCTGGCTGCAGGTAAATACAGCAGTCATAGAGATGGGTGCCTAGTACAACAAGGTTTATAATATAAAATATTAAAACTTTTTGCTTCGCTCAGGTAATTACAGTGTGAAGGTAAAAATTATAAATTAATTAATTGTTAATTAATTAACTATTATTAATTATAGCAGACCTACGGTGGCAGAGGTTGATTTTATAAATTTAACACATTGAAATAAGCCTAGAAAAAATTATTTTATTTATTTAACAGATTAGGGTATATTTTTATAATCCCGGATCTTAGAATATTACGTCAGCACCGTAGCAATTGAGATTGTAGTCTATGAAGATACAGGAAAAGGGCGTAAAGTTTCGCTTGTGTAGTTTTAAAAGCTACCTCTGGACCTGTCAAACCTATATCAAAAAGTAATTCTAATAATAGGCAAGCGACAGTACTCCCGAGCGACTTTTGATTTTGGGATATCTACGCTCTTTCCGCTGGAAAAGTGGTTCCTAATCCCAAATGGCAAGTTTTGAAATCTACGCACAAAAGTCTATTTTAATTTTTAATTCGTAAAAAGAAAATATTTCTTAACCCTTAAACATTCGCCCAACAAATGGCCTAGTTGGTTCCGAATAGCATGCATTTCCGAACCTGAATAAATTGAATAGCACACACGCTATTACGTAAATACGTTCAGAAATCGTGTAGCGAGTTAACGTTTTGTATGATTAATGGTGGGCTGGGCCACTTAATATACCCCTTGTTTATTTCAATGTTACCAAAAGTACTTTGGGACCATTTGTTTTGTGCCAAAGCGAGTGTGAGACAGCCCTTGAAGCTTGGGATTTGACATGACTTGCTGTTGCAAGGGTATTTTGTTGTAAGTATAGACTTTTGTATTTCAAATTCAATGCTGTTTTATTCAGCTTGGATGTGAGCAGTATGCGGAATGTCCTTGTCTTTGTATCCATTTTGTCAGGATAATGTTTGGATATGTTGAATAAAAAACAATTCAATTGTGATGACTCGTTGGCTAGTCTAATATAAGTATATCTATAAGTAAAACATATTTTGGTGATTAGTTAGTGGTAGGGTGTCTGGATATTGTAAAATTTTATTACTAATATTGTATGTAAATATGTAATAACTGTCAGTTGTACCGATATAATTCAAATTTCCCTTGAGGAAGGGCACAATACCAATTTGACAAATTATATATAAAACAGTAATTTCTTAATTAGGTATGCTTCATTTCTAAAGTCGCTGAATCAAGAAAAAAATAATAAAATAACGCTGCAACTTCCTTATTTCACGACAAAGGCATGGTCTAAAGAATTTCCTTCGTCTAAATTTTTTTATTAGATTCTCAAAACTGTCTTGTTACAAGATTGGATTCCTATTGTTCCTTTTGCCCTGGAAATTTCGAGGAACCGGCAGGAAAATTATTTTAGAGACTCCCTTTGTTTACGGTTAAAAATTGTCTTAAAATCCTTTTTATTACTCTAATTTACCTCTAAAGGCCTTGGGACGTGAAAGCTGTTTATTATAATTAAAAACAGGTACTTACCTCAGGAATTTTTCGATAGACGCTCCGTTTTATTGGATATTTAACGTTTTTCCTTGCCGTATTTGGATTTTAGCTGTTATGGATTTTTATTCATCAACACGATCAATAGTCCACTGTTAAAATAGAACCTCCTTCACAGTAGTGGAGATCAGCCGTATTGAAAGTCGTCATCATCATCATCTTGGCGTTATGTCCCGCTTTCGCCCTCGCGCGGCACGCAAGGGCTCTCCGCCTTGAAGGTTGATAGTACTCAAAACAAAATGCTGCTGCCCATTTTGAAGTTACAAAAATAATACCTTAGCTTCTTAATAAACTCATCGTAAACTTTATTAATTACAAAAAAGGTCCAAGTTAAACAAACAGGGGTGACAGACCGACTACTAGCACCAGCAACCGTTCTTATTAAAAATACAGCGTTAGTTCGGCCACAAAGTGTGAAGGTGTTTAGGGACTATGTCCTGTAATGTATCACCATTAGCTCTGAGTGAGATGTGGGCTGAATTAACTACTAAAATAGTCTCTCAGATAACCATGGAGCGTTGATGTGGTATCCGACTCGTTAGCAAGAGGTACCGGGTACAAATTCCACTGCAGCCATGTACCTATGACTCTTTTTTGAATACTAACTGATGCTCTTACGGTGAGGGAAAACTTCGTAATGAAACTTGCACATTCAGACGACTGAATGTTTAACCATGATCCAAGCTGGTCAGGTGCTCCTGGTAGCAGGGTCATGGAGGTCAGATGGCAGTCGCTCCACTGTATCGTATCTGCCAAATCCTGGACCATGGTCGAGGCGGACACTGGGCCCTCGTGCGCGAGAGCACAACCGGGATATTAACGCCAAGATGTTTATTATTTATTTTAGTCTTTTAGATAACCAGAAGGTTACTCATCATCATGACGCTTGATGATTAAATAAACTTTATCGAGCCAAACTAACTGTGTGTGTAGAAACTTTAAAAGGACGTCATTTTTTTTTATATTTTTTTTATTGTAGGATATCCAACAGCACAATTTACATTTCATGTATAACAATAGTTCATGTATATTTTATATAAGCCAATAATAGGCTATCACAACGAGTTTAAACAAATGTACGATTAACAAAGCAGACGTATGCCATCTTAAAGTAAAAGCAAAAATTACAAAAACAAAAAAGAAAAGTAAAAGTAAAATGGTGCTAAAGTGTGGGTTTGATATTTAATATAAGTATTAAGTATACAGCATATAATACATAATATTAATACACAAATAATTGGATAATTGATTAGATACAAAATACATAATAACATAGATACATTATACTTACTAAAGAATTTACCTATCTATCTACTTATATGTATGAGAGTAGGCTCATTCAGGCACGTACCTTCCGAGTGTAAACTTTATCCCTTTAGTGGATCTAACCTATATTTTAGTATATCCATGATATTTTTTCTAAACGTGCTACTTGAAAGTGGTAACCATATATTTTGGTTATGTCACTTTAATGGCAGACGTAATATACTCCACAATTTCCAACAATTTCAAACGAAACAGCATTGCAAATTCACAAAGGGCCCGTCAATACAAGGCCGCCGAGTTTCGCCGACACCACCGTCATTCGCCGACATCACGCCGACATTACGCCGACGCGCGTCACACGCCGCCCGTCAATGGTATCTCCTCGCACATGACAGTTATAACAAGATAGCGCATGAAATATCGACCGCATCCTGTGTCTGCCGCCTTTATTGGTGGGCCGAGTTCCCAGGCGGCGGTCATGTAATACGGGTGACTTTTAGACGAATATTTAGCTTGCCGAATCGAGGAACTGGCTGTCCGGTGAACAATTATATAAATAAACAATAATAAATTATTTTCATTATCAAGGGTATGCGTTCCCCGCCTCTATTAGGCAAGTCAAGTCAAATCGTCTCTGACAGCAAAGAGACAAATCCCTCTCCACAGCCAAAGCCGCGGTTCTCCAAATCATTGGTAAGGTTGATGAATGTGGAAGATACGGGATGGGTTGGTCAGGACCGAGGAAATGGAAACAATCGGGAAACTATGTGGTCTCTGCCTACGTACCCCAATGAGCAACGGCGTGACATTATGTCTATATTAGGTTTTTGCATTAAAAAGTTTACTGTTTAAAGTATTAATTAAGCGGCAATATAGTGTTGCAAGTACCCAAATAAATTAAGATGGTATTGCAAGGACTCTAATTTTCACCAAAATGTGAAACATCTTAATTTGCACAACCCAATTTCGCGTCCTCAAACATCTAAATGCGGACTTACTTGATGTGGTCGCAACTAAAACTTGAAAACACAGCCTCAACACGCAGTATATGTACCGCTCTTTCACCCATGACGGTTGGAAACTTTGAAAGGCCAGCAACTCCGCAGACTGGGGTATTCTGACGTGCGGTTCGTCGGAGTGCCGTTGACAAATATATTTCTATATTTCCAGTTACCACTGCCAATATCCGCCGCGAACTTGTTCAATCCAGATATTTCTATGCCGCGACCACTAGGGGAATGCATTTTTACTGCTCAATTCACAGTGGTGAAGGGTATAGATTAAAGGTTTGTAAGGTTTTTTATTAGAATATGTGGTTAAAAGATGATGTAGATGTGTGATTTCTGATGACATGTAGGATAGGTTGAAAGTAGGTTAATGATTTTGTTTTCGTTCCAAAATTACATTATATTTAGAACTTTCTCGAACTCCTTCCAATATTATTAGAAATCAATATTCGGTGGCGAAGCTATTGTTTACATCAGTTATAATGAGTTAGACTTAGACTCTTAACAAACAATACTTGTCTAAGAGCCGATTGTTCAATTCTCAGATAAAATATATCAGTCTGATAAGTTATTATGCGACTAAAATAAAAACGTACCTATCTTCATGTATAAGTAAAAAATAACTGTTTGTTTTAATTTGGCAGTATATTATTTTATTAGACAGATAAATGTTATCTGAGGATTGAAAAATCGGCCCTTAGTAAAGTAGCTTTAATATGTGAAGTAAGCTTCTGACAGCGGCTCTTTGTATGCTGCGGTCACTTTTAAGTAATTTAACGCTTAGCTAAGTTTGTTAGTCATAATCAATGCAATGCTATTTTACATATTTATGTATCAGTGTATAAATTGTTAGTGATCCTCAATAAACATAGGCTGCGGTGACTGCTTATCATCAGGCAGGCCGCAAGCTTGTTTGCCACATTAGTGATATAAAAAAAATACAGCTCTATCTACGATTGGTGAATTTTATTCATTTTGACGGAGGCATAGTGTCCATCAACACTGTATTATCAGTTGGAACCCTGTGCGTTTGCGCACTATGAGAGCTCATAGTAACGTTTCTGCCTCAAGTTCAGCAATGGACTACCATTGGTTATCAATTTTAAGAACGATTTTCTATTCAATTCAAATTCAATTCATTTATTTGTAAAAGTATGTAATACATAAGTTGTTATAATTATTGAGTTGTCCTCTACTTTTGCCCCAAGGGAGCATACAAATATTAGATTGAAAAAAACTCATAATGTCAAAACAATTATTAAAGACTGAAATATCACATACAAAAATAAAAATTTTAAAAACATGTCATATTGTAAATTTTCTGAAAATTAAGTAAATTATATGAAACAACGAATTAATAAATAAATTTTAACAACTAATTTCTCCTTCCATTCCAGTTTCGACGTCCGAGGGAAGCACCTTTCCGAGGCGCGCCATTGGTCAGCCCCGGAGGTGTTTGGCCCGAGAGCCTACTTCTCCACCAGCCCACCACCAGCGTCGCTGCTCGTGCGCGACGTGAAGCGACACGATGAAGGCGTCTACAGATGCCGGGTGGACTTCAGGAACACGCAGACCACCAGCTTCAGATACAACCTCACTGTTGTCGGTGAGTGATTTCTTTAGCTTGCTTTACTATCATGGTACAGGAAATCGAAGCGTAGCATGACCCTCCACGAGATGGATGGATGATCTGGTAATGATCGCTGAAAGCCGGTGTATACAAGAGGCACATTCGAGAGCGAGCACTTCGTCCTTATGTCTTGGATCACACAGCTATCAGCACGAGCCTTTAGTTTTCAAACATTAAAATGCGTTCGGCTAAGGAATGGAATACGTTGCCTGCGAGTGTGTTCCCTGATCATTTTAATCTGGACGTCTTTTAAGCGCCAGTGAATAGGCTATTATTGGACAGGAATGCTCCATCTTCGGCCGTATCGTCCCCTGCACCAGGAAAGATGGCGGTCAAATGCTTGGCTAGACTAATAAAAAAATTTAGCTACTCTAATAAAAAAAAGTCTTGGGAGGAGGCTTACGTGGGGCAGTAAATGTCTTGTGAATGAGATGATGATGACGATGCTTGCCAGGAAAGACTTGAGAAGGATGTAAACTGAGATTTAGCATTGATTCACCCCATTGAAAATAAAACGGTAGAAATAATAGTGCAACAATGCCACCTTTATCGTTTACTTTTTCCAATAAAGTGATACAAACGATTTCACAATAAATGTTGTAAATAAATCCTTTAACAACCGACCGGTATACCCTGATGTTATGATATATTTTCCGTAGAAGCAATACTTCATTGTTACAGATATAATTGACCGGCAATTTGTATTTCGTTGCCTTCCTTGCACTGCAGCTTACCTGTTTCCTTTATTCTATATAAATAGTTCCAATATTTTTAATTTTAGTTAGCGACAAGTTTAGAACAGAAGTAATTCATGCAAATGTTGGTACGAAACATTAATAAATAAATGCCATCATGGGACCTAACTGGTAAAACTTTATTCAGAAACGATTCGTATACTAAATTCGAATTAAATAATGACGAATATAATATTTATTTTCAATACACTTGCTCGTAAATGGCATAAACCAAGGATGCCAAACGCCGAGTGAAGTCGACAAGCAGAAGTAGAAAAGGAGACCCACGTTGCCCTGCTATGACGATTGCTCGTAATTGTAATAGAGCCTATTAAACAAGTGTGTTTTTTGTGTATTTACTTTGACTCAGACTATCTAATGAGATTTTATCCAAAATATTGAAATAGACGCTGTTAATTAAATACGGAAACTATACCACGCACCTAACACGCTCGATAGCGTCACCACACGCTCCGAACCGAAATTACCACTAAAACTGCTCGCTCGAAGCTTGTAAATCCACCGCCCTCTTAGCATAAAGACGCCTTAGATGTACCGGTTATTTACAATGCGCCACCGAAGCCAGTGTAAAGAGCCTACAACGAAGCTAAGAGACGCAATAAAGTCCCTGCTGTGCTAAGTCTGCCTCGTAAGTTAGGGTGTTTGTGAACCAGCTCCGTTGTACGGGGACGCGGCACGGCGAAGTTCGGATTCGGGTGGTTTTTCGTTCGAGCGCGCATTGAGATTGAATTGCTTTTAAATGTCGTATAGGACAGAGGAAGGATCTTTGGAGGTAGGGTTATTGGAGATGTCTAAGCATTTCTTTACCGTTATATTTTTATTTAGGCATTTACAATTTATTCTATTTAGTACCTCATAACTCAGCATCAAAAAATCTTTACACAACTAATATAATTATATACCAATGTTAAAAAGAGGAACAGTTTATGCGTTTGTTTATTTGGATGTTTGAAGTAATCTCCCAAATTCACTGACTCGATTTTGAAAATGATTTCACTAAGAGAAAGGTGCTCTATTTAAGAATATTATTAAGTACTCTTAGTCCCGAAATAATAATAGGATCGCGTGAGAAAGTTAAATGTCTTCAGGGAACTGTGTGGGTGAATGAAACCCCAGCTAGTACAGATACAATTCAGCCAGCCTTTCGGATAGATTACTCAAAGTTAAAGTCAAACATATTTATTCAGTTTAGGTTCTTAAAAAACACTGATGAATGTCAAAACTAAACACACAAGACAAATAGTGCGCGCATCGAGCTATATTAAGGGTCATTCAGGAAATTAGCGCCATGATTCGCTGCTGCCATTCATAGCATTATGCTGAGGCTGGTCCAATTTGGTCCGACGACGCATCGCCCTGCTTCTTTATTATGTACTTATTTGTTGGTTTTTTTTAATGTGTTATTGGACAAAATAAAGATACGTCTATGTCTATTTGTCTGTGAATTGTCCGCAAATCTCCACCACCCTTAACCGTGCAATGGACATTGTCTCGGCCGCAAGCTAGCCGCTTCAAGGCAGGTACGAAAGCGGGGCCTTGTTTTGCCGCCGTATATATGCCGGGCCCACAATACGGCGTAAATCGTGCGACGCTCGAAACTGAAAACAATTAACTGCGCAGGAATGTAGTTTATGGACGCTCCCGAATTGATGTTTCAATTATTTGCGCTAAATAGGCGGGGCGGGGTTAAATCGTTGTAGGTTAACTAGCGATCAGCTGATCCTATAACTTGTATGTAACCTAAGCCGGAACCTAAGAGGCTACCACTCCAGTGTCAGAGTCGCCACAATAGGGCATGGAGGGTAAAACCCATCGGTCACCATGGCAAATAAGTTTCGCAACCAGTCGTCAAAAAGGATAAAATAATATTGCTACTCAACCAGTTGCCAAAGGCGAAATTCTATACTTGTTACTTAGTTGCCTCCTAAAAATTACTTGGTGGGGTCTAAGGAAAACTCTGTCAAAGTAAGGTCTTAAATGGAGTTAGAAGACCAATCGTAAGCCAAATTTGAAGCAACGAACAAGCCAAGTGACGTGGTGCTCGATTTTTGGTAGCATTGACAAGGGAAAAGGAAAAAGATAACTTTTGCAGGGTCCGCCCGGAAGAGTACCCAGCAAGTACAATTCGCTTCCTATACCGAGATCGCTCGTATACCGAGATCGATCGTATACCGAGAGAGGGTTGTGGAGGATCATCTATTTTTTTATGAAAAACATACGATTGTGAATGGGAGGGTTAGTAGACGGCGCCCGAGAAGGACATATACAGATCAAATAAATGATCTGCTCCAAAAAGACTAGGCCAGGAGTACCCTCAACCGGCGTAAATGCATGAAAAGGTGAATGAATGTAGATGAAGCGAGAGAGGTGTATCAGTATTGTAGCTTGTGGCACTTGATAGTTTCTGCCTACTCTGAAGAGACCTGTAATATACCCCTTGAACGATTTCATGTCATAGTCCAAAGGAAACACTGTGGCTGGAAGCTCATTCCACATCCGAATCGTACGAGCGAGAAACGTTCTGTAGAACCTTCGCGTCGTGACCAACAGAGGGTCTACGTAGTGTGGGTGTATCGGATGGCGTCAAACTAAATCTTGTTTATGTTTATTTGAAAATCAACCAATAATATGGAAGAGGTTCTGACCCAATAGTGGACTGGTTACAGCTCGTCAAGAATAATACAAAGTCATTATTCAAAACCTTTTCGTAAATCACAATCCACTCATGTGAATTGTATAAATACTGATTCTGACACATAATAGGCGTCTTTTACCAACACAATTTTGTGGCACAATACTGAGAACTATCAAGTGAAGATCTAGAAACTATCCATTACAAAGTTACGAACCAAACCGAGACAGCTCACTGTAGACGATTCTGATCTTCCAGCACACCATGTCATAGCAAATCGAGTGATCGATCTACGTAACTCTCGGGTGGAATGCTCAATCAATATTGGCCAAGTCTTTTGAGACGCTCCATATTCATTACAACCAATTAATGCTGGTAAAGTGTTAATATTAGCCAAGTTTGAATTCCGTCAGCGAATTGGGAGTGTACAGGCGGAGACAAAATCATCTCAGTCGTTGGTCTAAGCTGAAGAGGCCTGGGCTTCGATTCTGGTACAGAAATCGTCTCAGTTGCAGTAACATTGCAATTGCATCGCATGTCAAACGTGTGATTGTTATTCAAATGACAGATGTTGAGTTGCAACTTTTATTAGTACGAACTTTTCCACAATTCGTTTTCTGGTACTTGAGTTGCATTATGGTTTTATATGGCTGTTGGTACTCCAATAAATAAATAAATTACTAAGTTGCATCAAACTGCCATCATTTCTGTCAACGAAAACGTGTCAAAGGTCAAACAATGATTTAATTTCAATTCAACTGGGATGATGCTGGGACTGACTCGATACCTCGACGTAGTTATAGTAACATCACAGTTCCATTGCAACATAATAACAACTGCATTGCACACTGGAATCAGTATCCTGGGTCAAAATAACCGATTCAGAGTCGGGGCTTTAAATCAACTGAACTATTGCATAACATAACAGATAGAAAAAGTCGTATAACCTTCGACCAAGTTTACTTAAACTTAAATATTTTCTTAACTACTGAACCGATTTTAATGAAGCAAAGCTAAGAACCATATCAATTAAACTGGCTTTCAAACAGACAAAACCTGATCTAAATAGGTCCATCCGTTCGGGTGCTACGATGCCACAGACAGATAAACAAAGCCACAGATACTAACGTCAAACTTATGACACCGCTCTTATTTCGTCAGTGGTTAAAAGTGTAAACAAACATAATTATTAACAGTCAACTTTAATATAAGAGCAAATTAGCAGAATCAGAATAAAGTTGTCACTAAAAACGTTTTTCGAAGTCCTGTGCCTATTCTAATTAGGGCCTTACGTCGTTGAAATTACGTTCAATTTTCTCAATTGTGCATGTTTCGCTAAATCTGTTCAACGCTATATTTCTGACGCTGACTGTACTCCTGGGGTTGATTAACACACCCTATTATTCAATTATGAGTATGTACGTACGCCGTACGGCTGAAATTTATGCCTACATTATGTATGTTCGTTGAATGAATGAGTGGATACTGTGGATTCGAGAGAAGGTTTTGGTATACCCGAGTTGGGTGGCCAGTTTTAGAAATACATACTACTGTGGGTGATGCCCCTGGTATTGCAAACGTCCATAGGCTGCGGTGACTGCTTACCATCAAGTAGGTCGCAAGCTTGTTTGCCACCTTAGCGGTATAAAAAAAAAGTGTAAATAGGTGTAGTGGCATCGTGTGCGAGACCGGTAATTAAAGTTATCCAATGCAAGCTGTTGCTGGTAAATGGATGGGTAATCGTTTCGTAAATTCAGCAACTGACACCCGAACAATAGATAGCTGTGACTTCTAAAACCGTTGGCGAAGCAAGATAACCCAAGGTCTTCCGCTGGGAACCATGAGCCTCTTGGGATCTCGTCACGGTATGTCAGATACAAGTTGGTACAGCAGTATCTGCACTAGCTTGATAGCCAAGTTGTCTTGCTACTGTCCGATCGGTTTACACCACTGTACTTGCCTACTTTGCTAAAGGCCAACCAATGTAAATAGTTTAACGCCAATCAATGGCTAATGCCCAGGTTGGCAGATCAAGGGAAAATTTGTGCATATGGAGGTACATCGCCCCCACCGAAAGTGCCTGCGAGTGTGGAGCCTCGTCGCAGATCATGGCGCATTTGCTCGTCAGTCCGGTCTGTCCAGACTCCTGCTCGGTGAAGGATTCATTTGTGACCTCAAAAGTGCCGCCCGTATCGCTCAGTTTTGGACTGGAAAAATGTAAATAATAACAATTAACAAATAAACGATGTATAACCTGTTTTATCATTGACACGCAACGAAGAAGAATGGCTAATGGTTTATTTAAGAGTTGGACCATTTCTTCGATTTCTTCTTTAACAATACATACAATCTCACCCACGCCCGTATTCCATAGGGGTAGATTGAATAAATCGAATAAAAAATATTCTATTACATATTGAAATTATATTTTATCTGTTTACTCTTATCAACGCGGTTCGCTGAACACACACAGGCCGTTAAGCATTTATGTCACCGACCATCGGCGCTGTTAACGAGATTCGGGGCGATTTAGGAAAAAATCGTACGTTTTTATGGAAGACTAGCCGATCTCGGCGGCATTCACCCGCGAGGAGCCGAGATCTCTGTGAACAATTGATTTGATTGATTTGCTGATACCCAAGATACAGTACTTTTTCTAGTTTGTGAATCAAGGATACGAAATATAAACGTCAGTCAACGTTTATACATACATTATACATACACTTAGTGTGTGATCTGTCTGCCAGCACTGCTAGCACAAGTGTGCTCTCGACACAGATACTGCATCTTTTTCATATTACTATTGAGAGAAGAAAAAAAGGCTCTCTTGTGCTAGCCAGGCAAATCTCTTATAATAGAATAGAAGAGAATAGAATACCTTTATTGTTGAACTGTGTAATGTGTGTGTGTGTGTGTGTAGTAGTCGTAATATAATGTAGAAGTAACAAAGCGCAGTAGGACACTAGATGATAAACGTTTTTGGCTACATCACATTTAGTGATACGCGTAATGTAGAAGTATTATGGTTTTTAATATCAATTTGCAACCGAAGTCATTACTTTTGGTGAGATCTTTGTGTAACCATTGATCTGTGATCATCGCCACAATTTACATCACCCATGTTATGTTAGAACTTACCTAAATGTAGCCCAATCTATCTACAATCAGACCGACTATGTTTAGCTAGCCGAAACTCCAATTATAGATCCACAATAGCCTTTCTAATTGTTATTGCTTCACTATGAAGGCCGAAACTGCGTTCTGTTAGTTTAGATTGAACTACAGTCACTATCATATCGTTTGTGGGACATCCCAAATCGTAATGGGTCTAGGTATGATTTGAATATCGAATTGTCGTTGACAGAAACATTAACATCGAGATAATTGAAGACCAAATAAGTTGCGCTCGGAGCGTATAGAAGACAGAATAACGATCTACTTAACCCTTAACTGGTTTCGTGGGGGTAGCGCGGCCCCCACGCATAATATTTTTTTAAATTTCTTTAAAACTATGCACCGTGCGCGGCCGCCATTTTTAGTAATCTCATTACGTCTCGACTCGCGGCGGGTGCCGGACATTCGGCGCTACAGCTTTTACCAGAGCGGAGGTATGTGCGTTATGGGGGTCTCGCGGCCCCCACTATACCAGTTACGTAAGTTTTTAGTAAATATTTTATTTCATGTATTCGTTTGTTTTACAGTAATTTTGTCAATATGGTGAAACCTTTAAGTAACCAGACGATAGAAGAGATATTGGGCGCGGATTACGACTCCAGAAGAACATGTCAGCGCCAACGATGGAATAAGCGATATTGAGCAGTCACCAACACACAATTCCGATAGCAGTGAAGACCTAAGTCCTGATATTGAAGAATGTTCTTCAGAGAGTAAAGGTGAACCTGTTGCAGGACAGAATTTAATTTGGAAGTTGCATAGTAGCACAAACATACTATGTACTAGTTGTCAAGATTGAACTTAGTTCACTTGTAGGTAACGTTCCTGAGCCCTTAGGATTATATTTGTGTTGATTTTTTTTTTAAAACGTTAATTAGTGGTTTATTTCTTTATGTTTACAAAGTTTATTGTATGAGTAATAAGAAAACATATATATGTTAGCTTAAGACTTTCAAATTAATAGTTTTTTTTTATTTGTATAACGTAAGAAAAAAAATACCAAAAGTTGTAATTTTTTTTGTGATCTCTTCTAGTAATTAAGCAAAGAGAATTATAAGAATAAAAATTGATTGATTCCATAAAATAAGCTTGTTATTTATCTTTTTTAAATAAAACTTAAATAAAATTGCATCCTAGAAGCTAATCTGTGGTGTGGTTTTGTGGGGGTCACTCGGCCCCCACAAAACCAGTTACGTTAGTAAATTTTACGATACCAGTTGAGGGTTAAAACCAGTAACATTGCCTATGCGCGTCTAAAGAGCCGCCATTTTCAATATATAAAAATCAAAAAAGATTCTGAAATTCAGTTGACATTTTTTATTGTATAAGTACTGATTATTTTACGAGTGTTTTACGAAATACCTACATTGTTCATTTGTATGTTGATTCTATAATATTTTTATTACAATTTAAATGCGTATTGTTATCTGCCAACACACAAACGTTCGTAGACGTCTACGAACAGTGCTACGAGATCTACGAGAGCTACGTTTGCTACGTATAATAACCTAACCGACAGAAAAGGTCGGATAACCCACAACTCAAATATTTACTGAACTACAACTCCGATTTTAATGAAACAAAGCTAAGAACCATCGCGATTAAACTGGCTTTCAATTAGAGGTAACCGCATCCAAATCAGTGCATCCGTTCGGAAGCTACGATGCCACAGATACACGTCAAACTTATTATTCCCCCTTTTTTTCGTAGGGGTATAAAAACATTTCTCCACGTTACCGTGTGTTAAATACAAATAAAGCATTTCAACTAAGCTGATAAAGATAATGCAAATACTATTGTGACCTTCCCACTGACAAATGCCAGGGAAATGCTAATGGCTTGCGAAGTTCCCACCTCGAGAAGGTGCGAAGTTCAAATGAAAGGTCATGCGTTTAATCGTGCGAAAAATCGCTACAGTCCCCTTTTATTCGTTTAAAGTTGATGTTGTAATTGGAGGACTTCTTGGTGTAGCAGTTTCGCAGTAAGGCTGATGTTACACGAACGTAATATGAACGTGTCGGTCGTGTTAGTAGTAAAATAAACGGTGTTCGTGTATGAATAGCGAGAGACGTTTGTCAGTAGAAAGTGGAATTATGGTCTCTGTCTATACCTATGGGAAAAATGCCTGCTATTATGTATATGTAGTTTATCAGTTATCTAACATTCATAATACAAGCTATGCTTACTTTAGGGCTAAATCGCGCAGCGTAAATTTATCTAGGCATATTAAAATTGACGTTGTATATAAAATGACGGTTCTGTTCATACACAATTGTATATTATCGCCAATCAGTTAATTACAAATCACTTGTAACTTTCATGCGACCGTTTCACCCTTTAAGTGACAATAACAAAAACAAGAAGACAACGCCATCGGATATTGAACGCTATTCCTACACCCATAAGAATCTCCGGTGTCCTGCTAAATTAACTGCCTGTAAGACTTGCAATAACCAGGGCTGCCCCCGTCGGCTGTCATGACTGGACGTGTAATATCGCCCGAAATGCTTGATGACCACCGGCCCGTCACTCACAACGCGTTCACTTTCTTCGATGCTTGCTTACGTTCTTCCTTCGGCTAGCTAGGCACTATGCTGGGAGAAATTAAGGTTCAACCAAGTCATCGTTTTATTGTCAGCAAGGCTTTAAGTTAGTAATAATAATGTAATAATAATAAGAGTTGTGGATATATGCGAGGCTAGAGAGTTTCGTCAGGACAGAAGAAAGTGGTGGTCCATATTCTCTGCTTACCCTACCTGTGGGACAGAGGTGTGAGCTTTATGTATGTATGTTCAATGCTAACTGATGCTCTTCCGGTGAGGGAAAACGTGATGAAACCTACACATTAAGGTGACTGAATGTATAACCATGATCCAATCTGGTTAGGTTTGTCTGGTAGCTGGGTCACGGAGGTCAGATGGCAGTCGCTGACTGTATTTATCTGGTCTGCCAAATCCTGGATCATGGTCAAGGTGGACGCCGGGCCATTAACTTTATTTGTTTATTTTATTTCATAACGCGAATATGATTATAATTTAAAAAAATAATCTATCGGCACGACTGTTAAACAGTCTCAAGGTCCCCAGAGTTTTTGGTTTAATGTCCAATGCCAAGTTAGTGTTACGCAGCTTGCTGTGAATACTAAGCAACAATCTTCAAGACACGATTGAACAACTTCTTCTATCGTATACACATGGGTATAGCTTTTCAAGTCCTTTACAAATAAATGAAAAATTCAAAGTCCACTGTTCGGCGTCAATAAGCTATTTTTTGTCAACTTGACTGCTTTAACTCAATGTTGGATTAACATTTCCATTGCAGTAAATGACAAAATGGGAACTCGTTTGTCAATACAACAATTGGAATGCTTTATACAGATAATATTAATTGGTCGACTGTTTGTAGAATTTTCAATTTGTAAATCTTGTTTTACATTGGCTATATATTTATAGATAAACAAATTTTAAAGTGGCAATTCATGTCTGTTTTGTTCGCTTAATTTTTAATAACTGCTTTAACGGATCTCAATACGTTTTTATAATGTACAGAGCGACTGTGCGAAGCCCAACTTACCATGGTTATCCTATCTATTGTAATAAATACACGCCCGGCAGAATATGATATTCATCAATGCCATGAACACCATTCAGACGTACCTGCCATTGTTTTAATTTGTTTTTTACGTTCTTACTTATCTACCTTAAACTAATTTGAAGACCTGAGTGGTTTAGTGGTCAACATGCCAGTCAGCCACGCAAGAGGCCCCGGGTCCCGATTCCCGGCCGCGCAGAAATTTTAATGATGAATTTTAATTTCTGTTACGGGTCTGGGTGTTCTATGTATAATAAGTATGTATTTAAAAGTATATAAGTAGTTTATCAGTTAGCTAGCACCCATAGTACAAGCTTTGCTTAGTTTGGGGCTAGATGGCGCTGTGCGAATTTGTCCACGATTATTTATTTATTATTTATTTATTTAATGAAACCAAATTTACGTTGCTATAAAAATTTCATCATCATCATCATCTTAGCCGCATGACAGCTGCTGCTGAACATATTCCTCCCACAACGCCTTCCACACCGGTCGACACTAAGGTTCTTGCATCCATCGGCTCCCTAACTTCACGATGTCCTCCGTCCATCTCGTGTGGCCGACCCTCGCTGCGATTGCTGGTGGGTACGATTCTCGACGATTTAAAGAGATATTTAATATCCTAATCAATAAAGAAATTTGAGGTTGAGAGAGAGAGTTTATGTGGTCGCCACTCTGGAAACTTTCCGCCCCATCGGCTCTGGTGCCCTATCCATAGCCAGTTTTGCGTCACTAGAGCTAGAATGAAAAAATAATAAACAGAAATAGATATTACTATTTTACTACACATATAATCGGGTCGATTACAACGGTTCGTATTGTCTTTACCCCGATATTTCGACGCAGTTGCAAGCAGTATGGTCACAAGTAGACTGGTACCGCTGTGAAGTCGCTCCTAAGGACTGATATATCTATCCACCCTCTTTCGGATTCGACGATTACCCTCACTTCGATTTCTCGACCCAGAACCATCTCACGACACACGAAACTCACACAACCATGTAGATGGCTTTAGACTGTCCAGTGTGTGGAATCCAGTGTTAAACGTGTGCAATGGTAATAATATTTCCACTTCAATTAACCACGAAAGTCTTATACGCTGTAGAAATTATAATTTCCCAAATAACACTCAGGAAACAATCGAATCAGACGATACGTAAATGAGCTAAATTCGCGTGATTGGCTAAATTGGTGAAATTAATGAGTCATTTACTTCTGTGACACGATTTGATTAGCACCCGTAATTAAAACAAATACCTATTCTGTCCCCATCTGCTTGGATATAATGCTAAATTCCTATTACAGCCAACGACCAGCCATACTTAAAGCAGATAAAAGCCGATACTGGGGCAGTTACGGGGAAGATCGACTTTTAATAACAGTAGCGAATCGACCGCCGATTTAATCTGAAATTGAACGCCCCGGGATATGCGATACAGCGGGGAAGACAACAATAAAGTTGGCAATATTTTAGAGTTTCGAACGGAAAAATTGGGCAATTTTATCTGTTTTAGACACTGAACATGTTTTATGGATTTGATATCTTTTTGAGATGTTCATAACGCGATAGGAGAAAACTTTAGATAAACCGGAAGAATGCGATTGAAGGAAATTTATCTAATGATGTAACCACAAACGCAATCGTTGCCCTTGATATAGATTAATGTACTTGCTTTTGCAAATCATCAACAATATTATGCCTTTTGTTTCACAAATATCAGGAATAGGATATGCCTAGAGAGGTATACCTTCTGGTCTACAGAAGTCCCAGCTGGTTAGTGATTGTTCGTATTTTACAACAGCTGTAATGCCCGATTTAAGTCAAACGACAGTACAGTCCTGAAGAAAGGACTGTCCTGTCCATTGACTTAAATCGACCCAATTTCGGACAGTGGCATGTGACAGTGAGAGTGCACTGTATCGACTCGCTACGGCACAGTTCTATTTTAGTTGTTCACTTGTCCAAAAAATTGCGAAAGATGGCTTTGCATCTTTCATAAAGTTTGCCATTAATAAAAGATATAATTTATTTCAATTGACGTTATAAATATTAAAAAACAAATAAACAGTTTTAGAAAACCGTTCGTAAATTGAAATACTCTGAAGGGCTTTCAAATTCGAGAATGAGATAGAAAAATTCAAGTGATTTATTAAGCGAAAACATCACAAGACAATATTTTTTTAAATAAGAAATATTTTCTTGCGATGCTTGAACAGTTTGAAAGCCTTTAAATTTCTAAAATTTTGGTTGAATTGTTTTCTAGTACTGTTGCCTAATGTTGATCTTTGATTGAAATAATATGCTATTATTTTTTAAGCGGTGATTAATTTATGAAACAACTCTTAAAAAGAGTCATCTATCGGAGTTCTTTGGTAACTGCCTCCTAAATCGACTCATTGCTCTGATCATTTATTGACCAATGTAAATCGAGCCTTAGTCCAAGTGTCTAACACCAAAATCATCATCCTGGCGTTAATGGTCCAAGTTGACCATGACCCAGGATTTGGCAGATCAAGGCTCAAGTGCTAGACACCAACGCTGCATTAGCAAACAAAAATATCACAAACTTCGTAACGCCACAAGCCAAGCACTTGACTTCACCGCGACATATCCCACGTTCAAAAGAGTCCGATCCAATTAATGTATGGCGTGTTGGATACGCGAATTACCCCGTACGGAGAGCCCATTGGGAATTGATCAGTCCTCATTACTGCTGGCACCGGCTTGCTGAAAACACGGCCGTATCGCGAGGTTATTAATACATCGCCGTGTTAATGGGTAATAATGTTATGGGTGTAATAAATTACACAATATTCGCAAGGTAATGTACGTTATTTGAGATCGGGTTGATAATTGTCGAATGTACGCATAGGTAGATGTGTTTCATTACCATTATCTGAATATTTTCATATTACAAAGCACAGTATGAAGAAATATCACCCCCAAATAATCTGGCATCTCATATTCTCGAAATTGTGACAAACGAATATCTCTGATATTATACAATAATGTCGCTATTAAAGCGAAACCGGGGCGAATTGCTAGTGTAATAGTAGTATATGATAAAATATAAGAAGGAGATGTGGATAATGTACCTACTCTTTGTGTAACTGCAAAATAAATCGGACAGGAAAATCCATAATTATAATCATGTTACAGTCGTTTGGGCACGCCATCAATGAAAATGGTTAGAAATCTAGAAATGGCTCATTACATTAACAAATCACAAAAATACATTAAAAACATCAAAACCCTTGAAATAATGTCGATCAAAGGTTAACTCATCAAGTCAACCAGACAAATCAACTCATTACGCCGTAGTCACACCAAGACTTGGCTGGGCGCCCTTCCAGTTATTATTTGCGCCCGAACACCGGAGTAAACACGGCCCAGGCCGCGATCGTTCATTTTCAATTCCAATTTTGGGAGGCCCAAGTGTTCGCCCGACGAGCGGGCTCGATTTCACGGCAAGTTTAACCGGCTTGTTTGTCCGACGTTCAGTTACAGCCTCTCGGAACGTGTTATCGACGCGATCATCCCTATCGGATCGAGTTTAAAACTTTAAATCACTTTCAGAGCCCATCAAAGATCCCATGGTCGAGGCGCGAGATCTGATTATCACTTTTGTTGTCTTTCTATTAGCCGTCATCGGAGAAAGTTCTGTGCTCAAAGCGTTATCGGCATCTATTATGGCAACGGTTTCGCTTAATTTTACGATAACAGCAGGCTGAATTAGTTTCGGAGCGTCACCTGAAATTTCATTTATAACGGCAATATTGTTAATGTTCTCCGCTATATCGGCTTCGGTCCCGAGTTTTAATTGCTTCCAGCCGATTGGTGTTGATCTTCTTATGAGTTTGTTATTTGTTGAACCTTATACGTTTTACGACTTTCGTGCTTGTTGACTACTCTTTCGTCGTCTACTCGTGGTAACAAACCCGACAACATGTGAGGTGACAGTTGGTAAACCTTGTACAAAATTGAAGGTATCAAAAATGGCAAATGAGGAATAATCTCAACCAGTATGGGAAGTGCTAAAAGAGGTGTGTTATGATCGTCATTAACAAATTATTGGTACATTAATAGCTACTTTTGATGTAGTATCGATAATATTTTTAACAAGTTATCGTGCAGTGTCTAGACACAAATTACTTCAAGAAGGTTGCCGGAACATAAACAGCAAAACACAGTATAGAACTTTTTATAATTCATTTAATTTATTTTACTGCTATCAGATCAAAAGTAAAACTTGTTCTAGAATTTGGGTTACAAAATATATTTGTTCTTTACTTGAATGAATGTTTCGTAAAAATATTGAATAATTGCTTGTTTGGACATTGTCAATTTCTGCGTGTGATACGCAAGTCCAAGTCCAAGTCGTGCGTGACTGATCACATCATGGGTAATTAAACTTAGTTCAGTTTGAGCCATTTGCTTGAAAACAAGAAGAAAAAGATAATACATTTTATGAGTTAAGAAAATAAGAGAATTTTTTAAAATGTGCTTAATTTATATGAGAATGAAACATATTTTCAGAAATAAAGCAGTACATCGTTAAAAGTACTGTAATAATAAAATAACAACGCTCAAATTGTTATAATTCCAACATTACCCAAACGAACGAAACCTTTTTATGCCTTTAGATTTGTTTTGAAGCTTCAGTTTTAGTAGCCTTAGATGGTCTGATAGACCTACTCGACGTCATAGTTATTTATTTCGTTCGTAATGAAGCCAGCAAACTATTCGCATAATTTCTCAGGCCTGTGTGATAAAGGATTGTCATTAACGTCATTATGTCAAAAATGACATTACATTTTCTACGATCTTGTGTACTGATGACAGCATACCGACCTACCCAAAACCAGCATATAAGAAGCTAACATTGTTATTTTATTGTATAGTGCATTTATTCATCTTAAGCTATTGTAATAACTTGTCACAACTGAGTCCAAAGTAGGTTCTTGCGCGGGGTGTGTGGCTAGCTAGTAGTGTTATGCGCGTCGTTAAACGTCATCCTCACTGTGAATTGGTGGATGAGATCGACAACAAAAACTGCCTTCGCCAATAGGCGATACAACATTTAGCGACTTATATAGTGATATTTTACAATGTGGAGATTTTGCGACCTGGACGTTTTGCAACCTGGACATTTTGCAACCTGGACATTTTGCAACTTGGACATTATGCAACCTGGACATTTTGCAACTTTGGCATCTTTTTACCAGTTGACATTTTGCAACTGGGACATTTTGAGACTAAACGCGATATCTTTATAAAAGTATTTTCAAAACAGTAAATAATTTAAAAAATTCACAAAAATTCTTTACTATTTATAAAGTTTAAAAATGTTTCCGAGTACAACATAAAATACTTGCAATATAATGCATGTGTCAAACAGTACGCTGTTAGTGATGATTTATTTTATGCTACTCAGTGACAAACGAGCAGACAGCCCACCTGATGGTAAGCGGTAACTGTCACCTATAACATCTACAATTCCGTTAGTTAAGTTGCAGGTAACAAAAAAATAGAACCACAGGTGAGCTGTCACTGTCAGGACTAAAATGAAATGTCTCCTGCCTTTACTTTCGCTGGCTACTTTATTCTTCAAACCCTTACTGTATGTGATATACAGTTGTTAGATAGTTTTGAATTAACCACGAGAGAATAAACCTAATAATAATCATAATCATTTATTCATTTGTGGTACACAGGTTATACAGTTTAAGTAGAATGGAGCCTCTGCGACCTGCCATCAGCATACAAATTTTAAACCTAAGTCCAACATTTCAATAAAAAACTCAACGTACATTTTATTAATTTAATTCGATGTCCCGACATAAACCTATAAATTTTCAGAGCGATTCGTTTCAGCAGTTCTGATAAAATCAATGTTCGGTTTTATTTATAGGTTTCGCAGCTGCTGAAAACTTGAGATGATTAATTGGTTTCGGTTTCGGAACATGCGATCGGGTGTCGGCGATTATTGTAATTTGACCGCGTTCGATTCGGCCGGCGAGGCACTTTCGTTTGTTTCTTTAGGCGCTTGTTTGCTGCGTCTTGTGATGTATAAGGGATAGGAAGGAGAGTAGGGCATTCAATACGTCTCTTTTAATTACATTAAGTACAGTGAGTGAGTACAGTGGTGTACTTAAGAGTGTCTCCCCCGAGCGCGCTCTATATAAACGTAGTTTGATCCCATTTTCAATATTTCGCCAACAAAACCAATGAAATTTTGTAAACGGGATCCAGAAACAAATATCTTTGCTTGTGGTTTTTCAGACTTTCGTTAAAAAATATCGTTTCAAAGTTACACGGGATTTAAGATGAGGTGGGCTGTCCGCTGTTTGTCACTGAGTAGCATAAAAAAATATTTCCATACAATTTTCAAATCCTGTGTTCAAAATACAATACCTGAAACAATATATTCAAACGAAAATCGGACAAACACCGGTTCAAATAGAATCTCCGTATGGTCGATACGGCCGGTATAATAAAGACAATTTTCCGCAAAATTGCACGTGTAATAATGTTGACGGTGCTCGTACATATCGACAGAGAAATGGTACTGGACTCGCTCGCCACTCGCCATTGTACCTGTACTCGCCCGCCACAGTCTTAGACCAATTTAAATATGGCATATGATTGGTTACCTTAGCTATGTGTTTATTTTGATGGACGCATAGTGTTGATAGCTACTAAAGTATTTTTTTATTAGTCTAGCCAGGCATTTGACCGCCATCTCACTTGGTGGTAAATGACGATGCGGCCGAACAGTTTGAACCCTGTGCGTTCGTGCGCCCTGAAAGAGCCCACGGTGAAACCTCATAAAAATACTAAATACAGGTGTAATTGTCGAACAAAATGAGAAAACACTTACTAGAGAACCACTAGGCACAGAATCTACGAAGTGGCTAGGGGGTGGCTAGGCGTAAGTGGACGCTGCGTGTCCTCGGGTATCTGGAAAGATTTCAAAATAAGCTCTCTGTCATTGGCACAGAACTCAAAAATGCATAAGCTTTGGGACATTTTACACATTTTACGGTCATTTTTTTGTATTGTCATACAAAGGTCAGTTTGTATTGTCATACAAAGATTTAACCCAGTCTACCAATATATCAACCGCTGCATATTCTACTTCATAATTGATATTACTGTCTTGTCATGTCTATACTAAGGATAAATTAGTAGCTTTACCAAGCTACTTACGTCACAAGTCACCATAATATTTATCGACTGAGTGTGGAATTCTACTGTGACCTTTCCTCCGATCGTTTTCACCGTCCGACATTTCGACTGTCGTAACTCAATTCTGTGCATTCACGACGACTAATTTGTGTGGGAGTTACGTATTTGTTTTAGGGTAGTTTATTTACGTAGGTCGTACGGGTAAGAGTTCTTATTCAATAAGCAGGTTAACATTGGGTTTTAGTACCAATATTCTGTGTTTTACGGATTACGGATAACGAACTACTTTTGCTATGGCACCAACGCTGAAATCGATAAAAATCAGCTATGTCCATACATTTTGCTTGGTTTTTCAATTTTGTATGAAACAGTTCATTGGTTTTTCGTGATTTCAGAGTTGGTGCCATAGCATCACCAAGCATACATACTTATCCTCTTTTTAATTAATATTAATAACTATAGAAAACATATTTCGACATATTACTAACTCTTTCCTCTTGTTTGCAGTACCACCAGAGAAGCCAGTGGTGGTGAACCGGTGGGGACGAGTCATCAACACCACCACGCTCGGCCCTCACGAGGAGGGAGAGGATGTACTCCTGACCTGCCGAGTACTTGGAGGTATGGATAATTGGATAAACATATTGGATTGCTTGCTTAGCCTTAGACAGTTTATTGTACAGCGAATTACAGACGTGTATAGAACGTTAAACGTGGGGTGCGTGCCATTTGCAGGGAACTATACCTATCAATTCTCACCTTTTTCAGGAAGCTTTTCTCATAAGGACAGATTATCAAAAATATAGTTTCGCTAAAGGACATCATCTCAAATCGGCGGAGAACACGTTAAATATCAATCACAATGTACAATTTGTCATTTGAAATAAAACAAGTTTTAATAAAATATATTTTTCATAGTAAGCTTTCATCGCGCGTTCTCTGTGGTCAGAGTATTTGTCAAGACTAATCAAATGAGAACCCAAACTCGATGGGTTTACCATGTGTAGTTGAGGAGTTCCTATGGCCGCCTTCCGTCTCCATCATCAGGACAACTCGATGGTATCATAACATTGCATTGTCACCGAACTTCATGCGTCTGCAAAATTTCAACTCATTGGAAACCGGGAAATGGGTAAAATTTAACTTGCAAGATTTTATTACGAATATCACACATGGAGACATGTGAATATATATCCATTTTATTCACTTACGTTTTGTTTTCTAATTATAGTATCGATCAATGTCAGTAGAAGACCTTGGCTCGTCAGTACTCACATTCGATCATTATTTATTAACCCAGAAAATTACTACCCACTCTTCTACACGCGGCGTAAGCCATTTTCGCATTCAAATTGCTATCTTCAAAACAGGCATTTTCCCAAAGGAGGCCCTTTAAAATCATGAGGAAGATATCTCTAAAAGCATTAACGTCTCTGGGGGTTATGCCTCGGTGACTCACCCACGTGTTTTAAACAGCGTAATTATATGCAAGATTAACACCCACTTCGACTCGGCTAATGTGTCTTGTTCTTGGTGTTGGCATGGTTAATTTTATCATTAACGGGAGTTTAGTCGATAAAGTTATGTGAAGAGCGTCGGTGAAGAGCGGCTGTTAAGCAGTTCGCTTCGAAAGCGAGAGGAATCGGGTTCGAACTCCAGTGCCGGCCATGTGCAGTCATTCAACAAATAAGTTGACCCCCTACCATATGATAATCAATATGACAATATTGACTAAGTGGGTCAGGTAATTGTAACAATGACTATTTTATGAGTTATGTACATTATTAACTTAAAGCTAATTATAGTTGTTCTTCCTATTTACAAAACAATTTGAAACAATGTAACTACATTACGTAATAAACTTTTCAGTTAATAGTTTATTCCACACAATACGTAGCGCTACAGACTTAACGAAATTAAAAATGACACAATAGGCACTAGGTAGTACTTCGAAGTAAAAATCCCTTCCAGCAGGCGCATAAAAGGGGCACATGGTGGAGTATAGGGGATGAATGAGATCTGATTTTCTTTTGCTAGCACGACTTTTACTACAGGTACCTCAAAGACCGGCACCGCATCCTTGCATCAGGTGGACCACATGACCGTATGCTTTCTAAGTCAATAAAAAACATTAAGTTGGGTCATGAAATATCTGTAGTGAATTTATTTATTGAAATATTAAAACAATACCTACCTACACTTATTCCAAGCCAATATTTCTCGCCGAGTCGCAAGAGAATCAAAGTCCAAAGTCCACATTTCCGAGAATTGTTCGTTATATGACAGAATTTATTTCCTCCCGGTACTTGATTTGGATTGCCTCGCTCCCTTTGAACTGTCTGCCGTGACGTCGAGTTTGTTTACTTGCTTCATGTACGTCGACACAGGAATGCTTGCTTCGCTTGCTCGCCTCTCTTTAGGTGAGGTGGATTCCAATCTCGTTTTGTAGTGAATTTTACAACGGTTTCCTCTGACGCTGAGTGGAATGTGTATGTGTAACTTTATTTATCACCTATTTATATCTGTCGTGTTAAGGGCATCGGTTGCCTAATGGCTAGCGGTACTGACACGTAACTGAGAGGTACCGTGTTTGAGCCCCAGTGCCAATGATTTATTCTCAATGAACACTTATTATGTGATTAGCTAATCCTGGATCATGGTCAAGACGGACGCGAGAATACTGCTGGGATATTACCGTCAATATGACTTGCGGTACTCTGTAAGGACTCTTTTGGCCGTGTGGCATCTGGCAGAGTAGAATAGCACCAACCCCGACACTCGTAGGTGTCATACAAGGCGACTAATGTTTTCGAGGTAAAACTTCTAGTCTCCGTAGGCTGGAAAATGGGCAGCAGCGTTTTCCATTGTTCTATATTTTATATAACACTACGATCTCCAAATCGCCGGCCAAGCGTGGAGATTATAGCAATAGACTCTCCTTTCATGGAGGAGGCTCTAATTCCTGCATTCGACTGTTATGGGCAGTTATGATGACTCTGTAAAGTGGAGGTACTTCCCGAGTCGAGTGGCTCCAACGGGATATTGCGTGACACTTAAATACATTTACATGGGTCTTACCGTCAATCCAATAGGGAAAACGAACGCGATTGAGTGTGCCTCTATTGTGTGTATAATAGTGGCTAAAAGAGTCACATTAACATTGGGAATATTGTTTAAATTAAGTACTTATCACGTGATATACATAACACTCAGCCCTAAAATTCCTCAAGAAGAAGAGGCGTCAGCGAAATAGGCACTGGGTTGCCTTGGTCTGATCCTAATGGGCCGCAGAATCTATACGGCTTGTTCCCGCCGTTGTTTCTACGCTGCACCCTCGCAGTTTGTTTGCCGACTCGAAGTGAGCCGACACAAGAACGCTTTTATCGGGCCAAAAATACCCGTCATTCGTCGAGAAATTCACAAGGAAAATTGGAAACAAATAAAATTCTACCAAATTGAGTTCTTCGGGGTCTTAAGATGCCGGGGAGATGGCAAAGGGAGCTCGTGTATAGTTCGTGGGTGTATGTTGTCGCGTAGAATTCTAAAAACATAAAGTAAAACATAAGTAATACATTAGTAGATGGGGAGTGTCTGTTACCGTGTCGTAACGGTGTCCGACTCGCAACCGAGAGTTACCGGGTTCGAACCCCGCTGCTGCTATGGTTGGTATGTACCAATGACTCTTTTCTGAGTTTTCTACATTAGTTGAATACTAACCGATGCTCTTACGGTGAGGGAAAATACTGCGATGAAACCTGCACATTCAGACGATTGAATTTGTGACCATGATCCAATCAGGTCAGGTTCCCCTGCTAGCAGGGTCACGGAGGTCAGACGATAGTACCTTCACTGTAATTTCCTGATCTGCCAAATCCTGGATCATGATCAAGTCGGACCCCGGGCCCTCGTGCGCAAAAGCACAAACGGGACATTTACGCCAAGACGATTATTATTATAACATTAAGACTCTGACGGGAGTCCAAATTTGATTACATGGAAGGCATACGGTCAGACGATAGAATGGAATGGTTCGGTGCCAGCCTTTGAGGTACGTCTAGACATACCTTTTGAAGAACCGCCAAGTTGTAGCGCAAAGGAATGACTTCAGGAAAGATGTCCATGATCAAATTTTAACAATTCAGCATTTCAATTCTCTTCTACATTCGTGGAGAGTGTTTATGTAATCTCGGCGCTTGGCATGCATGTTGGAGAAAGCAATTGGCCATTTTCTAGACTTCAGGGGTCCTAGCTTTATCTAGTCTGCCTTTAATATCTAAAAGCTTGCTTTTTAAAAATCGCGGCTACTTACAAAGCGACATATAAATGGTTATAATTTTTTTTATTAACCGAACAGCAATAGGTAGCTGTCCTCGGCACACAAATATGTCATAGTGTCTTTTTATCAAACAAAACAATTGACATATTTCGTAGATTCATAGGGGATTCGATATTTTGGTTCCCCTTCGCTTTATGACTAACTAGCGAGCCTGGCGCGACTACATTCTTATGGCGTCCTATCCCTACCCTACCCTACATCTATCGTATACCTACCCTACACCTACGTTACCTCTAGCTATCATTTTCTTGTTATAAACCTTGCTCTTGAATCACTCTATCTATTGATGAAATACGCATTAAAATCCGTTGCGTAGTTTAAAAGATATAAGCGTACATAGATACACACATGGATACAAAGAGACAGCCTTGAACCGAATTTGTTTTGTACTATGTATAGATTTAAATATTTTTGTCTTCTTCTGATTTCAAAAAATACGTTTCCTACATCATTATTCGAGAAAGTCAACAATATCCATTACATTTCGTAAGGAATAAACTTGTTGGGAAAGAGGTTAAAGTAGTATATTTCCCCTTCATAGCAAACATGGAAAGGCTTTTATCCCGCAGTTACGCATATAGTGCACGTCAGAATGGATTGTCTAAATACACCGTAATAAGCTGGGGAAATGGTCGAAAATACATTGGTGTGAATAAAATGCAAGAATAATAACTGTTTACGGAAATGTATCCTTTGAGGCTCGACTGCGGTAAATTTGACGGAAAGCGCTAAACTAAGCCACGACCAAAACATTGGACGCAAAATAGAGGTAAAATTTAAATTTAAATTTACGTATTTTTGTTATTTAATAAGAAGGGATGGTTCCTTATTGAATAAACTTTTTGATTGAAAATATCGCATCATGATATAACGCTTATAATTTGTGTTTGTGATCGCTGTGAGACGCTGTGGCAGTAAGTGATTTATAAGTGTTATAAGACATGTAATACTTCCAATCGTTAGTTGGTTAGAAGAAATCTACGTGTACGAGTAGACAATTTTCGCACCGCAATTACAGATCCGGTATTTACGCTGGGACGTGTTTAAATTAAAAGTCACGTATTTAAAATACACGGCACCAATCAAAATGGATTTTATCAGGTTACTCTGCCCTCGAACGAAATACGAAATCGACGTGGGCCAACAAATTTACATAATCGAGAAATTGATTGAAGCGTCCCCGAAAATACACTGGATAAAAAATCGGCCAGAGTAAAAAAAATTCAATTCCTGCGTAGTAGATGCCTTTCTAATGACAGAGGCTTAGGCGGGACTTTGTTTTCCGACTTGGCGAGGGCCCCTTTTCGGACGCCCAGGGCGCCTGTTGCGTCGGGTTAAAGTACAGTGAATTGTCGTTTTGTCCCATTGAAAAAGCATTATTTCTTTAAAATGAGTTCGCCGAACAGAGCACCTTTTAAAAGGCGTTCCACTTGCCTTTTTCGGATGGCTGGGGCCTCAAACTTAAACAAAGCGGGCCGCATTTTCTTAGACCACTTCCCTTGTTTCCAGTGATTTTTCTCGCCATTGAATTTCGTTTTATCTTCCACGGACTAACTCGGTTCGTTGGGATTCGTTCATCGAAACGTTTCAGTCAATATTGTCGATGTTGATTTTAAGTGGGTTGTGTACTCATCCCCACAAAGTAGACCCTCTGTTGATCACCACGCGAAGGTTCAAAAGAACGTTTCTCGCTCGTACGATTCGGATGTAGAATGAGCATGGAAACGTTTAAGAGGGTGGGCAAAGCAAAGGTAACTTGGAAAACCCTTGGTGTGGCTGATGTCCATAGGCGGCGGTGACCACTTTCCATCAGGTCCGCTTGCCTGCTTTTTTATGGTGTAACACAATAAAAATGTATTAAAACTTCTACTTACCATAATCATTACCACACAAAACAAATCTAATATCTCCTCTCCCCCCTATGTTCGTTGTCAAACGGACTACTCTCCTCGGCTTTGCCGTAAATAAATTCAACAGAAAGCATTCTATTTGAAAGGCGTCCCTTTGTGCGACCGTTTGTTTGTTTGCACCGTCCACGGCTGCTTTTGTTCGTGACAGCATACCTGAGCGTCCGAACTGGACAATCCTTAGGTTCACTCCAACTTAATTGAGTTAGTGCAGGTCTCGTCTGTGGCGACACGTTAATTCGGTAGTCAATAGCTTTAATTTGGATTTCTGTTGACGGTGGCTGACCATTTTGGACGGTTTGGATTTAGCTTTGATCGGCCTTGTCGTTTGGAGCGTTCAGTGCTTGTCGTGGGTTCTGTTTAACTTTGAGTTGTATATGTGCCTGTTAAAACCATATTTTATACAGGCACAATAAAATTAAACTTGTTCCAGTAAATATCGCAACCAATATTCCGTTCGTCGATAACAGAATGTGCAAATAAACGATTAACAACACTCAAAATAGTGCAAGAAGTCATAGTTGATTTAAAGAGCTACTAAAGAGCAATAGAATAGGTGCCTTTAACAAATATTCTATTCTATTCTAATTTGATTTTTAATGGAATTTCATTTATGTCACTCCAAAAATGTAGGTGAATGGCATCAAACACGTTTCTTAATATACATGAAAACTCACGTCACTCCTCATCAAGTCCCAAATATTGTAATGAAACACAAACTCATATTAGAAATCCCATTGTATTGACAACGCGGATGAAGCCCGCGAGTCTCGCAACGCTACGCAATATTCACTGGAATCAAATCATTCACGTTTCATTAGTTTGTAGCCAAGCGCGAACGTTGTTTATTAAATATCGAGCGAGAACAAAACAATATTAAGGAAGTTCGCCCTTACAGGGTTTGAGCTCAGGCCTGTTTATTGTATAGCGAAGCATGAATTAGGTTGATGGTTCGCGTTTCAGGACCAACCAGCTCGAAGAATGCGTGCGTAATTCATCTGTTTACAAGCTTTTCTTTATAGAGTTTTTATCCCTGTTTCCGATTGACCTGAAATTTTGCATACTTATGTCAGTTCGGTGGCAATGCAATGTCGTGATAAATTCGGGGCCAGATAAGATTGTTTTGAGGTTATGGTGTCCTTGTTTATATTGTGAGTTAATATTGTTGACTGTCTGTCAAATTTAGTTCTTTGGTCATCCGCTAGCAATCTAATCCAATCTGGCCCCGGCTACCATTGAGCCTAAAAACCTTCCACGGGAGGTCTAAGAAGCGATGGATTGACTCCGCTGACTTCATTTCGGCATATAATTCGATGATGTTGAAGTTCGGGCGAAGTGGAAAAGAAATATTTGGAATGCTGACCTCAGTAGAAGCCAATATATATATAGCCAATATAATATTGACCACTAGGATGATGCTGATTTATCATGTTTGACCAGTGTAGCCTGTTAGAACTGCGGATGCAGCGTCAATAAAAACACCACTTAATAATAACCATTTTTCGTCCCGTTATTGTTATCCGACAAAGTGGTCAAACCTATTTTTTTAGCTAAAAGCTATTACTGTCCAGAAATTGCTGCTATTCAAGCTCATTGTTTATATATTCTTATAGTCTCCAGGCTAAACGGTCTGCGTCCAAAACACAAAGCCCCGTGACCCGGTTCCGAAGCAATTATGAAAAGGTGAAGCCCGGATCGATTTTCTGCAGCCAATTTATGAATGCAAGAGTCACCTTCCGTATTTTTAATTTCCTCGCGACAATAGGTCATGAGGAAATTGAAAGACTGGAAGGTGAAAGGTCGGAAAAGACGTTAGCATGTCCTTGTTCTAGTCTCGGAATTGATCGATGAAGATATTTATGTGTATCATTGGTTGTTTAGTTTTTTCAAGTGGGTTTGTATTGCAACGTGCTTTTATGAAATGGTAATTCGTTTTATCCGTGGGGCCACGTTTTTTGTTCTTGTTGTGTAATCTTACGGCGGTTGGCGATTATTATCGTTGTATTTACTTTAGAGATCGCAGCGGAATTCCTTATTTCTTACCTAGCACTCAACCCAAACCAGTCTCTTTGATTTCTCAGCCAGGTTGTCCGTCTTCGGCCAGGTAATACAACCTTGTGTTTTACCCTTTATTTATTAGTTAAAAAAGTTTGTACTTTTTGTTAACCGTTGTGTGCCCTATAAGAGTTTTCTGTGGTGTCCGGGAGACTGTAGATGTAATGTCAACTCCATCCATCGGGTGTCGTAGAAGGCGACATCTATCATCTCACCCGCTCAATTTGAGAGCGAGTGAGACAGCGTGAGTGGATGGTTTTACGTTCAATTTGAGGTCGGCAGATGAGCCTTAGGTCTGTAGTTTTACCTATCTAGTCTTTGCGAGCAGTATTGCGCAAATTGTCGCTCTATCTATCCACAGGCCGCCCTTCACTACGTTTTATAATTTCAATGGCAATAATACCGACCACCATCGTACGCTTTCTTGTGTACTAAACTGTTGTTTGTGTCAATAAATGTTCTTTATTTCTTTCTTTCAAACTCACCTCACTCACTGTAATTAAAAGTTAGTTTACGTGAGCGGATATAATTATGCTCGGACAAATAACACAGCGCCATCGAGCCCCAAAGTAAGCAAAGCTTGACTTATGGATGCCAGAAAACTAATAAACTACTTATATAATTTTTTTAATACATATTTATTTTATACAATATAACACCCACACCCGTAAAAGAAATTTATTCTTCATCATTTCAAGAACCCGGGACCTCTGCGTAGCAGACCGGCATGTTAACCAACTAATCCACTCAGGTCGTCATAGAATATAGATACTAATAAAAGGATATTATTCATTCTGGATCATGAAGCTGTGTGTTTGGAATAGAAAGTGTCGGCCAGAAAACAATTTGATGTTTTCAGATAAAGAACATTACAATAAAATTTTCTGACATATTACTATTACTATGGCGACAATGTACGCCCACCACCATCACCATGCTCCACCTTGGTCATAGGTACAGTACTAAATATATTTAGCTTGTAACAACCTAACATCGGAAATACAGGTTTGACATTATAATAAAAATGTTAGCGATTGTTTCCTCTATCGGAAATTTTCTAGCATTTTTGGTCAAAAAATTTATGAGTAATGTTTCTATTATTTAAAAGGTAGTTTATAGTTTTCAACGCCCTAATGAACAAATCATAATAGTAAATACAATTAAGAGTCAGAAGCATCGGCTGCTATAACTGTAGGAATTTGTTGTTGCCTACCTTAGTGCATGCGTCTCTGCAATGATTACTCGTCACCTGAATATTGACGACCTACCTGAATGCAGGCGTGATATGGCATTGTTATCATTGACAAAGGATCACTGAGCTCCGCAGTTACAGTATCGAATATATCTATGGAGACGACAAACAACCGTTAGTGTGAATTGGCTTTCGATGCAAATGTATGAATCGTTGCTGTGTTCCCGAGCGTTATCTGGGAACTATTTCTAGGAGTTTCCTTCGATACGGCAATGTATATGCGGAATATTAATGTTTTACATATGAAATTAGTGTTTTGTATGGCGAAAATTTCAGAAACTGGAATTTTCGTACTAGCAAATTTTTGATATTCTTGGAAACGAAAAAACTTTTTAGGTATAAACAGACAATATTGAGCTAACTGGTGCATACCATTTCATTGTAGGTAATAACTATCCTTTCCAAAAAACGTACATCACTTACTTAAAGAGTCAAAACTGACGTTAAATGAAAATGGATATTTTCAATCCCCTTTGAAAAACTTGAGAATACATAATTTTGAGACGCCAACTACATAGGCAAGGACCCAATATATGTGCGGAAAACAGAAGTGACCTAATTAAATAGAAAGCCTCGGCTATTCCAATGTGTTTAGTTTATATAGCTTTGGCCGGCTCTTTCGACATGGCTCTCTAGATAACCACGCTTTACTACTGTTTCCATAGGTTTCCATTTTATTTAAGGTAGCATAGGATGTGTTCACTAGAAATATTCGACGTCCAAAACGATTAATTCACGACGTTGTGCCAAAATCAGGCAGACTCCTAAAGCTTGACTGAGTCCTACTACCTGTACGCTAATAACGTAAATCTGTTGCCAACAATTCTCTGACTTCAATTATTGAAGTTGTTGCTTTTGCGCTTCTGTATCATTAATTTCATAGGGTTAGTTGCTAAATGGAAAGAGCTAAGCTCGGAGTTTCTTTGCGCGATCGAGTCAAAAATGAGGAGATCCGCAAGCGAACCAAGGTCACCGACATAGCTCTAAGGATTGCCAGATTGAAGTGGCAGTGGGCAGAGCACATAGCTCGAAGAGCAGATGGCCGATGGGGCAGTAAAGTTCTCGAGTGGCGACCTCGTACCGGTAGACGCAGCGTGGGTAGGCCTCCTACAAGGTGGACCGACGACCTGGTAATGATCGCAGGTACCAGCTGGATGCGGAAAGCACAGGACCGGTCTTTGTGGAGATCTCTGGGGGAGGCCTATGCCCAGCAGTGGGCGTCTTCTGGCTGATATGATGAGTTGCTAACAATGTTTCATTCCAATAAACTTAAACTATTAAATCGATTATAAGTACCATAAAGTAACAATTTCAATAATTGAAATCAGAGTATCGTTGGCAATAGAGTTACGTAATTAGCGTACTGAAATAGAAATAGTAACAGAAAACATTTATTTACACACAATATTACCACAAACACATAACAAATGGCTCAAAGGGGTTGAATCACTGACCTCCAAGTTTTAATAAGAAGTGACATAAAAAAGCATAAATATAATTATTAATAACAAACAACATGAAATGAGGAAACAACAACTAGACAAACATATATGAATAGAAGAAAATTGAAGAACAGAGCCGTTGCATGTGGATATGGTGTGGTGTGTAAAAGGGACCTCACTCAGCTTCATGCCCTGGCGGAGACCAGGGCGCTGGTTTTCAGTGAGACCTGCTGAGTGAGGCACGGACGAAGACGTTTTAAATAGCTTAATACAACGTGTGTAGTGTAAATACGTGTAATACTGATAATATTCTATTCTATTCAAAGTTTCAGTGACAGTTACCGCTTTCGATGGGCTATTCGCTCGTTTGTCACTATATGGTATAACAACAAAACTTCCTTCCCCAGGTCGCCCAGAGCCCTCAGTGCGATGGCTCGTGAACGGGGTCCTCGTCGACGAGGAGTATGAGCACAACACCGGTGACGTCATAGAGAACCGACTCCTATGGCCTCAAATCAGTCGCACGGACTACGCAGCAGTATTCACGTGCCAAGCCACCAACTCGCAGCTCACCGCGCCAAAGGAGCTCTCTTTGGTGCTGGATATGTTCTGTAAGTATGATACACTAAATTAAAAGACTTTAGCTGTTATTCACTGAGTATATATCGGTAATGGTTCTGGTAATGACTCTGTCAGTGGTGCTCTACGATCTTGACGTAATTTTCACACTTGTCATTTTACGACTTTGACAAAATACGATGGATTTATTGAAACAAAGACTTGTTTCTTAAATTGACTTTGTCCCTTATCACGTTGTCTTTTTGAATACATTTTTCTATTTACGTCTGCCTTGAGGAACTAATGATTAGTTTGAATTGAATTAGCACTAGTTTGAACTATTATAGTTCAAACTACTAGCCCCAACCTACCCTATTTATTCTCTTGAATCACTCTATCTATTGTTGAAAACCGCATTATAAACTGTTGCGTAGTTTAAAAGATCTAAATGTACAATAGATCATACATAGATACATAGGGACAGTCAGCGAAAAGCAACTATGTTTTATACTATAAATCATAAAGAGGGAAAGTCACGGTAAAGAAAACCCAGTCGTAATATTTAAGAAAATTCACGAGCTAGACCGATAGCACATTACCAAACAACTACACCGCCATCTAGTTTCAAATGCGGGCTTTATTACAGTAAAACCACTGACTGTGGAGATCAACAAGCCGGCTGAAGTCGGCGAGGGCGGAGTCCTAACTGCGGAGCGTCGGTACGAGGTCACCTGCGAGTCCGCCGGAAGCAGACCACCAGCTGTCATCACCTGGTTCAAGGGAAAGCGGCAGCTGAAAAGGATTACTGTGAGTGCTAGAGATTATCTTTGCCTTTTACCTTTTCCTGTGTGACAAAAAAACAATAATAACTACTACTAACCAGCTCTGTACGTACGTATATTGTAGCAAACTGGCTCATTTAATCAAACTACTCCTCACCAAACAGTACTACATTACTATACAATATTCTATCGTATTTTGAAGTTTGGTTTCCAAACCCGAAACAGAAAAGAAAATAAAAAATATCGTGAACAAATTCACACAACGCCATCTAGCCCCAAAGTAAGCAAAGCTTGTGTTATGGGTGCTAGATAACTGATAAACTACTTAAACACTTGTTTATTAATTACATACTTATTTACATAGAACACCCGTAACAGAAATTAAAATTCATCATTTCAATTTCTGCCCGGCCGGGAATCGAATCCGGGACCTCTTGCGTGGCATGTTGACCACTGAACCACTCAGGTCGTCAAGATAACCAAGATCACCAAGCTGCTAATGATTCAACGAGTCGCCGATTAACCAATCATATAGGTAACAAATATAATATGATCGATGATAAACAGTTATGACAATTTTGTTAATAAATTATCTGGGCGTTAATCACCCGGTTGTGCTCTCGCGCGAAATCCACCTTGACCATGATCCAGGATTTGGATGATCAGGTTATTACAGTAGTGCGATTACTATCTGATCTTATCCTGACAAGATTAGATTACGTTAAAACATAGTGGCCTGAATGTGTAGGTTTTTCTAGACGTTTACTCTCACCGCAAGATAATCATCAGAATAATATAGAAATAGTCGTCAGTGTACTTATTTGCATGGCAGGACTGGGGATCGAACTCGGTATCTCGCTTACGCGGTCGACCCGCTAGCCATTACGCCACCGACGCACCCATCGATCATAATCAGCATTAATTTATAAGATATCCTATCCTACTAATATTACAAATGCAAAAGTTGGTAAGGATGGATGTTTGGATGTTTGTTTGTCCTTGACGCAAAAACTACTAAAGCGATTTGGATGAAACAAGAAGAGCACGTAGGCCCAAATTTACACCGAAATTCAACGTGATTCTCGCGGGAACGGGTCCAGAACTTAATAACAAAATTTTAGGTCCGGAACAAAACCAAATATTACGCGGCCAAAGTCACGTTCAAAAGCTAGTAGGTAGTATACAAATCACAACTTTAATAGAAATTCAAGTAGATACTCTCCATATTAATTCCCATAGCATGAGCCAAAGTGATTCAGGAAAAAATATCATTCTCCGTTATGCTTTACGTCAGGAAACGGTTATTAGCATAAACGTTTGTGTGCATTATTTACAGTGATATGCGACTGCTGTGCACGCCATGTAAATACGTGTGTTTGTATTGCGCAAAAATATTTCAACTAGCTTATGCCATTATTATTATTGGCCGTGTGGTGTCCGGCAGAGTAGAATAGCACCAACCTACACTCGTGGGTGTCGTGCAAGGCGACTTACGTTGTCGAGGCATGAGATCTAGAGTCTCCGTAGGCTCGAAAATGGGCAACAGCGTTTCTCATTGTCGTATTTATTACACAGCGATCTGCAACCCGCCTGTCAGTCGTGGAGATTATGGCAATAGCCTCCCCTTGCGTGGGAGAGGCCCTAAGTCCTGCAGTGGTCTGTTATGGACTGTGATGCATTCGTCAGCCTAGTGTAAGGAGAATTGGCGGCCTAGTGGTTAAATAAATATAAATATGTTTATTCAAAAAACATTGTTCCATTGTATGTCAGTAAAATGTAAACCTTATAAACTATTGCTAGTTTAAAAAAGCTAAAGTTAAGCTTAGTTAAGGGGTCCGACTCGTACCCCGACGTACCGAGTTTGAATTCCACTGCCGCAATGTTCTCATGACTCTTTTATGAATTATGTACATTAGTTGATCACTAACCGAGGCGCTTACGGTGAGGGAAGACACCGTAATAAATCCTGCACATTCAGGCGACTGAATGTATGACCGTGATCCAATCTGGTCTGGTTCCCTTGTTAACAAGGTCGCGGAGGTCAGACGGCAGACGTTCCACTGTAATCACCTGATCTGACAAATCAAAGACCATGGTCAAGGCGTACCCCGAACCCTCGCTTGCGACTGCATAACCAGGACATTAACGTCAAGATAGCCTCTACGCACACAATATGTAATCCTAACACAATTGAGATCCTAAGATAATGTAACGTTGCATAATCATTGAAGCATCATCATTTGGTTAGTCCCGGCGTCTGTTTCCGATGTACATGTACCTAGTTATTGGTACAACCCCTTGAGAGAATAATAAGGGTATAGGGATGAACTAAGCTTATATATGCAGGCTTCGGAATGTAAATCAGTACAATGCTGCACGTGTTTTCTCGGTAATGAGATGGTGAGATACTTCTGATTGTTTAGGTTGTACGAATAGAGATTTACCTTTAGGCAATCATGTTTTATTAGTGATTAAACGAACCTACCTGAAGTGAAGTTCTATCCAAATTATGCGAGGTGCTTCGTCCGAATGTTTTGAAAAGAGTACGTGTACCTGCAACTACATGTACTTTTCTTTAATCTGAAGACGAATAACGGATAATCAAAAAATTGTTTAGAAATTGGAAGCTGTGTATCTCTAATCACAACTGCGAATGCATTGTCGTTGTAAATACTAAGCTAGCTAGTCTACTCTAACTTTTTGACGACCTGAGTGGTTCAGTGGTCTGCCACGCAAGAGGTCCCGGGTTCGATTCCCGGCCGGGCAGAAATTGAAATGATGAATTTTAATTTCTGTTACGGGTCTAGGTGTTCTATGTATAATAGGTATGTATTTAAATGTATATAAGTAGTTTATCAGTTATCTAACATCCATAACACAAGCTTTGCTTACTTTGGGGCTAGATGGCGTTGTGTGAATTTCTCCACGTCTTTTTTTTATTTTTTTTATTTAACTTCAACTGAAATTCAAACTCGCACTTTTATTTAGTCAGTAAATTATAAAAAGTATAGACATCCACATAGGGATGACGCGGAGCACGGATTAGCACTATTAGACTGTGAGACACATTAAACAGTGTTACCATCGCTACGAAATAAAACTTTTCTCGTACTCGATGACGTAGGACTACTGTTAGTACTACTAGTACTAGAAGTACTACTGCCACCTCTGGGATGGATCAGCCAAATATCAAGCTGGCGGCTTTGGATTCGGTGGAAAAACGTGCAAAGAAGATAATTTGTGACCCGCGGTTGATTGAAGCTAGGCTGCAGAGCCTCGAACATCGGCATAGGATTGCGCGTCTGCCGGTCTTCTACAGAATACATTTCGGAGAGTGTGCGAAGCAACTGCACGACCTCATTCCGCCGGCCCCTTTCCGCCATCGGGAGACGCGATCCGGGCGAGCGCTTCATGCTTATGTCGTGGATTTTCCAGCTATCCGCACGAACCGCTTTGGCTCGACATTTATAATGCGTGCGGCTCAGGAATGGAACGCATTGCCTGCGAGTGTGTTCCCTGATCAATATATTCTGGATGCCTTCAAGGCTAGCTAGCGCAGCCACGGCCACTCTGACAAGAGTGGATGTTGACGAAGACTAAGACGAGGATACTTTCAAGGCTAGAGCGAATAGGCTGTTCCAAGACGGGCATGCTTCATCTACGGCCGCATCGTCACTTACCAACAGGTGAGATGGCGGTCAAATGCCTCTACTCTACCTGTCTACGTTTACATGCTCGCAGTAACACGGCTACAGCGCGCACGGCCATTCAACACTTCGCCGACGCCCACACCTGCATACACCAGCCAGCTCCACCGTATGGGTTACTGAACAAAAATGAACAAGAAATATCTATGTCTATCGATACTGATTCTATCATCGTATACTATGGTCATACATCTTCCGAAACTGTTTAACTCTGTAATTAAGAATTCGATATGCCAACGTGCTAACTCAATTTACAAAAAAGAGATATGAAGAGTGGTCCAAGAATACTTTTATAAGCAGTATTTAGACTTAAATGAATCTTAGTCTATATTTAGAACCATCCAAGACCAGCCAACACGTAACCAATCCCCAAGCCGCTCTAGATGCAATATTATATCGGAATATTCGAGCCAAATGCACCGTGTTCGGCTATTTTGTAGCCTGGCAACCCTTCTTCGTATCTGTATTATCGAATTACGGCAACATTGGCGGATGCAATCTCCAATTCTATTGTGCTCTATAATACTATTAGCTCCAAATGTCTCCGGCAGGAATTAGAGGATTGCTGTCACGCCGCTGTGAAATATACCTAATATGTGAAATATCCCAAGCTATTCGGTTTATTTTTGCTTCTAGAGTTTAGTGATCAAGTGTGGAGATGTATCGATAGATCTACATGATTAATATGGAGAACAATTTAAACAGCTTTTTGGGCCACATCGGTTACTTTTTTTTTATACCACTAAGGTAGCAAACAAGCTTGCGGCCTTCCTGGTGGTAAGCAATCACCGCAGCCTATGGACGTTTGCAATACCAGGGCATCACCCACGCGTTGCCGACCCAGTAAAAACCTTGTAACCCCTTTCTTGAAGAACTCCATGTTGTACTCTCCAGGGAAAACCTCTCCAGGTAGTTCATTCCACAACCTTAGTGTGCGTGGGAGAAAGTTCCTTTGGAACCGCACAGTTCGCGACCAATTTGGCTCCAAGGTGAGAGGATGAACTCCCTGTCGATGGCGAGCGGTGCGATGATAAAATGTAGCTGTAGGCATCATGTCAAACAGTTCTTTAGAACAAACACCGTTGTACAAGCGGTAGAACACACAAAGGGAGGCGAAATCCCTTCGCTGGCTCAGCGGCTCAATACTACTTGTGAGCATAGTATCATCGACCATTCTCACAGCTCGCTTTTGGATCGAGTCACAAGGACCAAGCTGATGTGCTCCCGCCTATAGATGAGAACAATTCTCCAAATGGGGTCTGACTTGAGCCTTGTATAGGAGAAGTCGTTGCCTCGGCGTGAAGAATTGCTTTGATCAGTTAAGCACACCCAGCTTTTTAGATGCGAGCTTGACCTTTTCTTCCCGATGACTGCGAAACTGGACGTCACTGGAGATGTCGACACCTAGGATATGTATGCTGTTAGAGATGGCAAGCGGGATACCTGGATATGTGGAGCTACAACGAATGGAGCCCGATGGATTGTTTATGCCCGTATCGTTATGTTCCGAATATGATCTGTGAGCTTTACCCCGAGTACGCTACGCTCCATTCCTCTCTGACAAACCTTGATCTTGAACTTCTGCATGTCGGTCAAAAACCAAGTCTGAGCGCCGTAGGTAATAATGGGCAGTATGCACAAGTCCAGTAGTTTTCGTTTAAGCGTCATTGGAAGGTTTCCCTTCAAGAGGTCCCAATAGCTTTTCTCAGTTCGTCTTTCGATCTCTTTATCTTGACGAGCCTGGAAGGACACTATTTGACCGTAAACGTATACAATCCCAAAAATAATTTGACTTCATTTTATTTAATGAATAACATTTTGATTTATTTATTTTCACGTAAACACGTACTTAGTTTGGTGTGTCGTGAGAATCAAGCAAGTAATCATCGAATCTGAAAAAGGGTGGACCAATATGTCTCTCCTTAGGAGCGACTTCAAACAGTGGCACCAGTCTACTCGTAACCATGACGCATGCAACCGCGTCAAAATATCGTGGTAAAACAAATACTACTAACCATTGTAACAAACCCGATAATATGTGTGGTGAAAGCGTAGTGAATAGCCACGACTCTTAAAACCTATCCGTCAAATTTATCCAAAGCATCCACCACAGAGTACCAAATATGATACTGGCACTATTACTGGATTTGACGAATCGAACTAATTCCCCTACTCTTTAATTACGACGCAGGTAAACCGCGCCGCCATTGTGTAGGCGGCCATCATAACATTCTGCCTGGCTGCTTACAGTGCTAACATTCATTCAATTTGGTTGCCAGTAAACATTTGCTCGGTATTAATCGACGTTTTGACCGTAGTCTGGACACCATAAAGCTTTGATGGTACGCGGTCGATAATTGGATGGTCTGTTTAAATTCTAGTGGGTTGCTGGTTGATATTTATTTATGATGCGCTCCTATTAGGTTCACTTTGTTGGAAGTTTGGCTTTTAAGTTTGTTGTAATGTGTAGAGCGTTTACTTACTCACTCTCGATTGGAACTAAATTGTAAATGGTTACAGCAATTGCTGTAGATATAGATTCTATTGCCTGCTAATCAAATACTGCCTCTTAATCAAAGGCCTTTTTTATACTGCGGTAGGATATTTAAAAGGATAATAATATGTCTATTTTGGAATAAACTAGAGACTGGCAACCCAATACCCAGTGGTCTCTATTTTAAGAGCGACCTGTCATAGTATGTGGTCGATTTTGTGAGTTTTTCTTCTTTTTTAATTACACTAGCCAGGCAATTGACCGCCATCTCACCTATGTGGTAAGTGACGATGCGGCTGATGATAGAGCTGCCTGTCTAGAATCAGTCTATTCACTCTACTAAGTAACAAAAAAGTTACCAAAAGTCTGTAATATGTAATTAGATATTAACCGATTAGATTACAGGAAAATGTAACTATAAAAACCATACCTACTGCGCAATCAGAGCCGAATGAAAAAGCAAACCCGTCCCACAGCAGACCGTGTGAACGTATTAACAACCTAAGCATCCAAAGAACTTGGCGACTTACCGAATATTACTTAGCACCTACTCCGAAACAGGATTACAGGCAGATCCCACAATTAGTGACCATTCAAGCGTGGCTCTTTCCGCCTCACAGATTGCTAAGGGAAACTCTGTGGGGGAAGTTTGTTTCGCCAAGTATTTTGTTTGCGCGGTGCCCGTTATAGATCGAGCCCGGGAAATATGGGGGGCCACAGGCTTAGGTTGCGTTGCTTCGGTATTGGCGGGGCACGCGTTGTTGGGGCATGGGGTAACTGGGTAGGCCTTTGAAGGCAATACAAACTTACTTTATCTGATACTTTTTCACATCTAAATAGCTCATCAGCTTTGCGTACAATTTGAAAAGGTCGTAGATGGCAATGTTAATTTTTACGTCAGAAAATAACCGAACTGTACGTGTGTGAAGTCACGACCGAAATATCAGAATACCAATAATCGACTTCCGATATTATTTTTAGCTCCTTTGTTGTGCCTATTTATGCGATGCCCAGACATTACAAATGAAAAAGTAAATATATAAAGTTGATTGACATTGACATTGACATTGATTGACATATAAAGTTGGAGTTATATAATTTTCATTTAGGTATAGTTACGGTTTAATTACTTTACAGTTATCATGTTCACGGGTTGACCACTTACCTAAGTGTAAGTAGGTTCACGGGTTCACCTCCGTTTACATCAAGCTCATGAGCATTATTAGAGCAAACGCTCGGAATACAATCACTGAACGTACGGACAGATAATCATTCCAAACGCACTGCAAACGAACAGACCCGATGCCCCATCTCCAGGAACTAAGATTAACCCGTCACTACCCTAACAAAAACTTCCCCGGTACCCATCACCGGCCGCAGATGAGGCTAGCGCAAGTTATTCCTCAAGTTCTGAACTAGGTATTGATTTTGCTTTGGCGTGCGGCGTGTCGTGAGGAACTGGAACGCAGCCAACCGCATTCGGGCGCGTCTATCATCGCTTGGTAATTACTGGCGCTAAGCAATGGCTCGGTATGGGTATCGGGGTTCGGCGCACGATCGGAGTAGCACGCGCAGAACAAAGACTGTACGAGGTCTGGAATATTTTTGCGTACGATATGCGATTCGGGACCGTAAAATCTTAATCTATAAAATACATAAATATATGTAATACAGATCTAAGGCGGGTCCTTCATTACGATACTCCCAAGATACGATACTGAGTTGAATACCATTCGAATACTAGGTCGCAACTCGAGATCCGCTCATTACGCTACCGCACATTTCGTCAATTTCGTAATTTGCAGCACATACATCTGATTGAGAAGACATACATACAGATAGACGAAGAAGGGCTTGCAGTTATGTTATTTCTTATACACTCTGGCAACCTAAAGCTACATAAACAAGGATATTTTTCATTTTCTAAAACAAATTCAGTTTCTACAAAAAACTCTAGGAAAATCTCTGCAGGGAGCTCATTTCATAACCTTAGTGTGCGTGAGAGAAAGTTCCTGCGGAACCGCATAGTTTGCTACCAATAGATTCCAAGCTGTGTAGATGAACTATTTATTTATTTATTTAACCATTTATTGTACACAAGATCGATCTCTCGATGGCGAGCGGTGCGCACGCAGCTCTACAGCTACCATAATTACAACAAAACTATGCTATGCATGATGTTAAACAGTACCTCAAAACAAACTCCGCTATAGGTACAAAAGATAGAACACGCAAAGGGACGCGAAATCTTCAGTTGCGTTAGCGGCTAAATACCGAAGCTTTGGTAGCCTAGTGGTTAAGGGGCCCAACTCGTAAGCGAGAGGTCCCTAGTTGGAATCTCACTCCCGCCATGTACCAATGACTCTTTGACGAAACCTGCACATTCAGGCGACTGAGTGTGTAACCATGATCCAATCTGGTCAAGATCCTCTGTTAACAGGGTCACAGAGGTCAGATAGCAGTCGCTCCACTGTAATTACCTGATCTACCAAATCATGGATCATGGTAAAGGTGGACCCCGGACTACTTAGCGGCTCAATACCGCTTATGCGCATGTTATCGTGCTCGTGAGATTATACCTGATTACGTAGATTCTATCAAAAAGTAGGCATGTCAAACGAAAGAATAGCTGACTACAAACCGCCTTTATATTGGCGCAATGAATAAATCAACTATCACAAACAACGCCACCGGCCAAAGTCCATCGACCGGGAGCCGGCTTAATACGCAAGATTTCCCGACACCGTTTAACTCGATTCAAATCGGATCAAATAAAAGTTTTATCATATCGATTCTCGATTTCCCGGTGCCCCGCGTCGCATGATCGCGCACTTACGTGCAGAACTTTTGGCCCATGGCCAGGATTCTTTCCCGTGCATTGTTATAAGCGAGCCTGGGATGCCGCGCTTAATGTTATGGCTTATTAGGCGAACTCCAAATTGCTGGGACGGCTTGGCAAACGAAGTAATTAAATAAAAAATAATCAAACACTTCCAAGTGAAGCGGAAAGCTGATTTAGTTTATTCGAATCCCGTAATCTCTTTGATATAAACACTGAACATGTCTGTCTCAATCTCTTGTTGTTCGTGTCGTCTCGTAGAGTCTCTGTGTTTATGATAAATCTTCTTTATTTGCTGCAGTAAGGAATATCGAATCGTTGTTTCTTATCAGCCGGTATAAGAAACATCGTTTATCGCATCACTTGAATGTAGAAAATAAGATGACGCTCAAATGTCTGTCTGGTATATGTGTAGTAAAAAACAAAAAATAGAGCACCACCGACTACACATCCATTAGATCCTTCCTTACTTTCAACTTACAATATACATACAATCACAATATGAACTCTCTACCTGCATCCCACATAGGTATTAAAAGGAGTCTACCGAAACCAAAACAATAGCATATTATTGTCGCGGAAACCCTCATTGTTACAGGAATCCAGACACCGACTGGACATATCCATCGTTATCCAAGTTGCCCAGTTAACAATATGTTGCTAACAGCTATTCAATTGCTTTGACTCGGCCGAAAGTTTTATAAAGACCCACTCCAGCCCAACTTGGATTTGAAGATTCTAGAACTAGTTTGTTGGATTACAAAACTGGGCGATTCGAAGCCTCGGGGCTTCGATCGAGCCGTCAAGTGCTTTGCTTTCAACTGAGTCTGCTATCTTTGGTCATGTTTCCATTAAAATTTGGAATTTGGCCTTCAGCTTTTGAGGCTTCTGGATAACCTTGTCGACTTTAATTATTAAAGTGAACACTGTTTTAAAGTAATAAGTTATTATAGGTACTTCTAGCTGACGGACCAGGTAAAAGTTTAGGCAAATGCCAATCAAAATTAGAAACAAACTGTGTTGATAAGTTGACACCTGTAAAATAATAGTCTATATTCATATTCATTTATTTAGTAAATATTTTACACCGTCATACAATTATTATGTAATTATTATTAATATTAATAATTATTAAAGGAATCAATGAACATACATTAACAAGTATGTCAATATAAAATTGAAAACTATCACAATATAAATAAACGTAGTAACTACATAAGTGCTTAAGTGTAGCTTAATTAATGTTATTTCATAATAAAATTGTCAAATACAGATTGGTAATGATATGTCAATAGGTACATATTGTACCAACTAGGCTTGGTTTTTAATAAATTTAATTTACTAATTACAATTGTCAATGTTATAATAGAATATATATAAGTCAAATTAACAAAATAATTATAAATAAAATAAAAAAATAACAACTGAGGGTAATTGCAGGTTTCACTCGTCAAGAAACAAATGTATATAGACAAAAAGAAAGATCTACCTATCTTCCTGATGGAAAATGGTTACCAACCTTAACATTCGTAATCGTTCCCACCAGGAGGACCGATAATTAAGGACAGGAAAAACAGAGTCGTGAATGACAGTGAGGTCCCGTTTATACGTTGCCGCTTACAAATCGCGTATGCATCGCGTCCGGCTAGTCACCGCGAAGCGCCCGAACAGAAGTCGCGCTTAAATCGCACAGCCTACCATATCGGCCTCGACGATGATGCGGTGACTGTGTGGGCCTGACGCGACGTCTGCGCGTTTGCGAGGCGAGCGCTGCGCGTTTGTCTACAAAAAATAAAATAAGCTTCCTTTCATTACTATAGAAACCTTAATTTTATAAACATTTAATCAAATTGTAGTCTGTAGGGCTCTGTTAATGACCTTCAGCACTTGACTATGATCACAAGTACATGATTATGGTAATACTGGCGCTCTCAACTTATTCACAATGATAATGGTAGAGTACCAAAGCAGAAGAAACAGAATCGATAAGGCATAGGGAAAACTTATATTCGGTAAAAGTAGACGTCGTGCGGCCGAGATGATGATGATGATAAATGGTTGCACAGTTCTAAAAGTACCTTATAGTATAGAGATAGTTATGAACCGCTCTTGTAACACATTATTACTTGGAAAACTGTTAACACACCCCACAATGGAGTCTTAATAATGTGATTACACGAACAAAGGAAATCTATTTCGGTCCACAGAGGCGGATTCTTGGGCAATAAAAGAGTAATACAGTACGGCAACTAAATTATTTCAACAATACTCAAGCTTTATTTGATTCAGAGGACTCTATCGAGTAATATTTAATCGAGTTTTGATATTAATAGGTAGATATTGGTACGTCTATAGTTGGTATTACTAAATGGAGCGTCGGTGGCGTAATGCTTAAGGGTTCCGACTCGTATCTCGAAGTACCGGGTTCGAACCCATTTGCCGCCGCGTACCAATGACTTTTTTCCGAGTTATGTACGTTAGTTGAACACTAACCGCACATTACGGTGAGGAAAAACATCGTGATGAAACCTGCACATTCAGGCGACTAAATGTGTAACCATGATCCAATCTGGTCAGGTTCCTTACAGGGTCACGGAGGTCAGATGGCAGTGGCTCCACTGTAATTGCCTGATTGCCAAATCCTGGATTATGATTAACGCGGACTCCAGGCGCTCGTGCGCGACATCACAACCGGGGCATTAACGCCAAGATGACTATTTATATACTGAACGGAATATCAATGCTTTCTTAGGATTTAGACGTCACGTCAAGAGACAAACCACAAGTCTGGATAAGCTGTGGTGTAGGTAAACCAGGTTACACGTCATTGTCATAACAGCCCATAACAGTCCACTAAAGGACTTAGGGTCTACCCCATGAAAGACGAGGTTATTGCCGTGATCTACACGCTTGGCAGACTGTACGTCTGTAGTGACAGACGTCTGTCTGCCTGCCAAGCGCGGAGATTAGTGACGAGATTAGACGGTGACGATGGTTAATCAGTGTAGTGTCACTACACTTTCACTGATAAACCATCGTCACCGTTTGCCTCCCCCTCAAAACTCTCAAAATCCGCATCCAAACCAATCCACCCCTTTGGAACGCCAAAAACAGACAGATACACATTTCAAACTATTACACTCCTGTTTTTGCGTTTTGCTAATAGATAAACTGCCCCATAACACGGGGCCAATCTGATAGCATTTTTACTTACTGCTGAGATGCGATTTGGCTTCTGAAGTAACCGGGATAATTATCTTTAGGCTGGATCGTTGCCAGCGCGATCCACTCCACACTGCCCTGGGCTATTGTGATTGTGACTAAATTCTTCTAGATACACTCGGATGCTTGGAGCAATTTTCCGTAGTAGTTCTTCTGACGATGCCAGAGCAGCTTAAGAGGACGCTTTCGTTTCGTTTTTTTAGAGTTTTTGAACACTAATTCTGGAGAAGCTGTGCGATTTAGAGACGTGAATTTTCAGTATGAGTTTCTTAGGACCCTTATCTAGTATTTGTAACCAGTAACCAAAACCACGTTTAATTTTATTTTCTTTCATTAATGATTTTTATAGGTACTGTTTTAACATTTACATGTAAAGTGATATAGTACAACATATTATACTAAAAAAAACTGCGGTTTGTTTTTGAGATATTATTATGCATTTCTCCTAAACCGCTTATGATAGGTTCATGAAATAAATACCAACAATAAGAACATATAAGTAGAGACATTTCCTGTAATTCACGATAAAAGTCAAATTTCAGAATACACATTAGCCTTGCTCGTATGGCGTTAAATGGCAGCAGTTCTGTGGAATTAATATTGTGTAGAATCGCAAATAGAAAGAAACGCGATTGTGTAAAATTTAAGACTGTGGAATAAATAATGTGTTGAATCGCGAATAGGTAGAAAAAGATTGTGTTAGGTATCGATTAATCGGTATGTATAGAATAGAATAGAAAACATTTATTTACACACAATAACACCACAAACACATTACATATTGACTTCGATCGACTTTGAAACACTGACTCCTAACAATACAGGTATTATTTGAGGTCAGTGGCTCGATTCCAGAGGCATGAAACAAAAAAACAAAAAAAAAGTTACATAAAAATGCACAAACAAAACCAATAAAAACAAACAACATGAAATTATGAATCAACTAGACAATCATACACAAAAAAAAGAAAAATGAAGAACAGAGCCGTTGCATGTGGATGACGCTCTTTCATATATCTAAAAATGATATTCACCTTTATGGCAGTATACGTAAACGCGAATCTGGTGCCCTAGTTTTGAACCGCTCGCATCCACGCAAACCTGTATGTCGACCATTTTACATAAAAAATCTCCAAATAATGTGGAAGAGGCAAATGTGTGTCAGGAAAAATTCAAAATTCAAAATTTATTTATTGATTAGGACATTAAATATCTCTTTCAATCGTCAAAAAGGAGGGGGGTAGGAAAGTAGGAAGGAAGCACACAGTGACACGCTGGCCGCCCCATGGCAGCAGCAAACTTACCCCACGCCAGTCACGACCGGACCGTGCCCGGCAATGCCAGGCACAGCCGGACCGCTTCTGGCTTACACCCCGATCCAACTAAAGGGTCCTTCGGGCGTACGCGTTTCCCCAATGCTTGACGTGTTTTTCTGTGGCCATGGCCGACATAATCTCCAAACCGGGTCAATACATATAAGTACATAGATAGATAGTCTATGTCGTCTATGTACCTTAAAAGAAATAAGGAGTACATGATTGCTCTCGAATTATATAATATTTAATGTTTAATGGTAGAGGGCCGCGCCACAATGAGTTCCCTCTGCTCCTTATGAGTTCCTTTCTGTCTTTTTGCAGAAACTTAATGTAAATGAAATATAATAAAAATAATCATATTGGCATTAATTTCCCAACAGCGCTCTCGCGCGCAAATGGCAGGGGGCCTTGACTGTGGTCCAAGACTTGGCAAATCACCTGATTTACTAACTACCTAGTTACAGTGGAGCGACTGCCATCTGACCTCCGTGACCAGACCATATTTGATAATGGGTACACAGTAATCACGATGTTTTTCCTCACCGTAAGGGCATCGGTTAGTGTAAAACATAAACAGTAATTTATTCGGATCCTCATTCAATCCATCACTTAGAAAAGAGTCATTGGTACAAAGCCGGACTGGGGTTCGAACCCTACTCGTTCGAAGTCCGACTCGTAAGCAAGAGGTACCTTGCTTACGAGTCGGACACCTTAACTAGACCACCGACGATCTCAAATTGCGGTGAAGTATAATAAAAATATCATACAATATTCAGAAAAGACTAAAAATCCACTCATTTCTTTTATTTGTAAAGCCCGCTCTCATTTCTTTACAAATAATCTTATTTACCAGATGATGGTCACAGACAACAGATAAACTCCCAAAATAGACATGACAAATTAATTACACAGACTCCTTTCCCGGCTCTGAGCGATATTTGCCATTGTGTTATTATAACAGCAGATTGTTGACTGAACCAAACAGAGCATCCCCCATTATTTCTACATTTACGGGCAAACCAAACACGTCTAGGCAAACATCATCTCGAGCTCGATATTACTGTACATTAGGGTAAATTTGTATGATAATGCATGAGGTAAATATTTATCCGCGAGTCGCTTTGCCCCGGCCTCCCGTTCGATATTCAAAAATAATAGTAACCCACGTAAATACACGGCCGTAGCTCGGAGGAGGTCGGGGCTATTGAAACATATTACAGATTTGCCGCATGAACGATTGCAAAACGATCATACGTGCATACAATTATATGGGTGAGTGAGTTTCGGCAACGTTTTACCTAGCACCGGGCTATATACAGAGTGGCCCGGTAATCGACGTCAAGCCAGGTACTATAGTTCTACTACTACCTGGAGTAGTACTCGATACTACCCTATAACTACTTAACCTAGATGATATTTGTCAGAAGAATCCTGACCACGTACTTTTGATTTACAAAGATGACGTCACACCTCTAAAATAAGTAGGTATTTAAATTGTCATTATGTTATTATATTCATAAATATTGCATATTGCCAAAATTGCAACCTTATCGAATATTTTGGTACAATTATAACAGTCTTTAAGTTCAGACATATCTCAAGTTATATATTAAATTATAATGCAGTTGTGTTCAAATTAGGGCCGATTTCCTGATTCCTACACCAGGATGACCAGTATTGCAGGAGATAGTAATTCCTCAATTAAAATTTGGTTTAATTTTCCAGCAATAAGCGGATATCCACAGAAACTTATTACTTATATTAATCGAAGTATGATGTAACAACCCACGTTGCTCATATTTTTACTAGCATTTATTACTGAAATATTACAATACTATTATAATTATAATTTCTTCGTTTATCTATGAGATTTTGTCTCATTTTTTTTGGAATTTCTGACCCAGCCTGTATACTATTTAATGCGGAGACCTCCTCAGTTTTGCAATTTGCTTTTCCCCATTTAAGGGAAGTGATGCATGAATTAAAAACCAGCTATAGTGTTGTGTTTGTTTGTTTTCAACTGAAGTTTTGCGCTCCCATATAAGGCGATTAACATAAATTATCGTTGGCTGTAATAACCGGTATTATGCACGGTACACAATTCGTTTACAATATAAATACTAATTTATTATTTTAAAACGTATTTAAATGTTATTCGTCATAGAATACTGATCAGCTTTCATCGCGGGTCTGCCACAAAAGTAGCAGCTTACCTTTTTTACCCGAAAACGAATTCATTTATTGGAATTCATCATCATCTCAGCATTATGTCCCGGTTGCGCACCCGCGCGTTACGTGAGGGCCCGGGGTCCGCCTTTTTACTCTTCCTGGCCCACTTCGCTCTTCGGCATCCTTGGTGGTGAGCTTGTTGGCTTACGCATATCATTATTGACGTCGTGAAGCCATTGCTTCTTGGGCCGACCTCTCCTTCACGTGCCTGGCCCCCGGTGGCATTGCCAGACATTTGTTCCCCACGTAACCTATCGGTTTCATTGATTGCAATTGTATAATGTTATCTATTTCTAGTTACAACAGCGAATTTAGTAACAAAACACGTTCACAATGACACAATCAACGATGCCACAGCAAATCGAATCTGGCCAGTTTCATTCACACAGTTCGGCGATGTAATGCTTCGCACATATCGCTAATATATCTCACCAGCGGCATTTCGCAAAAGCCAGGGGTCGTGTGACTCATGTGTTACTCATTCGCGATGCGGCGTGACATCTCTTTCTAATTTAAACGAAAGAAATGAAACACCGAATTCACGTGCGCGGAATACAGATGCGGCAGTCGCATTTCGCCCCGGTTCACCCTCGCTTGAAAAATATTGTTAAAAACCGCAGCCCATAGCGTGACTGGGTACCGGAATGTTGCGGAGATGACGTTTCGTTGTCCGTAGCTTTTATTTACGACTGTTTTTCGTACAGCGTTCTGAATACCGTTTTAGCAACTTTCAATTATGGAATTTTTCTGGCTACGTTTATGATTGGTAATCACAACGTTATATAACTGTTATACAGTATAAGAGTTTTTGGAATATTGTTCTAGCGGTTGCGACGCTTGGACTTATTTTTAGATGTTTCAGAATTTTTAACCGACTGCCATAGAAGGAGGTGTATATTTTTCGAGTGTATAAGGAACTTTGGAATATCTATTTTTTCTAAAAAATATAAGGGGCATCAAAATAAAGGTCTCCAAAAAGTGATTTCAAAAACATTACAAATTATGCATTTAAAAAATTTATGGTTTTCTATTTTTTAACAGCAGTCGGAGTTTTAAGTTTTAGTACTAATTTTTATCATATAGTTCATCAAACAAGTTTGGAGGGGGTTATAATGTTTTCATGAGTAATTCGGTAAAAGAATTACTAGTCAAAGGCCGACAATGCATTCGAGGTCGTCCTGGTGTTGCGGGACATCCATGAGCGGCGGTGATCACTTACAGTCAGGTCCTGCTTGCTCGCTTGGCTAACTGTAAATAAAAAAAAATTATAGTACCGAGTATATATATTTTTTGTAATTATTATTGTCAAGGGAGGCATACGAACAGAATTGTATAGGTACGAACCAATTACAAAAACTCGAGGTTTGTTTATGTGTCTTCTTGTTTGCCAAAACAACTTATTTTAGCAACTTAATATATGCTTACGAAAACGGGATATTTAGAACAACAAGGCGAAACCAAATTACCTACTTTTTAGAACAAAAAAAACTTGTCCAACAAAATTTCACCAACTGTGCTTGCCTTCCAAAGCGAAGAGAGTCGGACTGTTCAGCGGGATTTACGGCACGCACGTGACCAGACGACCCCCGTCTCCCCTCACTTTAGATGCAGTTTCATAAATACGGGTAGATTAGCCTTGGGAACGATGGATTGCTAGTTACGAGTCCTGTGTTATCTTTACAATGGTTTTCGACTATTGTGAAGTGTATATTTTTTGCGGTCATTTAAATAGTTATTATCCCGCTCCGGCCATGTACCAATGACTGTTTTCTGAGTTATGTACATTAGTTGAATACTAACCGATGGTGAGGGAAAACATCGTGATGAAACCTGCAAATTCAGGCAACTGAATTTGTAACCATCATCCAATCTGGTCAGGTTCCCCTGGTAGTAGGGTCACGGAGGTCAGATGGTAGTCGCTCCACTGTAATTACCTGATCGCCAAATCCTGGATCATGGTTAAGGCGGACCTCGGGCCCTCGTCCTCGAGGGCACAACCGGGACATTATCGCTAAGATGATTATTTTGATTAAATGATTATTATTATTTGTATGTAGGTATAGGTTTTATCTTTGTCTGTGTTTTGTATCAGTTTATTTTGTATTTATGTTGTTTGTGTATTTATAAATATAGGACTCAGTTGCCTAAAATAAATGTATTAAAAAAAAAGTAAAAATATCCTACAAATCCCACTAAATTTGAAAGTTTACAAGGATGTTTGGATATGTAGATGATTGGATGATATTACCCTTCACGCAAACACTACTGAATAGACTTTTATGAAATTTGGCATAAATATAGCTCATAGCCCGTTATAGTATATAGGCTATAATTTATCACGAAATTCAAATTAGTTCCCTCAGGAATGGTTCTAGAATGTTTTACCTAATTTTACGCGGACAAAGTTGCGGGCAAAGTATATTATACTTTTTGCATTTGCTCTTTCTTGCGATGACATTGCTTGTTCCGTCCATCCAGGTCATCCGTGTCAGGTGTCATATATATAAAGCCCGCCTGCCGAGCGTGGAGATCATGGGGTAAAGTACCAAGTAAGGTGTAAAAGTTCTCGTTCATAGTCTGACAGTAGATATTATGATGAGTTGTGAAATTTCATTTATGTTCACTTGTCCAGAGTTTTGATTAAACAATATGAAAGATAGGAACGTAGACGTTCTTGGCCATAATATTAGTGCTTTCCATTAAAAGCATAGCCTGCTCGTTCATAGCAGAGAAAGCAGCAAATTTTCCCAGCATTCCGTGCAATATTTCAGTTATTTCGAACAAACTCCTCGACGCTAGCAAACATAATAGCGCAAACCTTTCAACGTTCAAGGCAATAGTCTCCAATTTTGTCATTGGAGATCTCAAACGTTATTTTATCACTGGCGAGGCGGATCGCGAAATAGCGCTTGCCAATTTAGCTGTGGTTCAAGCGCTCTTCAAGACTAGCTTGAAGCTGTTACAGCTACTTTAAAGCACCTATTCAGCCAATAACTTGCTGTGAATGTCTAACTTATCTGGTGACGCACTCGAGCAAAATTATAAACATATATTATGCTACTTTTTAGTGGTAGTGTAAGTAATGAACATCCATATCCTCATTACTTATTGGCTCGGTTTAATGATTACCACGGGCCAAAGCCGACAGTGACAATCATGTTATGATCAATATTCAGGTTGCAAGAATTTCATAACTATCCGGCAGGTTATTATTATTATTATTACTCGTTTAGTAAACACAGTAATCTAAAACCATTTACGGATTTTAATGCGGTTTTCAACAATAGATAGCGTGATTCAAGACGAAGGTTTATAAGCAAGAAAAAAATGGTAAATAGGGATAAAGTAGGTGTACGCGAACGAAGTCGCGCTGGGTCCATTCGTTTCTAATGAGTAGGAGTACTATAGAAAAAAAGGCTTAAGTAAAGTTAACAGTAGTAACATCAATCGAGCATAGAGACTAGAATGATCAGCTTCCTTCGGGAGTATCATAAAAAGCAACTACAGCGCTGCAATAGCGCCCCTCGTGTAGATAACGTGATGAAGTGGGCGACAACGTTGCAGGGGCGCTAATTCCACGGAAACGAAGGTTCAGTGAAGCACTGCACTACAGTCAAGTCCCTTTATCCACCAGGTGGTAATTGTACTGGGTGTGCTGGTGAAGATTTCGTTTTAGGGCTGTTGAAGTCTCTGTTTAGTAAGGGTTTGGACTAAAGATTTAGGTACCCGTTTGTGGAAAACCATGCTAGATTAAGTCACTATGAGTCAGTTACTACATAGACGGAAGAAAGTTAATTGAATTTGAAAAAACTTTGAACCGGACTTACTTCACGATAATACATTTTAGTTATATTGGTCTTTACTTTGCGTAAATCAGTAAAACTGTTCGCAAAACAGACTAATGTGCACTTACTATACACTAGTAAAAAGTGTATCGTGGATATTCCAGCTATCCGCACGAGCCGCTTTGGTTCGACCTTTATAATGCGTACGGCTTAGGAATGGAACACGTCGCAACGAGTGTGTTCTCTGACCAATATAATTTGGATACCTTTAAGGCATGCTCCATCTTTGGCCACGTCGTCACTCACCAACAGTTGAGATGGCAGTCAAATGCCTGTCGTCTAGTCTAATATAAAAGAAAGTGTTGAAGTCATCGGCATAAGTAGCTTTTTGTAAGACTCGTTATATTGTCTAAATCACAGTTTCATTATACTGAAAAGCTTAACCAAGATCCACGTAGTACTATATGCCAAAGATTGCGAGAATATTACGCGAAGACAACCGACCAACGAACACCTGAAGCAATCGGAAACAATCCCGAGTCACTGTTAATTTACTGGGTGTAGACTCGCTGAAATTGTCACCAAGTGCGGCAACTACTAACTTAATAAAGCAACTCTCTAACCCGCCGTTTCGCCGAATTCCCAAAAGTCGCACAACAAAAGTTGTGCTATCTAAGTGAGGAGACACGCTGTTTGTGTGTTCAGCCGCAATATTTCGAGCCAGCTGTTTGTTCCCGCGGGCAAATATCGGGCGAGATACCACTAGCGAGATTGGCCGGGCGCAAACACACGATTTAGAAAATGAAAAATAAACCTTTGTTTTTTAACGGCCCCGCCGTAAGCCGCACTGTTATTAAATTAGTTCCCATTCATAGTGGGATGAAATGCGATGTACGCAATGTGCTCCAACATAGCGCTGGAGGCGTTCCAGGTGTTGCCTGTGGCATTTATTCCTTTGCACCCACGTTCGAAACAGGTTTTCGTAATTAGTTACGAAACTATGATGACGATAGCAATGCTGTAAGCTTCGTTATTCCTTCCTATTAATGTCGTGAGTAAACTTGCACTTTCAGGCGACTGAATGTGTAACCGTTATTCCATCTGAGCAGGTTCCCCTGGTAGAAAGGTCACGGAGGTCAGATGGCAGTCCCTTCACTGTAATTACCTGATATGACAAAACCTGGATCATGGTCAAGGCGACAACCGGAACATTAACGCCAAGATGATTATAATTTTTTTATTCATTGGACAATATTACTTCCTAAATACGAGTTACAAAATTTTCTGCAACTGTAAGTGGCAAACCAATAGAAATAAGAAAGAAAGTCATAAAGCGAACTAGATCGAATAAAAAGCAAAAGAGAACGCCAAGATAACAGTCAGCAGAGAGTCCACATCAAACGCGAAAGATCATTTATCCACAATAAAATACAAATAAACAGAGCGCCTGATTTTTCTAATTAAGACAACTGCAGCGGCGGAACGGGTAAAAAGAACAAAAGATGGCGGATAAAACAAAAACACACTGGCTGGTAGAGGGAGCATTTTAAAAATGAATATCAAAGGCAGTTTTAATTTTCACAAAGAGGGTTGCGGTCCTAGTGGTAATTGAGGAGTGCCCGTTTGGCCCCGGAGACTGTTGCGGGGCGCGCGCATTGCCGCCGCATTTATCGAGAAACGGCTCTTAGAAAAAGATGAATAAAAACCATATTCCCGTAAACGGTATCGGCGGTGTGAGCGTTAAAATAGGAAAGCATTTGCATTCGATGCGGATGTTTATGGGCTACTTGTTTTATGTTTTCGCTATTCTGTTGTGTTTGTTACAATGTGTTGCGTTTTGAAAAGGAGCAGAGGTCCATCGCTGCATCTCCTTTAGCCCGGTTTTCACAAATTATTAGACACATTTAAAAATGACGTTTAGGGCGGATTGCACCAAATTTTGAAACGCTTTTAAGCAGATACTTACACATATTCACACAAAAAAATTTAAACGTCATTCTTAAACTTGTTTATGAATTCGGTACAAGCCGGGCTTAATATCATTTTGTATCAAATTATGTATTTAGTTTAATGCGTTTCTTAAATGCGTTGAAGAACTTAATACAATTCGCCCTTAGACCAATATGTTAAAGACGATCAGACACTGATTAAAAACCTAACTTGCAGTTCTTTAGACCATTGTCATCTAATAATTTGACGACCTGTGTGGTTCAGTGGTCAACATGCCAGTATGCCACCCAAGAGGTCCCGGGTTCGATTCCCGGCCGGGCAGATATTGAAATGATGGATTTTAATTTCTGTTACGGGACTGGGTGTTCTATGTATAATAAGTATGTATTTAAAAGTAAATTAGTAGTTTATTAGTTATCCCATAACACAAGCTTTGCTTACTTTGGGGCTAGATGGCGCTGTGTGAATTTGTCCACGATTATTTATTTTATTTTTAATGGTTAGAATAAATATAGCTAGATGTCTCGTAGTTCTGATTTCATATGTCTTCATACGATCCCGGAATGCATGTATGGGTATTTCTCTGCTTTTTCTTATCGGCAATAGGCGAGCGTTTGACCTCACTTTATCTGTGAAGCGACTACAGCTGCAGCTATGAATGAATGAACACTTTGTTGCACAAATACAGGATATAGTGCATATCGGTAATAACAGAGAAAACAACAGGCTTACCTATCGCTGTGATATCAGCTGTGATTAGGAGCTTCTTTTTGACACGATCCAACAAAACAATTCTCTCATTTCACTTGGATCCACCGACGAGGCTCCACCGGACTATTTCTTCCTTTTCATCCACTATTAGGGCAAACATATTTTTAAAAACATTTATCCCTTTCCTGAGCCGTACTCCTCTGTTTGCCCCAAAATTTCTTGGTGCGCATGTTTGAGCTCCGTCGCTTGTCGTAACACAATTATCTAACCTTAATTGTGGTATAATTAACACAAAGCTACGCTAACGGAACTGAGCTGGGTCTAATCAAGTTCTAGGAAGCCGGATGTCCTATCAGTTACAGCCTAATATTTGAGTTGTCTGAGGAAATTAGAGCTTAGGATTATTCTGGAGGCACCCTTGAATATATTAGTCCGTGATGAAATTGTGGAGCGCAATGGTTGCCAAACTGTTCATCGTTAGAACTTTGCTAGACTTCTTTCTTTCTTTTAATTAGACTGGCCAGGCATTTGACCATCATCTCACCTGGTGGTAAGTGACGATGCGACCGATGATGTAGCATGACGGGACGCACATGTCCTTGTAAGCGATTCGTGTTAAGCTGTCTTTGTGCCTGTTACAATAATCAAGTCACAAATCAATTAGAATAGGAAACGAGAGTAGCGATTTGATAGCCCCGAATGGTAAACTATATTCGAATAAAAAATCAAAATCAGTCTTCATAAGAGCTAGAAACTACTGAGCTTACACGGAGAGTTCGCCGTTTAGAAGAGCGTCATAGAAATTACAGTCTTTAGAGGAAGTACAAAACAGATTGGGAACCCTTTGCGTTAGACAAATGTTTGCAACGGACTTATTTGCAGCAAATTTATCCGTGAATTGGTCGAATTTATCCGTGAATTGGTCGAGGCTTTCTCGTATTTCACGCATAGCAACTCATTTAGCGATCCATTTTAATTTATTTTATTTAAAACAAAATGGCTGGAACGTAAAATCATCATAATTATCTTTGCGTCTATCCCGGCTTCTGCCAGGGTCCGCTTTTCTACTCATTCTTCTCCACTTTGCGCAGTCTTCAGCAGCCTCGCGTCGTACGCCATTGGACCTCGCACCTAACTCTGCGATACCTATCCGTCGTTTCTGTCCGGAAATCGTTTAGAATCGACTCAAAAACAAGGAAGCCTCTTTGTTAATTTTTTTTTTAATACAAAAATATGACGTCACATTTTTTTAACTGCGATCGATCCGTATATTCATAAACTACTCAAAGGGTTCTTAAGCATTTTTTTATTTTGTAGTTGCGTGTATTTTAATGTCAATAATAAAATACTTTTTATCGATGACAGCGATCGCAGAGTGAAAGCTATGTATTTATATGGTAACAAATACAGGCGATGGGCTCCCTGTCTATACTGGTGATGTTAGACTATGATGGATGGATGTTGAGGTATTAAATTGAATATATTTTTGTTTTTGTTACTTGGCTGTTGGGTGACAGGTGTAAAATATAAGAATGCTCGTAATGTGAATAGCAATGTTTATTTAATTTTTAAATCGTTCAGGTATTAGAACACAACAACAATTCTGGCTTTGTGGATTTCTGGGTTCATGGAATTCTGTCATTTTGCGTTTGTGACAAGCTACCTGTCAACGTTGCAGTAAAAATAAATAAATAAATAATCGTGGACAAATTCACACAGCGCCATCTAGCCCCAAAGTAAGCAAAGCTTGTGTTATGGGTGCTAGATAACTGATAAACTACTTATATACTTTTAAATACATACTTATTATACATAGAACACCCAGACCCGTAACAGAAATTAAAATTCATCATGTCTATTTCTGCGTGTCAGACTGGCGGCATGTTGACCACTGAACCACTAAGGTCGTCAGGGGCAGTGGAAGTGATAGTTAGATAGTTGTATTACATTTGCATTATGTATGTATATTTTTACTTCTTTAAAAGTAAAATAGCGCTAAGAACATTATCCCTTGGCACCGTAGGCTACTTTTTGTCCCGTAAAAATAATAGAGCCCCTAGAAATCTGAACTGCGCGTAAGTAAAACAGCGTGAGACTGCTAGTACGCAATAAAGCCTACCCCTCCTGACAATGCATCAATACGTCACTCCATAATATTTGTAGAGGGAAACTAATAAAGTGAAGCCCCCCTTAGCATGAGGTGTCTGGTTTATTCCTCGAGTTAACGGCTGCTGGAGGGCTAATAAAGCTAATTGAAGCAACGCTGCCGGAGATCTTGGGCTTCAAGAAATTACCCGTTTCAGGTACTCGACGTAAAGTGTAAAGAACTGGTGACCGGTCTCGGATTTAAATTGCTAGATGCTATATCTTTGTTATGAATCACCATAGTTTTGGGAGGAGTGTTTCCACATAAATGATCAAGTGTTTACTTTCGATTCCCTCACTTCCCATAAAACAGGAACTTTGAATTAATCTTAGGATTTGTAGCATTGTAAGATACTTACGTATTTGGCGGGACCAGATATAACTGCTGCAAGTTTTGGCAAGCGAAGACGTGGAATTAGAAAATGGTTTATTCACCAGGCCGGGTGTGGACGAGTATGACGGACCAAGGGTGGCGATAGATGTTACAAAACTTGAAATTTGTATGGGCAGCTTTGGTTAATACCATCTATGTGGGAGGGTTGCCAGCTGTGTTCTCACGTAGATACTCGTAATGATAAGCAGTAGGGTACATAGACTCCTACAGACGGACTATCGAATGCCACAAGCAACTATCTTGATCCTGAGACATCTCTTTTAGTTCTTTCAGTTATTTATTACATTACTTATTTCTTACATACCTTACCTCTCTTCAAATCTTTCTTCAAATCTCCAAGTCTCTCGAATTTTTAATATTGAATACTTGTGAGACATTTTCGATTAGCCGATGAAAAAACACAATCCCTAAAGCATTATCAGTAGTTGGCCTAATTGTAGCAATAATATCCCAACGTTCTGCGGAATGACTTGCAACGGGCCGATGCCAGGCGAAACCTCCTCTATGGGCACAGTGATCCATACAACCATACAATTGCTAGCAAAACGCAATCTAAGGCTGACAATACAGTTAATTTGCTAGACTAAATACTTGACAGACGCGACGACTACGATGCTGGCGGCAAACAGCACTAGTCGCCGGCGGTGTAGGGTTGCCGCATCCTGAATCGTGATTTGTTTCAAAGATTAGTTCGTAATTTTGTTTTTATATTAAATTTCGTAATTTTCAAAGCACATTTTTATCTGTACGACTAAGTATTTACAATTATACACAGAAAAATGTAGGGCCTTGTAATTATTACTAAATCGGTAAGATAATAGAATTTTCTTTTCGCACTTTTTCATAATCCACAATTTTCGTATTCCACTCGCAATTTTCATATTCTACTCATGTAGGCAGAGTCAGCCTTTTAAGGCCTTGCCACACACAAAGCTCGGCGCGAGCGCGGCGCGAGCGCGGTGCGATATTTGCTAGGCAACCATCGCGCGGCGCGATAGTTGCCTAGGCAACGCGCCAGCATCGCGCCGCGCTCGCGCCGCGCTCAGGCCGCGCTCACGCCGCGCTCAGGCCGGCGTGAGCGCGGCGCCGCGCCTGCGCTGTGCAGTGCCACAAACTTATCAGACCTGGTACCGGCGGCGCTGTTTTTGGGATTGACATGTCAGTTCAAACAGCTTAAGAACAACAAGGCGCCGGGTGATGATGGAATTACAGCTGAGCTTCTGAAAGCTGGTGGCAAACCTGTGCTTAAGACCCTTCAGAAGCTGTTCAATTCCGTCATCCTCGAGGGCAAAACGCCGGAAGCATGGCACAGAAGCATAGTCATATTGTTCTTCAAGAAAGGTGATAAGGCTCTCTTGAAGAACTTCAGACCAATATCGCTGCTGACCCATGTCTATAAGCTGTTTTCGAGAGTCATTACGAATCGTCTCGCACGCAGGTTTGATGACTTCCAGCCTCCCGAACAAGCCGGATTCCGAAAAGGTTTTAGTACCATAGACCACATACATACGCTGCGGCAGGTTGTACAGAAGACCGAAGAGTATAACCGGCCATTATGCTTGGCGTTTGTGGACTATGAGAAAGCCTTCGATTCGATCGAAACTTGGGCGGTGCTCCAGTCTCTACAGCGGTGCCAAATTGACTATCGATATATCGAAGCACTGAAGTGTTTGTACGAAAACGCCACTATGTCAGTTCGTCTCCAGGACAAGACCACAGAACCTATTCAGCTGCAGCGAGGTGTTAGACAAGGTGATGTCATATCACCGAAGTTGTTCACCGCTGCACTGGAGGATATCTTTAGGCTTCTGGACTGGGACGGACTTGGCATCAATATTAACGGCGAGTACCTCACGCACCTCAGATTTGCTGACGATATCGTAGTCATGGCTGAAACCCTGGAAGACTTGGGCAAAATGCTCGATGACCTCTGTAGTGCCTCTCAACAAGTAGGTCTTAAAATGAACATGGACAAGACGAAAATTATGTCGAATGTCCATGTTGTGCCTACTCCAGTGACAGTTGGAGGCACTCCACTTGAAGTTGTTGACGACTATACATACCTAGGACAAATAGTCCGGCTAGGTAGGTCCAATTTCGAGAAAGAGGTCAATCGACGAATCCAACTCGGTTGGGCAGCGTTCGGGAAGCTACGCCACATATTTTCGTCCCAATTACCGCAGTGTCTCAAGACGAAGGTCTTTGACCAATGTGTGTTGCCAGTGATGACTTACGGATCTGAAACGTGGCCACTCACTATGGGCCTTATAAGAAAGCTCACTGTTGCCCAAAGGGCAATGGAAAGAGCTATGCTCGGAGTTTCTTTGCGCGATCGAGTCAGAAATGAGGAGATCCGCAAGCGAACCAAGGTCACCGACATAGCTCTAAGGATTGCCAGACTGAAGTGGCAGTGGGCAGGGCACATAGCTCAAAGAACAGATGGCCGATGGGGCAGTAAAGTTCTCGAGTGGCGACCACGTACCGGTAGACGCAGCGTGGGTAGGCCTCCAACAAGGTGGACCGACGACCTGGTAAGGATCGCAGGTACCAGCTGGATGCGGAAAGCACAGGACCGGTCTTTGTGGAGATCTCTGGGGGAGGCCTATGCCCAGCAGTGGGCGTCTTCTGGCTGATATGATGATGATGATGTCAGTTCAAATACATTTCAAAAGTAAGTGTCGTTATTTTTCCGCAGTTCCAGTTTTGGCCACCGCGTTTCTATGCAAATCGGCACACATAGAGTGGCTGCTCCATTATTCGGGGAAATGAATTTTTAGGATGGTAATACTCCCGCATATCGTAATAGCGGGTTAATTACTCGTTTCTTTTTACCAACAGTCCGAATCTTTCCTCCTAATTTGACTGGTGCATTACGCAGATAATTTTAAACCTGAGGAAGAATATAGGCTTACTTTTTATTTCCCTCCACTCGCTAGCTTGCAAGAGTATATATAAGGTAGGTAAAAACCTGAAGCTTGGAAAAGTAACGCCCTACCTCTGAAATAAGTCGCCTTTTACGACACCTCTTAGTGTGGACAGCGATGCTATTTTACTCTGTTGGACACCACACTGCAAATTTTGCTCCCTAGGTAGGCCCCCTAAGGTAGGTAGGATGAGGGGGCACAGCTCTCCTACATCAGAATCAAAACATTTCAGTACGACTTACTTGTCGAGTTAGACAAACTTTTAATGATACCGTAACATAGAGCACAAATTCTGCAGTGCAAAAATTCGGTGGCTAGAGTCTAACGCTGATATAGATGTTTTGTTTAATTACCCGCTACAGTGCACAGAAAATTGCGCTCAATCTTATCCACCACAATTTTCAGTTCAGTATAAAATAGACGAACAATTGCCCAAAGCTTACTTCATGGCCATGGATCGTAGTTCTTCTTGTTCGTGTACAATTGACTTACCGCCATACAGAATCAAATTCGACTTTTTTCTAACAGATTTATCTCTAGCGGCTGAACCGGGATTTGTCGCTAGAATAGTCCCCGCGGGCTTAAGTAACCCACTCTTACGTATTTGTGTCTTTGACAGTTGTCAAAACGCACTTGCCAGGTGAAATTATTAAATATTTATGGTAAATTTTTTTTGTAGTTTTTTAAATATTTATGGTAGAATTTTTTAGTAATTTATATAATCTGGCTATAATAGGACCACGCTGAGTCCGAATCAACTGACAGTGGTAGAAATTGTAAAATGTGGATATGGCAATATCTATTGGATAATCTGTCCTTGTCAGTCATTGTCCATTATTATTTAGGCGATCCGCACACTGGAACGCAGCACCGTACTTTTGTGCGTGACGTGCGTTAGTGCGTGACATAAAGTAATTTGAGCTGTCATCGGTTTCTATGGAAATTACTCATAGTCGAACACACTGACAACGCATCCACGCGCGTTCGTGCGGATCCGTCGTTTTTTTTCTTTGCAACATTTGACACGGGCTGCGGGTCATATAAGTTTTTGGCGCTGTACTTTCTACATAAAAAGGCGTCAAATAGGCCGCTGCTGTGAAGTGAGGTCTCCAGGATTGTCAAATAGGTATTCCGTTACTCAGTTCTCTAATTATTTTTTGCCTAAATAATATAATTTTATGAAAAGATTATAACAATTTGGAGAATTCCTAAATTTTTTATTGTATTGTATAAAACAATATAAAAAATTACACATATTTCTAAATTTCGCCAGAATGAATGCTGCGCTCCAATGTGCCAATCGCCTCAACAATATTTTTCAAATCAGTCAAATTCTTTGTTATGACTTTTATAAATGACGTTCTATGACGGATAAAAGACATGGCATTAGTTGCCATACAGAGATTTTTTTTTTTTTAAAGCGATTCGGACTTAGCGTGTTCCTACTATACCAGTAGACACTGGCAAAGACACATAACAGACTAGACACAAATCAAAAATATTCCCTGTTCGCTCACTCTACAATTATTATGAACCTCGCTATCCCGTTTTTTCGTCTATTGAAATAAGCTGTCAGAAAATAACGCGCGCAATATTTTGAACGCTCCACATGTTGCTGGAGCTCCTGAAGACCTGACGTTTCTTTTGAAACATCGGTGTATAATTTTATAATTTCCTAATATAATTTAAATCAAAGCACCTAAAAGACGGTGTAATTTAGTGCACATCTAAATGAAAATTTTAGAAATTTAAATATTGTAATCGAAAAGTATAAAATAATAACATAATTCTTTTTCTTTTTCAATAAACCCACTACGTAATAGAAAATAATAATTGACCATAGATAGGTAACATGTAGGGAAAGCAAAATTGTCATAATGTCTACTCGAAGCAAATGGAACAAATGGGAGGTTTTTTAGATACATGACTGTTTTAATCAATGTCTAAACAATCCTAATGTCAAACTGAGTACCTACTTCAACTGTCACAATATAGATAAATTGCTGAAATAATAAGTTTAAGGGAAGTGTTGGATATAGAAATAATATTCTTGTATATATCCTTATTAATTTATTAGCCGCAACACTGACAACGTTGTAATGTCAATCTCTTAGAAATGTTCTGTCTCTCTGTGTCACTGTTTGACCAGCCAGTGATAATGATTTACTACGATTTCCGAAATTAAAAATAGATTTCTCAAGTTTCTCTGACCGAGGGTCAGCAGGGTTTCATTTCACCAGCACCGAATAGCCTTAGGTACATTGCACTGTGCCTGGATATAGATCTAGATACTGTCAAACAACAAATATCAAAAATACAAAACGAACAAAGCTACCATAATATTTTTCGGTTAATTTTGTAACCTCAAATAAATGTAAACAATAAGTACTACAAAATACATTAATTCCACTTAAATTCAAATGATTTCCAAAAGATCACATTTATTTCAATATTATCAAAATCTATCTGAATACATGTTACGTACCGTTTAAATCTTTGCTGTACATCTTCCAAATCAAACAGCAACTTATCTGCTCTAAACTCGGCCATACATGCTTGAGAAACTCAAAATATTACTGTTTTCGTGCCGCTTTTATGTTTTTGTACTTATTTCGAAAATAAACGTCCCACACAGTAAAATGCTGGAAATATCACTGTGATATCACATGAAAACTTAAACATAAAAAAAACAATGTCTGGTCGATATGACAGCTGAAGTATCAGTTTGTTTACAGATAGGAATATTATATTTGAGTTTTAAAGTAATGTAGTGCTGCCAGCAAAGACTTCTATTTATAGACCGGTTCATTGTACAAAGCCAATGAGACCACTTCATTGGAGCTAAAACTGCAATAGAGCTCCAATGTCATCTCAGTGACGTCTCGGACATGTCTACGAATGGTCGTTACTTTACAATCTAAAGGTGCGTACGAATTAGAGCGGCTCAGCCCGAGGCATGCTCGCCGTGCGCGGCGAGATGCTCACCGCGCGCGGTGAGGCTGCTCAGCTGCGCATTTGTTTGTTCGTTGAGGCAACGTGCTCGCGGCGAGCCACAAATGCGCCGCACAAATAAAATGCTGATGCTGCTTTTATCATAATTGATGGGATTGTTAAAATAATTTTAGTTTTTTCGATCCTCGTTGGTATCTTCAATCAAATTCAATGCACTCCATCTGATTGTTTTTTATTTGGCCGTCTTACATGCATGCGCACGATGTGACTTTGCACTGGCGGTATAACACCGTGAATTTAGTTCTGACCATTAAATGTGGGTAGAACAGAAAAAAATACTTATTACTGTAATATGTTTAGTACAGCATAAACCGGAACGGACTAATATTTGGAACAAGCGCCATAGTTACTTTTGTTCAGCTTGAAAATAGCTATCCAACGACGTATTACACATAGCTATTGGAATGGTTACCACTGTCCATACAAATTCTTGTACGCGTTAACAATGTTATATCTGGCGGCTTGACAAGATTGTTGACAAACCTATTCGATCCGGTGGCCAAAACCGGAACTAAGTGTTGCCGTTTGAAATGTAATGTCAATGCCAACAACAGCGATGCTGTCACCCGGTCAGACATTTTTGTGGCACTGTAGACGGCGCTGTTTTATTAACTACGGTAACCGTCAGAGTTATTTGTTCGTTCAACCGCATCAAGATGTATATCTCTATGGGTGCTAGTGTCAGCAAGAGCAGTAGTAGGTAAATGTACTTGGAACTCACAGTCATTCGCGAAACCGTCGGGTGTTCTCTCTTAAGTTTATGTTTATTTATGTACCTTGGCCCAAAGCCTGAGATAGCCTAAACAATTTGCCATTACAATTTTTTCGTCGCCAATTTTAATCTCGAACACCCCAAATGGCGATAAATAGCCTACATTGGCAACACTTTGTTGGCGCGACGCCGGCAGTACCGGACTAAGTCCATCAGAGGCCCACGGCGGACAACCTTTATAAGGCCCCCAGTTTAAGAAGTTTTATGTAATTTTACAAGCTTTTTATTCAGTTCACATTTGTATGTTTAAGTGTTTTTATTTATTTAGTTAAAATTACTTCTTTGGCGGAGGGGGTCCTCGACCCTGATCTTAATTCTGTTTGAATAGTGATACGGCGATAGCTACGCCCCTGTCACAACTCCGAACCACCTCTTCGATATGTTCTAAGCATATTTTAAAGCTTTGTATAGGATTTGATCAAGGCAACTTGGAGACGTTTGGAGGCCCCCCTGGACCAGAGGCCCGGGGCGGGCCGCCTTTCCCGCTTTGTTCGTTAGTCCACCCCTGGCGGCGCGATGCCGGCGTGGCGTGAGCTCGGCGCGAGCGCGGTGCGAGCGCGGTTCGATAGTTGCTAGGCAACCATAGCGCGGCGCGATAGTTGCCTAGGCAACGCGCCAGCATCGCGCTCGCGCCGAGCTTTGTGTGTGGCAAGGCCTTTATTGAACTATTTAGATTTCGTGCCCTGTGTGGTGCAAAATGTGCTATATAGTGATCATTGGACAGAATGCAATTACGATCACTGAAGGGGCTTATCCCTTATGATTATGCATGATCAATATAATTGTTACTGTCCCACATGTAAGCTTCGTACCTAGTTCGGCCGTATCGTCACTTGCCACCAGCCGAAATGACGGTCAAATGCCTGCCTAGGTTTAAGCTCTTGACGAAAAAGAAGAGGGGTGTAATAAGTTTGACGCATGTATCTGTGGCTTTATGTATCTGAGTGTCTGTCTGTAGCAACGTAGCTTCCGAACGGTCGGTCCGATTTCCACGCGGTATTTTCTGTTCGAAATTCGTTAACATTATTTAATTAAAATCGGTCCAGTAGTTTAATAGTATAATATTTAAACTTGGATTTTTTTATTTAACGTTAATTAAATTTAAAATAAAAACTCGGCAGTGGTAACCCTACCCTACCCCGCTCGTAGGTAGGTAAACAGGACCCGGTCCCGATTGCCTCTACAGCGGACCGTTCAGTCCCCGCCCCGCTACGAACGAATGCTTTCTCTGAAATTGCTTGACACACACTCATACATTCGCTTCGAGTTGGCATTAAATTTTCATTTTGTGAAATTGTCGGAAATTATACGTGGCGATGGCGGCGACACGGCTTTAGAGCGTCGCTGGGTTGCGTTCCTGTAGTTTTGTACTACTTGGGTTTAAGGTTGACTCCCGAGCGCGTTCCGGGGCGCTCCATATAAACGTAGTTTGCTCATATTTTCAATATTACGCTATCAAAGCCAATGAAATTTTGTAGACGTGATTCAGGAACCAGTATCTATGCTTTTATTTTGTCAGATTTTCGTTAAAATATGTTGTTTCAAAGCTACAAATTTTAAATCCCGTGTAATTTTGAAAAGATCTATATTAACGAAAATCTGGCAAACTACAATAGATATAGATTACTGGATCACGACTTTAAAATTTCGTTGACTTTGTTATCTTAATATTGAAAATATAATTAAGTACGCTCCCATATTTTGATAGTTTTTCACCCAAATTTTGTCAAAATTTAGAGCACATTAAAAAGCTAGCTATAAAAAAAGATTGTACATATCAATCGACTTTTATAACGCAAATAAAAATAACATTTACCTAGATCTAAATACAGCCAGACTTCGTAAAAGTCCGAAAATACAGCACTGATCCCAGCGGCATGTTTCGCGTCGGAAAAATGTTTTTCAGGTTCACAAGTTTTGTCAGCTAGAGAGTTAGTTGAAGGATTTTTAAAAATAAACCCACCGAATCCGGATAAAGCTTTCAGTTTCAACTTACAGTTCGATAGATCTAGATGTTTTATTTGACGTCATGTACTAGTGCATCGGTTTCTGTTTTACAGTTTTACAAAATTAAATTCGGATTTATTTGATTTTTTCTTTCTACATATATATTTATTTACTACATAGTTACAGAAAAAAATATTAACAATAAGAAATAAAAAATAAACACTAATACTACAATATGATATATTAAAAAAATCATCCACACCGTTGTCCCCCAGAATGGTGCCCAGAAAGTTAGCTGCGTTGCCTCGTTGGATAGCAATAAAATAAATAATCGTGGACAAATTCACACAGCGCCATCTAGCCCCATACTAAGCAAAGCTTGTGCTATGGGTCCTAGTTAACTGGTATACTACATATATACTTTTTTTAAATACATACTTATTATACATAGAACACCCAGACCCGTAACAGAAATTAAAATTCATCATTTAAATTTCTGCCCGGCCGGGAATCGAACCCGTGACCTCTTGCGTGGCTGACTGGCATGTTGACCACTGAACCACTCAGGTCGTCAATGCTTATCCCCTGTCTGAGGAACAAGCCAGCTCTCCGGTCACCTTCACAAAACCTTGAATAGAATGTGTATTTTTGAGTTAGTTAGATGTTTGTGTCTCACTTGGTCACTTGACTCGGCACTTGGCTCACTCGACTGCCTCGGAACGTGTTCTACTCTACAGGGAACGCGTTCGATTGAGTCAAACGATACAACTACAAACTCACTAGCACGCACAAGACTGTGGCTGTGTCTCTGATACTTATTGGCACTATCGTTTTTCGGATTCCTGTTTTATATAAAGTATAAAAACTGTTTCGTTCCTAATACGTTGAAACATAGTGATTCCATTAACAGTTATTCAATTACCTTATAATACCTAATAAATATAAATTTAAAAAATAGAAATGTAAATTTACTGATAAATTTATGAATCATGATGGCAAAGGCTAGGCCAACATCGTCATCATCTTAGCGTACCGGTTTATTCCAAGGCCCGCGCTCCTACTTTTCTTCCTCCACGTCGCCCTTTCTTCAGCATTCTTACAGCCATTGGCTCTCGCATCCGATTCGACTGCTCGCGGGATCTCTCCCTGATACCGATACCTGGCACTGACGTTTTAACATTGAAATTTATATTTTATAGCTTTTAATAAGATGATAAATAAACTATTATTTATTTATTTATACTCTCAAGTTAAGACACCACATCGACAAAGGCTAGGCCAACACTCATGTAAAACTGTAAAATATGGATGCAGGTATTGAAATAAACTCCTCACTCCTTATACTTCCAACCCACCTGAGGCATAATGACTACCAACTAAATCTAGCCCACACTTCGACGCTCCGAAATCCGAGTACCCCCAACACTCCGCACCAGAGCCACACATCTCTGGCTCTAATTACGAAATTCAAATCGTGCTAAAGCGCCAGCATAACTGGGACTGTCCGCTTTGGCGTAATTTCGGCATTCCTATGTCGGGGGCTGGATGGCGGCCAAACTGCGTCCAGTGCATTAGGGCGCTAGACACTCAGTTAGCAGGATAGTCTCGGGTAATGCTGAGTAACTTTTTCATAACGAGCTAACGAAGCTGATGTTATCGGTGGTTGGGTATAAGGGGGCGTAAATAAACTTGTAGTAGTGCAAAACGACCTGGGGTCAGATGCAGTGATTAGGCGAGTCGGAGCTCAGAGCTATACGGGTGACCTCATAGGGATGTTGTATGCGTGTGACTGTGTGAACAAACAACTGTTACTATGGCACCAACACTAAAATCGCATGACAAAAAACAAGCCGTTTCATAGATTTTAGCAGAATTTGTTTTTAATTTTTATTGCCTAGAGAGGTACACGGACGGTCCACCTGATGGAAAGTGGCCACCATAGTAAGGGACATCTGCAACCAATGGGGAGCAGATGCGGTGCCGGCCTTTGAGGTATCTGTAGAAGCCAGCCTTTTGGAGAACCTCATGTTTATTGTTTTTTTTTTTTGCGATTTCCGAGTGCCATAGTAAACGTTGTTTGTTAGCAAGAACACCCGCATATAGTACCACTTTGTATTATTAATTTGA